>OZ005657.1:226034357-227234357 GCA_963930645.1 Salticus scenicus
ATTTTAGCTTACGTCTTACATTTTTCCTCTTATACACTAAATTTAGTTTTGATAATAACGATGTCATATTAATAAGAAAAAATAACATATTTTACTGTAATAAATATTCTATCAGTAATATACATATATTTACAGAATAAATCTTAAAGACAAATCCATGAAATTCTTTGATTTAGGCTTTCATTTTTTATATATATTGCATAAGTTCACCATCATATTATAGGTATGGGGAAATTAAGGAAACGTAAAAATTTTAGACCTCGGTTTTATGACTTTTTTACACGTTTTGACGGTTGAGGAATTTGAAAATCACAAAACCGATACGGTGTCTATCCTTATGTTAGTCCGTTAGTTAGCACGTTAGTCTGTCTATCAATTTTATCTCGAGAACAAATGATCGTAGAAAAGTCGGACAAGTTTTTAAATATCACTTTTAAAATTGGCAAGAATTCTACTGATTTGCAGCATTCTACTTAAAAATCTTCGTAAGTTATTCGAAATTTACGACTTTCTTAATGTAAATGAATAGGCATAGCTGCCAATATTTTAATTTATTCCAGAATACTTTTAGCCCCGCCTTTATTTCGCACCACTTTATTTATAGTAATTTTTTTTCAATACATAATTTCGATAAAATAATAAAAAATTACTTAAAATAAAAAATAAAAATAAGCGGTACGAAATAGAGGCGGGACTGAAATTACTCCGGAATAAATTAAAATATTGGCAGCTATGCAATAGGGAATTTTCTCTTAAACGTGCATTAAAAGGAGTATCTTTTTTATAAAGACGTCAAACCAGGTTTAAAATATCAGTTATGGTGGTGGCAGGAACATCATTAACTATGAAAATTCTGTTTTGAAAACTTTGTAAGTTATTTGAAATTTACGATTTTCTTAACATGACATAATAGAGCAAAATTTCGCATAAATGCCCTTTATGAGGAATGTTTTTATCGTAAAGATGTCAGTATCGTATATTGTATCGTATTGTATCGTATATTGTATCGTAAAGATGTTATATTTAAAATATCATTTATGATACTGGCTTGAACATTATTGACTGCGAATATTCCATTTTGAAAATATTTCACATAGAGTTTCCCAACTTTTATAATTTATTCACGAGCATTTTTAGCCCCGCCTTCTTTTCGCACCAGAAATTTTGTAGATTATTTCTCTTTAATATGTGATAACGATTAAATAAGAAGAAAATCATTTTTCAAAATTTCCGGTATGAAAAAGAGGCGGGGCTAAAAATGTTCGTGAATAAGTTATAAAAGTTGGGAACTCTGATTTCACACATAGTTGCCAACATAGCACTTTTTAGCTAACGGAAAATTTTAATGTATATATTTTTATTTTACTTAATCAATGAAAATCGTTACAGTTCGCTGATTAAATAAAATAAATATTTCTATTACATTTTTCCGGTAGCCAAAAAATGCTAAGTTGGCATCAATGATTTCACATAAACTTGCATTTTGGTGATCATTGCATGAAAACTAAAATACTAAACTGATTCTAATAAAATTAATCAGAAAATTTGGATAAGTTAAATGAATCCAATTGTAACCTACCAGGAGGGCAGATCCTGATTAAGGGGGAAGCACACATTATCTCCGCTCTCACCGGAATATTTTTACAATTATTTTTTACTTCATGTCATAGAAATTCCACGCTTTGACGAGGAAATATTTTTTATAAAAAATGAACGGTGTAAAACAAACCAATTTACTCACCGTTATTAGACACCAGAATTCTTTTAAAATAATTTTTAATGAGCATTTTCTGTTTATTATAGGAGGAAAGTATTTGTTAAAAAATAACGGTGTAAGTATAAATAATGTGTGCTTCCCCCTTAATCAGGCTCTGCAGGAGGGGCATTTCAGTCTTCGACCGTGTAGAGCAAATGGACAAATTCATTTCTCTTAACATGAACATCAAATGCCTTGTAGCAGAAATTTATGAGAACAAATATATGATGGGGAACTGAGCAGAGTCCCAGTATGCTAGCATGTTTGTTTATTGATTTCAATTTTGACGGGCATTTTTTATCTTGTCGTATCTAATTTTAAGCATATATATTCATGAATTTGTCAACATGTAATAACAATCGCAGATAAAGTTATTATAATAGTAAGTCTGAATATGCTACATACCCATTTCGATTATTTGTTCCCTAACAACAGAAAGAGAAAGAATCTGTAGCTTTGAGTATTTTTAAATTTCAAATCTAAAATTTAAAGGAAAAATTTTTCGTAATATTACACAAGAGAAAAGGAAAATTACTTGTGGTCGAAAGATAATGCTGGACATTCCTCAGAAAAAATACAAATTATTTTATGCGACAGAAGAACAAAAACTTAAAATCGGAATCAAATTATTTAAGTTTTAAATTTTGTAATGGGAGTAAAAAAAAAACATTAACATTGATGATGCAAACGAACTCTTAACTAAGATAAAGCAAAACAGAATGATTACATGTTAACCAACTTAATAGTTTTTATGTCTACTAAAAACTCTTTTGGAAACTTTCCACCACGAATGTCTGGAGGCAAGGTAGATGTCTTGAAAAGCAAGGTTTCAAGGTACTTAGTCGCACAGGTAGTAGGTTGGCTTTAAAACGAAATAAAATCTTAAAGAAAGATTTGCTGTTTTTACTTTTTGGATTGCTTCTCGGAAACCAAGAGAAGAGGCGATGCCCACTTATTTTTGTACCATTCGTTTCAGCATTCATGATATTATCTTCTTATGCATTTGGAGACGCCTTTTGGTATGTCATGTCAAGAACCTAACCGTGAAAAAAAAAAATTGTCATTGTGAAAATCGTCATACGCATGGAGATGTATCATCTACCTGTATCATAAAATATTAAGTTCAATTCAGACTATTTCCTGATTTGTGTGTGTGTGTGTGTGTGTGTGTGTGTTAATCCGCTACATAATATGAATGCAATTTTAAATTAACAATTTCCTTAATCATACTGAGTTTAGTCGTTTAGTGTGTCATATTTATGAATATAATCTCAAGAAAACTCGGTCAAATTTGGCAGTCTCCATTTTGTTCTTCAATTTAACTTTATTTAGTCATGCTATTCAGGTCTTTTATAACTGATCGAGATAACTCATTAAAGCGAATGAAAAAATTAAACTTACAGAAACTTTATATCATTTCAGTTTCAATAACTGAAGAGCTTAGCGGATGAACATGTTAGGTGGCAATTTAGCAATTCTGAGAAAATCAACTATAAAGAGATAATAAAATAGCCAAAAAACAATGTACATAAAAATTTCCTGTGACTATAACCGTCTTAATAGAAGACTGAAATACCGGTAAATTCTCGATATTTAAATGAGATCAAAATATGTTCTTCCCCTCAAATCTCTCTCTCTCTTTTTTTTTTTTTTTTTTTTTTTCAATGTCACTTAACATGTTCACCAATTCAGCTCATCAATTATAAGAATGTATTAATAATTTGATAATATTTTTCCTCCCCCATTTTGATCATATGTTTCAAGTGCTACTCATTCAGGTGGTTAATTAGCAAAAGCACTGTTCTCTGTTCTTAAAAAAAATTACAGACAGAGTTAAGAATAAATTCTGGTTCATTAAAAAATTGCTTAACATGAAATCTTATAAAATCTGATTTGATATTAATCTATAGATTTGTTATATTGAGCGCCACTAAACTTAGGAGTTTCCTTTTTACGTGCGGATCGCCCAGTTACAAAATAACATTTCCGATCCAGTTCCTCCTATGCAACCGGATGCAAATTGTTCACTCAATTCAGAAGTTAAAGGAAGGTATTTTTTGCATTTGAAAATTTTTCTACGTGCAGATACATGCTTAAAATATGCCTTTTTCTTTCTTTCTGTTTTTTTTTTTTTTTTTTAAATACTATTTTGTGACTCTTACTTTTCAAGACAGATTCGAAAAGGTAAATTGTTATATAATGCGCTGGTAATAAAGTTCTGCCGCATTGAATTAAACAAATGACACCTGAAAATTACCCTGAGCAACATTTAAAATAACTTATAAGAAAGTATTTACGAGGGACCTTCTTAAAAGTTATATAAATGTTGTCCAAGATAAATTTCCGGTGTCAGTTATTTAATTACCTACATCTAAATTTATTGTGAAAAAACATTTCCCCATAGAATAACGTGGGCTTTGGCTGTCAGCGAGGTTAGGTATTGTCCACTCTTATGAATGTTCATGATTACTTTGTGACAAAAATAGATTTTTAAAATATAACAAGAAAAAGATCTAAACCGAATTTCTTGCTATTTTAAACATAAAACATCGAAAAATGCTTTAAAATATATACACAAAAATTAAAAATAAGCTACTATTATACTTAATAAATTGCTTCCAGTTTTATTATCCAAAGATTAGAAAAGGAATCAATAACGTGTAATATGACCAAATAATTCTTTTCTTAGCCCTTACTTTATTTATCTGCAATCTCATACGGCGTATATATTTATCTAGAATCGTTATTTAATTTATTTATTTATTTTTAAATATTTTTTTTAATTTCTGTAGAAATAAAATGTTCTATCAACGAAATTTTAGTTACATATATATATATATATATATATATTCCCGTCACCGGCAATCAAATTCCATGTTATTCTGTGGGGAAATCTGTTAACAATTTTCCCTCAAAATACTCATTGCCTAATGTAGTTTTTTAATCCCGTTTTCACATACGGAAAATTCCTATTGTCAAGTTTATTTTTATTTTCCAACAATTGACTTTTAAAATTTTTTAATATTTCATTTTGAACTTTTAATGTGCGTTGCATTTTTTAACAAATTTCCCCCATAAAATAATATGAGCTTTGAGTGTATATAAAAAATATTCAGAACAAACAAACAATTAAAAAAAAAAAAAAAAAAAATATACTTTCAGTGACTTTAAAGACAAAAGTCAACGTATACCGATACGGAAACATGTTTTTACACTGAGAGAAGTTCCAAGAGAGAAAGTTCAAGAATAATGAGAGAAAATACAATAAGTTAGAATGAGAAAAATAAAGAGAGCCAACATAAAGTGCGCGATTCTATTTTACTTCGTGGTCACCTTACCAAACTGGTAAAACTGTTGAATTGCCACCTTTTGTAGCTACGTGTGCTCCATCTGGTGGGGAATTGATAATTTATTGCTTCCAACCGTACTCTCTCGGACATCGTGAAAGAGAGGTTTTTTTTAAGCATCTATCTCAGAAACAAGTTTTTTTCCCCTTCTTTTAAACTAATAACTTACAACCATTATCAGTGAAAGAAGGAATAAAAATTTCATTTTCACCGAAGAAGCTAGTCAACATATTAAAAATAGCAAATATGAAATGAGTATTTTTAGATTAATGCTAATATTTTTGTTTAAAATGAATATTTTAAAGATACTGTCATTCGAGATTTTTAAATACATTTTTAAAAGTTTCTTTTTAACTCTTTAGTGCACAGATTTTTTTTTACTTAAAAACACAAAATTATTTATATTTACATTGTAAATATAACGTATACTTTCTTTGTGAAGGATGCTGGAACTTTCATGTGAAGGATGCAATTAAAACTGAAAACAGTAACGTTTTAAATATATGTATGTAGTATATAATATTTAATATAATTTTTAAATGTATTTGAACTGAAATAACAATTGGTAGCAAAAATGAAAAGCTTGAATATGTGGCATATTTTCCATACCATTATGCTCTGAAGAGTTAAGGAGTACAATTTAATAGTCTTCAACCACATTTCTGGTGACCATGGAAGGCTCTTGGCATGTTCTGACTCAACGAGTCCACTGTTAAAATATGGGTGATAAGCCTTGTGGATGAGAGAAAATAAGCGATAAGGGGACGACGAATGATTGGATGTTTAACAAATTCTAACCTGTCGCTGTCGGTCCATTTGGCACCCCTCCAAGCCTTTAGAATCGTTCTCAATGTATGTCACGGGAAATGTGGTTGCACTATACTTTTATCTATCAAATTAAATTTCTGATTAATAAAAATTTTTATTTTTGTGTTCTGAATGAGATATTTTTTGAATTGATTTAAGATATGTCACAATAGAAAAATAAATAAATAAATAAATAAATATATATATTAGGGGGACCGGAAAATAATGTCGTTTTGAATTAAAATACTGACATCGGAAATTTATCCTGGATAAAATTTAAGATATTCTTAGGTAACTTATAAGATGGTTATTTGTAAAGTACCATGTAAACACTGTTAAACAAAAATTTCCGGTTTCATTTTATTAATTCAAAACGACATTATTTTCCGGTCCCCCTAATAATATATATTTGACTTTATTTCATTTTTGGTTTGATTTCGGTAGTCTTTGATATTGATCATATTAATTGTTTCAATTACTAATAATATTTAATAATCTTTATATTACAAACTAATGCTCTGATTATCAATATATATACAGTCGAACCTCGTTAACGTGAATCTCAAGGGGTATAAAAAATTTGTTCATACGAGGTTCGACTATATATATGGCTCATTTACATTTGCAGGAGGAAAAAAAAAAAAAAAAAACGTTGACAGGGCGTGTTTGTGATCTCAAAAACTATAGAAACCTACGGGAACTTTTATTATAAAGTAACTATTAATTTCAAATACATTTTAATTTTTTAATTTTGTTAATTTTATTTGTTACATTTAAGATATCGAGGGCTAATATGGAAATACTACTTTTTCATGGGTTTTCAAGGCAGTCGACTTTATAAAGGGTTTTTATTATTTCTCACAAGAAAACAAAAGTATTACAAATAAGGAATGGATAAGTAAAATTTAAATAATATATATATAATATATATATATATTCAATTTATTTATTAAGAAAATGGTTGAATTATCTTTTCAGCAACAAGAGTTACGGTCAGACCTCGATGTCGCCGCCCTTTTTTCAGGACACATTCGGCGATGAGAAATTTCCACCTTTTTTGACACCACTATTTTTATACAGAAAGATTCACCTAATTTATAGTAATGTTCCATGATTAAAAGGGGTAGCAATTATTGTATAAAAATAGCTGTAGCAATAAAGGCGAAATTTTCTCATCCCTGAAAGTGTCCTAAAAAATGGCAGAGATTTCGAGCTCTGGTTACAGTGCAGTGAAATGTCTCTATTAGGTGTACCAGAAAATATTGCCGTTTTAAACTAGTAAAATAGCAAAGGCAATTTTTGTTTAACAAATACTTACAGGGTACTTCTTAGGAAATATATAAATGTTGTCCACGATAAATTTCCGGTGTCAGTTTTTTTTTTTCTTAAATTCAATACGACAGAACCATAACCTCCTTAACTAGATGCCTGTCGCGTGGCTCATAAACTTGGCAACATTTGAAGCGGTAGACAGAGCCACCTGGTACAGATTGCGTTACTTTTTTATAAAACTGTCACCAATAATTTTAAGAAGTGGTATATGCTATATATAATTGACGTTTCTTCGATTCTATTCGCCTTTTATGTATATTATATCCCACTTTAAAAAAATTTTGGTGGCAGTTGAATAAAAAAATCGTGCAATCTGTACCAGGTGGCGCTGTCTACCGCTTCAACTGTTGCCAAGCTTCCGAGCCACGCGACAGGCATCTACTTTAGAAGGCTATGACAGAAATTTTCTATACATCTAATACACACGGTGTCCCAAAATTACAGCTACAAACTTTAAGAGGGGATATGGCATATCATTAGAATTCAGAACTGCATAGGAACCCATGTCCGCAAATGCATTTTAACCCTTTAAAAACCGGGTGCTTTAGAGTATTTTTAACAGATATGGGCGGTCAAAACATACAACTACAAAATCTAAATGGACGTAGATAACAGATGGAAGAATGAGACATACACAGCAACCCATGACTGAAAACGTCATATTAACCATTTAAGGAGCGGATGCATTCTAGTGTTTTAAAACATTTACCGCTATGTATGAATATTATCGACTGCTCACGTGTAGTCTAATTTTTTGATTATCTGTAACTCCGCCTACCTTGAAAATATTAAAAACTTGTGCAATCTATCATGTCACAAAATCATACCCAATATTCGTATTAATACAATCAGTGCTTTATATTCATCAAATAGAAACACCATTATTACTATGTATGTCTTTTTATGTACAGTTTTTCGCACGAAAAAAAAGCTTCTTAAAAATTCAAAATTTAAAAGCCACGCCCACATATGTTATAAAAATATCCTAAAACATTCAATTCTTAAATGTGTTAAGATGACATTTGCGGACATAGGTTCCTATGCAATTCTGAATCCTTATGAAGTGCCCTATCTCCTCTTAAGGTTTGTCACTATAAATGTGGGGCACCCTGTTTATACAAAGTTATTCTTTGTTGGACCGACAAACTCAGAGGGGTAATAGAAGAACTCACATGGAACATAAATCAATTTATAAGCCCTTTCATGCCTGAAACAGTTTTCAAGTTACTGTGAATACAAGAAAAAGCTGAAAATCTTACAATATCCTTTCATGTATATTTATGAAATTTCTAAACGTGCTACCCAAAAATCAAGCTCATATTTCGAAAGCATAGAAAATATCCTACAAAATGACATCAATTGTGTTAACCCTTTGCGGCGCAAGACAATTCGGATCATTTAAATTATACTGCCACCGGAATTCATGAACTAAATTAAACTGAAAGGAAATTAAAATTTTAAGGTTAAAAATACCTGCCTTTTCTGCTATGTTATAAACGTAAATTTTTGCTAAAAAATTTCCGGGATGAATTTTTGCAGCTGGATCTGAAATTTTGCGTCCTCGCAGCGAGGAGAGTGCGCGTTAAGAGGTTAAAATATCTAAATTTAATGACCTCAAATTTAAGCACTAAAACAGCGAAAAAAATGCAAAATCAAATGTCAGCTAAAATATTTATTCGGCAATTTAGCAAAAAAATTAGGAGCTATATGTAAAATTTGCTTAAAGCTGGATCATTCCAAAACCATATTATTTGACTGGTGCAGGAGAAATTTAGTTGTTTTGTTATATAACATTCGTTTTCACATTTTCAAAAGGTGAGACTCTACCCATCACGTTTTGAAACCCCTCCCCCACCTTTTTTTCTTTTAGTAATTCAAATTTGATCGTATTTATGTGCATTAATTTATAGTTTACTTATTCACCGACAAATTGTATGTTTATCTCTATCATAATACAGTAAAGTCTCGTACAACGCGGTGGCAGAGATGACAAATAAATAAAACAGTTTTATTTTTTAACACCACTAAATTTTTAGAATACGAATCTATTGGTTCATATACTCGATTTAGTTTTAATATAAAGCAGTTGCTTTGATAAAAAATTAATGATGTTAAAAATGAAATTCTAATATTCATGAGGCAAACTTGCACCCACGTTGTCCGAGACATTACTGTATTATGATATTATCATTTGTATTTTGATTTAAAGAAAAAAAAGAAGAAAAGTTAATACAGAAATTATTGTATTAAACATGGGAGAAGTTTATCCTTCAAGATACATAAAACATCCATAAAAAAGGGGAACAAAAAGCGGATGTGTAAGCTTCCTTGAGCATGCATTGCTTTAATCCTAGGCATAGAGTACATGTTTGTATGTTTTTTTAATACTTATTTTGTTTGCATTGCTATGTAAAATTAACACATTTTATACAGGTGATTTATGTAACCCTTTAACTACGGATAAAACTATACACAACTAGAATGTCAAACGTAAAAAAAGTCGACCCGTGGTAAGATAATTTACCACGCCTACAGTTCTTAATATATTAGTAATTCCATGGTAAATGTGGTGTCAGTCACCCAAGAATATTTCCACTTTCCACTACTATTTTCTAACAATAACCATTATTTAAAAACAAAATTCTACTAAAATATCTACTGAAATGTAATATTTTAGAAGAACGTAAAAAGGTGAGGCTTATTGTTTAAAACAGAAAAATAGGTGGTCCTGAAAATAGAATGAATCGTCTATTGACCACCGCCAGAATATACGGCAGACATATTAATGGCAGAGTTGGCGTTTTAAACAAAATACAAAAGAAATGAATGCATATCATAATAACATGATACAGATAAATATAAAATTATTATGTATGTAAATAAACTGTTAATTAATACATATAAATATGATCAATGTGAAATACTAAGAGGAGTTGGTAAGGGGAGTGTCGAAACGTGATGGGGAGAGTCTCACTTTTGGAAGACGTGAAAACGAAAGTGTATAACAAACAAACAGCTAAATTTCTATTGCATTAGTCACCTGATATGGTTTATTGTAAGTTTATTCCAAAGCTATTCCAATATGCCAATTTTTCGTAAATTTTACTTATTGTAGCTAGAATGTTTTTTGTGTAATCGTTAGTTGATTTTTTATTTTTTTTTTTCACTGTTTAAACGTTTATAAATCGTCATTAAATCTATCTATTCTAACACAATTGATGTCGTTTTGCAGGATTTTTTCACCTCTTTTTACCCTTTCAGGGACACTATTTGCATAGTGAACACAAATTTTAATTCCCAATTACAAAAACTGGTCCCGGGGAAATTTTTATAAATCTTTTCTTTTACAACTTACCAAAAAACTATATCAGGAGTATATTAATGAAAATCAATTAAATGATATTCATTCCAAAGGGCATAATCTAGCGTGATTTTCGACACGTAAACTGTTTACCCTCGTGAACCCGTTCTCGAGAAATCTATATTTCATTTTGAGTAAAAATGTACTAACGAGAAAAGAGAGGGAGGAGTCCCGGTAATACCTTTCATTATCATGGCTTTTATTAATTTCTAGATTCTACATTATCGAATTTTAATACATTATATCTTGATAAAATGTATTTCAAGACTGAAATGGTCAACTGATTTATGCGTTAAACAATACGTTTGTCCATAGCTGCCAATATTTTAATTTATTACGGAATACTTTTAGCTCCGCCTTTATTTCGCACCACTTTAGAAAATTTTCCTTGAATACATAACTTCGATAAAATAAGAAAAAATTACTTTAAAAAAATAAGCGGTACGAAATAGAGGCGGAGCTAAAATTACTCCGGAATAAATTAAAATATTGGCAGCTCTGCGTTTGTCTAATAATAATGCTCTTTCGATTTCTGTTTATTTTGGCAGATTTCGAAGTTTCCGCCCTTTTTTCAGGACACTATCAGAAATGAAAAAACATGGCTTCTTTTTAAATAATTATTTACATATACCGTTGGCTATATAACAAGTTCAAATTATTATTAAATTTGCTAATTTTTCTAAAAAAAAAAAAAAAAAAAAAAATAAAAAAAAAAAAAAAATCCGATTTTTTGTATAAACTGTACGTGATGGAGATTTTTGAATATTTTTTCCTTAATTGGTGCCAAAAAATACACCAGAAAAAAGTTCATCTTGAAGAAAATTTTTTTATCGCAGGCCTGTACAATCCTCCGGATTATTAGCACATTGTCGTCGCTGTATTTTCCTATTTTGAACAGTAAGCCCCGCCTTTTGGCGTTCCTCCAAAACGTTATATTATTTATTAAAATGATTTTACGTATTCATGATTAAGTTATTCAAATTTTATCAACATATGAAGTGTTAAACACGAATACGTAAAATCATTTTTTAAAATAAAGTATTTTTTTAGAAGAACGCCTGAAGGCAGGGTTCTTTTTGATAAAAAACGCAATTTTACCATAGCTACCAATATTTTAATTTATTCCGGAGTACTTTTAGCTCCGCCTTTATTTCGCACCACTTTATTTATAGAAAATTTTTCTTCAATACATAACTTCGATAAAATAAGAAAAAATTACTTTAAAAAAATAAGCGATACGAAATAGAGGCGGGGCTAAAACTACTCCGGAATAAATTAAAATATTGGCAGCTATGTTTTACATGACCCGCAAGCAGAGTGTTAATTGGGATGTTGGCAGCTCTGCATGAATAAAAGGCAGACATGTTAAAGCGCTTAATGATGACCACCAAAGCTTAGGGCTGCCACAGGTTTTTTTTTTTTTTTTTTTGTTTAATTCATTTCATACCACTATTTCAAAAAAAAAAAAAATAATTGTAATATATTTACGCAATTAAATTTGCAATCTGAAGTTTGGAGGCATAAAACTATACATTTTATGTTATGGAAGTAGTCGTACGAAAATAGTAGAAAAAAAATGTCGCCTGTGGCAACACTGGTAGTTAAAGGGTTAATGATCTATGGAGCTTTATCAAATAATTTACAGTCTTTTCAATAAATAGAAAAAGCAAATTAATCTTCCTGAATTTTTTAATGCTGAATATTTTAAAACTCTTATTAATTTTATTATTCATAATAATTATATTTAAATAATAATCATATTCAAATTTAAAAAAGTTGGAATACCACAAGAAGGATGTAGATTTAGTCTTTTGGTTGATTTATATCTGTATAATTATGAGTGAAAATTTAGTTATAACAATATTCTACTATACCATTATATTCATCATATAATTCTTTTTTATTTTAATAATAGTTCTCCTATTTCATTAACATTATTATTCTAATTTAGCTTTAACTAAAAATATTCTTAACAAATTGTCGTCGGGGTATTTTTCTATTTTGAGAAGTAATGTTTTGTCGTTCCTCTAAAACGTTATATTATTTATTAAAATGATTTTACGTATTCATAATTAAATTATTCACACTTTATTCTTAGTAATTGATTCTGTAAATGTCACTGACATATATATACACCAGTAGCATAGAAAGTGTTAAACACGAGCACGTGAAATCCTTTTTTTAAAGTAAAGTATTTTTTTAGAGGAACGCCAGAAGGCGGGCTCATTTTTTTTTTTTAATGAAAAACTTAACACTTTCGCGACCGTATGCTTTTGTCTTTTCTTTCTAGTCAAAGTATTTGTATCCATAGTATATTTGATTGTACAAATATGTATATAGGGTATATTCTTAAGAAGTAAATAACATACAAATTGCGAAAGAAACGCCCACTGGCGGAGTTTTAGATCTTCAAATGACGTGAATCTACGTCAGCGATCGCGAAAGTGTTAATTTTACGTGACCCGCAAGCAAAGTGTTTATATTTGTATTTAAAGATTCAGTTTATCGGTAATAAAATGTGTAGTGAAATTTACGATAAAGAACAAGAATTTTGTTTTAATCTAAATTTGTTTACTCATTTTAACATATTTCTCCTTTTTTTCGGTAGGGTAGGTGCTCCAGTGATTGGCATGATCCAATAATTGACATCTATCCCGAAATAATTAATAAATAAGAAAAATAATAAAATCATATATTTTACATATAAGAATTTTAACATTTTATGTCAAACACTAGAGCATAGGGTGCTAATAACTGGAAAAATTAATAACTAGCAGTGTCAAACACTGGAACATAGGGGGCCAATTACTGATAAAATGAAAAACTGGCAGTGTCAATCACTGGAACATTGAGTGGGTGTCAAATAAATATTTATAAAAGAAAAAAAATATAATTGTTATTAAATGTATATATTTTAACATATATGTGGTTCTGAATGTCTTTCATACCATATGTACTAACTAAAGATTTCTAAAAATATTTTCTGATGACTAGAACATTAAAAACATCAGAGATTGCTCTAAAAGTGTCAGTCACTAACCACTGGTGCACTTATCCTATATAGAAACATCATAATCAATCACCTGTTTCAAATTAAAAATTTATGCTCATCACATTACAAAATAAATATATTAATATACTGACAAATGCTCCCCCTAAATAGGGTTTCCGTAAAAACTACGTTTTATCACTAATATATCAATAATATTGTCTCTGTCAAAAATATTATGTGTTTATTAAGTTGGAGGCTGGGTGGGCAGATGTTTGATTATGGAGGTTGGGTAGTGTTGTAGGTTGGTCAGTCGAGAGTATATTTGCAGAAAAGTATATTATTTATCGAGTATATTTATAGAAAAAAAAGTATTGCTGCATTTAATACGATTGACATTAGCATTGTCTATTGATCTTTTTATTTATTTAATGTTTCAATTTCGATTTATATGTTAATTATGTATACTCAGTTTAATTTTATTTACTGGCTATTGTATGAACTACGTTTAGTATCGTATCGTAATTCAAATACTTTTTATTCCCCATTTTAAATTAATTTAATAGCTTATGTGTATAATATGCTTAATTTAATAAAATTAAACATAATTTCCGAAAATATCGCTAAATTGCTTAAAACAGTTAATATCTCTACTAGCTTTAAACCTCAACTCCGTATTAGGAACTTTCTCTCAAACTTTAAACCCGCTGTCCCCCCCCCCCCCCCATTAAACGTCTAGGTGTAATCCATTGTATCTCCTGTAAAAATTGTGATTCTACATATATCGGTGAAACTGGCAGAACAGGCGAAATTAGATTAAAGGAAAATAAACGCTTATATAAAACAGGTGATTTAAGATCGAAACTCGTAACCCATTCCCTCAATAGTGATCATATTCCTGATTTTGACAACTTTAAAATTCTAGCCTCTAATGTAAATTTATATGAATCCCGTATTTTTCTAGAGGGCGCTTTTACTAAAATGCAACATTCTGTCTTGAACGAGGCTAAAGCTATTCCTCCTGAATATATAATCTTGTTATGATGTGTTATGAATTTTTTGTAAATGTTGTGATGGTATGTTTGACACTGAGGAGGGCTAGTGTTCTAGCCGAAACGTCTGTCGTGTATTTTAATGTTTTTAATTAAAATGTATTTTTAAAGTTTTAAAAATTTTTGTGTTCATTATCTCATTTTAAATGTTACATTGGTTTTAATAATATGCTTAGTCTCATATTGTAGATAAAATTCCATGAATTCAGTTTTTATAATTAGAAAAATTCTATAAAATTTCATAATCATAAACTACACTTATTCGCCTTATATAAAATTATTTAAATAATGTAAATAATAAATATATCAATTTTAATATTGTTACAGTTTATTACTATATGTTTGAGATGTAGTTTATTCTATTATCTGTTACTTTGACAATTTGATACAGAAATATATAATAACCTTGATATTTCAATAGAGAATTCTTATACATTATGTTTGTAAATTTAAAATTATTTTAACTAAATTATATAAAAGGATCATTGTAAAATTCTTATGTATTATTTTGTATAATAATAATTTAACCCTTTACGGCGCATGAAAATTATATTCTCATTTAAATTACACTGCCACCGTAATTTACGAACAAAATTAAAATAATAGTAATAAATGTATTTTCCTACTATGTTATAAATGTAAAATTTTGCTAAAAAATTTCCGGGATGAGTTTTTGCAGTGCGCCTCAAAGAGTTAAAATAAATTAATTTTATCTTTAATTAAAAATTATTTAATGCTTAGTTAACTTGGTAATAGAATTTAAATAAATCGATATTTTGTTCAACTTAAAACTATATTATTGTTCAGTTGAATTTGTAAAAGAATATAAATACCGTAATTTCTGGTAGATAACCCGCAGGTAAGATGTGTCATTTCCCCACCAGAAATTTTATTTAATAGAGAAATCTATACTTTTTCGAAGGAAGAGCTCGCACAAATATAAATTTATTTATCAATTGAAATTTCTGGTGCAAAACTGGATTATATAACCTGCGGGGTATCTACCAGAAATTACGGTATATTTTGTTTGGATAGATAGTAGCAATATCACAGTTACTAATTTTAGTAGCATTTAAAATTGATTTAACTAAATGATATATATTAAACAATATCAACCTTTATATAAAAAAAAAAAAAAAAAAAAAAAAAAAAAAAAACTTAACATTCTCTTTCATCTAAAAATTATTTACCGGTTAGTTTAAATTGCAAGAGATTTTAAAATACTTAATTTTATCTTAAGTTTAAAACTTTTTTCTTGTTCAATTGAATTTATAAAGGAGTCTAAATATTTTTGTTATAGAATATACACACATTTTATTCCGCTACATGGCAGCAACACTGAAATGTTCTGCTTACGGAAATTATATTTTTGTTTCTTTTTATTCATTTAAGAATATATTAACTTTTATAATATTATTTTAATATTTTATTTATTTATTTATTTTATATATGTAAATATTATTGCAAATGCTCACTTACAGATTTTTTTTTTTTTTTTTTTTTAATTAAACTTACAGAATTCGTGCGATTCAAACTGTTCACCAGCAAAATGTAATAACCCTCTATAACTAAAAATATCCAATTTCATTTTCTTCTTATATTCTTCTTGTTCATTACAGTTATATAAAAAATGGATTAATTGTATTTAAATATGATTTATTAAGATAGCATCTTTAATTTATATGATGTACTCTAATTTGTTTTATTTCATCATCTTAGTAAAGGTAAATCAATTGAGTGAATTCCTTATACATTTTTTTCTGATCTATTGAAACTTTCATAGATTACTGGTTGCAAATTAATTCTTACAGTATGTTGAATGTCGTTTTTACATGTGACGTGACTTGTGGTTGATAATCACATGCGCTAGTTTTCCTTTGTATATTATTTATTCAATTTTTCTTTATTTCCTTCAAAAACATTTTTTAATTTCATGGCAAGATAGGACGTACACTAGAGTGCTTGGTTTAATATAGCTACTATTGTTTTCGAAATCTTGCGATTTTATTGCTCTCTAAAGAATTGTTATTGAAAGTATAAGATGAATAATTTCACTAACAAAACAATAACTGTACAGATCCCTTACTAACTTGTTTATTCACCCCAGTAGCGAAAGCTGATCGGGAAATGATATGCCTTTCGTCGGCATCAAAAGGAACGATGAAAAGCCAATTATCGGAAATTGACGTAAAACGTCACATCCAACGATAATCGGTACCCGATGAAGTTTGGATGCAAAAGCGAGAAATTTCTTTCGATGAATTTGGATGAGGAAAAAAAAAAAAAAAAAAAAAAAGCAGCAGAAGAAGAAGAGATAATTTTGGATTTTCATCTCAAAATCTGATAGTTCCGATTTAATAGTTGAGTGAATATTTATTTATGGGAAAGCCGATTTCGAAAATTGCTCTGAATAACAGAACAGAACCATGCTCGACATGATTTATGGTCAGGCAAGTCACTGGCAAGTCACACGTCTCTGCCACTTGCCTCCTTCCTTCCTTTCTTGGGTTGTTTTTTCCCTGGATTTCGATTTTAAATATTATAATTGCTGCATATGAGCAAATTGTTTAGATGTAATTGTCTAATTTATTTAGAAATAAATTTAATTACAAATGAATTAATCTCCTGGCTGTCTAAATAAAGTTCTGTTCTTTGGTTACAGTATTTTAATTAAAATAAAATATATGATATGCATATATTTTAAATTTGCCAAATTAAGGCTTAATAACAAATGAATTTTAATTTATACACTATGTGCATAGCTGCAATTGCGCTTAAACTACGTGTATTATTCTTAATTTAAAATAATTGGGTATTTTCTCGTTCTCCAACAAAAAATAAATTAATGTATTTATAATTGAACAAAAAATAAACTAATGTAATTAAGTTATTGAATGTGCAATGTGGGGTAGATTGTTAATATTTGTGCCATCGTCGCATACCATTGCCTATGTAAAATTACTTATGCTTCCTTTTGAAATTTGATTTTTTGTATTGTGTGCCTGTTAAATCATGGAATTTTTGAAGTTTATGGGCATGTTGTTATGTATTTTCACATTTTTTTTATGCTTGGAGGAATATGATTGTTTTGGGGTATTAAATTAATGAAATTATTAACATTTTGGCTATGGAGTGGTTTGTTAAAATTTGTAAATAATTATTTTAATTTTGTTTTCTTGAATTTTAATTATGCTAATTAAAAGTTTAACCTAGTAGTTAAATTTAAAAATTATTATTGTTGTTGTTGTTGATATTTTTTGACTCAGTATTTTCATAATTCATATTGTATATTATGTTAGCATTTAACCAAGCAACTCATACACATCTATTTATTCTTATTTAATCAAGAAAAAATTAAAATGTTTGTTAATTAAAAAAAAATATATTTTAAAATATCCTTCAATTCAAATGAGTGTTCACAGCAAGTTTTTCGATACCGGCAAGAAATACGTGGCTTTACAGCAGTATTGTGCCCGGTACAAGAATATTTATAGGGATATTCTTGGATCGTCATCCAGTTACCTATCTTCTCCTACTCCATTTGCTAAATTTAGAATTTGTGTTTCTTCCCGTTGCAAAAATTGTCCAAATGCTTTAACATCCCAAATTCATGATAATAATTCTTCAATCCCATTTTGTCAGGCATTCAATGTGATTTATAAAATTAGCTGTGGTCTCTGCAACATGAAATATATTGGTGAAACATCCACTCCCCTCATCTTAGTATTAATTAACATCGTTCAGATTCCAAAAAATTCTCTTCTCATGCACCTCACTCGAAATCCACCATTGAATTACAACATTTTCATTATCATAATTTTAACTCCTGCACCATAGAAATTCTTAAAATTCACAAAAATAAACATGAGCGTCTTTTTCTTGAATCCAAATATATGCAATATTTTAATACTATTTACCCTTATGGACTTAACACAGAGCATTATAACAAAATTGTCAAAGTTTATTCAAATACTAATCCAATACTTGATTATACAACTATTTATGAACAGCTTACCCATAAAATTTATCATAAAACTACTAGAAACAAACGTGGATCAAAATCTACTGAATATATAATTTCTCATAAAGCAATGCTCAAGCATATTTTAGAGGTGCAGTCTCAATATCTTGTCAAGTATGATTGGGTAAAAGTATGAAAATTCATTTTTGCTGTTAAAAAAAAAAAAGAATTTAAGTATTTAAAAGTGTTTCTTAGTCAATCTCTCAATCAGCATTTTTTTTATATTTTTTCTGATATTATCATGTTAAAATTCAAAAAAATTAATTTAAAAACCAGTAAAAAAACCTCACAATGTTCATACAAATTCTCAAATTATTGTCAATTTTTTAAACCAGGTTTTTAACAACATTAACGTTACTTCTATCATAAATGATAAAGATTGCTTCTTTCCGCTCAATGATGTATATATCTCATGTATCTTTAAGTACCCTATTCCTCTTGGTAGAAAAATCTTCAATTACAACTATGTTTCAAAGTCCACAGCTAATAGTCATTATTTGACATTATGTAAATGCAGCGATCCTTCATTTGAAAAATATGTTGACAGAGCCATGGTCATGTAATTACTGGTAACCTGCAAATAATTAATGATTGCAAACTCCGAAAACTTATGGAATATGGAACTAAATTTCGACTTCCTTCTAAAACCAATATTTCTCAAATTATCAAACAGTTTACTTATGATCTGGATTTGTTCATTTATAAAATTTCTATTAAATACAATAAACGTTTAGCATTTTTTAGTCAATGGAAATGTTTAGTTTTATTAAAATTAACTAAAGAATAACAGCATAAGTACTGTAATATAATACAATTTAACAAGCATGACTTATTCACAACAATAAAAGAATTACAAAATAATTTTGTCATAACTTATGTCGATAAATCACCTAATAACTATGCTATTATTTGTAAACAGTATTACAAATCTCTTCTAAACAGCTCATTATCCAATAATTGTACATTTTCATCGACTAAAAATAATGTTATCATTAACAATAGAAAAATTATCAGCTATTATAAATTATCAAAGTTTCCTTTTAAATAATTTCAACTATCCTTATACTGTACTGATACCTAAGTTCCATAAATCTCCTATTAAATTCAGAACGGTTACTATTGGATGTAACACATACAACAATAATGCAAATAAATTGCTTCTTGATATTCTGATACAGGTTTATAACATCATTTGTAAAGATCAAAACTTTTGCTGCCTTAAAAATAGTTACCAACTCATTAACCATATCAAACACCCTGATAATGTAGAAAATATTATCACTTATGGTTTTCAGGATCTGTTTAATAACATTATTTTATCTGACCTTTATCAAATTATCAATAATCTATTCATTAAATACAAAGATCAGATTAAATTACCTAATAACTTTGATGTTGAAAAATTTTAAACTCTTCTTAATTTCATCATCTGTAATAACTATATTTTACACAATAACCTCATTTATTTACAAAAAGTGGGCATCCCGCAAGGGGGATACAGCTCGAGTTTATTGGCTGATCTTTATCTATATTATTATGAGTGCAAATTTATTTTTGATAATCTGTTACTATACCGATACATTGATGATGTCATTATTTTAATCACTAATAATAAGTCATCTGATTCAATTACTTTAGACTATCCTTCAAATTTAAAATTGACTAAGACTATGCATAAAGATAAAATCATAAACTTTCTCGACCTTAAAATTTATTTCTATGATAATAAAATTCATATTGATATTTATGACAAAAGACAAGATTTTAATTTTAAAGTAAATTTGTTTACTCGTTTTAAATCATGCCTGAATCTCTTTGTTTTCAGAAATATCATTTTTAATCACTTATATCGAATCAATAATTTATGTTCTGATAAATATAAAAATAAAAACATCAATAAACGTATTAAGGAAACCATAAATACGGGATTCCCAAAAAATTTTGTTTATTCACTGGTATATCAATAATTGTATCTGTCAAACACACACACACACACACACACAAAAACATTCATATGTGTTAAAAAAAATTAAAAAATAATAAAAGACAATGAAAAATGTGGAGGATGGGTGGGCAGATATTTGATTAAGGAGGTTGGGTGGCGCTGTCGGTTGGTTGGTTGGGTGGGATGTTGAATTAAACTAAAAAGAAAATGAAAGAAGGATTGCTGCATTTAATTTTATTCCAAAAATTAATTGGTTGAAAATTGGTTATTAAATAAGTTATCAAGGAATGATACAACTCAACTTCTAAAATGCCATTTTCTCCTGTTAAGTTCTCTGTTTTGCTCGTGTTTTGAATTCAGTTTTTGTGGCTCGTGTTTTGATTGTTTCAATACATCAGGAAGGATTGTGTCTAAATTGCCTCTCTTTCATTTCGGGGTGATTTTTTCTTGTGGGTTTAGGTTTTGGTGTTATTACTTTTTAGGTTCATGGTGTGTTTTTGTTTTTCTGGAGGATTTTCTGTTTTTTGTTTTTCTGAAAAATAATTTGTCATTGTTTCATTTGATTCATTTCGATGTTCTTTTTACTTTCTCTTACCCATAAGGTAGAGAAAGTATTGTTTTTGGGTCAAATTTTCGAACGCGAGATTTTGTTATATTTACACGTTTTGAGGTCCCCTGAATACGAAAATCATGTTTTTAGCAGATGGTCTGTGTGTATGTCTGTATGTCTGTGTGTCTGTATGTATGTGTGTCTGTATGTATGTGTGTCTGTGTGTCTGTATGTCTGTGTGTCTGTCTGTTATCAGTATATCTCAAAAACAAATTATGGCAGAAAGTTCAAACTTGGTATTCTAAATGTGTATCATATAGGGACGCTACAGTAAGCTTTTCGTTAAGATCAAGCAAATGGTTCGTGTACAGGGACAATCAAGAGAATTCTAATACATTACGTCTATGGGGGAAATTGCAGGAAAGTAGAGTTTAACGTCTATAGACTGCACTAAACCAAATGAAACGAATATATATTTTTTGTAATAGAGATAGTTAACTGGGAAAAAAAATTGTGTATGTAGGAGCCTCGCCTCCCCCCTGGGGGGGAAGTCCCCCCTCGAGGGGAGTAAATTTTCATGATGGGTATCTTTCAAAAGAGCTCGCCAATACCTTTAAAACGAATGGTTGAACCATCGATCTGCGATAATTTAAAGCAAAGTTATCGATTTTTTTTACTTTTAACGAAAAAAAAAACTTAGAAAAAAAAATCGTACTTTTTCTTTCTTTTTTTTTTTTTTTTTTTTTTTTTTTTTTAATATTGAGAATAAAATGGACTTTTTTTTGATATTTGGTGTTATACTACTTCTCTAATATGGAAATCGTCTGCCTTATCATAAAAGATAATTTTTTTAATAATAATTTTAATAAATGATTTTTTAAAAAGAGAATTATTCTTTAATAACCGAATTAAATTCTATATAAATGTAGGTGCATTAATGAAACGGGGGGTTGAGGGGGGCAGTAGCCCCCCTCACACAGAACTAATTATCATATAAAACTCTTCAGAAGCCTAATATGAATTGTTTAACATAGGTTTACATAACAGTACGCGTTATCTTACCTATTAATCTGCAAGCTGTATTTATAGTATTAAATTTCAGGGTAAGAGAAAGTCGTGTGAGTGACACACCAGATTATTTATTATGGGTTCGTAATCAATCAAAAAATTTCATGGTTTCATTGTTCTTTATTTGCTATGGGGTTTTGCTTTTTTTTCTTTTTTTCATCTATGTGTCTCCTAATCTGGTCTTGGCAGGCTGGGGGAGTGTTGCTGGCGTAAAACTATTAGGTCGTTGCAAAAGTTCGTGCGGACGCGGATCATTTTATTGCCTCCAAAGACGAGAGCTTCTATCGCCGTGGTATACATTTGTAACCCGAAAAATGGGCAAAGGTTGTAGAAAGTAATGGAGAGTATTTTGATTAAAAATTGTCATTTGATTTGATGTATTTTTATGAAAGGAAGCAATAAAAAACCGCACGAATTTATGCAATGACCTAATAGTTTAACCCCACAGGCAAGTCACAAGTCTCTGCCGCTTGCCTCCTTCCTTCCTTTCTTGGGTTGTTTTTTTCCCTGGATTTCGATTTAGTTTGAATTTTTCTGTTGGGATTTGGTTGAGTTGGTTTCTTGTATCGTTTGTTTTGCGTGCTGTTAAAAATTAAATTTGGTTTCTTTAAATATGTGTATTTCCTCCCCTGATGATTTTTTTTTTTTTTTTTTTTTTCACTTTTCTGAGCTTGTTCTACATAGAGAATTTGTTCATTCTTATTGGTCTTTGTTGTTTTGGTGATCTTGTGTCTGTTGCTTGGCTTCTATTGCGCTTAATGGGTCATTATTGCTCATTACAGGGTTCTCCTTTTTTACCTTGAAATATTGTCCTAGAGTCAACCTTCTTTTCATCAGAGTCTAATTACACGGTCCTATTTAAATTTTCAACAGGTATTGTTGTACAGTGGATTGGCGTCAGTGCTATTGTTGAACTTGATAATTGAATCAATATGGGAAATCTTGTTGCTTTGTTTGGCGTGTGTATGTCTCTTTGGTGAATTGTTTGACTAACTATTCTTCGTTCTCATTCTTTGCTTCTACTATCAAAAAGATTACACATATATATATATATATATATATTCATTATCTCTAAAAAAAACAAATTAAAAGCTAAATTATTTATAAAAGTTGAACTGAAATGTTTAAAATAGTTAAAAACAATGAAACGATGATAAAGATTATAAGTTGAGCTGCTTCATTGATACTCTAGGACTATTTTTATTTAAAAGAGAAAAAATTGTCATAAATAATCAGTTGTAGAATACTTTTTTTTTTAAATTTTGATCAGTAAAATTGCTCACTTTCCAAATATTACTTGGGTTTAATTTATGAGAAACTAAAATTATTTCGTGCCCACGAGAATCACAATGTAGCTTGCACAGTGTAAAACAGATTAAAGATGACTGTGGACAACCGAATCAAAAGGGAGAATCGAACTCGATACCTGTCGACTAGCAGTCACCTCAGACACGATGCTGGTCTGTCGGAAAGATTTTGTAGCCACTTTGTAAAGAGTTTGCCCTGACAGTTGCTTTTGTAGCGCAAGTCACTGACTGGAAGTATCGTCGCTTCGATCCGGGAAACAGGCTAAAATATTCCACATTTTACTGCCATCTTTTTTTTCTTGGAAAATAAATAAATAAACATAATAAAAAACAGACAGTATATCCCAATCATAGATATATTAATTTATATAGACCTATCATCCCATTGTTATCATGCAAAAATTTTTGATGCCGAAAAAATTTTTTGGCATCAGCTATATAGTGGTATTGAAACCATTGAAACTCGGCAATTGTGATAGAATAGTATAGAATATTGATGAATTTTCAAAATGTCGAAATATTACGTCTTTTAATTCTTCTAATAAATTTATGGAAAGAAATGGATAAGTTATCATAAAAGTAAATTATATTTTACTAAATTATGAAAAATATAATTTTTATAATCAGTTGGTTATTATTATGAAATAAAAACTGGTTTGATTTTTAATTGAATACGTGTTTTAAAGTTTGGTGTTTTTTAAGATTTTGTATTAGTAAGTAATGTAGAATTTTCAGAATTTTTTTAAATATATTTAGCAGCGGCGTAGGTAAAGAACGTTAGTTTTAGTATATAAAAAGAGTTTAACTTTAGATATTAACTAAATTAATATATATATAAAAGAAAGAAAGAAAAAGAAAAATAAATTTGAAATTATATCTGCTGTTTTTCATTTACCTTTAGTACATAAATTATTCATAAATTATATTTGCTAAATTATCTGTGTGTATTCATTCGGAAAAAGACGGCCATATTGTGGACTTTTCTCCGAGTAAAAAGGAATCATCCCCCCCCCCCCCCAAATGTTCAATCTATGTCTTATTACTACCACCTTTGGCGACCCCCCCCCTCCCTTTTTTATAAATTATTTTAATTTTTTAATATCAATAAAGGATTTTTTTTTTTTTTTTTGACAAAACCTAGAAACTTTTCCATAATTCTACATTTAATAAATGGAAAAATTGTCATCGG
Source organism: Salticus scenicus (assembly GCA_963930645.1). Classification (NCBI taxonomy): domain Eukaryota; kingdom Metazoa; phylum Arthropoda; class Arachnida; order Araneae; family Salticidae; genus Salticus; species Salticus scenicus. Next base: position 226,059,082 of record OZ005657.1, read on the forward strand.
AATGTTTTGATTTTTTTTTCTGATTTAGTTTTGTATTTTCTATTGTTACTACAATATTTCATCTAGTTTCCACCAAAACTGGGCTCTATTTATTTATTTACTTTTCGGTTCAACATTTAATAAACGCGTAAAATAAAACAAAATATCCATTTATAAATTTTATTTTAAGACATGCAACAATAAATAGAACTCAGCCGCGAGGCAAAGTCACCCCCCCCCCCTCCCTTTCCTTGGGGTTTGTGAGTGAAACAAGCAAAGGGCGGATCCCCTAAATATTTATAAACAATAATTAAATAAGTAAAATCTGAAAATAAGCATATTTTGAAAACAGCATATAGTATAGGAATTCCGTGATTTAAAATTATTGAAAATGAAAAAGAAAATACTATACAAAAAGAAAACATTTTCCTTGCTAGTAGCTATTTCGAACAAAAGAATCCTTTGAAAATAAGCAAAAGAACTCGTTTCTAACGGGGCCAAGTGGCCTAGTTGCCCCTTCCTTCCCAAAAAAATTGAACAAAGGAAGCATTTCCAACTTTCCCTTTTTCCCCACCCTCTGCAAGTGTTAATCGCATGATTCCCCTCATCCGGGGGAAACAATTTCCCCTCCTGCCACAAAAATCGATCATCAGGTCAACAAACGGGAATACGTAATCGTCTATCCCCCTCCCACGTGACCCTGAACAGAGCTTTTGTTGCTATGGAGACGGGTGTTTGCGCCCAAGCAGGGTCAGGGCCAGTCATTCGGATGCCCGCACTCACCCTTGGTTGGAAATACCCATGTGCAACTAAACGCCATCTTTGGTGAAATATTGTCTTCTTGGCGACATATTCAAATATTATTTCTTAACCTTGACGTCTGTACTGCACAGGTGGCATCTCCTTTTGAAAAGCAGTGATAATTTATTATTCTTCTTTTATTTGACACTGACACTCAGAAGAGTGTTTGAGGGAAAGGTTTTAAATAGTCATTTGTTTAGATAGTAAATTTTAGTACAGCATATAATCAACTCTTTATAAGATGATATCCTTAAAACGCAACTGAAATAACTCTAAAAAGAATAAAATACGTTTTTTTTTCAATTTCAAGAATTTTACATATACATGATAGTAATAATTTCTCACGTCGTTTCTTTCATATTTGGTTAAACAATGCGGTAATTAGTATATTAAAATGACATAAAAATAAATAAATTATATTATTTTGCGGGAATTTCAAGAACAGAAAAATAAAGGAGCATAAAAAATTCAAACAAATTCAAATCGTCAACAATCTTATTAAAAAAAAAAGAAAGAAAAAGAAAAAGGTTACTGGTGTAAAATGAAAAGAGAAAAGAAGTTTTAAGAAGTAAAAGCTTTATGTGAATTCTTTAATTTATCATGTTCATATTAGGCTCTTAAAACTGCTTAAAAAAAAAAAAAAAAGCTCTTATGTCAAATTTGACGCCAAAAGTCCCCCGATTTGTTGCCCCTGCTTTAAACATTAACTAGCCTGGCGGTCCTTTTTATAACATCAAATAGAAGAGTAGACTCTATTGCCTGTAACAGCAGTATTCAAAGCAACGACAGCAAAGTTTCTAAACTAAACACAATAAATCACTAAGGCTTGGAGAGACATTTATATACGTCTGTAATTCTGTTTCAAGAAAAAATAAATGAAAGGGGAAAAAAAAAAAAAAAATCTGAACAATTTAATTTATAATTCATAGAAAAAATTATTTTCTGATAGGAAAGCCTATCTTAAGTTTAAATAGAGGTGTCTTGGCCTAAATCATTATTTTCCTCATTGCATTCTTCCAGCATTGCAAGCCTCTGTGGGTTGTAAAAGAAAGAAAACCATCCCCTCCACGGATGATCAAAATTGTGCCATGTCTCCAGAAAACCCCTAAATCCGCCGTGGCCTCAATGTCCACTACGTTCCCATCCGAATTATACCTCTGGGGATCCCAGAAGCGGGGGAAGCCATCCTCTCATGGATAAATAAAATGGTGATGACATGTCTCCAAATCCTCTTTAGGGGTGAGTCCCAGACCGTCGCCAATTGACCATTGAGCAGCACTAGTGCAACGTAAAACCCAACCAAACAACCGAACCTGGACAATCCTTAGCGGGTGAGTTCCACATCATTGCCAATTAACCATAGAGTAGCACTAGTTTGATGTAAAACCCACTTACTCGTTAGCATGTACAAAAGACGATTTAAATCATGACGTAATTATCAAAAACACTGTAGATGCATACATTTTGTAAAACATAACGTTAAACTCACTCATCCTCAAACCCAACCTAGTATCATATGAAGTAATTGGTTCATGGAGGGTTGTCCAACGTCTAATAAGCGGAGTAGAGTGGAGTAGGGTTTACCGTCGTATTATAGCTATGCATTAGGGCTGAGTTTCAAAAGTGGGTGATTAGTGGGTTAAGTTAAGTCTCAAAACCCCAGCCAAACCACCATTAGATGAGCCAATTCCTCTTAGGAATTGAAAAAAATAAATAAATAACCAGAGCTTTCCATAAGTTTACAATAGGCTTAGGCTGTGAATTTTTTTGGCGTTAATATTGGTGTGGATTAAAACCGATTATCTACGTGGGGTATCCTAGAATGTATTAGGGCAGTGTCTCAAAGTCCCAACTAAGGCCACCATTGGACAAGCTAATTGCTCCTAGGAACTGGAGAAAATTACTAGAGATTTTTATCAACGAATCTTGTTCTTAGACTAACTAAGAATAGGATTCTACAAGGATTTATTTAACAAAACTGTATTAAGTGTACTTTTTTTATATAGGAATTTTTGCTAGTGCTCGGATACTTTTGCTGCCCACTGTAAATGGATAAAGTCTCAAAGCCCAAACAAGCTACCATTGGACGAACTAATTCCCTTTAGGAACTGGAGAAAACTGCTTGTGATATTTCCCTGAATTTATAGTAGGGAGTATCTTTTATTGGCGTTGGTGTGGATTAAGACCGAATGTCTAAGCGAAGAACGTAGTATATTATAGCTGGGCATAGTCTGAAAATCCCAGTCAAGATCATCATAGGATGAGAAAATTTCGCTTAGGAACTTAAGAAAAATAGTGCTCTCATCAGTTCATAGTAGGCTGTAAAAGTAAATTTTATTCGTGTTGGTGTCTTTTACGATTCTATTTAGTGTCAAGCTTGTACACTGACTGTTGCTTTGCCTGAATTAAACACTATTCTTGACCAAAGTTTCATTTGCATACATTTTATATAATTTTTATTTATTTAATGTGCTTTAAAATCTTCAAGATATGTGATGCTTTACTTCTATCACAATCATGAACCTGTAAATTCAAGATTAAAAAGAAAAAAAGAAAAAAAAAATACTAAATAACTAATTCTAGTAGTAGTTAAAATCTAAGATGGAAAATATGAGTTTTGCTTTTTATAAATGCAACAATTAAAATAGGTGTGCATTTTTGGTCTTGTAACTGGCTGTACCTGCGAGCCATATGCTTATAACATCAAATGAAATGTTTTGGTAGTGGAAACCTTAAATTTCACCTCCGACTTCCAATTGCCCATAGCGTAGCAATAGTACGACGTAAAACCCTTTACAACTCGTTCCTGACTTTTTCTCCTATAGCAATTATTTGCTAGCCGTGTAATTAAGAGTGCACATTGGAAAATCGAAAGAACAATTTTATCAGCTATTTATTTTTTATCTTTTAAGCCTATTAATACTGAAATACAAAGCTTTATATATATAATAGTGAAACCTCTCAAGTTGGACACCCCTATAAGTTGGACACCCCTCTAAGTTGGGCGCTTTTTCTCGGAACGGAATGTATCCACTAACATTATGTCTAACCCCTATAAGTTGGACACCTCTCTAAGTTGGACACTTTTTCTTGGAACCGTAGGTGTCCAACTTAGAGAGGTTTTACTGTACATATATATAACGTCGCACTATAGCTACGCATTGGACAATTCACGATGGTCTGGGTCTAACCCTCTATGTATGATCCGGAGACATGTCATCAGAATTTTTATACTTTGCAGAAGGATGGTTCTCCCGCTTCGGTAACACCCAGCGGTATTATTTGTACAGAATATGGAGCATACTGTAGTCATGACGGATTTTATGTGCATCACAATTTACAGGAAAGAAGGGTAAAGCTTTACAGAACTACTTATAACATTGTCTATTATCATATTAAACTTATATATTTAACATTGATGACAATTAATTATTTAAAATTTACTAATAACATTAAATCGTTCTATACCTCGTTATAGCGCGGCGCAAATTATTCATGAATATATTTTATATATTTTTTAAAATTTATTAATAATATATTTTCAATTTATGCAGAACATTGTATGCCTTCTGTAAGAAAATAATAATAATAATAATATCTTTTTAATGTATAAAAGCAGCTGGCGCGATTATTGTATAATTAATATAACTAGTACCAATTTTGAAACAAGTTAATAATTAACAACAATAATAATAATAATAATGAAACAAAGAAATATATTTTACGAGTTGATTTACATCTAAAATGTACTAAATTAAAAACACATTTATATAAGAAATTTACGATTTTATTCTGATCATATTTCTTAAATGGAAAAATACTCATATTTTACTTTGCTTATAAATTATATATAATATTCTAAAAATTTTAGAAAACTACGTTACTTATTTAATATGAATAATATATTTTATCGGAATATTTTTTATTTAATCTATAACTTCATAATTTCTTTAGGGCTTAAAATGTTGAACAGAGTTTATATTTAATAAATCTTGCAATTTTTAACAAAGATAGGAAATCTTTATCTGACTGATCCGGATATTTAGGTACTCTCATCCGGAGTATTTACATATTCAGTGTCAATTCATGTAACAAAAAAGCGTTTGACAGTCTACTTGGCGACATTTCATAAATTGCAACCCTGTAGGACAGAAGCTGGCAGGAAAATAAAGTACAACATCCAGTTTAATGAGAACCATAAGATACAGTGACCCCTTTATATGCTATACCCCCTTCCGAGATGCTTTCCCCCATTATCCTTGATACACCCCTCACCTTCATGCCTGTTTTTTTTTTCTTTTAATATTTTTTCTTTATGGCATTTTTATTATTCCTACCTTTCTCTGAGGATTGGAGCCAATCAGAATTGTTTTCCGTCTGATCTAGTAACCAATAGGAAAATGGCATTTTCTTCCCACTGTTCCATCTTCTCTTTCTCTCTCCCAAACACAAAAGCTCAGGTTCCGTTTTAACCGGTTCCTTGCATGCAATATCAAAATACTTTAAAAGATATTTTGTTTAGTTTCTTTCGTTCGATTTTTTTTTTTTCTTTTCCTTCTCTTTTTTTTTAGGCTTGAAGAGGGTGAAAACTTAAATAAAAAATAAATAAATAAATAAATACAAATATAAATCAGCTGTTTAAGAAAAAAGAGAGAGAGAAAGGAAAGGAAATATAAATTTCTACACAGTCTTAAAAATGTTTAATTTTTAAAAAATTTGCATGGTCTACAAATAAAAATACTCATATTTGTAGAATAAATATGGAGTTTTTGTTTCATTAAATATGTTAACTGTAATAAGGTGAAAATTTTCCTCTGGCTTGATTTGAATAAAGTAAATTTTCAAATGATTTTTTACGCGTGATAAATCGTCTTTTCACAGAATTATTGAAATTCAGACGTTTAATTCGGACTTTAACTTTCCCTTTCTTTTCTCATAGTTTTGTTTATGTGACTGTTTTGAAATTAAAAGAATGTCTGAATGAAATTTGGCTTCAATCGAGAAATAATTTTCATTCTCGCATGCATTCGATGGATGGGTTCAAGCAGCCCCTCTCTTCCGGTAAATAAACAAATAAATATATTTTACCTAAAATGCAAAGTAATTGAATGAAATATAATTTCTATTACACACACACACACACACACATATATATATATATTATTCTATTTTTGATAATCTAAAATATTTATTTAAGTAATATTGGGATACATAGGAAATTCTTAAAATAAAAAGTAATAATTACTTATCAAGAATTTGTTATCTTAATTTAATATTAATCTGTTAACAATAAGGGAAGAAAAATGAAAGAAAGAGACAGAAAATAATAAAGAAAATCTAGATAAGTTCTCCAAATGTATAAATAAGCCTAGGTTCTTAAAGAAGAGAATCAGTTTTAACCAAAAAATGTACGGCACACCACTATAAATAATTCAGAAAAAATTCACTCGTAGTCACGTTGTTTGTTGTGTGTAAAGCAAACCCTAAAACCTTGTTCGAGCCGAGGTGTTTTACAGTCGGCAGCAAAATTATTCGAGTGTTAGCAAAAATTCCTATATAAAAAAAGTACACTTAATCTTAAGTCTTGTTAAATAAATCCTTGCCGAATCATGTTCTTAGTCAATCTGAGAACATGATTCGACAAGGATTTATGTAACAAAACAGTATTAAGTGAACTTTTTTTTACATAGGAATTTTTGCTGGCGCTCGAATATTATTGTTGCCGACTGTAAACCAACAGTTTCTAGCGCCTAACTCCTCGTTTTAATTTGTGACCAGCATTTGTTAAATTAACCATTGGTGCATGTCGAATTAAAAAGTGCTTTAAATAATATACTTCTATTATTGTGAAGGGCTGCGGTAGCCCAGTTGGTAGAGCGCCGAGCTCGTAATTGGAAGATTGCAGGTTCGATACTCAAGCTGGCTAAAGACCGTCGTGTACACTAATGGTGGCTGGTGCACGAAAAATCCGTCGTGGCCGCAATATTCCCCATGCTCCCATCCAAATTATACCTCTGGGGGTCACCAAAGCGGGGGAGTCATCCCTTCCGTAGAGGATCAAAATTGTGATGGCATGTCTCCGGACCATTCTTAAGGGTGCGTCCGAGATCGTCGCCAGTTACTCATTGCGCAGTATTAGTACGGCGTTAAACCCAACCTACCTGTATTATTATAAAAAAGTTGATTGGGTTTAATGTCGCAATAAAGCTACGCAGTGGGCGATTCGCAACGGTATAGGATTCACGACCCCATGGAGTGTATTATGAACGAAAACTATATTGCAATTGAGTGGGTGGGTTTAACGTCGCACCAAAGTTATGCAATGGGCAATCGGCGATGGTCTGGGATTCACCACTGAGAGTGGTACGGAGATAGGTCATCACAATTTTGATATTTCGCAGAGGGGAGGGCTCCCCCACTGCTGTAACCCTACAGATATCATTTTTACGGAGCATGGAAGACATTGCAGTCACGACGGATTTTACGCGCACCAACCACTATTAATGTACACAGCACACGACATTCTTTGCCCGGCTGGAGTATCGAGCCCAGAATCCTTCGATTACGAGGTCGACGTGATACTAACTAGACTACCCCAAAATTAAATTTGAAAGTAGTGCTTAAAATTTTCTGTATAAAGAGCAGTTATAAACAAATAATGAATATTCATCATCCACCCATAATTTGATTCCCTAATTCGAATTTTGCATTACACTGCCATCACCCCTGTAAGTTAAATTATTTAGTTGAAAATAAAAGTAGGAGAAATTCTGATTCTTTTTCTTTCTTTTTTTTTTTTTTTTTTTTTTATGTGAAACACAGCATATCAAACAGAACTAGTGACAATTACTTCGTCTCATTCCTGACAGATTTAATTATTTTAATAACTAAAATCTCTCAGTCAAGGTCTGCAGTGTACCGGTTGGCAGAGTAATGAGTATAAAATTTTGAATAAACACCATAAAATGCAAAAACTCGCAACAATTGTTTCGAGTCAAAAAATGATACGACCCTTCATCAGGGGAACAAAGTAGGCACGAGTGCGGCAAACAAAGTGGTAGTTCTGTGGTGCTTTTTTATAATTTACGATTCAGAGTATTCAGCTCGTAGTCGGAGGATTGCGAGTTCGATCTTTGAGCCGACCAAAGACTGTCGTGTACACCAGGGGTTGCCAATCCGCGGCCCCTGGGCCGTATGAACCCGCACAGTAGACTTTAGCGGCCCGCGGCCAAATTCAGGAAATTTCCTCTAGGGGTTATCTAAGCAGGGGACCCATCCCCTCCACAGAGGATCAAAATTGTGATGACACGTCTCCGTACCACCTCTGGAGGTGATTCCCAGACCGTCGCAAACGCCCATTGCGTAGCTCTAATGAGACGTAAAAACCAATCAGTTACTTTCTAACTGGATATTCGTAAATAAATAATAAAGAAAATTTACAATACATGATATGTATTATTTGTCAACAAGTATGAAAGTCCAAATGGATAACCTCAATTCTAATCCTCTTGTCAGAATTTGTAAAATGGATTGTTTCTTTGAAAATAATAACAATATAATAATGATAAAAAAAAGCAGTAAAGCACATTTTATGGCAGAAAATCCTCCAAAGCTCTGAAGATTTAGATTTTCTCTGGCTATAACCCGAGACAGATCGCTGAGTGTCATTTGGGAATTTGTGCATGAAATTGTTATATAAAAAAATATTATTTATCTTCCTACTAAACAAATTATAATAAAATCACACTGTAACTGTAACTAGAATTACAAAAACAACAAAAAATACATTAAAACAATTCATTTTTTTCTCATATATATATATTATAAAACTAATGTTTTTTTTTCTTTTTTTAAATAAAAAGTTCTTGTATATGTAGTTGAAACCCAGGAGCGCGTACTTTTGAGCAAGATATCGATGATGAAACCGAAAGTTCTTTTTCGGCAGAAAGAGGCTCTTTTGGGTTAATAAGGGCCTTGAACCCTTAGTTAAAAACCCCCCAGACACTGCGACAGGAGACATCCCCCCAACCCATTTTGGCCCCAAAGAATTTCTCCATCGAAAAAATGACTTTCCCTTCATGCGACAGATTGAGAAATGGCTGCTCCCTCTTTCACTTTCAATATATATGTACCTGCCTTTAGGACCCTCTCTTGCCTACACGCCGTTTACACGGACCTTCATCCTTACAAGAATGGCTTAGATATCCTTACCCAAAGTAGAGCCTCCGTGCGACCTTCAGAACTTTTTACCATGGTTTTCTGGCCTCTCACGCCACCTTTCATCTAGATTCCATTCAAGTGTCACGTGAGGGTACCTCTATAAATGGAGAAATAGAAACACAGGCGTGAAGCAATTATATTCAGTCAGAGTTATTACGTGGATCCCAAATAATTTTCAGAATGATCCTTCCGTCAGTTAGTTTCTAATCCAAAGGGTTTTTTTTAAGGAAACCTTCCAAAAACTGATCACAAAGAGAAAGGTATAACACTGGTGTATTTAGGTTTAGGCTCGTGAGGCCCGGGTCTAGGGGCGCCAAAGCTTTATAGGGGATTAAAATTTGAATAATGGTGGTGATTAAAATTTGAAAATTGACTAAAATTTCAAAAGGAACTCTGATTTAAAAGATAATTAAAATTGAATATCGATCGGGGGTTTACATCGACTATAAAAACACTTTCTAAGCTACTTTGACCCATTCAGGATTTTTCCGCACTAATTTGAAACACTAGAATATAGACTATATCTGTACGATTGATCAGCCGGACAAGACAACTATCGTATGTAACTAACATAAGAAATATTGCTACTTTCACACAGCGATGGAATGGCTAGGATTGGATTTATGGTTATGTCCACGAGGCCCGAACGGAGAAAGGCAAAATTTATAAGCCTATTAAAATTTGAAAAACGATTTAAATATAAACACGAATAGTGTAATAGGCCGAGGACGCAATATAACCTAAGTACACCCCTGAACATAAACAAAAATAAACTGAATTCAGTTTCATGAAATAGCCTCCATTTGGTCTTACCTGTACAAAATTGTTATATAATTGAATGCTGTCTTTTTAAAGAGTGAAATTTAATTAGATATTGATTATTGAAATCATAAGTATTAAAAAACAACTAAATCGACTGTTTTCTTTAATTCAGATGATAATCTAATATATATTCAAATCAACCAATCTCACGATCTCTGTGTTATATGATCTCCAAAGAATTCCCTTAGCATTAATTAATCACTCTAGTAAGTAATAATGGTCCATGCTAACTAGATCACTCTACTTCTTAATTTTTTACACAAAGATCAACGTCTTTTTAAGGGGTTACATAGGTTTCGAAGGCTGAAAAATGCATATATTCTTTATTTTTTAAAAAATATAATAAATAACTTTGAGCATATAAAAGAGCAAATTTTAACCATATTTTATAAAAATTTTCATTAAAAAATTTGGAAAATCCAGCCGGTGTGTGCTGGTTTCCGGAAATCCTTCAGAAAAGCGCGGGGGGGGGGGGGGGCACGATTTATAAAAAGCTAATGCACTGATCTTACTGAAATTTTGCACACTTCTTCCAAACAGAATTCATTAATAATTGAATAAAGGATTTAAAAATAAATAAATAAATAAATAAACTTTTGGCAGAGTTGTATGCAAAAACTACAATTTTTGCAATATTGTACCCCATATAAAGCCTTGTAAAATTAGTTGCAATCGAAAGAAAGGAAAATCCTTCATTCAAGTACTACAATTCTATTTTGAAGAAAGGTGCAAAATTTCAATGAGATCGGAGCATTATTTTCGGAGAAATCGTCTAGTGCAGCACTAGTGCGACGTTAAACCCAGCCAACAAACCTGAGAAATCATGTTCACCGCTTCTCTGAAGAGTCTCCAGAAACCAGGATCCACCGGCTAAATCTTCCAAAAAGTTTTAATGATTTTTTTCCCCCTTAAATATTGTTTAAAGGTTTTTCTTTTATATGCTCAAAATTTCGAATGAGAAATTTTATTTATTATATTTAAAATAAAATAGACAAAATATGCTTTTTTCTAGCCTTCGAAATCCATGTAACACTTTAAATAACTGCTAATCTTATATCGTTAATCAAAGTCACTATTTTGAGTCATAATTGCAAAATTTTCATCTGTTGTACAGTCGGCAGCAAAATTATTGAAGCGTACATCCACATTCCTCATATATATATATATATATATATATAATATATATATTAGTTTGATCGCTAATTTTTATCAATTTACTTTAAACAGCGTGAAGACTAAGATCATGACTCGACAAATACTTAACAAAGCATTATTAGGTGCACATCTTTTAAATACGAATTATTTATAGCGCTTCAATAATTTTGCTGCCGACTGTATATGGTTGTATTGTTTCAAATATGAGGCGTTTATAACTTGGTTATATTATAACATTTTGTAATTTACCATGTTTAAAACACAGATTAGAAGTCTTTTTTTTTTCTAAAGCGCTTGTTTAATGAATTCCTCCTACTAAAGAAACATAGACAAAACCGTCTAATTTCAGATAGTCAACTCAATAACTAAATTTTAAATATTTCAAAGTACAAACATGAGATATATTTAAACTTGAAAAACTCCTTCCCACACCATAAAATTAATGGAAGAACTACCGGTTTCGAAAGGACGTGGTCTTTCTTCTTCAGGTGCAAAATACGTGCCTTGAAGGCAAAAGCAAGACTCAGTTCTTCCATTAATTTTATGTTGTGTGAAGAAGTTTTTCAAGTTTAAATGATTGTACACCAGTTCTATAATTTAAACATGAGATATGCCAGTATTTTCCCTAAAAATTGTCCAAATGAAATTTTATACAAATGTTTTGGATCACAGAAAAGGAACCAAAAGAAAATAATGGTGTTATGAGACACCATCTAGTTATTTCTTTATTTCTTGTTATAAGGGAAATTTGAGAAAGAACTTTTGAAGGAAAAGTGAAACGAATTCTTCTACTTCTCTTTGAACTATTTTCGACCTCTGGTGAAGAATTAGACATTATAAGACACATACCTTAAAAATATGTAAGAAAAAGAAAAAAAAAATTAATAGCATTTTTAATTTTGTAGAAAATTAGATTTAAAGTGACTTTTGCATTTGGCTTCCTCTGAAACATCGCATGTTAAAATTCGGTGCAGTACTGCTATCTACTGAACAGAAAAGTGACAAAAATTTAAAAATCGATTAAAACAATGGAAAAATATTGAAAAAAATGTTACATAAAAGAATTTAATGCTTGTTTCCTTGCAAAACCAATGAACGTTAAAGGGTTAAGTATGTTTGGATGGAAATAATATAGCGATAAAGATCCAAAATAAGATTAAAATTTTATTTGATTTAAGTAAGAGCTAAAATTTAAATGTCATAATAGGTATGAGAAACTATATAAATCCATCTAGGGCAACTGCTTTTTCTAATCCATTGTTCAGAATAAATATGTTCTACCATTATTTTGAGTAAAAGCCACTTTTGAATTATTTCTTGAGAAAATATGTTTTAATTAATGATAATGACATAAATGTGCAAAAATTGTATTCTCATAGAAATTAGCCTAAAGGAAACCTGAATTAAACTTATAATTATGTAGGCCCTATTTAGGTTTAATTTTCGACTTCAGTACCAAAGTAGTTTTTATACGGGATATTTTCTGTGTTGAAAAAGGTTAGAATCTCAGTTTCGAGTAATTCTTTAAATATTATACTTTAGGGTAAATCACTCAGAAAATCACCCAGATATTAAACGACGTAAGACTTTTTTCTTTTGAAGGAATATATATATATATATCCAATACCTTCCCTTTATAGTGCAGGATTCTCTCATTTTGTTGGTGAGTTAACTTTGATATCAGTTTCTTTCTTGTTTTGTCTGGTTGAATGTTTTGGGCCCGGCGCAAAGAAATATTTAGCTTTTGCTATCTTTGCTAAAGAAAAATATCCACTTTGCATGTTTGTATTCTAAGAGGCCCCTAATGACGTTAGAATGCAAACATGTTATTATCTAAGTCCCATTTGTTTTATTTAATTTTGACTTTTTTTCATTTTTGGTTTGATTTGGGTAGTCTTTGATACTGATCATATTAATTGTTGGTAATATTTATTAATCTTTATATTATAACTGTAAGCTCTGATTTTCAATATATATATATATATATATATATATTTTTTTTTTTTTTTTTTTTTTTGAGCTATTTTATTTAATAATCCAATTTTTTGTGATATGGTCCAAATATATTTTGCTAATCTCAACCTTTATGGTTCATTTCGTTATTGTAAGTTTGATTTTTAACATTTTTAATACTACCCATTATGATTTATCCATCTATGATTTATGTTATAATTATTTACTTATCGATTTAAGGCACCCTTATTTTTCGATACCAGTCTTAAAAGTTGATAGAAATCAACCAATGTATAAAGAATACTTTAAAGGCAAGTAATAGTTTACATAATATAGAATATATCTTTGAAATTCAATCATACAAATATTCGCCTAATAACTGACAAATTAGCCAAGAGTTTTGCGAAGTGTGTCGCCAAGATTCTTCCGATGATGAGAGTCGAGTGGTTTTGAACGTAGGGAACTTTGACTGTAAATGTCTTTACACAGCAATGATAATGTCAATGCGTGAAAGCTAAAAGCACGTCTCCGTATTTTTATATATTCATCATTGGCTTGTAACTAAACTCAATGTAATTACTATAATTTTGATATTGTTGTGATTTTATAATTAAACTTGTGAATGATATTAAATTAAATGATTGTCTTGCCATTTCTTTAATTTAATATGAGTCTATTATGTTTACACACCATATATAGAGAAAGTATTAGGATATTAGCTAAAGACAAAAAGGAATTCTTCACAAAATATGCCAGTATTTAATAATGTAACGCAGAATGGTTTCTTCAAATGAATACATAAACTGTGTAATCTGATTTTAAGACATTTTGATGGAGCAAAATAAAATAATTGAACAATAAAATAATGGAAATACAGATTAAAGTTAAAATAATTGAATTGAATGACATTGAAATAATTTAATAACTGAATTAGGCAGCGTAAAATAAAATAATTGAACAATTTACTTTTCGAACAGCTTAGCAGGTACTGTTAAAGCAAAACTCAAAAGATAATGGACATATGTATTTTAATTTTAGTCTAGTGATTCTTAAAGTCTATTGATTCTATTGACTAGTTATTTGTATTATCAATATACTAACTAAATGGTACAATTATTAGCAAACATAAGTTTTATTGGTCACATTTAATGAATTATGTTTTTATAATGTTTGAAAATTAAATGCAATTTTGTTGTTCTGCAAAATAGTAATAATAATAGTAGAATTAAAAGGTTTTCTAAAAAAATAATTATTGATTTAATATTCCTACAGATTCAGAATTCGATCAAATTTTGTTCAACCGTAATCAAACATTTGACACTTAACAATAAAATATACAATTTAAATATTCAATAATAGTTTAACATTAGTTAAAAAAATATTTTTAATAGAATTATTTTATTTTTCTATGCAATCCCATTGTTTTAAATTAATTCTAAAGTATTTTACTGTAAACATAATAATAATAATGATAATAATAAAGTTACTTTTTTTCCCCTTTGCAAAGTAAAGATTGCCTGTATACGTGAGAGGGAGTGTCGTAACACAGAAGCAAGATAATAAAAATTATGAAAGTCTAACACATTATTTCACGAAATAAATACTTTATTTTTTCTTCGCAGGTGTTTTATTATTATTATTATTATTATTATTATTATTTATAGATATAACAGCTAAATAATAACGAAATCACTCAAGCGTACATATTTTCATAAACAAAGAAATAATAAGAATTTAAATTTCAAATGTTTTTTGCTGTATTGTGATGATTAATTAATAATCACTATATCACTTTATTATAACATAGTCTGATGTAATTAAATAAATGCGATTCATTATTAATAAATGACTAGCTTTAAAACTTAAAGAATATTGACATTTTCATTAAAATTTTCGTCCAAAATGAATAACATTGATATATAAGGAAATAAAATAAATAAATAAAAAATAATTAATTAATTAATTTTAATTAAAATGTATATCAAAAATCAATGAATAAATAACAACAATAAAATATTATTATTATTATTATTTTAGAAAAAATCTACAAAAAAAAAAAAAAAAAAAAAAAAAGGAAGAAAGAGAAGAAATAAAAATATAAGTACAGGATAATCTAAAATAAACGAATAACATTTTTAAAACATGTATGTTATTGAGTTAAATTGTGAATTTTAAGGAATTAGTGTTATAACAAAAAAAAAAAAAAAAAAAAAAAAAAAAAAAAAAACACTCTTCACGCATAGTTTATTTATAAAATTTAGATAGAAAGAAAGTAAGACAGACTAACATGGGCAAGAGACATAGCCGAAGTCAAGTCATTAACCCTTTTTAACTGGAATATTGAAAGTGCTAAAAGAATTTAAACGCTTATACAAATAAAATTTCGTGTCTAAATAGAAATAACTACTGCGTATAAAATAACCGAAAGAGTTTTGTGAATTTACTGAAGTTAATATTAACAAATTGTGTTAACATCAAATAGAATCTGACATAACTAGTTATTCCGTGTTAAATATTACTTTTCATAGGCTTATGTTAACTGAGTTTTACGTAAAATAATTAAAAACATGAATGAAACTTATGCTATTATTATATTATCAGATTAAAATTTAAGGAATTTACTTCATGATTACTTTTTCCTAATATATGCTGAACTTACATTAATAATTTAAGGCGTCATTTTACACAAATATAATTTCTAAAATTATTTTAGGTTCTAACTTCTAACCATCATTAATCACATTCTTTTAAAAATATATTTTGTAAGACATCATATTAATTTTTATATCAGCTATAAAAGGACTTTCCTAAATATTTTGTTCAAAGCACACTTTGCTTAAAATTTCCTCTATAAGTATACGCATTTTTATTATTCCAATAATAGAAAATGTCAACAACGACCGATGCCACGAACTTAAAAATAAGGGAAAAAAAAAAAAAAAAAAAAAAAAAAACACCATGACTCAGATAAATTGGTTACTACACTGTAAAAAAATTCTGTTGAAAAAAAAAAAAAAATTCTGTAACTTTCCGACAGAAATTTTCTGTTTTCTAAAACTACAGAATTTTAGTTTAAAATCATATCTCAGTCTGTCTAAAGAAACATTTCTTCTGTAACCAGATAAAATCTGTAACCATTGATATAGATTTCTTTTGGCGGTTACTTTTTTTTTTTCTGTTTTGCATACGGAGAATCAGTATCAAAGCAGAATTGAGAAGTGTAAAGTAACAGACGAAATTGTGCTGTCTTGGTTGAAAGTTAACAACGTTGTCTGCAATGCAGTGGACTCTGGTTCGAACCTGGCTGGTAGAAATGGAGAATTTTATTTAATGCGAGATATTTTATAGTGTGCTTTACGGAAAACATCTGTTGTGTACGAATATTTTCTGTATTGTTCTGCCACAGAAATTTTTTTGTCAACGTGTTTTTCGTCTAGCATACGGATATTTTCTGGCAGCTTTGCTTCCAGGAATTTTCTGTAATGTAACAGGATTTTTTTTTTCTTTAACAATGTACGAATTTAATAAGGTGTAGAGGGTGATCTGTGAGTAATTGACCACTTAAGGCTTATACATCAGTGAGATTTCTCCCTTCCCATGTTATCCTATGGAATTTTTGTTGTTTGATTTTATAAGAATATCTATTCAAAAATGAAGTTTTTCGAATTGTGTTTTTTGAATATTACTCTTTGAATATGTTGCCTTTTAGCTTAGGGAGCAATAATAATAATAAAATAATAATAATAATAATAATTTAAATATTTTATTTCATTAAGTAAATTTAGGTCTCTAAGTTTGGATCTCTAAGCAAAATATTTATATTTATTTTTTCAAAAAACTGCTCAAGCTAAAAGACGACATATTCAAAGAGTAATATTAAAAAAAAAAAACAGAATTTGAAAAACTTCATTTTTGAATGACATATTTTTGTAAAATAAAGCAACGAAAATCCCATTGGATAACATGGGAAGAAAGAAAGAGGAAATCTGACTGATGTACAGCCTTAAGCACAAACATCTGAAGAACAAAAATTAATGATGGAAACGTTCTTAATCTGATTGGTAGAATACATCTAACACCTAATAAAATGCTCTGTTAAAATTTCCAACAGCAACTTATGTTTTGATTCTGATTTATCGTGGAACAATTGCAAATTTGTCCACAAGGCTTAAAGTGAATAGCTGTCAGTATTAGTGTTATGAAATGTTTAGTTCAATCATAAAACATCAAGTTAAATTTGATTCAAAATGTTTATTTATTGAGGTACGGAGGTCATTTATAGCTGTTTCAAGTAAATATATTTTATTAATAATTTTATTATTTTTATTGCAATTAGAAGGTGGCCAATTTCTAGGTATATAAAATATTGTCATTGCCAGTAAATGACCAAATTGGTCAACTACTGAATTTTGCTCTTTACAGTAATTGACCAATTTAGTTAATTTCTAAATGTGTGAGAATCTCACTTACATTTTTGCAGCATTTTTCTCAGGTTACGAAAGTTTCCTACGAAAGTTCAAACTAGCGTTTGACTTTCTTAGTGTGTTTCGATCCAATAATTTAAGTTGTTTAGGAAAGAGGTGAAGTCAGGATGGAGGACTAAGTGTGTGTTTAACGTCGCTCTAGAGCTACGCAATGATTGGCGAAGGTCTGGGATTCACGCCTAATCGACTACGAGGAATGTGCTGAATAATAAAATGTTAAATAAATTAATATACATATTATTGTGACATTCAAAATTAATGATACAGTGATTGTCTCGTAAACTAAGAAAGGTAGAAACATACTTCCAATTACAAAATTAGTGCAAATTAAGAGCAGATTTCAAATATAGAAATTTTTTGTACAAGGCGCTGTATACATATTAAAATACGAAATTTAATTTTTATACGGTCCCTATTATAATATGACTTACATTTAGAAAACTATTCTCCTCAGTCTAAGGGGGGGGGGGAATCATGTTTCTAAGTGAAAATTTCGCTTGCAATTTGAAAATTCTAGCATTTTTCGACAAGTCTTAAGGGGTTTTATCAAAAGTGAGAAATTGTAATTATTACAGATTTTGTAATAAGGCATAGATTGATCAGCCTGTGGGGGGAGGGGAAATTCTTTTTCCTTCAGGGAAAGGCGGCTATTTTAACCTGTAATGTCTGTCTTTCCCAGAGTGAATACACACGAGACGAAAATACTCAATGATAATTTAACAAATAAAATTTATGAATAATTTATATACTAAAAGTGAATTTTCAAATTCATTTTTCTTTCTTTTTCTTTACACATTCTCTTATCCATATACATGGTATAGATAAAGAATTATTTTTGAGTCAAATTTCCGAAATTTAGCTTTTGTTATATTTACACGTTTTGAGATCCTCTGAATTCAAAAGTCATGTTTTTAGTGGTTGGTCTCTCTCTCTCTGTGTGTGTGTGTGTGTTATTATATTAGCATATCTCAAGAACAAATAGTAGCAGGAAGTCCAAATTCGGTATTCTAAATTCGTATATATAGTGATGCTACACTAACCTATTCTTTGAGATAAGACAAAGGGTTTGTGTACAGGGTCATACAAGGGAATTCAAATAAATTACGTCTATGAGCGAAATTTCTTATAAGTACAGTGTGACATCTATAGGCTGACCTAAACAAAATGAAATGAACATATTTCTTATATGCATAAAAGCAGGTTTTGTGTAAACTGTGGTATGGCAATCATTCATCATTCATTTACAGGGTTGCCGGTTGCCCAGAGAATTTGGATATATTGGAGCTATACTTGGGATTTGCTGGAAGTGTATTTTATTTTGTGTTACCGTGTTTTACATATAACACTAAATTTACGTATACAATGTCATGTGTATATAGTTTATAGTACAGGGTTACCTAAAATTAAAATTAAGCTAAATATTTTTTCTATTAAATGTAATTGACGTAAGTGCTTTACTGCATTTTTTATGTCGAAGAACACTGCTGACACAGGACGGAAAGTTAATTTCTCATGCCCATACTGTAAACAAAGTAGTTTTTGGAGATCGATCTTTTTCTGTACAATATCACGTTTTGAGGCCTCATGAATACGAAAGTATAATTCTTAGTAGTTGATCTGTATATATATGAATTTTCAGCATAATTTAACAACAAATAACTGCAGGATTCAAATTTGGTACTTTGTATTCGATATCTAGTTGCTACTTGAAACGTTGATCAAGATTTGCAAGTTTCAAGGAAATTAATAACAGACTTGATTTTTGTTTTAATAAATGTAGGCACTATAATTAAACGGGGGTTGAGGAGGGCGGTAACCCCCCTGACATAGAGTTATACATCAATACCATATCATATTCTATACAAAACATTACTTTAAAATATTAAAAATAAATGTGAATGTCTTTATGATTTTTACAGTCGAAAGTTATTTAAATGTGATTTATAAGAATATCTGTTCCAAATGGCAATGCATTGGCATTTTTTGGGCGTCCCTGAACCCAAACCAGTTTTAGAGGACCTATTAATGCCATTTTAAATAGGGAATATTCCATAGCAAACCTGAATAACATATATAATTTTTTAAAAATTCTGAAAATATTTATGGATTCAGGGGGTGAGCAGACGGACAGATAAACAGATGGACAGTCACACAGACAAATACGCAAACTGAAATCATATTCACAGTTAAAAATTGTTAGAAAGTGTTAAAAACGCTTAATGTAAACGAAAATGCAATCCCAGTAAATTTCCAATAATAACCCTTATGAAGGGACAATACCTAACACCGCGGATATCCGTTGCCAATGTTATTCTATGAGAAAATTTGTTCCCACAATTACTTATTACCTAATGCTTTTTTTTTTTTTTTTTTTTAATCCCGGTTTCCCAATCAGAAAATTCATAATCGTTAAATTAGTACTCGCTTTCGAAAAACTGATTTTTTTTAATTTTTACATTTAAATTTTGAGTTCAAAAATGCGATTTTTCACAAAGTACATTTTTCTCATTTCCTTGGTAGCAAAATGAAATACTAAAAATTTAAAGAATCAATTTTTGGAAAATAAGTACTTATTTCACATTTATGAATTTTTTAAATGTGAAAACGGAATTGAAAAATATTCATTAGGTAATAAGTAATTATGGAAACAAATTTTCCCATAGAATAACATGGGCTGTTGGCGAGATTAGGTATTGTCCGCTCTTAACATAACTGCATATTTTTATGTGTCCTGTAAATCTAATGCTAATCCTACTGTACAGTATAGAAAGCCTTCTTTTGTGCATATGAATAACGTATTTCAATTTTATTAATATTTGTGTAAATTAAAAGGTATTAAATTATGGTTTATAGAAATACCTTTCATAGAACATAATGCTTTGGAACACTTACAGGTGTCCCTGTACACAAGCTAGCAGAGGTATTCACTCCATTTTTTATAAGGAACATCCGATAGTGAACTCAAATAACATATATCAGTTTCAAGAAATTCCATGAATATTCACGGGAGTTAGAGCGCGGACAGACCGACAGAAAGACCAATGGACAGACAGACAAACCGAAGTCATTAACACTTTTCAACCATGTTGGAAAGTGTTAAACAGCCGAAGTCATTAAACATTTTTAACCATGTTGGAAAGTATTAAAATGAAATAAACTGCGAAAATTTCACACAGTTTTCTAGTTTTTTAATTTTCTTCCTCTCTTAACGTGTTTTAATGTGCAGGTGACCCCCCTAAGAAATTTAACTATTAAATTTTTTAACAATACAGAATAATATAAATTTGCATTTTTTTTTTTTTTTTTTTTTTTTAAACTGTTTATTTTACGTGTTTGAATGATTTTAGTTGCTATTTTCAAATAAAGGATTTTTTTTTTTTTATCTCATAGATAACCCCCTAAAATGAGCACTTTGGAGTCGAAAAATTGATGCCAAAGTTGAAAATAAAATGGTATAAGTCATCATTTTCAAATTGTAATAACGCAGTGAGATTTTCACTTAGAAAGATGATTTTTTTTTCTTTAGAGCGAGGAGAATATTTTTCTAAATATAAGTTGTATGATAGGAGGGATAGTATAAAAATTAAATTTTGTATTTTAATATATATACAGCCCCTTGTACAAAAAAATTCCACATTTGAAATCTACTCTTAATTTGCACCAATTTTGTAATTGGATGTATGCTTATATCTTTATTAGTTTACGAGATAATCGCTGCATCTTCTATTTTGAATCCCCCGGTATATATATTATATTTACAATAAAATATATATTTTTACAAATAGTTTTTCATTTAAGCAATTTTTAAAGTGGAAATTGAAATGGTCATGTACTAACATGGCTATGTCAGTTTCTGGATGAAAGTGGTCAGTTACTAGCAAAATCTCCCTTTTAAACTATTATTGTAAAAAACATAAATTGTAAAAAAAAAAAAAAAAAAAAAAAAAAGGATAATAAAAAGTTTCTCAGTTATTAATCCTTATATATTGATAAGTACTTAGAAAAATTTCTAAAAATGTTGTTAATTACTCTATTAGAAAATCAGATAAAGCTTTTACACATTTCCAATAAATAGTCAATTACTGGTCTGTTCGTCCTATAAATACAATAGCATTAACATCAATTTTATATATATATATATATATATATATATATATTTATATTTAATTACTCATTACATGATGAATATTATTTTTCATAAAATGATATTTTTACAAAAAAATATTTATAAGACTTTGTATTATTATATTACTTTTCATAGAATAATATTTTTACAATATATATATAAATGATATATATCGGAATAAAATTTAACCTTAAAATTTAGCAATTAATAGATTCAAAACAATACCAACACAACAAAAATAGAATTGATTTTAACTTATAGGTAAGACTGACACAAAAATGTTGCGATACAGATTAAGAACCAATAAGAGACAAAAATATATACAGTGAACCAAAAAAAAAAGTTGAATAGCAGACTTAAACAATGTCACCGTTTAATTATTTTGCAGTACATTATGCTTTTAAAACAAAACAAAATTCAGAAGAAAGGCAATTTCAAAAATAAATTAAAGATCTTAATTTGATTTCAATAATATATATAAACATAAATTATAAATTTAAAAACATTACGCTGCTATCACTTTCGATAGAAAAAAAAAAAAAAAAAAAAAAACTTGGACACTTACACAGGGTCACAAAAAATAACTTTTAAATTTAAGACAAAAATCATTCAATACTTCGTGTGATGTCCTTTGGCTGTTATAACAGCTTCTAATCTCTTATTCATTGAAAAGACCAATTTTTCAGTGAGTTCTGTTGGTACACTGTCCTATATATTCTGAAGAGCATTTTTTAGTTCATTTTTATTTTTAGTTAGAAGGTTTTTAATTGAAATTGACTTGGTCATCGTGTCTTCGTGTCACGCTAGTAAACAAGACGCCTTCATTTTAAAGTAAATATAAGCTATTTCGTATGTCGTTCTGTGGCTCTGTTGGTAAGAGCGTCCCGTTAGTAGCGCGGTGGTCGTGAGTTCGGTCCTCGGAAGGTCCAGCGTGTAAATTTCAGCTGATTATTTGTAGAAAAAGTGGTAATTGATACAAGAAAATTTTTCGTTGCTTACATACTAAGATTTTTTTTGAGTTTTTTTTAAGAAGCATTTTTTTTTTTTTTTTTTTTTTTTTTTTTTTTAAGATATTGGAAAACACAAAACATTTTAGATATTAAAAAATCACAAAATAAAATGTTTTAAGCAAAAAATAGATAAAAAAATATTTTTAAAAGCTTTATATATATGTATATATTACTATTATACGAAACTGGATTTGTCATAGGCTTTTTCTCACGTTAAAAAACCAAGACGCTTCCATTTTATATATATTAAAAAAAAAAAAAAAATGTAAGCAACTCATTGTATCTGTTAATGGATCAGCTGGTTACAGCGTCATGTTGATAACGCGAGAATCGTGTGTTCGATCCTCGCCGGGTGCAAATAATTAATAGAAAAAGTGCCAATTGATAAAAGAAAATATTTCGTTGTGTACACAGTATCCTAATAATTTCTCAAGGGATTTTTAAACGGCTTTTTATCTAGTTACAAAAAGCATAAAATAAAAATGTAAGTAAAAATAAATAAATAAATAAGTTTTTTCGAAGCTTTTTATTAAAATTGGAATTTCTCATCGTGACTTCATGACACGCCAAAAAATAAAGTACCTTCCCTTTAAAGTAAATATAAGCAACGCATTGCATTCCTCGTTAGCTCCGTTGGTTAGAGCATCATGTTGATAACGGTTGGTTATGAGTTCGATACTCGAAAGACTGACATGTTAATTTTTGGAGGTATTTAATAGAAAAGAGTTAATTAGTAAAATAAAGTATTAAAAAAAAAAAAAAAAAAACCCTGAGTCCAGGAGGAGATATGCGGTTGAATTAGTTTAGACTTGAAAGTGTTAAACCTCCATTTTTCAGGTAAGATATTTTCACCAATTTTAACTGATTTTTATTACATGAAGTTGAATTTGTCACCGTGTTTTCTGTCACGCTAAAAAGTAAGACACTTCCACTTAAAAAAAAAAAAAAAAAAAAAAAATGTAAGCAATTCATTGTATCTCTATCTCTTAATGACTCAGTTGGTTAGAGCATCATGTTAATTTTTCAAATAATTAATAGAAAAGGTGTCAGTTGATAAAAGGAAATATTTCGTTGTGTACACAGTACCCTAATAATTTTTGAAGAGTTTTTTAAATAGCTTTTTATCTAACTACTAAAAAGCACAAAATAAATATTTAAATAAAAATAAATAAATAAATATATGATTTTTTTAGAAGCTTTTTATTGAAATTGGATTTCGCTATCGTGTCTTCATGTCACGCTAATAAATAAGGCACCTCAACTTTAAAGTAAATGTCAGCAGACCTTATAGTTGCTTGTTGGAGCAGTTGGTTAGAGCATCAAGTTGCTAATGCGATGGTGCTGAGTTCCATGCCCGAAGGATCGATGTGTCAAATTTTGCAGATAATTAATAGAAAATATGTCAATTGATAAAAGGAAAATTTTCATTGTCTACACAGTATTGTAAGAATTTTTGAAAAGTTTTTTTTTTTTTAAGAAACTTTTTTTTAGATACTTAAAGGCACAAAATAAAAGTTAAATATGTATATATATTATTCTTTTATAAGATTTTTATTCAAATTGAATTTTTATCACCGTGTCTTTGTGTCATACTTAAAAAGAAGGCGCCTCCACTTTAATGTAAATTAAAACAGCCTTTTTCGTCGCTCGTTAGCTCATTTGAATAGAGCGTCATGATGCTAACGCGATGCTTGTGGGTTCGATCCCCGCAAGCCGATGTGTTACTTTTTTGCCGATAATTAATAGAAACGATGCCAATTGATAAAAGCAAATCTTTCATTATCTACACAGTGTCCTAAGGAATTTTGATAGTTTTTTAAAGAAGCTTTTTCTTGAGTTACTAAACGCACGAAATAAAAATTTCAGGAAAAATAAAAATAAAAATAAATAAATAAATATAAATAACACTGAAAGTTTTTTATTATTGTGGATCCCTAAAAAGCCTAAAATAAAAATTTATCCTTGCAGAGACATGCTATAAAATCATAAAGTTTCAACAACAAGAAAATTTTAAAGAAAAATATAGATATTTCACTTTTGCAAAACATGAAAATTTTTAAATATTCCAAATATTTTAAAATGTATTCGAGAACAATATTTCTTTTGTATAAGTAATTTTTGATTTTTCTAGAATGTTCTATGAGCTTTCTTGACAGTTCTTAGACTTTTGGTTAGAGCGTCATGCTGATAACGCGATGGTCCTGGATTCGGTCCTCGAAAGACGATATAGTACTTTTTTGCAGATAAATAATCGATAAAAAAAAAAAAAAAAAAAAAAAAAAAAAGTCAATTGATAAAAGAAAATCTTCCGTTGTCTACAAAATATCCCAAGAAATTTTAATTAGTTTTTTTTAAGAAGCTTTTTCTTTTTTGGTAACTAAAAATCACAAAATAAAATTTAAGTAAAAAATCATTTTTTAAAGTTAGAAGCTTTTTATTGTGAAGCCCTAAAAAGCATAAAATAAAATTTATTATGGCAAAGACATGCTACAAAGAAATGAAAGTTTCAACACTAAGAAAATTTTAGAGAAAAATATAGGTACTTTCCTTTTGCAAGAGATGAAAATTTTTTAATGTTCAAAATATTTTAAAAAGCTTTCGAGACATTTGAAATTTCTGACCTAACGAATGATTATAGAAAAACTAATAACTAAGAATATTGGTCTCGAAAGCTTTTTAAAATATTTTGAGCATTAAAAAATTTGCATCTCTTGCAAAAGGAAAGTACCTATATTTTTCTCTAAAATTTTCTTAGTGTTGAAACTTTCATTTCTTTGTAGCATGTCTTTGCCATAATAAATTTTATTTTATGCTTTTTAGGGCTTCACAATAAAAAGCTTCTAACTTTAAAAAATGATTTTTTACTTAAATTTTATTTTATTTACTTCTCTCGTAATTTTTTCTCCATAAATGCCCACAAATGTTCTATATGATTCAAATCAGGACTTTGTAGAGGATGGGGCACTATTTTTTGTACATTGTATAGTAACCATTATCTTAGAATCCGAGCGTTATACTTAGAATCACTGTCTTGAACAAAAGAATAATTTCTATTTAAATTTAATTTTGCAGCTGTGCCTGCAAAATTCTGTTTTAGAATATTTAAATATACCACTTTGTCCATTGTACCTTCAATAAACAGTAAATTTTCAACACTGCAAGCTGCCATCGCACCCCATATCATAACGCTACCACCACCATGTTTAAAGTCCGGTTTCCACTTGGGCTCATTGGGCGCTTTCTATTCAGAATCCTTTGATGTGGCCACGCCAGCTTACTCTAGCTCACTCCAGCTCAAAACCCTGGAACGGGGTCCCCTGCTGAGATAATTGCGGGGCTTGGGGGTAGATATCTTTGTCAATTTTGCATGCTTTCCTTTGAGGTAACTGCCCAATCTGATAAAAAAGGGCTACAACTGATGACAAGACATTTGGCTCTTTGTGTCGGAAGCGTGATTAATGACATTTTGAGCGTTGATCTTGAGCCCAAGTCGATACTGGCCTTAACAGTTTCTTTTATATTTGCGGATTTTAGTGCTGTTCCTTTTCTTCTCCATAAAAAGCTGCGGCTATCGGATCAAAACAAATTAGATTTTGACTCTGTAAAAATAACAGATTTCCAGAAATCTTGAGGTTTTCCAATATAGTTTTTAGCATATTCAAGTCGTTTTCTCACATTTCTGACAGATAAGCATGGTTTCTTTTGAGGTACATATGCTCTATTATATTCCTTAAAATATAAAAAAATTCTTATCGTCTGTGGATGCACATTAATAACAGATTCCTCCTTCAACTCTCTTGCTACCTTTACTGCAGAAATTTTAGGTTTCTGTTTCACAAATCTCAATGTCCGTCTTTCAATTTGAGGTGAAGAAATCTTTTTGGGCCAACCGCTTCCATTAGGTCTTTGCAAAAATTCATACCTTTTATACGTATTAATTATTTAATGTACTGTTGAACGAGGCTTGTTCACAATTTCTTCAATACCTCTTGTATTTTTCTTTTCTTTCCATAGTTTCACAATTAAGTTTTTCATATCTACAGAAGTTGGCTTTTTCTCCATTTCCAAAAATTTAAACCAAACGAAATAAATTTAAACATCTCCAACTTAAAGCTTTGACTTGAACTCGTGCCAAAAAATACAACAGCTTTCTCAAAATTTGCATAAAATTTGCATGGAGCAGTGTACAGTGCAGATAAAATAAATGTCCAAGTTTTTTTTTTTTTTTTTTTTTTTTTTTGGGCAGTGAAAATCTCAAAATTTCGGTTTAAAATTATTTTAAAATTAAATATGATATTTTATTGAAATACAATAAATCCACCTCAATTTTAGAAGAAATTACCTTTAAAAAAAATCATTTTAAAAGCACGACTTGCTTTAAAAATATTGAGCAACAAAATGGATTCTTTTTGCTGTCCAACTTTTTTTTTTTTTTTTTTTTTTTTTTTTGTTCACTGTATATATTTAAAAGCATGCATGAGATATAGCATTTTTAAAAAACTTCCTCTGTCATATCACTTTTTTCGTAATTTGCGTTTACGTTGATAATCTACGATGCCTTTATATATAATATATATATATATATATACACACACACAATAATATAATTTTAAAGCAATTATTTCAACTCATAAACAATTACTAATCATATTTCTTAGAGAATTTACTTTTTAAGACACTCCTTTATAATCTGACATTATAAAACATTATGAGCACCAATTTCAAAAATATTTTATTCTACGCAAATAGCTCCTATATCATTTGAATAAAAAGGTCAGTGACCGACCTTAGCTATGAACTTGAAATATGGAAAAAAAAAATAAGTTGTTTACATCCTAAAAGTGGAAATCACATACATACAAAAGCGTTTTGCAGACATGAATACTGTAATTACATTCTTTAATATTCTTCATCTGCAATGACCGTTGACGTAACCCCCCAAATGCACAGAAAATTTATAAAAATAAAAATATTTTTAAGTACAAAGGTCCGGTTTTTGTTGTCGGAAGAATTTTATAATTGAAATAAATATCAAATCCTTCCTGTTGATTTATTTATGATTTGGAAGAGAAAATATAAAGGTTTCTGTTTTTTTTTTTTTTTTTTAATTTAGACCTCAGTTTAATTTCGTGGTATTTCCTTACAATGCGAAGACTTATAATTTGGATATTATTTATGGTGTTATTTTATATGACTTTGATTTTAATACCAAAATGCAATTATTTTTTTATAATGAATTAAAATAATAAAAACAAAACTTTAAAATTAACTCCTTTGCTGATAGCTTTTATTTAAATGTCAGGGAAGTTAAGATTAATTAAATTTTGATTTTTGTATCAATCAATCAATACCTTTATCATTGAATACATGCGAATATGTCCATCATACAATGCAAATATTAAGATACATACAATATGCAATTTATTTACCATTTTCTGCGGTTTACACATGCGCAGAAACACTGTGAATAATTGTCTGGAAAGGAAAAAAAAAAAAAAAAAAAAAAGAAAAAAGGAAAAAGCAAGCAATCGCTGATGAATATATATTTAAATTTTTAGGAAACCTACATAATTGAAGTAATCCTATACTCACTTTTAAAATCGCTTTCGCAACAAATTAAAAAATAAATAAATAAATAAATAAAATAAAATAAAAAGTTATTGTCATCTTGTTTCTAAATTTAAAATTGAGATTATTATTATTGACTTGAACCACAACTAATTAAAATTTAAAAATTCAACTAACCCGTGTTTCATTTATTACAATTCTGTAGAAGACGTCTTGTCTGAGAGAAGAACTTAATAACAGAAGATTATTTTCATACAAGAAAAATTAAAAATAATCTTTTTCAACCACCCAGTTTCGGTCGTAAAAATATAGCCCAGGATATCAGTTTCTTTGGATTTATCCTCAGAAAAAACCTACTATGCTGAAAATGCTCATAATTTATATGCCATAATCCTTCTTTATGCAAGGATGAAAATTTAGTTATTTCACTACAAAAGTCCTCCAAAAAAAAATTTCTTTCAAAACAGTTCTGAAAATAAAAATAAAATTAAATAAAGTATTCTGATAAATTTGGAGAAACTTTTTGAGACACACCTATTTTTAGTCATAAAAACACATCATTTCCACTTGAATTGGTTACGTCTCGAATAGCGTTTATCATGATTCTTGCATTATAATAGACTGCTTCAAGATTGCAAACATTTATATTTATTGATGACCACTTCTTAAAAAAGTCTTAAAAATTTCTTATAAAAGTTTTTTTTCCAATGTAGAAAATGATAAATATTATACAATTTTTCTCTTATTTCAATCAGACAGTTTAGATAATCTATGTGTTTATTAAAAATAAATAAATAAGTAAATTTTATCAGAAAGGAAACAATTTTAATATATATGAACACTTCGATGAAAATATGACTAAAACTGATTAGAGTAGAGAATGTTATACACACTAAATATCCCGCCCCCCTTAATTTTTCGAAATTAAGAGGGGACAATACCTAATCTCGCCGGCAGCCTTCGCCCATGTTATTCTATGGGAAAATTTGTTGCTACAATTACACATTACCTAATGAATGCTTTTAAATTCTGTTTTCGCAGTCAGAAAATTCATAACCGTTAAATGAGTACTCATTTTTGGAAAATTCATTTTTTTTAATTTTTACATATTAATTTTGAGTTCAAAAATGCGATTTTTCACAAAATGCATTTTTCTCATTTTCTAATCGCAAAATGAAATACTAAAATTTTAAAAAATCAATTTTTGGAAAACAAGTACTAATTGAACGCTTATGAATTTTCTAAAAGTGAAAACAGAATTGAAAAATATTCATTAGGTAATGAGTAATTATGTAAACAAATTTTCCCATAGAATAACATGGGCGAAGGCTGCCGGCGAGATTAGGTATTGTCCGCTCTTAAGGAAAATTTCGAAATTAGGGGAAAAAAAAAAATTAAATGAGGTTGACTGATTTTTAAGTTTGAATCGGTCCAACCACCTCCTCCAGAAGATAGATTAATCGCTGAATTTGTTGCGTCATTCGTGTTTCGAAATGGAACAATGTTTAATGAATCTCCGAAATAATCTTGTTTCGAGGGCAATTAATCTCCCTTCGAAATGTCACAGACAATTGCCGTAGAACATTGCTCTTTTTAGGGGCATTATAGTCTATACTCCAAGGTCATTTGCGACAAGCGCCAGCAAAAGTATGTTTAAACAAAAAATAGGTAAATGGACACTTGTACAAACTATTTCATTGGTATAGGAGGGTCATTCCTATCATTGTGTAATAATGACATGTGGAAACCTATTGTATTTCATGAATCAAAATTGAAGGATTTCGGTAGGTTTAAGTACGTTTAATCCGATGTCTTCTATATTTTATTTGTTTAATATCGGTCAAATGCTTTTCCAAGACCATCAAAAATAGTGTTGTAAATAGGTACATGTCATAATGCGGGACAGGATTTATACCTGTACACTTAATTTCTGTTCAATTTTTTTTCTACGTATTGTGTGTGTGTGTGTGTGTGTGGGAGGGGGGATGTGCTCGACGATCAAAATTCAAAAAAGTGTGTTTTGTAAAAATACTTTCCTGTGAGATATTTAACTGTTCAATATTTAGCCTTTATTAGCCTTATTATTTTAGTAAAAGAAAAAAATATATACGCTCATACATAGTGTTGGCAGCTTAAATACCGTAATTTCCGGTGCATAATCCGCAAGGCAGATAAGTCGGTTTTGCACCAGATATTTTAATTAACATCTAAAGTTATATCTGTTACTAGCTATTTCTTATGTATACATTTTTCTGTTAACTAAAATTTCTGGTGGAAGAATGACATGTCTTAACTGCGGATTATACGCCCAAAATCACGGTATTAACTTGACAAATTAAAACTTTTAGATAAATTGTTTCCTGTATTTATCATCAATAAATAACGTATATCTTTGCTTATTTCAAATGTAAAACAAGAACAACAACAAAAATAATAATAACATCTCCCCTGATATGGTAGTATATTGTTTATTGCTCTTAAATTGAGAATTTTCTGAACACAATAATGACAGACTATATGAAAAACTAATTTCACGAACCTCGTCAAACGCATGTATAGATAAATACTTTTCGGCAAGATTCTGACAGATTTTACTAAACACTTTTCACTCAAACACTTTACGATTGTAATAATTTTTACTTTCTTCTATATGTAATATAGAGAAAGTATTGGATTCGCGAAAATTTTCGACCTCCGTTTTTTGACGGATCTACACGTTTTGGGATGTCCTGAACACGAATTGATAGTTTTTAAAAAATGTCTGTCTGTGTGTCTGTCTGTCTGTCTGTCTGTCTGTGTGTCTGTATCATTTTTTTGTGGACGCTGTATCTCACGAACCAATGAATGAAATTTAACCAAACTTGGTATTTAGTTGCACCCTGACATGAACTGGTGCCCATTAGATTTGGGGATCAATAGCTCAACAGGTGGCGCTGTGATCGCATTTTATAGGACAAAATTCCGTATAAATGGGCATAATGAGAGTTATTTTAAACTTGTGATTGTAAAATTAATATGAATTATTGATAATAGTAGTAGTTAACTAGGAAAAAAAATTTGTGCATGGGGGGGCATCTGTTCCCCCCCTGGGGGGGAAGTACCCCCCCGGGGAGGTTAAATTTTGAAGATGGGTATCATTCGAAAGATCTCGTCAATACCTTTAAAACGAATGGTTGAACCATAAATCTGTGATAATTTAAAACAAAGTTATCGATTTTTTTTACTTTTAACAAAAAAAAAAAACTTAGAAAAAAAAATCGTTTTCTTTTCTTTTTTTTTTTTTTTTTTTTTTAATATTGTTACTGATTGAATATGTATAGGAAAATATAGAAGAAAGTCTTGTGGTGGCCACAACATACTAGTTTAATATGTATTTCACAGAAATTCATAAAATTGCAAGAGCCCTAAGATGCTATCGACCTCTCGAAAAAAATTTAAAGCTCTGCAACAATTTGAAAGCCTGAAGGAGAAAACTCACAATTAAATTCTACAAAAATTTGTCATTTAAATTAATTACATTTATATACATTGCTCTTCTTTTAATATTTTTTTTTATAATTTATGAAGAACTGTGAAAATTGAAAAAAATAATAATAATAATAATAATGTTTTAGTCCATAATGTGCAATAAAATTATTCCTTTTATTAGATTAAATAATCTTCATTATATAAATGCAAATTTTTATCGATAAGACTAATTTCATTCATCACATTAATAAGTAATTCGAGAGTTTCTGATTTCGAAGATGGTAGACGGGAGGTGTGGGGTTCGAACGCTAGTCACGCTCATCGGTTTAACAGAGTGGAATTTCCTGAAATTTCTCCTAAACTTATTTTTTGGTTCATTCCTTAGTCCATACACCTACACACCTACACATCGCTCTCTATCTCTGTGTATAACATATACATAGGCCATTCCACGTAAAAATGGGCACAACGGCGAAATTCTCAAATGTGTTGCATGATCACTTACTATGCATGAAATTAAAGCAGTTTTTACGGAGAATATGAATTAAAAAAAATATTCTTTTAACAATAACAAAAATGTAGAAATTTGACCTTTAACAATGAAAAAATTTTGGAAAACAGTAAAAATAAATAAATAAATAAATAAATAGATAAATAAATAAAACTAAAATAAGTAAAAATGTAAACTGTTTTACAGTACATGCATGTAAAGTGCCCCTTATTAGTTGTGACCAGAAAAACACAACATATCACGTGAAATTCAATCTGTAGTCACCAAAAAAATTTCATAGCTTGTAAATAAAAGGCTATTATATATTTTAAACTTTCAATTATTTTTTGAAAGTTACAAATATAGTTTACTGGATAACATTATCAATCTTATATTTACTTTTCATTACGTAAACGTCTATTTATTAAATTAAAAATTCCCACAGGGTCACACCTGTCACACCTATAACACACAAAAATAAATAAATAAATAATTTTGAAAATGGTATTATTTTGCTTAAAGTAATCTAAGTAGTAAGCTAAGGTATCATACTAATGCTTTTTTTTTTTTTTAATAGATGAGTTGATAAATTCTGCCTTTTAAAAATGTTATAATACGTAAAAATGAGTCAGAATGTCACACAAGTCACCCTGGAATGGTCGATATAGTTGTAATAATAATAATAATAATAATAATAATTCATCATTATAATGATCAAACACTAGGAAATAAGATTTGAATTAATCAGTAAACAATTACATAGGGAAGAAAAGCTGGACAAATAGACAAAACAAAATATATTGAAAAATTTAATAAATGGAGAAAAATAAAATAAAAATAATTAAAAATAATAAAAATAAAAATAACTTCGAGATTTCCCCCAAACTTCTATACCTTTATCAAGGTCAGTTATAGCAGCAGGGTGATAAAAAATGAGTTGTTTCTGAGATAGTGATATATGAGATCATTTACAACGTAAGCCTTTACTAAAATTTAGATCGAAGGGCTGTAAGAGCTATATACTCAAAAGTCTCTCACATCAAGCCTTTAAAATTCAGATAGCTCGATTCTCTCGTGGTTTAAATATGTTTTGCTCATATAAATGATTTTATTTTTAATTTAATTTTGATAAAAATAGAAATAGTTTGATTGTCTATCTTTTATTAGTATTGAATATTTGTTTAATTTTTACTTTATAGCACAATTCCATTAAGAAGAGGCGATAGTGATCTCACTTAATGTAAAATATGGGCTAACTTATGGAAAAATTTGGAAATATGATAAATTATTTATTTTACACATTTTTTTTTAAAATTTGATTTAAAAAATAAATAAATAAATAAATTGAAGAATACAACGTTCTCCAAGATGCTTTTTAAAATAAACCTGAAACTTCTAATGTTATATATCACGTGTTAAAAAATAAATTTAAAAAAGTACATTACCAAAACACTAATCTGAGCCATTAAAGTGCATTATCGTCACTCAAAATGCAATTTTTCCATCAATGTAACAAATTAATGAGAGGAAAATTCACTTACCTAAAAAAGAAGAAATATACATATTTAAATTTATGTTCAAAGTAGAATTATACATTTTGAAATATTACAAAATTTTATTTAGCTTTACTTGAGAAAAAATAAACAAATAAAATAAAATAAATAAATAAATAAACACACACGCACACACATATATATATACATATACATATACAGTGGGTGATCAAATTATTAGATATATATATTTTTTTTTTGATATTTTTTTCAATTTTCTAAAAAAGTACTGGACGAAATGGCCTGGAATTTCAAACATGCAAAGAACATTTAAAAACTCACACTTTTCACTATCGATTTTGGTCAAAGTGCAATTAGGGGACCAACCACAAATTGAAGAAAAGCACAAATACTTTAGATCACCTTGTATATATAAAAAAAGTGACAAATGACTTGTAACCTTAACACATTGTTGTACATACTATGTACAATATTTGTATGTTTTGTTTTGGGAATTGCGCAATTATTTAAGCAGATATACATATATATATATTTTTTTCAGAAACTATTATTTTTTTTTAATAAGTTTTTTGGTTATAACTAGGATGGATTTCCATAAAACTTTACATAACTTGCAGAAAATTGACAAAACATTTGAGAAACATTATTCTGAAACATAAAATTTACACGTGTAATATTCGCTGAGACCTGAACATTTATAGTAAATATCGCTTCACTGCGCATGCGCGAAAGATAGAACAATTTTTATTACATATATTGAAAGCTAGATATATTGAGCAACTTTTGTCAAAGGCTCATTTGAATAGAGTAAAAATTAAGCAAATTGTCGGCAAAAGAAAGAGCTAGATTTCAGGTATTTCCCCCAGTTGAAAATTCATAAGGGGTTTTTCACATGCTACGTATTTAATTTGAAGACCGAGCTATTTCAATCACGTTGCAAAAGTTCTTTTTTGTGAAAAACTCCTTATTAACTTACAAATCTTACTAAATAAATAAAAATATGTCAGAATTACAAGCTTATAAGGGGCTTTTCACAAAAAAAAGAACTTTTGCAACGGGGCTAAAATAATTGGATCTTCAAATTAAATATGCAGCATGGGAAAACCCCCTATGAAATTTCAACTCTGGAAAATACCTAAAATCCAACTCGTTCTTTTGCCGACAATTTGCTTAATTTTCACTTTATTCAAACGAGCTTTTCACAAAAGTTGCCCAATATATGGACAGCTCATTGTAAAAGTGGTGTAACTCCCTATTTTTTAAATATATATAATTTTGCTTAATTGTATCACATTTTGTCACATCTTTCATTATAAAAAAGAAAAAACTCCAATAATTGTAATAAATCCCATAAATGGTATTACATGTTTTTCTCAGAAAACTAAAATTTCGAAATATTCATTAAAAAATGAAGTTTCTAAGTTACTTCAAATTATTTTTAATATAATCAATTCTTATAACTATGATTTGTATTAAATACAAAAAATCGATAACACTTAGTGAATCTTGGCTTTTTATCTAAGCATAAATTTGAAAAAAGCTAGTTATTTCAATACAATTCCCAAGGAGATAATTCACTTTTATGATGAACGACCTATATCTAACTTTTAACCTGTGTAATAAAAATTTTCTATCTTTCGCGCATGCGCAGTAAAACGATATTTACTATAAATACTCATGCCTCAGTGGATATTACACGCGTGAATTTTGTGTTTCAGAATAATGTTTCTCTAATGTTTTGTCATTTTTTCTGCAAATTTTGTAAAGTTTTACGGAAATCCGTTCTAACTATAGCGAAAAACTCGCCAAAAAAATTAATAGTTTTTGAGGAAAAAAAAAAAAAAAAAACTTTCATCTGTTTAAATAATTGCGCAATTCCCGAAACAAAATATACAAATATTGTGCGCAGTATGTGCAACAATGTGTTAAAGTTACAAGTCATTTGCAGCTTTTTATATTACAGGGTGATTCAAAGTATTTGTGCTTTTCTTTAATTTGTAGTTGGCCCCCTAATTGCACTCTGGACTAAATCAATAGTGAAAAGTGTGAGTTTTAAAATGCTCTTTGCATGTTTCAGGTTATTTCTTCCATCATCTTTTTAGAAAATCGGAAAAATGTCAAAATAAAAAGAAATTTCTAATTATTTTGATCACCCATTGTATATCCTGTTTTACAATGTTTTGCTCATCTCCATGAGGCTTGGACTGTAAGGTGATTATTTCTGTTCACTGACACTATTTTTTTGTGCTTTAATATTTATTTTTCCTGCTTGTTTAATTGTTTTATATTGAAGATAGGAGAGCCCTCTGTTTATTTCGCTTCAATAGCAACCAGAGTTTGAAATCTTGCATTTTCCCGTGCTCCCTGTAGAGATGGCTTCTCCCTGATCCTGATCATAAATCTCTACTGTTTGAGCGTATTTCCAAATCTTTGGTCTTAAATTGTTTTTTATGAACTTTTTTGTTATTAATTTCTCAATACTTGCTTTTGACATTTTTCTGTGAGTTCGCTATGGTCTTGTTTCCTATAATAATTAAAGACAATTTTCTAGAAATATTGTTCTGGTAAGGTTTACTATTTCCACCCCCTCCCCATATTAAAGCTATTACTTGTTAATTTTTTTTTCATATCTTTATTAAAGACTTCACAGGTTATTTATATATATAATTTAGCTATAAATTAATTCCTTTTGGTTATTGAAGATTTCGGTGGCATTTAATATACTATAATTCTGAAATGTATCGCAGTATTTAATTTAATATATATATAAATGTATATATATGTGTATAGGACATCATACTTAAATAAACCAAATACACCTTAAGAAAAAATGATGAAAATAGAATACCATTTATAAAATCATTAACATTATTTTAAATATTTAAAATAAACAAAAAAAAGTTTTTAATGCAGAAGAATTTCCGACTTTCTACAGTTTTACATTCATAAATAACGTCTCTCTCTCTCTCTCTTATATATATATATATATATTGTATATGAAAACCTTTTCGAACATATAAGAGGAAGTGATAAGAAGTAACCAAATCATTATAAAGAGAGAATGCCTGTACCAGTTACCATTTGACATGGAATGCATTACACTTTAATGAATAAATTATATGAAACGATTTACAAAAAATTAACACATTAGAATAATTGTTTATTTATGATTTATTAGAAAAAGAACAAGTTAAACATAAGGTTATGACCAACAGAAAAGTAATTAAAAACTCAAACCAAATAAGTTTTTTCCCTCACACTTTTATCATGCTGCTTTCGGATGACTATATACGTTTTTCAAATATATTTATAGTATTAATGTATTTTATGATTATGATTTGTCCATCATTAAGTATAGCTATACAAAGTGGATAATATTTAAAAATAATAGGGACTCCGCTCACCAACCCCCGACTCGTTTCACTTATTAAACCCTGCGGCGCTCTGCCCGCCTATTCACTTCTTTGCCTTTCTGTGAATAGGAATGTTAATAGTGCATAATACAAAAAATAAATAAATAAATAAAAAAAAAAAATTATAGACATCCCCATATTCAATGTCAAATTGAAATACATAATATTTGACACCATTTTTAAAAAAATGAAATATTATGCCAAAAATCAGTATTTTTTTTTTTTTTTTTTTTTTTTCAAAATAGAAAGAAATTCATAATATCTAGACCATTTTATGTTACAGATTTAGTCTATGACCCTCTTGGCGGCTTTTAAATTTTTGTCACTATTTGACAGTAAATTTTTTGGTATAATTGCTTGATTAAAAAAAAAAAAAAAATCTAGTACCTACATTTTCTGATGCCTATACTGTTTACTATTGAATTTTTAGTTAATTTAGGGCAGTATACACTCTTTATATATTTTTAATGTACAACTAGATAATAATTTTGCACAATAGAAAATATCCGAAAAGAAAAAAAGAAAGTTTATTATTATTATTTTAATTTGTAAAAATCTCCTACAGCTTCAATTTTTAATTCTCTCCTATCTACTTCTTAAAACAACGAAGGATAAAATCTACTCGATTCTTTAGAAGAGTTTTAAGTAATGACTTTTTCTCTTGCCATAATTAGAAATATGAAATGTATCATAGAAATGTCTAATTCTGTAATGTTAAAAATTATCAATGCTAAATTAGAAGATGATGTTTTCCTTTATAAATGAGTTTGAATTTGAATATAAAATAATTTTTTTATGCCAAAATATATTCGAAATATTTTAATATATGCATTTACCAAATAATAAAGTTAAATACATTTTAAAGACAAAAAGAAATGCAGTCAATTATACAAACACGATATTATTTCATTATTCACAAAAAAAAAAAAAAAAAAAAAAAAAAAACAGAACATATGAAAAAAATTATAAACAACATAAGAAAATGCCAGTAAGAAAATTAATTTTCTAAAAGTAGAAAAAAAGTATCTGCAGATGACAAATTACAATTCTAAATTCATTTTTCCATTGAAAATATCTAAGATAACGTTTTTTATTATTTATTTGCAGACGAAAAATTTCTTTGTTACCAATAGCAACATTAGCATTTTTTTTTTTTTTTCCACCATTGATCACAATTTAGTTTTCCTATGGAAAATGACGTCATATGATTGAAAGAACAAGGATTTGGAGAAGCTTTTTACAAAAAGGCAAATAGAGTACCTTTATTAACCCTACGTTTTTAATTAATATAATTTCGTTAATGAAGATGATAGAAAAAAAGATAATATATATGATTGATTTTGTTTATATAAAATTGGTTTACACATATCAATAATTATTCTAAAATTTAATATATATGATTAATTTGGTTCTTAAATATCAATAATTATAAAATAATAACTTATTTTCATCTAATAATATAAAAATCCTCATTTTAATTTTTTCTTTGTCGCCATACGGTCTTGCATAGGTTTTGGGGGAAGTTGAGCGCCCGACAAATTTCTTTAACTTGCTGTATCCATCTTAAGCCGTGGTGACTTCTGTTGCTTTTTATTGTTATATCTCTTTTAATTGTTCGGATTTTGCTATATATATATATATATATATATATATATATATATATATTGTATTAACCAGAGCAATAAATACTCTAAAAAAATTGCAACATTCGAATTTATCTTTATATCAAATCATAGAAAACAAAAATCGATTAATCAGTCTGTAATTTATTCAACCAATTTCTAGAGCATAAATTTATTTAAATGGCGATTACTTGATTTTAAACTGACTGACATTAATCAATTATAAGTTATCTGAGTTGCCCGATCTGAATTCGAAGAAATTAAATATGTAATATATGTATTTTTCTCTCTGTATGTGGGTGGATGTATATTTGTTTGTGAAAGGCTTTGTTTTTTATTTTTCCCTGAAGGATAGGTCAAGTTCATTTCTCTTACAAATATACATCCAAGTTTTAAATTCTTTTTCTTTCTTTTTTCCTTATAGTACTTGAAGGAAGGGAGAAGGTGATCTAGCGACATAACAATACAAGTTTCGCCAGTTACGATCTTTAGAAGCACAATTACGTCCAGCATAATGTTTTTCGACCTACGCATAAATAATTGCTTTAACTTTTCTTCGAATTAGTCGAAAGTTATGTTAAATGTATGTTTAAAATTCTTGAAACCTGTTAAAAATTTTCTATGTCTTATTGTTTGCTGAAGAGGAAAAAGTTGTTTTAGTATGGAATAAGGACTTATCAAGCCAGTTGTACTTTTGGCCACAGTAATTTGGGAAAATAAAGGCAATCATTGAAAATTATTATTGTTTACACACAAATAATTGCTTTTCAGATAATTACAGTGTTAGTTCGTTTAATTAGTATTAGTAAGCGAATTGTGTTGATCAAGTGTTGAGGATGTTAGCTCAGTGGTAAAGCATTGGAATGCCGAGGATGCTGTTTTAAACTTTGGTCCTCGGTTTCAAGGTTTTTATTTTTAATAACAAAATTGGTTGTATGTATGTGAGTTTGTTTGTCATCACATTTTCGTATAGAAAGGGATAACCTAGATCCGCAAAAAATTGTGTACCGGTGTATTTGCATACAGTCGGTAACAAAAGTCTCCGAACACTAGCAAAAATTTCTATATAAAAAAAGCATACTTAATACAGTTTTGTTAAATAAATCCTTGTCGAATCCTGTTCTTAGTCAGTCTAAAAACAGGATTCGACAAGGATTTATTTAACAAAACTGTATTAAGTATACTTTTTTTATATAGGAATTTTTGCTAGTGTTCGGAGACTTTTGTTACCGACTGTACGTGTACGATGCCCAATTTTCGATTTTGTTTTTGAGTTATTTTACGTTTTCCAAATTCAAGGGAAAATAACGTCATGGTTAAAAAACATTCTTTATTTATTATGCAAAATGAGCGTGAAAAAATTGGCATCATATTTGATTTCAGATTCTTATTAAAGCTGTGTGAAATGACGTCATGGTAGACAGGGAATATATATTAGCGTGTGAAAAATGAATGCGAGAAAACATTTTGCGAAACTGGCGGCGTAAATATAGAATATATATGCATATGAATTTATTTGTGTTTATTTATTTTTAAACGATATATAGAATCGGAACTTTAGTTACTTCTACTTTTAAGCATTTTTTATTCCATTTATTAATCCATTTTTCATTCCAATTATTATTCTGAAGTCCTTTAATTACTTTCTCCGCCATTATGTTTAATGGTCCTTTATTTATTTATTTATTTATTTTATTTATTTATTTTTTGTTGTTGTTCAAGTGGGTGTAAGTAATTTAAATTGTTTTTGTCTCTTATTGGATCTTAACATTTATCGCATCCTTTTTGTGATAGTTTTTGCAATTTGTTATTATCAGTTTTATTTTTGTTGTGTTGGTATTGACATGTATCTATTAAATGCTAAAATATTAAGGTTAATGTTTATTAAGATGTCTATCATTTATATATATATATATATATATATATATATATATATATATACTAATAATATTTTTGTTTTAGGTAGTAAGTAAGCGCGGTGATTAATGCAACACATTGTGTTGAGGTCACTAGAAAGCAGTTTGCAATTAGTACTACTTCCCTCCAAATTTTTAAAGCAAAATAGTTTATCAAATAAGAAAGATGATGTGAAGTAAGCACTTGGAACAGTAATAACATATGCAGGGTGTTCCAAAAGTCCCACAGAGACGTTAGAGAGATGTTTCCAGGGGTGCATCACAAGACATACTTTCCTGTTTGAAATTTTAAAGTTGCCCGCCCTAGTGGCATTACTACTACTACCCCCTTGCCCGGGCCCAAACATTTTTGGACAAAGTATGTCTTGTGATAAATCCCTGGAAACGTCTCATCAAGACAATGAGTTTGATATAAACAGTTTTGTCCTGCAATGATTATTAAAGGGGATACATAAGTATAAAATTCACATTTCAAAAGTCTTAAAAACTCATGTATCTCCCTTAATAATCATCGTAGGGCAAAACTATTTTTATCAAATTGTTTTAAAGAGACGTTTCTAGGGATGTATCACAAGACATACCTTCCTACTTGTAATTTTAAAGTTGCCCTCACTAGCTGCCCCCCCCCCCCCCCGGGCCCAAACTTTTTTCACCAAAATAGGTCCCTCTCGAATTCATTGAATACGTGTTTCGCCATTTTTCACAATTCCGACTCATTTTCGAGTTAGAAGGGGATGGACTTTTGGAACACCCTGTATACGTAAGTCTGCACATCTGAACTACAAAATAAATAAATAAAACAAATAAATAAAAATAAAATAAATAAATAAAATAAAAACAACAATAATAATAATAAATAAAACAAAATAAAATAAATAAATTATTTGAGTTTTAAGCTATTAGATGTACTTCACTTTAATCTCACTACATGGCTAGACGCTACATGTCTCCGTTTTTGTACAAGAAAGGAATTTATAAAGTGCTATCGCTGTTTTGTTTTTGATTGGCATTTTACACGATCTCCGCCTGTATTATAATTAATTTATATATCA
Source organism: Salticus scenicus (assembly GCA_963930645.1). Taxonomy (NCBI): domain Eukaryota; kingdom Metazoa; phylum Arthropoda; class Arachnida; order Araneae; family Salticidae; genus Salticus; species Salticus scenicus. The sequence continues at coordinate 226,100,675 of OZ005657.1, forward strand.
GTTCAAGAATTTACCATCAACCTTAGAAAAAATATAAAGGACATAAAAAATACTTTTTTTTTTTTTAAACATTTTCTTAAGGTCTTGATATCTGTTTCAAATATTATGTACCGATGGTGATGGTACAGTCGGCAGCAAAAGTGTCCGAACACTAGCAAAAATTCCTATGTAAAAAAGTACACTTCATACGGTTTTGTTAAATAAATCCTTATCGAATCATGTTCTTACCCTGACTAAGAACAGAATTCGACAAGGATTTATTTAACAAAACCGTGTGAAGTATATTTTTTTTTACATAGGAAATTTTGCTAGTGTTCGGACACATTTGTTACCGACTGTATACCGAAGTTCCAGTTCACTAAACTCTTATTAAATACTACAATGAGATATGTATAATTTTTATTGTTTATTTCTTTAAAAATTACTCTTAACTAACTGAAAAAAAGATAGATTTCAAATACATTTTATGTCTATTTCATAATGCAGTAAATAAAGGGTTTTTACTTTCGATTTTCCACTGCCCGACAGTTCAATTGGAAAAAATGGCCATTTCACTTCGTAACCCATTTTAAACAATGTTTGAATCCCGTTTTTCGGGGAACATAAACTATGTCATTCGAAAGAGAAGAAAACATTTTTTACATCGTCTACCTATTACAGGCCTCCCCCCATTTCGAGCAGGAAAAGACCAAAATGCAAAGAAAAATGGCGGAAATGGCAATGAAACACGGTAGGGAAAACGTGCACGGAAGAGGGAGAAGAGGAAATGTGTGGAGCCAACCTATAATACAAAAACTGTCATTTATAAGAATAAACAGTTACGCCCATAATTTATATTATTAATGTGAAGTTTACCGTAAATTAATTTATTCCGTTAAGTAAAAATATGACCTTCCATATTTAATGTACTAAAAAAAGTAAACTTCAAAATCAAAAATCAAAATATTTTATTTATTGAAAAATAAAGACAAAATTTAAAAATATAAACATTATATCCATTACATGGCCAAAAATCTGTATTATTATTAAACAAAATAAATAAAAAGCTCCTTTCTCATTTTATTTCTTATTTATTTATTTACTTATTTATTTTGCAGTACGTTTTTAAAGTTTTAAGAAATGGAAATACCCTTGTCATAAATATTTTTTCAAATAGTGTCATAGATAACACATTAATATTATCAATAAATCGTAAATGCTCGATATTGTATAATTGTGTAGAAATGTTAAGAAGTTGAAAAATTCTTCTTTTTCTCAAAATAAAGAAATTTTTGTTTTTATCGTTAATTGAAGAAAGTTCAGGAAAACGGATGAAAAACAAGAAGAGTGAAATAGTGGTAATATGGACTATGGCATGAAGACGTCAAACCAAAACGACAGATGATTAAAAATAATAATAATAATAAAAATAGTAATAATAATAAAATAAAGAAGCGTCTTTGTGTCGAAGTTTACACGTGTAACGTTTCTCGAAGAGTACTTTACACATTGCAATCGGAGATATTTTCAATGTGCATTTTATTTGCATTTGGTAAGAATTCATAAAACCTTCTCTGACTACAATTTATCTGACATTTTCTTGTATAATCTTATTTTCAAAATTGTAACGTAATGGTGCGTGGTAAAAATGCAACCGTAAAATTGGTCGTAATAATTTATTAATGAGTACAGTTGAAATTATGTATATTTTTTTAAGTAAAAATTTTTAAATGATTTAACATCAAAATATAAAAATGTTTAAAATGTAACGCTGCTTCGGTTGGAGTGAAAGTTAATAACTATTAACTTTCAGTATAGTTGTATTTGGGATTTTTGTCCACTTTTCACATAGAAATTACTATAAAAAATATTAATAGTAGTAGTAAGACAATTTGCAATATAGGCTAGTTTCGTTCAAAATGAAGGAAGCCGGAAATGACACATTCTTTTCATATGCATACTACAAATATATACAGGATATATAAAAGTTATCATTTCAAAATTTTTATGTGTTGATGATAAACCATATTAAAATTGTTATTTTTAAAATAATTTTAACTCCAGTGAAAATCATTAATAATGATTATTATCATTTTTACCTAAATTCAACTTCTTAATTTGTGCGTCATAAAAAAGGTCATTTTTACTGTCTTACTTCTGGTCATTTTAAACTAAATAATAACAATAATAAAACTGATCATTTGACATTAAAATATGTATATATTTAAAATTACGTAAAATGAACGTCAAGACTGAATTATTTAACATTCCATAAATACTTTTTGATTTGTCTTATTTCTTAAAGAATTTAACCAAATACTGTATTAAAAAAGTCGAGAAACGCTCTCACTTATAACAGCTGAAACGTAGAAAAAACACGTCTACGGAAGAATTCTTCTTCTTTCGGGTTAAATCAGGGTTCATGTCAGTACATGAGGTCAATACACAGGGTCAGTAAAGGGGTAGCTTGCACGGTAGAGTTATTTATTGCTTTAAAAGACCCCCCACGATCTATGTGGGTAAAGAACTACTGTTTTGAATCCCGCCTTTGAACTGGTAAAATAAGACCAAGATTATTTTACAGACAAAATTGTAGATGTTTTGTAGATGATAGTAAAAAAATCGGGTTAAGCTCTATAAATTAGATCAAGGTTTAAAAATATTCCTCAAAACATATATTGAAGAATATTGTGATGTCAATGATAGATTTGGTAACAGATAATAAAAAATGATTTTAATAGTAATGCATCCGCTTTTACTCAACATACAGTTATCCACATCTACTCTCGTAAGAAATTTATTTTTATGAAAAATAAAGAGATAAAAATGTATTCCTTTGTATTTTAACAAGAAAGTTGCCTATATGATTAAATATGATCTGTCGAATTCGATAAATCATATTGCTGATCACTTTCACTCTAAACGAAAATGTTATGTTACATTTGTTACAACTTCCGAAGGTTAACTTGAAGACTAACGAACCCGTCTACCTCCTACAGTAACTAGATGTAGAAAGCAATTTGATGGACTGACTGACAATCATGATGACAACAAAAGGATGGAATAGGCTGTTTTGTTGCACCCAATCGGCCTACTCTGTTAACCCCTAGGTCTACCTACACGAAGAACGCCTACGCGATCAACAAAATTTTATATGTTCGATTCGACGAAAAGGGAAGGGTTCATTATATAATTACAACCATCAGTGTTTGCTATCTTCTGCTATAGACTTTTATAAGTCATTGATCTGAAAACCTACGCTTTTAACTGCGGAAAAAATGTTTTAGAAGGACTTTATGATAGGGAAGAAACATGAATCTACATTTTCTGCTATCATTGTTTGCTCGGTAAAGAATTATAATGAACTCAGAAATATTAGTTTAATAAACTTTATGACGCGAAAAAATCTTTCATACAGATTTGTAAAGGCAGTGTAAGCAGAATCTTTTCTTCAACATAAAAGATAGGATTAATTGGACCTGTAGTACTAGAGTAGTTTTAGGCAGATAGGAGCTTTTTTTGACTATAATCAGTACCTGAAAATACCTTCCTAATCGGGCCGCGGTAGCCCAGTCGGTAGAGCACCGGCCTCGTAATTGGAAGATTGCGGGTTCGGTACTCGAGCCGGCCAAAGACCGTCGTGTACACTAATGGTGGCTGGTGCACGTAAAATCTGTCGTGGCCGCAATGTCCTCCATGTTCCCATCAAAAATTATACCTCTGGGGGTCACCGAAGCGGGAGAGCCATCCCTTCCGTGGAGGATCAAAATTGTGATGGCATGTCTCCGGACCACCCTTAGGGGTGTGTCCCAGACCGTCGCCAATTGCCCATCTGCGCAGCACTAGTGCGACGTAAAACACAACCAACCAACCAACCTTCCTAATCACTATGAATATTCGAAATCGAGCAGGAATTCGAACTTGGTACCTTTTGACTTCTACTTGATAGGCGACAAATCGTTTAAAGTAATTAAAGGTATTGAGTAAGTAAAAAAGTTTTTAGAAAATTATTTAGAAATATTCCTAACATTAACTACTATTGTAAATTTTCTTATAATTTGCATATCATTACAAAATATAATTTATTTTAAACACACTCGAAAAAAATTAGTATGTTTGGTTCCCCACTAGTAGGAATAACTTTCTTATTTCAGTGATAGTGCCAGGCATAAGTGCCTAAGAGAAGGATTTTTAAAGTGATGCTCATTTTCATTATCTTCACGTAAATGCCTAATACCCTTGCACAATGCATTTTCTCACAAATTGAATAGAACCAATAAGACCCTAAATATAGCGCTGAATTTTCATACTGTACAGAATGGATCAGGGCTATTGGAGAGGAATTTATTTTTAATCACTATTAATAAGAAAAGTATCTTTTAATATCCCCATTACAATTTAACTGTACGAATGGAATTAAAAAATACAAAATGTTCAGATTTTGTTTATCTAATTTATAGTCTATTCATGATGAACCAGAGGAAAAATATATTAATACTAGCAGGCTTTGCCCGCTTCGCCTATATTTAAAGGAATTAAAAATAGAATTATTCTTTTTCATATCGCTTTATAAACAAAAAATAACAAGAAAATCGAAATTGCTCTAAACATTTTTGGCATCAATTAAATTTAAAGGTAATATTTAAATGACTATTTTTAAAGCTATTTATAAGGTCTCTTATTGACTAAGGTCTCTTATTATATTTTCCTATTTTAATTAACTTTTAAATCCGAAATTCGAAAATCGTGCTTCGAGGTGCATCAGGAGAGGTCAATACGAATCTCCATGCAAACACGTGGGGCTCTGCAATCAGCCGTTTTACTAAAAAACGCCAGACATACACACACATCTTCTTTTATGGTATGTATAGATTAAATTTTTTTTCTTCGAATTTAGAATTAATACATAATAAAGCGTTAAATTACGAAAACATGTTTACAGTACAGTTGAATTCTGTTATAACGTATACGGAAATTTCACACCATTTGTAATAATCCAATTTAATACTCTTCTTCTTCTTCTACTTTTTTTTTTCTCTCCTTTTTCTTTCATTTTTTTTCTCCCCCCCCCCCCCTCCCAAAGAAAGATAACGATAGATTGCAGATATGGGAACAATTTTAAGTATCTAAACAAGCAGTTTAGAATTAAAGTATGGTATTTGAAAAAAAAATTTTTTACTACTTTTCAAATTTGAATTTATAAGTATGATAATATTTTGTGTAAGTAATTGAAGAAATAATGCTTACTATTTATTTAATAATTAATCTTTTTTCAGGGTCAAATAGCATGCGGTTTCTTTCAAATTAATTCAATGAACTCAAAAAGAGAAAAGCCCCCCCGTGATTTTTTGTATGTTTTGCTGAAAAGATATTACATCATTTTAGCCGCATGACTTCATAAATGATAATCCCTGTCTGGTGTTTTATTTTGGTCTATTAAAAATATTAAACGCATGAATTAATTCTCTTTACTTAGGCAAAATTAAGAAAATATGAAAATTTTTTCGGGCACTTTCAAAACATTTTCTCGTTATAACTCAATTTTATACGTTGTAATCAAGGTTTTACTTATATTAAACAAATCAGCATCATTTTTTATTCACGTTATAGTGAAACAAGATTCTTGTCAGATTTGATCTTTTTAGAAAAATGTACGATTAAAATAAAAAAATATGACATACATATATTTGTAATTTTTCGTTTTCAAACAGATGTTAAAAACTAACTCTTAGGGGCGATACTTATCGTACACTTCCTTAATATCCGATAAAATATATCTTTTTAAGTAGCGTTTCAACACCCTATAAAGTAAATTCATTTTAAGGAACGCCTGTTGTAGCCTTGTTTCTTTTCAACACTTTAATTACTGTCAACATTTTCCCTTTATAACGAGTGGCAGTAAAAAACTCTCTAATAAATAAGTCTCACTTCGAATAATCACCTACGATCGTCTCGTAGGTGGTTATTAAGCAAGAGGGAAAAATGATTGAAGAAATAATTACTGTTTCATAAAAGGAAAAGAAGGAGGAGTTCTTCAATGAATAATAAAGTAATAAATTTATAAATAAATTTGTGATTCTAAATTTTAACGCATCGATATGTGACTTGGATATAATTATTTAATAACCAATTTTACACTTGTTAGTAGAAATATTTCATGTGAAGTTGGGAACGGGAAACAATCAATATTCTTACAATGGTTACTAATCTAATCATTAACAAATAATAAGTAATATGCTGTTCCTCAGATGTAGAATAGGTGCATCTAATTAAGTCAGATTTATTACACAAAATTTTAATCAGTTAATAAGACGATCCAAATATTTACAAACGCAATTATTAACATTCAGTTCTCAGTTATTTAATAAAAAAAGAAGAAGAAAAGATTCTTTTAACTATTTGCATACCTAATTTCACTAATTACACTGTTCGGCATGAAAATTGCCCCCAACACCATTTTTGCAAATTCTTATGTAAAATGACCTCCTGAATCCGAATATGACGGCTATTTTGCCCTATCACCCACCGTTTTTGGGGAACGCCCCCCCCCCCCACACTAATTTTATCACATTTCGGTAATTTTATGGCTATCAGTTTGATTTATAGAGGAGAAAATAAATATTTTAACTGTTAAATATCGTGAAAAATTCTATAACATGAACATTTGCAGCAAGGGGAAGATTTGGTGGGGGGGGGGGGGGACATTTGACACTGAAATTATAAGTTACATTTATTATATTTCATTAATCAATTATTATTGTCACTTATTACACATCATATACATTTTTTTTTTAAAGAGTTAAAAATAATTATTTTCCATTATTCAAATCAAATTCATGGCCATAAAATTACCGAAGAGTGATAAAAATTGGGGAGGGGGGGGGTGAGGTAATGTCCCGAGATAACGGCGGGTAATGGGCAAAACGGAGGTTATATTCGAATTCAGAAGGTCATTTTGCATAAGAACCAACAGGAATGGTATCAGGGCTCGAATTTTTTTTTTTTTTTTCTTTCAGTGTAGTGTTATTTACATAACCAATAAAATTTAACTTCTGAATATATTTATCCTTATAATTATTTGCTTTTATTAACTTACTGTTTGATTTTGTATATAAATAGGCAGATTATTTTTTAAATGGAAATTTAAATTTAAAAAATATTTTTGCCTATTAGACTATGAGAGGAAAACTAAAAAAGAGAGAGAGGGAAAGAGAGAGAAGGTACTCTAACCAAATAGTTTAAAATCTATCCAAATTTTAAAAATCTTCTCAAATATTTCATTTATCTTCCTGAAAAAATGAGAATAATAATCTCTGTGGCAAACAAAATAATTTTCATTTCTACATAAATGCAATTCACACTCTAAAGCAGTGAAAGAGTGTTGTCTGTTGTCTACCTGGTGGTGAGAGGGTTAAAACACTTCAGCCTTCAATTCCCAAGTGCCAATTTCGAATCATGATAGCGTAGGGCTCGTTGTAATTAGCCCTAGCAGTATTTTTTTCCCTAATTTATTTTAAAGCTGTGAAATACAAAATTTCCATTTGTCAGTTTTTGCATTTTACAACTTCAAATTAAAATATTACAAATTTAACAAATCAGTTTTTGAAAATTAAGAGGTGATTATGAATTTTCTGAATGTGAAAAGGGAATTAAAAAATAAATAAATAAATAAATAAAATGCATTATGCAATTAATAATAATAGAACAAATTTCCCTACACTTAAAAAAAAAAAAAAAAATATATATATATATATATATATATATATATATATATATATTACAGAAAATTTCCAGCAGCGAAGTTAACAGAAAACATCCACATGGAAAAAATACGTTGAGAGAAATTTTCAGCAATAGAACAATACGGAAAATATTCGTACATAACAGATTTTTCCGTAGGTCACGCTGTAAAAATATAACTCCTGCTCTATCACATAGCATCCAACTAGGGTCCACCGCTAGTTGGATGCTATGTGACTAGGAAACAACACTATCTCAGAGCCACGGAACCACATTTCAGTCTGTTATTTAACCTCCTTTGGTATCTAGTTTTCCGTATGCACAACAGAAAAAGTATATACTCACCAGAAAAAAATTATATTGGTCACAGAAAGAAAAAAAAAAAAAAAAAAAAAAAAAAAAGACTTGACAGATTGAGATGCAATTTTATAGTAAATTTTTGTAGTAAAAAAAAAAAAAAAAAAAGAAAAGAAAAGAAAAAGAAATTATCTGTAGGAAAGTTACAGATTTTTTTTAACATATTTTTTCTTTCTTTCTTTCTTTCTTTTTTCTTTTCTTTTTTTTTTTTTTTTTTTTTACAGTGCATATGTTAACATACAGTTGGAATGACTTTAACGCTCATTCATAGAGAGTCTTGAACTGCAAGTCCTGATCTAATTATAATTATCATCAATCCTTAATCCTGGTCTATTGTGTAATATACATGATGGCAGATTGACAATTCAAACCTTTTCAATATTTTTTTATGATACATTTATTATCGTGACCCGTCAAATCACCCCAAGACAAAATAGCCCTGACAAAACAGTCCCGACAAATGAGCCCATAGGACAAAATAGCCCTCACAAAACAGCCCCGACAAATGAGCCCATAGGACAAAATAGCCCCGACAAATGAGCCCATAGGACAAAATAGCCCTCACAAAACAGCCCCGACAAAATCCGGTCTTATATGTTATTAAAGTTCACTATCGGATGTTTGCTATGGAAAATGGAGTAAATATCACCACTGGTTTTACAGGGACACCAGAAAGTACTTCAAAGCACTCGTTCTATGAGTGGTATTTCTATAAACCAAACTTTAACAACTTTACTTTGAACAAAGCTTAATAAAATTGAAATATGCTATTCGTATGCACAAAAGAATGCTTTCTACAGAATGTAGTATGATTAGGGCCACACAAAAATATTCATTTACATTGAGGGCTTTTATTGGAAATTTGCTGGAATTGCATTTTCGTTTACATTAAGCGATTTAAAACTTTTTAACATTTTTTAAGTGTGAATATAATTTAAATTTGTGTACCTATCTGTCTGTCTGCCCGCCCCCAGCGTTAGTAAATATATTCAGAATTTTTAAAAAATTATCTATGTTATTCAAATTTACTATGGAATGTTCCCTATTTTAAATGGCATTAATAGGTCCCGTGCAACTGGTTTGTGTACAGGGACATAAAAAAAAAAAAAAAAAAAAAGCCAGTGCATTGCATTTTAGAACAGGCATTTTTATAAATTACATTTAAAGAACTTTCTATTGTAAAAATCATAAAGAAATTGACAGTTATTGTTAATATGCTAAAATAATATTTTGTATAGAATATGATTTTGTTAACTTTCAGATTTACAGGGCTACACTAAAATATTCAGATACATTAAGGGCTGCAATTAGAATATAAGGGCTACCTTTTCTTTTGTGTTAAGCATTTTTAACACTATCTAACAATGTTTAAGGATGATTAGGAATTCAGTTAGTCTATCTGTATGTCTTTCAGAACTACCGTTGTGTGATTACGTAGGCAAAGAGCACTGAAAGTTATACGATACAACAATTACGTACATTTGGTAAGTATTAATAATCAATGCGTACCGCATGATTTTTCGTTCTTGTTTTATATATTAATCTGATTAATCCTGTTCTCAAATTTTATTCAATAATACACATTCTTTTTAACTGATTCATTAGATCACTTTTACCAGCATGAGTAAAAACTCCAGACTTTATTTTAGAACTTCTATTTATTTATTTATTTTATGCATCAATGTAGTGTCTCTTCGATTTTGATGGAAGGCTGACTGATGGAAGATGATGTTATTTGAGATTATTGTCTCGCAACAATAATTTTATGAATCCACATTCATAAAAATTATATGAGTGTTTTTCTTTTAATGTGAATTTAAAAATTAAAGATTTTTAGATAGACAAATTCGACTGTATCTACATTGACAAAAATTTAGAATGAGTGTTTTAGTCTAAATATGGATGATTATTTTAATTTTGATTGCGTTTATTTTCTGTAATGTTATTTTTAAAATCTAAATCCAAATAAGTTTTATTCAAAAAAAATTTTGGGGGGTGATTTAAAAAGAAAAGCACCATTTTATCGAATTTGATAATATTTTGTTAAGAACAGATTATCACATTTGTTTATTTATTGTTTTAAAGGGAAAGAGAAAAAATCCCCGAAGCATTTTAGATTTTTGAAAATTTCGTGTATATATTAATCAAAATTATTTTCAGATACTACCAGAAATTAGCACATTTAAATTTAAAATATCTATAATATCTCCGTTTAGATGCTAATTTTTCCAATCAGGTATTTTTTCTCCAACCTGATATTTGAGCCCCTTCTTATTGTTTCATATCATATTTTGGTACGTGATACTAGCCGTTATCTATTTTTGAAAGTGAAAACGAAACGTTAGAGCTTTTCTTACTGGCAACGTGGACGATTCCTTTCTGTTTCTAGCACTCAGAGAGGGCAACCGGCCACAGGTCACCGACAGAGCGTGAAGATCACAACGCTAAAGTCCTGACAACTGTGGATCCTGTGGAAGACCTTCCTCTTTCAAATTCTTCGATTGCCGTTTGCTATTCCGCACACAATTTCAATTTTGCCCTTCACGGTGCTTCGAACGAAATAGGCTGTTCGGGACGAATTAGTGGGCTTCGATACTTTGCCGGGTTTTAGTGGATTGACTATCTTGAAAACAATTAGAAAACTGATGGAGAACTACAGTAAATGCCCTTTAACTCTCTAATGCGCAGATTTTTGTTTTACTCACAGACACAAAACTATTTATATTTACAAAGGGAAGAATGACATTAAAACTGAAAACAGTATTTTCTTTTTTAAATATAATAAGTAATATTTAATATAATTTTTAAATAGACGTACTTGAACTGAAATAATAATTGGTAGCAAAACTGAAAAGTTTGAGTATGTAGCATGTTTTCCATACCATTGTGCTCTAAAGAGTTAAGAAGTACAATTTAATACTTTCATCTACCGAATTTCGTAGATTAAAAAAAATATTATTTTCGACTTTTTTAAACCGATGAAACACAAGGAAATTATGCTCAATTAATATCGATCCACCAGAAATTACAATCAAAGTTAGAAGAAAAGAAAAACGTGATGTACTGCTCAATTTTAAAAGAAAAGTTTTGTAAAAAAAAAAAAAAAAATAGGGAGGAATCTTATAAAAAAAATCGGTGAAAAATACCACCATACTTTAAAGAGTTAATTGGATCATGATAATGATGAAGATTTTGATTTTTTAAGCGACTGATTTCAATACACCGTAAATAGGAATATAATGATTTGTGCTCTCAACCAATTTATACAAATTATTCACTATATTAACAAATGATACACATTAAAGGCTAGTTCTCGTAAGTTATAAATTAATTCATATTTACAACTTAATTTGAAAAAATAATTGCTTAAAATAAATATTCTTATTTCTTTCTATCTAAAGAAAAGGCACGGAAAATGGGAATAAAACACCTCCTAACCAATTTAGGTGTATTTTACATCTGTCAACAAACCTTACTTTGTAAGCCCCTTCTTTTCATTAACTATTAATAAATGTCAGTAAATAAATAATGAAAATTAAATACGATGCGATAACAAAGTAACATGCATAATAGTGCAAAAAGGAAAGGAAACGCGATTTTCATATCCATTTAACTCGCAGTGAGAAACTTAAAAGCGAAAATATGACAGTACGATAGTTCAGAAAAGGTTATGAACATTTCCTTGTACAACGGAAATATTGTCAAAATCCTTGTTACGAATAAATGATAGATACGATGCAGAAAGCTCAGTCTAATAATTTTGATGAAAATAGCAGTAAAAATGAAAAAGTAAAAGTAAAAAAAGGTGGGACCCTTTCAATGTGGTAGAAAGTGAAAATAACATTAATTAAAATATGTCATAATTGCTAGTAGGGCCCGATTCTACATTCAGGGGCCTAAAGCCCAACATTCTTTCGTTGCTCTCTACCAATATGTGTTTCTTTAATTTCCATGAAAGAAAAATAAGAATACTGAACAAAAAAGGAAAATAAGCAACTATGTAGCACTATGAAGCTAGTCAGTTTTTTATTATTGAAGCCTTCTATTATGACTAAATTTTACAAGAATATTAATTAGGGGGAAAAAATCTATTTTTAATTTTAAATCATTTTTATAGTTTTAGTTCTCAAATTTTAATAGCGTTTTAGTAAAACATGTAAATATGCTTATGAAATTTAAGAATTATCGAAACGAAACATCAAAAAATTTCAATTACTTTTAGGCTTAAAGCAAATAGTTTGAAATCTATTATCTACACATTTATTTATAAGAATGCTCTGGCTGCGAAACCTCATCTTTGATCTGATTGTTGGATTTCTTTTTCTATTTTCAGTCGAGATAAACTATCAGCTGCTACATTCTGAGCCCCTCTACAGTAAGTAATAATGTGTCTCCACTTTTGTAAAGATAAAGCCCAATCTAGTTAACCTGGCACTTTTCGGTGTAGTCTCCAATAGAAACTTGAGTGGATTATGATCTGATATTATTTCCACTTTGTTGGCTATAATCTAGTTATCAAACTTGTTGAGTCTAAATAAGATGACGCTTCTTTCATAGGCGCCGACTTTTGTTTTTCACTACGGGGGCGAGATTTATTGCTTACAGGCGGCTGAAGATAGTGTAGGAGGGGGGGGGGGTAAAGTACCGGAATAAATTAAAAAATCCAATTACTAGAAATTAATAACGATACTGATGCTGCTAATTATATAGTAATTAATTAAATTTCATTCTTTTACAATTGCTTTAATACTTTCAAGGAATATCATAATTTAAAGTAAACTAAGTTTATATAATTACACTTTAGCCCCATACGTTTAAGGGAACCCACTACTTTTTAATTTTTTTTCCCCCTTATAAACTTATATTTATCTCATATTCATATATGTATTATGAAATTTTATTAACAAGCAAAGTGATTTTTACAGGAAAAATAAATAAATAAAATAAAAATAAAGAGAATCGCATATATATATATACTTAAATTTTTTTACATTCTTTTTCTACAGTTTTCTGTATTTTTTCACCAAATTTTTTGTTGTAGCCATAAGAATATGTGTTATAACTGTAGGGCTGAATTTTGAAGTTTACTAATTAGTTTTGAGACAAAAAATTAAAAATAAATGTCTACGCAAAAATTTGAAAAAAACAAAATAATATATATATATATATATATATATATATATATATATATATATATATATGTATTAATATTTTTCTTGTGAAAATGTTACAAAAAATTCATCCCTAACCCTATTAATCATTCAAATATATGCATTAGATCTCTTCTTAAATATCTGTAGAAGTTATACCATTTTGAAGATCATGAATACAGAAAATTGCAAACTGAGAAAACGCAACTGAAAATTTTAAAAGCGTTTTTACTATCTTTATAAAGATCAAATAAATTTTTAAATTTTAAATTTTAAAATTCAATTGAAATTTTTCCTCAATCATATTAGAGATGTCAAAGTAAATTTTTAGCGAAAAAATGAAAAATTAATATTTTCACTGATTTTTTATTTTTGAAATGTCCAGAAACAATCGTAAATTAGTGTAGAAAAATGCACCGAAATGCTGTTCAGAAAGGTAATGAATAAAATCTCTGCGATCACAATAAAATTTCAATAAGTCGTTGTAATCGTTTCGAATCGAAACAACTGAGCACAACTTTTCATTAGACGAAAAGATATAGAAACAGGGCAGGATGAAAGCAGAAAAGCATTACCTTTAGAACATCGCGTTCAGCCCATTCAGAGGGGGGGAAAAAATATCCCGAAAGAACTTGTGTTTATTGCATAATGAAGCCTGATTAATGGTCAAATCTAATTATTTCGATTCGAAACAACAGTTGCTTGTTTTTGTAATTCATGGTGTTAGCGTACATGTACAATGCTTTCTTTAATTATACTAATTTAATGCTATTTCTAAAATTTTCTCTTTGGTGTCTTTTTAAAAATTATAAAACTTATAATTTAGAATAATGAAAAATTATTTTAAAATAATGACAAATAAATTTTCTTGTGCACATATTATATCTACTCATTATTTTACCACTGACTCATTTATTACTATCATAGATCTATTTTTTTTCAGATCTGCAAGTTTGCGACATGTCCAATTTTGAAGATCATGTATTATTTTTTTTAGTTTATTTTTCTATTTTTGTTATGAAGTTCTAATGAAGAATGAAGTTTAAAATTTACGATTTATAAGATTTCAAAAAGAAAAAACTCATATGAGTTATTCTATATTTTTGTTTTTATTTTTTATTTTAATACACATTTCCTGTACAGGAAATTAATAACAAATAAACTGAATTTATTTATCAATTTACCGTTCTTAAAAATAACTTTAAAAAAAATGTAAAAATGTGAGATTTTGAAATTTAAATTGAATTAAAAATTTTCCAGTATTTTGAGTTTTCCACCAAAAGTCATCCTTTAAAAAAAATGGAACATAAGGAAATAAATATAAAACATGTGACAAACTTATTGTGTTTTCTCTAAAATAAATTTCTTACTACAGCAGCAAAATTTTAAATTTTGGGAACAGAATTTTCTTTATTTTATTTCACATTGATAACTCAACAATTTTCATTTATTAAAATATTTTCAAAATAAATTTATAGCCACAAAATTCAAATTTTGTGAGGGGAAAATAAATCAGTTTATGTTGATTAACTCTAATTTTGATTCTCAAAAAGCTTTAAAATACTTTAACCAAATTTTCAAAATACTTGATTTTTTTTTCCCCCTGAAAATAATAACAATAATAATGACTAATAATTAATAAGTGTATAAGTAATTCAAAATATCATTTATAAACTTCCTTAATAATTAACCTGCTGATAATAATGCACTACATTTTTTTCTAAATCCATTTTGTAATTCTGACAACTTTAAAAGCGTTAATGAATTTTTCAAAAATTTAAAGGATGCACAAACCCCTACGTTTGCGTCTAGAATTCCTCAAAAAAAAAAAAAAAAAAAAAAAAAAAAAAAACATTGAAAAAGCTTACCTTGTTTTTCAACTTTATTACAAGTCTCCGGTTTTTCTTTAAAAGATCCTAGAATACACTTTTAACTGTCGATGCAGTAGGAAGACACTAGCAACTCTATCTTTTGGTTCAGTAGTAAATAAATAAATCGAGGAATATAAAAATTTTTGAATTCATTAGATAAAATTTTAAAATAGTTTCTACTACTTAGAAAGAAGAGTTAAATTTCAGTTAGTCTTTTTGTTTTAGAAGTAGGATGAAGATTCAGCGATTGAGACTTACAATGAAGATAATTTCAAAAGAACCGTTGCCCGAATTTGTCTCCATTAGATATAACCGAATAATTTGGATAAGCTAAAAGCTAAAAAATAAATAAATAAAACACGGAGGCTCAGGTCTAAAAATTTCTCAACTGAATTCTTCTTTTCATTCTTTCCATCCAAGTAAACTTCGTTGGGATGTGTGTGTGGTGGTGGGGGTGGGGGGGAGATAGACATACAGACGATTCTATTGTAGTCCTCTTCTTTTATCTATAGAATTTATTTCGATTTCGAAGGTCTTTGATGTGTTGTGTTTAACACTTTAGTTAATCCCCATCCTTAAAGAGCAAAGAGCTTATAGTCCCACCAGCCTATGTTAAAGATATGAAAATTGAAAACTATCCCAGATCCCACCCCTTCTTTGTGTGTTTTATGGTTTACACTTTACAGTAAGGACTTGTACTTAAAAAATACATGATAAATGATATACCCATAGTTACAGCAAGTCATAAAGTTAACAAAAGGAGACGTACAAAAACCTTAACAAAAGTTGAAAATAACTGTCGCCGATCGGAGATATTTTTCAGGGAATTAAATCACATATGTTATTGTTTACTTTTGTTATACGTTTAACTTGAACAAACTGTAGCAGACTCATTTTTAAAAGGTGTCGCCGGCTCTATTTTGCGGCGAGATCAAGGGTTGAAAATTGAAAAAGGCTTAAATTCTCAACTCATCCTGTCTGTGAAGAGATACCCCTTTATAAAATGTGAAGGTTAGCGTTGCTTTTCAAATTTTTAACAGGTGCATTCCTAAAAGGTCAATGCATGCACCTTTTAAGAGGAATGAGACAGCAGGTACATATTGCATTTCCCTATTGAAAATACATCTTAAAAATATCCTGAAACAAGCAAAAGGAGGGTGGAGTAAACGGAAAGCGGGAAAAAGATATAATCACTAGACATTTTCTTGTTTCATGACAGTATAAAATTTAAAATTTTTTAATCATAAAATTAAATCCCGTTAAAATTTTTATCGACTTTATAAAATTTCGTATTATAGGCATCTTTGTAATTTGTTTTTAAATTGTAATTTTGTTTCTAAGTTCATTAAAAATAATAATAATTATAATTCTCAATGAATATGAGGCCCAATAAAATCTGTCATTAAAACAACTTTATTTCACTACCATTCGTTTGCTTTATCTGTAGTTAAAAAGAAAAAAGAATTGCTAGAATATTGTAGCTATCTCAAAATTTTCTATACCAATTCACACAGTAAAAGTTATTTATTAAATTTATTTTCCATGATGAATGCAGACGATTTTCATCTCAAAGAAGTATAACACAAAATAAAAAAAGAAATCAGTTTTGTGCTGATATCTAAAAACCTAAACCAATATATATTTTTTTAATTATCACCAATATACGGTTAAGCAATTGTTTTAAATGTATTGAAATGTTCTTTAAAAAGGTATCTATGTTAAAAATTCATGCTCCCGAGGGATGTCGGGGACGATACCCCCACATAAAGAAAAATGTTTTCTTTGGTTAATTATTACTATTATATATGTAATTTTATATTGAAAAGTTAAAAAAGTAATTTCATTAAATTAATTTATTCGAAACTTTTTCCTATACTGCCATTAAAAAAAAAAAAAAAAAAAATTGAAAGCAATGTTATAATTTGATTAAAAAAAAAAAAAAAAAAGTTGTACCTCAAGGGACTAATGTGCAAGTTGCACCGAACGAACAAACTATTTCTTTCAACGAAAATGCCTACTAACCCTGAACGATAGGTCTAATATATCGTATCGTATTTGTCGTAATATAACTCAATACTTATTTGGCTTCCTTCTTTGACTCGTTTTAATACGCATTTTTTATATGCATGAGCAGCCCCCGAAAAACAAAAACATTAAATCATTAAATTCATTTTTTTACTTATTTTTATTTCATATTATTTCACGGGCACTTTTTATTTCCTAATTCAAAATTATTAAAAAAAAACTTTTTCGATATCGCTTGTAACGATACTGATTATTATTAATTTTCTTTTCTTTTTCTTTCAATAATAATAATAAAGATTTTGATGAAATTCTGGCAAAAGCAGAATTTAGTTTAGGACGAAGGACTATTAGATTTTTTTTTTTTTTTCCTTTTTTCAAATTATAACATCGCTTTCAAATTATTCAATTATATTTTCGATAAATTTTAGATTTCGACAAATGTACAATTATCGAAATCGACGACGCAGATTGAGACTAATAGGCCCTCAGTCCTAAAAAAATAAAGAAATGAGGTAATCAATTGTTGAGCAATTAATTCCCAAATCATTGATTCCCGAATTACGTTTAAATTCAGTTCAATTTAATTCAGTTAAAAACACTAGTTTAAGTCAAGATCTAAATAAATATTAAATTTGGTTAAATTTCGTCCATTAGTTCGAGAGATACACTGACCAATTACAAAATTTTTTATACATACACACAAGAGAAACACACAGACATTTTTGAAAAATGGTAAAATCGGGTTCAGATTTAGAAAATCCCAAAACGAGTAAATACATCAAAAACTAAAAGGCGAAAATTTTCACAAATCGAATACTTTCTTTTTATCTGTATGTGTAGAAAAAATTTTAAAGATAAAAAAAATTACTTATATATATTACGTCTTCTATTTCAAACTTTACTCTTAAATTAAATGTTATGTTGTTTGTTATTCCCTTTCTTCAAGGTAATTTTCAAAGATTTTTTTCAGATTTATTTTTTTCCAGAAATGAATTATTTAAGTTGTACCGTGTTCTCTTATTTCATTTATCGAATTTATAATGAATAAGAAAAGAATTCCACATCCATTTCTTATTAATGTTTTTTTTTTTTTTTTTTTTTTTTTTTTTTAACGGACGTTGCTGTTATTTATATCGAAAATATGCAAGAACAACGGAGAATCTGAAATTCAAATTGTTTACATGTATAATTATATGTGAACAACTTAATATGTGAACAACATATTTAGAAAATTAAAATCAACTTAGATATTATAAATTTTTATGACATATTTCAATTCACGCATTTCCCTAACAGCACACTTATCCCTAGTACATCTTGAGAATATCACTTAGACGTACTTTCATCCATAGGATATCCTGATGATGTCTTGTGGATGAGATGTGCTGTTAGGGATATTTATTAAATTCATAAATTGATTACCTAAGACGTTTTGTAAAAATTTACCGTATTTACTTGTCCACTAAATGTTAATTATGAGATGCGGTTTTCTAAGACAACACTTTTTAACCAATTATCATTTTTAACAATTCTTCCTCTTTCCTGGCCCCACCGGCAGCCAAGTACTTCTGCACTCAAAGTTGGTAGACGGGAATTGCTGGGTTCGATGTTGGATCCCAGGTTGCTTTCGTCGATCAAGTCGTTCGGAGTTTTTCATGGTTTTCTCCAAAAACTCGCTAAGATACGGGCTAAGACCATTTAAAAATAATTCCATGGAAGGCATTCCACCTATAGCTCTAGGAATATAGTGTAGTCAATCGACCTTAATTTTAACAACTAACCTTCCTCTTCCCCTGTCTCGTGCAAGATTGTTAATAATCAACATCAATAAATTCAAAGATTTACAAAAAAAAAAAAAAAAAAAAAAAAAAAAAAGAAGAAGAAGATACATACACAAATACCGATAAATTTAAAATAAATAGAAACATAAAATTTTGTGTTTTTAACAGTATTATAATTTTTGTGTTATGAATAGCAAATGTTCAGAACAAAAGCTTTTGCATTTAATACTTGTCAATATGAACACTTTCTTGAGAACTGGGACTGTCGGACTTCAAATGGACATGGACATTAACATGAAAATTAGTCTTTCTGCGTCAACCTACCTTTTGACTATAGAGGGACAGGGACTGACTTTGAAAAGTTGTTCTCTCAATCTCGGTCAGTTTCTGTCGCGCAAAAAGAGAATTGTATAAAGTATTTCCTGTTTTTTGCTAATCCGTCAGTAAAGAAAGGAGGAGAGAAGAAAACAATAAATTTGCAATGTGAAAATGTTCATTAAAATTCAAATTTGTGATAAAAAAATTTTTTTCGTGTTTGAAAATCCCGTTGGAAGCACGGGGGCGAAAAGATACTTTCGCCCCCGTGCAAAATTACAGCGGGGGCGACAGCCCCCGCTGCCCCCGTTAAGTCGGCGCCTATGGCTTCTTTCTCTATAGTAGATCATTTCTGTTGGCTTAATGTAAGTCTCTGACTTGCAAAGGCTACCGGTTTCCAATTATTTTGTGTGTCTTTCTGAGTAAGGCAGCATTCAACTGCAATATTCGACGCATCAGCATGTAACTGAAATGGTTTGCTAAAATATGGCGTTGACAAGGATGTCGCTTGGCATAAGGCTTATTTTAATTGTCAAAAGGCCTTTTGATGACGTGTTTCCCATAAAATTTTATGAGTTGGTGCACCTTTTCTTGTTAGTTCCGTTAGTGGTATTGCTGTTTGTGCAAAGTCTGGTATGTAAAACCGGTAAAAGTTCATTAAGCCTAATATTCTTCGAACATCTTTTTTCATGGTAGGTAGTTGTAATTTAGCTATTGCTTTTATTTTTTCTTCATCTGGTCCATGATTAAAACCTCTAATTATGTGTCCTAAATATTTTAGAGTTTTAGCAGCAAATGTGCATTTCGAAAGTTTCACTAATAACTCTACATTTTCTAACTCAGATAGGACTTTATCTAGGTACATCAAATGCTCTTCAAAGGTTTGCGAGTAAATTATAATATCATCTATATAAGCTTGAGCATAATGTTTGTGATATTGTAGTACTATATTCATACGTTGGCATTACTTTCCACTGGCAAGTACCATTGTGAGTTGCGAATGTTGTCAGTGTTTTACTGCTTTCTTCCAATAGTATCTGCCAGTATCCTCGGAGTAAATCTAAACTAGACAACCAGTTTGCTGCTCCGGCTACATATATCAGTCAATCCATGTCTTACATTGGGAAAGGAGTAGGTTTCGTTGTTGTATTAAGCACTCTATAGTCTACACATAATCGTACTGTCGCATCCTTTTTAGCAACACATACTATTGGGCACATGCAATCTCTGCTACTGATCGGTCAATCAATCCATCCTCTAGCAATTCTTTTATTTGGCGGTCAATTTATTTATGATAAACAACTTGTACTGGATATCTATGTGGTTGCTTACGAATTACTCCTGGTATATGTTCAATCCAATGCTTTCCAACTTTCGCAGTTTTCATAGATGTTGCAAATATTTGTCTGTGTTTCCATAGTAGGTCTTTTAACTCTTGGATCTGATCTATGGTCAACCATTCTGGCTTGAATGTATTTAATGCTTTCTGAAATTCCTCTTACTCCTGATCAAATATTGGGGTTTCTTCTACGTTTCCGAATTCTGCATCGTCTTCTAATATCAGATTTACCACCGACACTTTTGCTAAATATGGACGTAATTTATTCTGGTGAACGACTTTGAGTGTACCACCTGCCAATTTCACTACAAATGAATGAGGATTTCTTTGCTTGACTATTTCCCCCGGACCTTGCCATCTTTGATAGAGTTTGTTTTGCGAATCAGATATTAGCAAAATTACTTGATCTCCTACTAAAAATTGTCTATTGGACGACCTTAGATTATAGTAATGTGCCATTCTTTCTTGTTGAATTTGTGTTCTGAGATCTGCTTTTGCGCTACTTGTTCAAGTTTCTTCTTCAGTTCTTGTAAAAATATTGCTATAGGTTTAGTGTCTAGTTATAAACCTTTGTTTTCTCCAATCCAGGAATCCTTTAAAATAGACAAAGGCCCTGTAGGTGTTCGGCCATACAGAATTATAAATGGTACCACTCACGGTATCTCCCGGTATTCCCATAATATGAAGGGTATATATAGATGCCATTTTCTTCCTTGTTCTCTGATAGTATGGTGTAGTATCTGCTTCAAAGTTTGATTAAATCGTTCTACCAATCCATTAGATTAGGGATTAGATGGAGTTGAGAATCTTGGACTCAATCCTATTATCTTATAAAATTCTTGCGTCAATTTTGACTTGAAGCATGTCCCGTTATCGGACCTAATCACACTTGGTATCCCTGTTCTAGAGAAAATTTCTAATAATGCTTCACAAACACCCACTGCTGTGAGATATCTCAATGCTATTGTTTCTGCCCATCTTGTATGTTGATCTACGAGGCGCAAAATATAGTCATGTCCTTTGGAACTCGCTATCTCAATTGGTCCTATAATATCAATATTTGCCACTTGGAATGGTAACCCTGGAGTAATTGGTGGTATTTCCTTTGTTTTTATAGGTTTTCTTAACTAACATTCCGTGCATGTGGCACAATATTTCCGTGTATCTTCTTTCATATCGGGCCAATAAAATGAATAACGAATTCTCTGTTGTCTTACTAGCTCCTAGATTACTTCTAAAAACTAAATTATGGGCTAACTTTAATACTTCATTTCATTCCTTCGACATTTTGGTAGATCTAACTGTCCTATATCTTCGGCCCCCACCTTATCTTTGTGAAAGAGTACATCTTGTGGAATTTAGAAATCATCCTTTTTCTGCTTAGCTAATTGTCATAAATTCCGCAATTCTAGGCATTCTTTCTGCTCCTTTGTAAACTGACTGGACATACAACCTTCTGGCTCCTCTTCAGAGTCTTCTTCTGAGAGAGCCTTTTCATCGCTTGAGTCTATTCCCGACTCTCCTTTTCCCGAATCAGAAGGAATTTCACTTTCTTCTTCTTTCTCCTTTTCTTCAAAATTTCCCACTCTTCCATGCGCAAAATGGCATCCAGCTACATCCGTTTCTTTTGATTCCGTCTCACCTATTAATTGCTCATGAATATCAGGTGGATTTAGCATCTCTTCTGACAAACCGTCAGATACCACACGCCATACTTGTGTGTGTATCACATTAGTAGATACTCCCACTGGTACTGCTAATGGGATTTGCACTAGGTCGCTCTGTACTGGTGGACCAAAAATACCTTTCAAGAAAATTTTCCTTCTTTTGCCTAAGGGCATATTTCTAACTTTATCTTTTCTGACCACAGTAATTTGAATTCCTGAATCTATTACTGCCTCCACGATTTGCCCATGTACACTAATCAAGGTTCGGTTTAATATACACAATCCGTCCTTTGCATTGTTTCTATCTGGTACATATCTTAAATTTTCCACCTTTACTATGACAATTCCACTGGTATCTGGACCCTGTAAACTGTTCACCCTGGCCACCCTTTCCGCTTCTGATCGTGGCGTAAACTTTTTCTCTCGCCCTCTTGGGCAATCCCTTTTAAAATGATTCCGTGATCCACAAACATTCAAACTTCTTGCTATCTAATTTTGGCCCTTCTCTCTTTATCCATTTCGGCTCCAATTCCTTTTTATATGTTCGCTCAGATCCTTTTGTTATTCCCTCAGCCTCATGTGGTTTTTGATTATCATAATAAATATATCTATCAGTAACCCTTGATTTGTATGATTTTCCTTTCGTGGAGTAATATAAATCCCATTCCTTTGCCAACTCTCTAGATCTAAGCCACCCGACACCTTGTTTTATATTTATGTGTGTTGCTGTTTCATGATCCATTAGACGATCCGATATCATTAGTTCTTTTAATGTTTCTAAGTCTTTCACATTCCTCAATTTACAATAATATTCCCATAGAGAAACTAATCGAGTTGTAAACTTAATGAAATTTTCTTCATCTCTTCTGCTTGCTTTCTTGAAATTTTCTAAACATTTTTGTGCCGAAAGTTGATATTCTCTTAACATGATTTCCTTTAAATGTTCGTACGTGCTTTTTATTAGCTAAATTCAATATTATTTCAATTTAATAAACCATATGGTAATTTTTATTATATGGCTTTTTTTTTTTTTTATGTTTTTAATCTCTTCTTTTTATTTACGCTTTATGATAATTCTAATTTAGTTGTTCAGCTACTGGCTATGAATTTTCCTCACGGACGTGACACTCATGCTATTCTATTTTGTTACAAGAATTGCTCATTACCCAATGTATATTTTTTTAAATTCTGTCTTCACTTTTAAAAAATTCACAATCGTTATATTAATTCCTGTTTTTTAAAAATTCATGGGATAACATTAGCTGCCGGCGATTGCGGGAGGTTCTGCTCTCAAAATAATCCCACCAGTGGCTGCTCTCTCAGAGCTAGTAGCCCCACCAATAGCAAAAAGTTTCGCTCTGCACGCTGGTAAACGGGAGGTACTGGGTTTAAATACAGGTCACACTCGTCGGCGTAGCCATATTGAATTTTCCGTAGTTTGATCCTAAATTCGTGTAAATACAGACTAGGTTCCCTCAGAAAGATACCTACGGAGGGCATCCCACCTTGGCCTGGGTCCAAATCACAGTCAATCGGTCGGCGGTCCATATTCCAAACGCCAATATTAAAACTGGTAGACGAAAGGTTACGGGTTCGAATCTAGGTCACGTTTTTCAACTGTTTTAGAAAGACTACCGTGGAGGGTATCCCACTTTTACCTAGGTCCAAAGCATAGCCAATCGGCTTTAATTCCAAATTCCAAACACCAAACTTACAGCTGGTGTACCGAGTTTTAACACAGGCCACGCTCGTCGGCTTAGCCATTCGCAGTTTACAGTAGTTTGATCTAAAATTCGAGTAAATACAGGCTAGGTTCACTTAGAAAGACTCCCATGGAGGGCATGCCACACTAACCTTGGTCCAAAGCAGAGCCGATAAGACTAAACCTGGATAAGACTAAACCTGTGATTTGGCCTGGGTCCAAATCACAGTCAATCGGTCGGCGGTCCATATTCCAAACACCAAACTTAAAAACTGGTAGACGAAAGGTGACGGGTTCGAAACCAGGTCGCGCTTGTCGTCTGTTTTAGAAATATTTCCGCGGAGGGCATGCCACCCTTCCCAAGGTCTAAAGTATAGCCAATCGGCCTTAACAAACTTAAAGCTGGTAGATGACAGGTGACGGGTTCGATCCTATGCCACGCTTATCAACTTTTCGGAGTTTTCTGAGGGTTTCTCTTAAAATCGCTTTAATACGGGATAAGATCCCTTAGAAAGGTCTGCACGGTGGGCAGTCCACCCAGTCCGAGGATGTTCGTGTAGTCAACAAACATTAAATTAAACACCAACATGTGCTCTTAAAGTTAGTATATCTGAAATGCTCGATTCGAACACAGGTTGCGCTTGTCAACTGTTCGGAGTTTTCCGAGGGTTTCTCTGAAAATCGTTTTAATACGGGCTAAAACCCCTTAGAAAGGTCTGTACGGTGGGCACTCCAGCTCCAGTCAGTCTGAGGATGTTCGCTTAGTCAACAAACATTAGCTCAAACACAATCATGTGCTCTTAAAGCTGATATATCTGAAATGCCAGATCCGAACCCATGTTACGCTCCTCCGCTTTGCCGTTAGGGTTTCGTTGCGTTGTGAGAATTAAGGCCGATTGACTACACTGGGGTCCTAGGCCTGAGAGGGGGGAGTTCCCTCCATGGGGGGTCTTTCTAAGGGGTTCTAGCCCGTATTTTTGCAAGTTTCCGAGAAAATCACGCTTTGCAGTTAGGAGTTTTCCGAGTTTTTTTCTGAAACTCATGTGACTACGAGCTAGAAGCCCTTAAAAACACCCTACAGGCGGTAATCCACTTACTCCAAGGACGTAGATCCTACTTGCGGGTCATGCCGCTTGCAGTTTGGAGTTTTCAGTGGTTTTCTCTTAAACTTTCATGAATGGGGGCTAGTACCTAGGACTCATTAGAAAGACCCGCGCGGAGGAGCCCAGGCTTAGAACCTTCGCTTTATCAATTCAGCTATCACACCACGACTATACTATTGCCAGCGTAGGAGGTTAGAAAGACCCTGTGAAGGTGAAGGGTATCTCCCTAAGCCCAAGTCTCTAGTGTTGTGTAGACAGTTGGACTTAAACCGTACACAGCTGCGATGGAGGAATTTCAAGAGTTGGTGAGACATTTAAAAATCATTGTTTCTGAAAAGAAATATTTGCCTTATTTTACCGCAGAAAATATTTTATTTTATGAATTACTGTTACTGATCAGACGTAATGGTTCTGAAAACATTTTATAAAAGTAACTGCGTAAGTAAAACAAATTCCTGACTTTTATAAAGAATCCTCAAAATACTTTTAAATATTTAGCCATTATAATTTTCTTGCTGTTGTCATTCAAGAAAATTTTTTGTTTATTGTATATAAATATATATATAACTCTTTATCAGTTACCAGTTAGATATTATACAAACGTAAAAGCATAACTTATTTTCAAGGTGCTTATAATAGGTAAAAGCACTTTAAAGTGTATGCTGAGAGCATATCTGATATACTGCTGCCATCTAGTGTTGAACAAAATAAATTTACTTATGTTACTTTAAACAAATCATCATCATTCCAAGTCGCGCTCAAAGGCCCGTTCGGAGTTTTCAGTGGTTTTCTTCGAAACTTGCATAAATACGTGTTAGGAACCCTTAGAAAGACCTCCACGAAGAGCACACCACCCCAGGCCCAGGTTTGGGACCCTCGTGTAGTCAATCGGCCTTAAAGACAAACACACATATCGCCGTCATATCAAATACTTATTTGTGTGAAGTCACCTTACGAACAAATATGAAAAGTTTTCGGACAGTGATATTTTTTTAATATTAAAAAGACTATTGCAGAGGGCATTCCATCCACATCTGGAGGACCCACGTTCGGTCAATCGGTTTCAATCCATGCATCACTGTCGTTTTCTATAAATTAATTTTATAGTGGCGCCATCTGTTAGTAGCATGAAGAACAGAAAAAGGAAATTGAAGACTAAAAATAAAAGCCAATTGACTGCGCTAGGATCCTAGACATAAAGAAAGCCCCCGCCAGATCCAGGATTCAAACCCAGCACCTATAAACAGGTGTTGGTGTTGTAGGATTTAAAGTCTATCTGTCTTAGACTTTGGATATTAACCTATCTATCTGGACATAAGCCAGTATCAGATGGCCTCCGCGGAAGTCTTTCTTAGTAGTTTTAGTAGGTATTCATGCGTATTTCGAAGAAAACTATGAAAAACTTAAAACAACTATGGTGACGAGCGCGACTACGGTTCGAACTCGGCACTTCCCATTGAACATTTTGGGAGCATATTCTCTAGGCCAATGGTGAGGCCTAACAAGTGTTGGAGTTGGTGAGTAGTTTAATGCTTGTGATGTAAGGATTAAAGACGATTTACTGTTCGGTCCGTGGTTGCTAAATGTGGATGGAATGCGGAATATCTTTCGAGAGGTGATTTCAGGGGTTCTAGCCCCTATTTCGATAAACGCGAGCTGAATCGTTCGGTATTTTCCATCATCCAGCTTCGAGAGCAGAATATCTCGGCCACTGAAAAGGGCCGATTTTCTGTACCAGGGATCTTGATCTTATTACGAATGCTCCAGTTGGGGCGGGATCTTTCTAGAGAACCTTAGCAGGGATTCAAACGGATTTTGGATAAAATTACTGAAAGATCCGAACGTCTAGAAGGAGAAGCGCAACCTGAGTTCGAATTTCGTATTTCCCATCTGCCAGCTTTTATAGCAACATGTTAACTGAAGATTTGGTGTTGGTGAGTTTGATGTCGTCGGTTAATGTATATGTCTATACAAGGAAGCCAGACATAGGTAGGATGACCCTCACCTATAGAGTTTTTTCTAAGGGACTCTAGTTCGTATTAACGCTAGTTTCGGAGAAAACTATGGAAAAGTTCGATCGGTTAAACCAACGAGCGCAACCTCGTATTGAACCCAGCACTTCGCATCTACTGGCTTCAAGAGCAGAACCTTTCAGCCACTATAGGGTGATGTTGGTATTAGAGTTAAAGCGATGTGACAGCATTACGGTCCTAGGCTTGGATGGTGTGCTGTTAACGGGAAGGGGTTGAAGCAAGGGTTCTTTATATGGTATCATAGGTCGTATTCACACGACTTTCAGAGAAAACCACGAAAAACTCCGAACGTTTTTCTACAAACGAGCCCATTCAGGGATCGAACCAGGCACTTCCCTTCTATCAGCTTCGACAGTAAAATCTCTCGACCACTAATGGAGACCTAGAAATTGAAGTATCCCCGAGTAAAGATATTTGAATTTCTGTTTTCGAATTTCTTAATTATCCTTATCTTTTTTCTTTTAACTATGAAAAGTTCTATAGTGCTTATAAATATTTTGCGTTTTGATTAAGTTTTTTTAAAATGCCTTCATTTTTACCTTGTTGTTAAAGCGGGAATAGTTATTTATAGAATTCAGAGTCAGATTTCTCTTTCTCATTTCTTGAACATCAATTTTATTCTTTATTTATAAACTTAAACAAGCCCTTCCGGCTCATTCCGAAGAGTAGGTTGGTTTCTTTTTCTTATCAAGTAGCCGCCATTTTGACAAATTATTAATGGTAGAAATATTGATGTAGGCAATATACATATGGAGTTTTAAGCAAAACGGTTCCTAAATACCTTTTTATGTGAATTTAAAATTTTCAAGCGGCCGGCTCTTCGAAACAAAATGGCAGGCCAAGTTGGCAAACAAATATATCGAATGCACTTGTGAGACAAGTCTACTGCAAAAATTTAGTTCGAATTAATTCAGAATCTCAAAAGTCATCGTGTTGAAAAATTAAAGTGGCCTCCACTTGGATCAAAATGGCGAAACAAGTTGCTCAGTGAACTAATCCAAGATATTTGTAAAATAAGTCCACTGTCCAACTTTGGTTCGAATAACTTCAGTATTTCAAAAGTTATCGCAATAACAAAGTCTCAAATAGCAGCGTTCAAGTGGTCGCAACTTGGAAACAAAATTGCGGAGAAAACTGCCAACCGAAATCATAGATATCTAAATGATAAATCCCTTTTTCATCTTTGGTTTGAATTGATTAAGTATTTCAAAAGTTATCGTAATAACAAATTTTCAAGTGGCCGCCACATGGAAACAATATAACGGAGCAAGTTGCCCAGCAAACTCATCCAAAATATTTGAAGCATAAGTTCATTGTCCAGCTTTGGTTCGAATCAGTGCAATGTTTCAAAAGTTATTGTTATAACAGTTTTTCAAGTGGCAGTCTAAGTGGCTGTGACTTGGAAACAAAATAGCAAAGCAACTTGCCCAGCGAAATCATCCAAGATATTTGTATGATAAGTTCACTGTCCAACTTTAGTTCAAACTAATTCAGTACTTCAAAAAGTATCGTGATAAAAAATTTTCAAGTGGCACCGTGATTTCAAGTAGCCACCACTTGGAAACAAAAAAGCGAATTAAGATGCACAGTGAACTTATCTGAGATATTTGAATGATAAATACACTACCCAAATTTGATACGATTTGTTTAGTATTACAAAAGTTATCATAATGATAAATTTTCAAGTAGCAGCCACTTGAAAATAATATTGCGGATCAAGTTACCAAGCGAACTTATCCAAGATATTTGAACCATAAGTTCACTATCCAACTTTTGTTTGAATCAGTTTAGTATTTTAAAAGTTATCGTGATGGCACATTTTCAAGTGGTAGCGTGATTTCAAGTGTCCGCAACTTGGAAACAAAATGTCGGAACAAGTTACCTAGTGAACTCATCCAAGATAATTACAGGATAAGATCACTGTCCAGCTTTGATCCGAATTGAATCTGAATTTAAAAAGTTATCATGTTTATAAATTTTCGAGTGGTAGCCTAATTTCAAGTTGTCTCGCTTAGTTCATAACATCCGCACTTTGTTAAAAATGGCTGATAAAATTCATTAAGAAACTTGGTTGTGCGTGACCCTTATATATTCTACGTATACATCAAAATTCAAGCAAATCCGGTCTTAAATACACTTTTTACAGTATGAATTTGAAATTTTCAAGTGGCCTCCACTTGAAAACAAAATGGCGGAGCAATTTGGTTAAAAAACTCATCCAAGATATTTATAAGATAAGTTCATTGTTCAAATTTGGTTCGATTTGGAGTTTTATTTCGAAAGTTATTGCGATTTTAAATTTTCAAGTGGCCCCGCTTAGTTTAAGATATCCGTCACTTTGTTAAAAATGGCGGATAAAGTTCATTAATAAACTTGGTTGAGTCCCTTATATAGTCTATGTATACATCAAAATTCAAACAAATTCGGAATAGGTTTTTTACAATGTGAATTTGAAATTTTCAAGTGGCCTTCACTTGAAAACAAAATGGCGGAGCAACTTGGTTAACAAATTCATCCAAGATATTTATAAGTTCACTGTCCAAATTTGGTTCAATTTGGAGTATTATTTCGGAAGTTATCGTGATTTTAAATTTTCAAATGGTAGCCTGATTTCAAATAGTCTCGCTTAACTTAAGATATCCGCTACTTTGTTAAAAATGGCGGATACAGTTCATTTATAAACTTGATTGAGACCCTTATGTGGTCTATATTTATATCAAAATTCAAGCAATCCGGCTTTAAATACGCTTTTTACAATGTGGATTTGAAGTTTTCAAGTGGCCGCCACTTGAAAACAAAAAGGCGGAGTAACTTGGTTGACGAACTCATCCAAGATATTAAAAGTTCGCTGTTCAAATTTGGTTTGATTTGGAATATTATTTCGGGTGTTATCGTGATGACAATATTTTCATTATATATATATATATAGATAGATAGATAAAAGAAGTGATTGCAATAGGTCGATTTCTAAAGAAATCAACCTAAAAACACTGAATGTTATCTGGACATGAACAACAGATATTTTTAATAGCAAATAGTTAACCCGTGTGTGTGTTGATGTTCAGGTTAAGGCCAATTGTCTGCACTTAAGTATCTGAACCTAAGTCGAGGATGCCCTCCGTGGG
The DNA here is from genome assembly GCA_963930645.1 of Salticus scenicus. Taxonomy (NCBI): domain Eukaryota; kingdom Metazoa; phylum Arthropoda; class Arachnida; order Araneae; family Salticidae; genus Salticus; species Salticus scenicus. Next base: position 226,130,862 of record OZ005657.1, read on the forward strand.
GGTTCTTACTAAGGATATTTTGTGTAAATTTATGAGTTCATATTTGTGCATAAAACAAATAAACGTCTTCTATGTTATGCCCAGCACAAAACCTTCTTCTATCTATATCATTCTATATAAAAGTGCCACTTACTTTATATAAATTTATATGAAATTCTATGCAGTAGTTCCTGATATACAGTTGCCACAAAAATTTTGACACACAGGCGGACAAATAGACATTTTTAAAAAATGGTCACATCATGTTACGGACCTCTTAAAACGTATAAATACATCGAAATCGTATACGAATCCAATACTTTTTTCTGTTGAACATAAACGAAAGTAATGAGTAACTAAGGGGGAAAAAATTTCCCTCTCTTCTTATAATAAGTAAACTAGGTCGTTTGGTGGCGCCATCTGTCAACAAGATGAAAAATCAAAATTGAATGGATGAAAATATTAATGCGTGAGTTTGGTGTTGGTGTTAGGGTTAAACGTTAAAGCCAATTGACTGCGCTGGATTCCTAGGCCCAAGGTGAAGTGTCCTCCATGGGGGTCTTTTAAAGAGGTCCTAGCCCGTATCGGGCGTGTTTGTTGGTTTGGTTTTTGTGTTACTGTAAATGTTAGGGCCAATTGACTACACGAGGATGTTGATGTTGGTATTTGGGAGATAGGCCGATTAAATACACGAGGGTCCTAGGCTTATAGCTATAGTTCCCTCCGTGGAGGTCTTTCTAAGAGGTCTTAGCCCGTAGTTACGCTAGTTTCGGAGAAAACCACATTGAACTCCAAACGGCTAGGCTGACAAGCACGACCTGGGATCAAACCGGCACCTCCTGTCTTCCAGCTTTGCGAGCAAGACCTCTCGGGCACTGGTGAGACAACTATACGAGGGTGTTAGGCCTGAGTGCAGTGCTCGCCGTTGGGTACCTTTCTAAGGGTCATATCTAGTATTCTTCCAAGTTTCGAAGAAAACTATGAAAAACTCTTCATTATTGGGCTGACGAGCGTGATATGTAATCTCCCGAAACGTGGTTCTGAGCGATTTTAATTGATTTTATTATTATTATTATTATTATTATTATTATTATTATTCATAAAGTGGTATAAACGTTAGAGTTTTTTTTTTTTTTTTTTTTTTTTTTTTTTAAATTCATTTAATTATAGCGACCAACGAAGCGGTTAAAGCCTGCTAGTTTATTATTAATGCATGAAAGTCATTTATAGAATTTCGAGACATAATTCTATTTATATTTGTTCAATTTTATTCTTTATTCATAAACACACTTAAAACACAGAATATTAAACTGTTATAAACTCTGTTAAAACACAGAACATTAGCTGGAAGTGAACTAAAATCATATTTAATGACATATACAGATATACAGATATACTATATAGTTAATCTGGATAGTTTGTGTGAATTAAGCATGTATGATTTGAATGGAAAATCAAAATGTGCTATTTCAACATTCCTGAAGTTTTCGTTGTAGTGGCGCCATCTGTCATTCATTTGAAAAACAATAATTGTTATTTAGGTGGTACTGGTGTAAGGGGACAAAGCCACTTGAAAGACACGCTGTCATAAGCATGCGGGCCCACCAGCACCCGAGCGATTCTGCGCTCAAAAGTTGGTAGACGTGAGGTGCCAGGTTTGATTCCAGGTCACGCTCGTCGGCCTAACCGTTCGGAGTTTTCCGTAGTTTCCTTCGAAACTTGCGTAAATACGAGCTAGAACTCCTTAGAAAGATCTTCACGGAGGGCACTCCCCCTCAGGCCTAGGACCCTAGTGCAGTCATTCGGCCTTAATCCCCACAACACAAAAACCTTAAACTTGCGTAGAGTTCGAATGTCCACCGTGAAAGCCTGTTTAACACGTTGAGCGCCACGCGAATTTTTAAGGAAATCCCGTCAGGCCACGCGCGCTGCTTTGAAGCGTTGGTATTACGGTATAGCCATGCGTTTTTATGTTTACCGTGTTTCAATAAAATCCACTAAAATGCCTTAATGATATAATCCTGTAATAAATAAAAATTAAGCAAATTTTAAATAATTTTTCAGTAATTACTTAAAAGAATGTATTTTTTTTTTTTTTTTTTTTTTTTTTAGTTTTATGTCATATTTTACACTGTCAGCCGCTGGTGATTGCCTAAACGGAAAGTTCAGTGTCAGCCATCGATGGCTGACATGGCACTCAATGTGGTAAGGGGTTCCAACAACACTTGGTTGATGTAAGATACTAGAAGAGAAGGTGCTGGTTCTAGCCCGTATTAACGAAATTTCAGAGAAAAACAGGGAATGCTTCAAACGGCTAGGTCGATGAACATGATCTGTAATCCAAACCAGCACTTTTTGGCTATCAGCTTCGAAAGCAGAACCTCTCGGCCACTGATGGGGTTGTTGCTTGGGATTAAGGCCGAAAGACAACGCGTGGGTCCCCTGCCTGGACAGAATACTCTCTGTGGAAGTAATTTTACAGGGCCTAGCCCGCATTCACACGAGTTTCGGGGAAAACCACGGAAAACTCATAATGGCTTGGCTGACCAGCGAGATCTGGGCTCAGTACCTCCCATCTACACATTCGCAGACACCTCTCGTCTAACATCTTTCCACACAGTGGTGTGTGGGGGGGGGGGAGGAAGGGGGGAGGTATAAATTTTAAAATCAACTTATACATAATTTTTTATACTTCTCCAATTTTTTTCCCCAGTTACTTACAGAACATTTTACAAAATAAACTATATAAAAGCTATCTAAGAAGAAAAATTCCATAGAATGGAATCAATAAATCTATACATTAGAAAATACAATAAGTGTATTCTAAAGGCATCATTTTGCAATTTTCATTTTTGTTTATTTTGTAATTTTGTAAATAATAATAATAATAATAATAATAATAATATATACATATATATATATATATATATATATATAATAAAGATGATCTATTAAGCATAGTAGAAGCCAAGCAACAGATACAAGATCACTGAAACACCAATGACCAATAAGATTTTAAAAAATTTTATCAGTGGATGAAATACACTAATGTAAAGAAACCAGATCCACCAAACAACAGCCTGCAAAACAAACGAATCAATAAAGCAACACAACAAATCCCAACTCAAAACCATAAACTTATCAAAATTAATGAAAAAATAACCTAAGAAACACAAAATAGGAAGGAAGGAGGCAGGCGGCAAGACTTGTGACTTGCCTGTGTTTTTGAAAGGACAAGACACATGCTAATGAGAAGAAGACAATAAATACACCCCACGACAAAAAGACAGGTACAAAGGGTTTCTTCCCCGACCCTTCACAAAATAACATTATCCAAATTATGCCCATCATTTATCACCATCACAAAACAACACCATTCCCGGAATAATCCTTGTTCCAAGACTCATTCAGAAATGTTTTAAGACCAAAATTTTTCCAATCCAAGACCACACCCCGCGACAAAAAGACAGGAACAAAGGCCTTCCCCCCAATTCCCCACAAAACAACACCATCCAAACTGTGCCGATCATTCATCATCATAACAAAATATTATCATATCAAAAACATATTAAATATTTGAGTCATATTCAAAATATTTATATTCAAAATAATCATATTCAAAAATTAAAAAAAAAAAAAAAAAAATCCCCCTGCTCCTACCCCCTGTCGCGGTGTGCAGTCCCAAACTAGAAAAAACTCAGTCTTAAAATTCCTTTAAATGGGTCCCAAAACAAAAACCAGTCCGGGAACAGTGCTATTCCATGACAACAATAAATAACAAGCACAAACCAGACAATGCCATTCCATGAAAAATCAAAGAAAAAACCCCCGTACCTATCCCCCCGTCGCGGGGTGTACATCCAAACCTCTAACTAAATTCAAAAACTCTTTATCTAATTTAATAATTTATGAAGCAGCACAGTGCAAGCATGAAATGCAAATCTTTGCCTGATCTCCGCCAAGCTTAACGGGTTTGGTGTGCTGAGCATATATAAATACTCATATCTGTGACTCTAACGTTACTAAGATTAGAAAATTCTAAGATTTATTACATAATAGAAATTTGGAAAAAATGTAATAATGTGGATAAAAAAAAAAAAAAAAAGAATCTTTAAGTCTTAAAGAAATTCTTTTCATTAGTATTCAATTAAAAAAAAAATCTCGTCTATAGTTTCTCTCGAAGTTCGTAAACAGGAAGTGTCGGGCTCGATTCCATGTCGCCATAGTCGTTCTAAATTCTCCGTGATTTTCCCTGAAACCAGCATAAATTCAAGTTAAGATCTCTTAGAAAGATTTCCACGGAGGGCATCTCACCCATTTCTAGGTACCTCATGAAGACAATTGGCATGAACCCTTTGTCGACCCTAAGGGTCTAAAACGCTTTAAACAGTGTTGGCAGATTTAGGGACTGTTTTATTCAACTATCACCAATAATTTTGAGGATTGATATGTGATATATATAATGGACGAATAACCTTCTAAGTGATTAGGCAACCGTTAAAATTTGGCAACATTGACCTGAGAAGTAAAATTAATAGGACCGACAAAGGGTTAAACTACAACACCAAAACCCTTTTATAATTTCATTTGAATAGAGGAGGAATAAGTTACGCTGTTATTAAAATATTTTTAAATATAATGCAAATATATTCAATTCTAAAAATTCTTGGTTTAAAAATGGAAAACAGGTTTAAATGCTTTCGGACCTATCTGTGTAAAAATATTTAGAAATTTATTATATGATTACTTAATTTCTTCTGAAAAGGAAAAAAAAAAATTATATAGACCTACCGTCTATGCACGTAAATGTATGAACTAACGGCTATATATATATACTTGGGGAAAAAAAAAAAAAAAAAAAAAAAAAAAAAAAACTAATCATTTGAAATCTGAAAAATACAATTTGAATTTCTTTCTAAAAAGTTAAAAGCTTTCCCAGTAGATGGCAGCACCAAGCAAAAAACTTGTAATTGAAGTGAAGACAGAGAATGATTGTCTGTAAAAGTCGTAGTCGTATAGCAAAACCGTTATTAATAATTTCATAATAAAATTCATAATTTGTAAAAACACAATTAATGAATTTGATTATAATATCTTTTAAGATTTTTCAATATTTAAATGTTAGAGTATTGGTGGTTTTTAATTACTGATTTATGCATACTGGATGGTGATTCACAACAATAACTAGTGAAGCCGTACATTAAAATTACATAATTTAATTTCATGTAGTAATTGATTCTACATAAAATTACTTATAAAAAAATTTCTTATTATGGATGACATGCATGATTTGGAAAAAAAAACCTAAAGTTGCTGTAATTTTTAACAAAGTAGTTTAAAATGTACGAAACAGATGGCAGCACTAAGTATGTTATTTTTGAATGCAATAGACAGTCTCACAGACTATCAAGACACATTTTTTCTTTCCTTTTCTTTTATCACATCTTATTTTTTCTAAAGACGTATGTTTGATTTTTTTAAATACTGAAAGGTAGAAAGAAACCTTAAAATAGATCCAGCTCTGCAGAGCAAGATTACGGCTCAGGCACACGGGGCCCAGGCCCAGGGTCTCAAGATTTAACGGGGGCCTCGCTTCTAAAAGTTGCAAAATAATAGTACAAATTGTCACATGATACATTTAATAAAAACAAAAACCGATTAAAATTGTCTTTTTGTGTCACATTAAAAAGTTTAAACAATTGTTAAATTTTGTTTCTAATCCTAAACTAAAACTAATGTAAGATAACATTTATGTTGGCTGATCAATTTCAAATGAATTAATAAACATCGGTGGCTTTATTATTATTATTATTATGGGCTCATTTCATTTTATCGAGTTCTGCACAGCAAAGAAGGTGGGTTGGAGTGGAGTGGTCTCCAAATAGCACCAGTGCCCCGGGTCTTTAAAAAGCATACTCGGGTCTTGCAGATATGCAAATATACTTATTCGTTTACCTGCAAATTCAATGCTTGAGACTCACACACTGTTAGGAATGTAGACTGCTTATTATTGCATCAGTTCTTTATTTTTTATAGTTTGTTTCTTTTCTCGCTCAAGTTGTGTAAGAATAAAGTTTTATGTTATTTTGTTCTTTATAGTGAAATGTTTTTATCACGCATTCAGAGAATTTCGCTGTTTGAAGCTTATTTTGAATGTAAATCGTATGAAAGATGCAAAGATGTTTGGCGATATAAATATCCAGATGATGCAATACCGAGTAAAAATATGCTATATCAGTTCATTCGACAATTTCATAATACAGGTTTTGTGCAGGTGGGTACAAGTTTCTCTGCAAGAAGTCACTCCCAGCATGTTAAAACGCGTTTCTAAACACTTGCGCACAGGGCCCGATTAAGCTTTGAAGCTAGGGGAAGCTCAGTATCATTTCTGGGCCCCCCTTTCATTTCGGATTTTTTTTTTTTCATTCATATACCTGGGTAGTTTCTACACACAACATTAAAATCGTATAACTTATTAATTAAGAACATTCAGATTTTTGAGGCTAAATAACAGATTTTTCCCAAAATAGTGAGTATTTTACCTTGCTTTAGGCGACCTTTCTCAGAAAAAATTCAATCTGAGGATGAAAATATGAAACAGAAATTCCAAGAACCTGTTTTTAGTCATTTTTTGGCCCCCTCTTAAATTTTAGAGAACATCTGGAGAAAAACAAATGATTACAGTTTCAGAAAATTTCGATGATTTAATCAAGAGAAATGACCCCGTAAAACAAACAAGTAAAAAACGCATTGGTCAACTTCTTACCCTTTCGTAAGCAGTTATAAGGCTTAGCATTAATTGATAGAGTTGGCAAATGTGCTCCTGCGAGATATCATGCTAAATTCTGTCCAATTGGAGCATTAGATTGGCAAAATCCCGAGCTGGTTGTAGGACTCTTTTCATGATGCTCCAAACGTCTTCAGTGGGAGAGAGATCTGGCGACTTTACTGGCCAAAATAATGTTAGACAAGCAGGAAAACGAGCAGCAGAAACTATTTCTGTGCGCGGGCGGGCATTATCATGCTGAAATATACTATCAGGATTGCGTGATATGAAGGGAAACACAACAGGACGTAGAATGTCGTCGATGTAATGCTGAGCTGTAAAGATGACAGCATCCAACCCGTTAAGCTTGGCACGTCCAGGCAGGCAGGGGATGTCCAAAGGTTTCAATGAGCTGTAAAGATGCCACGGATGACAACCAAAGGGGTCCTGCTATGAAATGAAATGACATTCCAGACCATTACTCCTGGCTGTCGATATAGCTGATGATAGTCATGTTGATATCCCCCCCCCCTTTTTTTTCGGGGCGTCTCCAGACGGGTCTTCGCTGGTCCTCGGGGTTCAGATGGGAGTGGGACTCATCACTGAAGACAATTCTACTCCACTTAGTGACATTCCAGTTCGAACGATCCTGATATCACTGCAAACGTGCTTGTCAGTATACAGAGTTTAATAGCAGTCGGCACAAGGGGCTTCGCACTGTTAAAAATTTCAACAGAAAACTCTGTGTAATCTATTATCTTAAGTCTTACGTAAAATTACAGAGAAAAATAAACGGAGATGTTAAAAAACTTATTTTATACATTCACAGTAGTCCGCACAAGGGGCTCCGTGAGCTCAACCCTATTTCTCTGAGCCGCCTATTAATGGTCTTTGAAGTCACTGATGTACCAGTTGCACGTAGGATCGATGATAATGATGAATTAGAGCTTTGAGTACCGCTCTGACGATTGATTAGTTCTCACGCTCTGTCCTCGCTCTACGCCGACCGCTTCCTCCCTGACGCTGTGTTCGGCCATGGTTCACCTATTCTTGTCAATACCCTCTAATAATAGCATCGCTCCTAACCAATTGTCAAACAATTCGCAGATTAGACCAACCGGCTTCTTTGAGCCTAACTACAGACCTCTCTCGAATGCTGACATCTGCGCATATAGCTTACGCACCTGTATGCGAGGCATATTTACTGTCTTTCTGAGTAGACGGAATAAAATTCTCCAAGAATTTATGGCCTGGAATCAAAATTTCTCATTTTTAATAGTCTGTCAGATGCGCAATTAAGATGCGCTGCAATGTCGCATACTCATTCGATGGCAGCAAACTTTAAAATTTTGCATTTTCCATCGAAACCTGTATGCATGTCAATTTATGTCCAGTTTGCATTACTTCTTCTTGGTACGTCTTTTTGTTTTTTGTTATAGAGTATAATTTGTTCAACCGGATAGCCCTTTTTTTGAACTATTATATCACATCTTGATTTCCAAGATAGCAAAACATTTTTAAAAATATCGAGGTTGATTCCCCCCCTCCCCCTCCTCCAGACTCTTCCACAGTCCCTCCAATGTTTTGGGATGACGCTTATAAAGAGCTTGTTTTAAAAGAACAAATGCACCGAAATCCATAAGAGACACGTCAGGGATTTAGGTGTGATGCATTTAAAGGAATTAACTTCAACTAGCTGGAACCTGTCGAATTCGACGGTGGCTTTATTGACCGCAATGTTTAAAAATCATCGCTCTTCGATTGTTCTTATCAGTTTTTTAAATCCGCACATTTAAATGTCACCAAGGTCTTAAAGAAAACGGACAGGAACAATCGAACGTGAGATGGCTAGTAACAGAAAGCAAACAAAAAATTTCGCGTCAATTCAGCTTACTTTAACAATTCTACGCTAGATGGCGGTGAAATGATTAAAATCTTTAAAATTTGTTTTTAACTATCTTTATTGAGAAAGAAAAAAAAAAAAAGAAGAGTACAAATGGAATGACGAATGAGCACGAATACAGTTACAAATTCTAATTGAGTATTTCATTGAAGACGATATTTTGGATCCAGCCATCGTCCACGGGACGTCCAGGTGAGACCTCGAGAGTGATCTTGACTGCCACGGCACAAAAAGCTGGAACCCATCGAATTCGACGGTCACTTTATTGACCGTAATGTTTCAAAAATCGTGGCTCTTTGATTGTTCCGGTTCGTTTTTTAAATCCGCGTATTTAAATGTCACCAAGTTCTTGGAGAAAACGGACAGGAACAATCGAAGATAGACGCGGACGTAAGATGACTTGTGACAGAAAGTAAACAAAAAATTTCGCGCCAATTCAGTTTACTTTAGCAACTCTACGCTAGATGGTGGTGGAATGATTGAAATCTTCAAAATTTGTTTTTAACTATCTTTATTATACGGTAATAAAAATCCTTTAGCTGCAAAATCCTTTAGTTTCATTTTACACCACCAGGGGGCGCAGTGTGTTCTGTACGAACATCACCGATGGTCAGGAAATACCAAGTCCTTTAAAATAAGGTGTAACATGATAGGGTCATAACCCATGTAACCCGGGTAATAATGGTATGTAAAGGTAAGTTTATTATCTTTATTATATGTTCCAAGACCTTTCAAATAAGGTGTCACATGGTGGTGTCAACTGCAAAGTCTTTTAATTGCACTTTCCACCACCAGGGGGCGCAGTGTGTTCTGTACGAACATCACCAACGGTCAGGAAATACCAAGACCTTTAAAATAAGGTTTAATATGATATGGTCATAGCCCATGTAACCCGGGTAATAATGGTATGTAAAGGTAAATTTATTATCTTTATTATACGTTCCAAGACCTTTCAAATAAGGTGTCACATGGTGGTGTCAACTGCAAAATCCTTTAGTTGCACTTTTCACCGCCAGGGGGCGCAGTGTGTTCTATACGAACATCACCAACGGTCAGGAAATACCAAGACTCTTAAAATAAGGTGTAATATGATAGGGTCTACAACAAAATCACCCAGTTCCATTTTTCACAACCAGGGAGCGCATTATATTGTATACAAACATCCCCCCCCCCAGGAAACACCAAGACTCTTAAAATAAGGTGTAATATGATAGGGTCTACAACAAAATCACCCAGTTCCATTTTTCACAACCAGGGAGCGCATTATATTGTATACAAACATCCCCAATCGACATGAAATTTCACGACCTTTGAAATGAGGTGCTACATGTGTGGGTCCATAAAAGATTTCCCCCTCAAACTAATTCCCCCCTTTCCCCTCCCCACATCTATTTTCCCCCCTCCCCCCCCTTTAAAATCGAAAATTCCAAATTCGCAGAAAGTGCTTTTTTAGTACTCGAATTTAGTTCCCCCATGTACAATTTCTAGATAACACAAATACGTAAAGACAAATTTCTGGAATTCTAGAAATTCAGTCCCCAAGGGGCGGCGGAGGGGGCAAAACGTGATTTCACATAAACCTTTATATCTCAAACAAAAAAACACAAACATCCGTATGCTTTTTACTTTAAAATATAAGAAGCACAAAAACCTAAAAACCAATTTTCTAATTTTAAGTATATGGACTCAAAGGTGGGGAGGGACAAAACGTGTTTTCACATGGGACAAAATGTGATTTCACATAAACCTTTATATCTCAATGAACGAAACAGATATCCGTATGATTTTTGCTTTTAAATATGGCAAACACAAACACCTAAAAAAACCAATTTCTTAAATTTTAGAAATTCGGCCCCCAAGGAGGGAGGGCAAAACGTGATTTCACATAACCCTACATCCATACATATAAAAGAATACATCCACCCCAAGTCAATACTACTGTTATGATTCTGTGCGGGACTGGTTCACAAATTTTGGTGTGAAGCTTGGTTCTAGAGGCCTGACACACACTAAGACAGGGTTTTGCAAAATCTCCCCCTTTCACCCTGAGGAGGGGCGGATGACAAAAAAAAAAAACGCGTCTGAGAGCATAACTCAGCTCCAAATCGCTTTATGGTGAAGAAATTGCACAGGAAGAGACTAGACTTAAATACAAAAAATAAATAAATAAAAATTCGATTTAAGTAGAAACGAGGGATTTTTTGTTCTTTTTGTGTATGTGTGTGCGTGTGTGTGTGGGGGGGGGGAGGGGGTTGCAAAATCTGGACTTTAGAGTAGAACTCTTCCAAAAATGGCATATAGAAGTAGAAATTAGCTGTTTGTTCTCTGCAGTGTATTTCTAAAAACCTACTTTAGGTGTTTTGCGATTTTTGATTTTTTCGGGAGGTGAGGGGTTTGCGATGGGACAGATTCGGGAGTCACCTTTTTATGTTAAATTTGTCCTGGGGAATTTATGGGAGTGCATTCACGAATTTTGGTGTGTGGGTATTTGAATAAAACACCAATCATGACGGGATTTTACGAAATTCCCCCCTTTTCCCCCTATGGGGTAGGGACAAAGAACTGTCATCCAAGCGTAACTCTGTTCCAAATTATTGCAGAGCGACAATTTTTTTGGTGTCTGTGCGTACCATATGTACCCAACGTACTCTATAAAGGGATTTTGCGAAGTGTTCCACCTTCCCCCTTTTGAGGCCGGGGGAAAGAACACGTTTCCAATTGTAACTCTTTTCTAATTAATCTCAGAAGGTGATTTTTCGGTGAATTGATTGGTTATGTGTGCCTAAAATACTCTGTAAATGTATTTTGTAAATTTCCCCCAGTCCCCCTTTGGGGGGATAAAGAACACGCTTCCAAGCGTAACTTCATTTAAAATTATCCCAGGAAAGCAATTTCTTTTGTTATGTGGTTGTTCTATGTGTACCCAACACGCATTATAAATTGTTTTTGCGAAATATTCCCCTTCCCCCACTTTGGGGTCAGGAGGGGGACGAAAACACGTTTTCAAGCGTAACTCTATATTAAAATTATCTCAGGAAAGCAATATTTTTGTTATGTGGGTGCAAATGTGTACCCAACACGCATTATAAAATGATTTTGCAAAATCTCTCACCCCCCTCCTCTGGGGTAGAGGGGGGAAGACAAAAAAGACGTTTCCAGTACTGCTCTAAATTATCTCAGGAGTTTGATTTTGTGATGTGTGGGTTAGTTATGTGTACCCAACACACACTATAAAAAAATTTTGAGAATTTTTTGGGGCAAAAAGACTGAAGTTTTTGACCGATTTCAATTAATCTTTTTTTTTTTTTTTTTTTTTTTAATAATAACAAGTTATATGTCATAGAAGTTAATTAACTATTTGTCTTCTGAAGTGTATTTTTAAAAAACGATTTTGGGTGTTTTGCGATTTTCGACTTTTTTTTATGGGGGGGGGGGGAATTTACGACGCGGCACATTCGAGAGCCCCCTTTTAACGTTAAATTTGTTCTGGGAAACCTATGGGAGCTGCATTCACAAATTTTGGTGTGTGGGTTGGTTATTTGCATGAAACACCAACTGTGACGTGATTTTGCGGAATTTCCCCCCTTTTCCCTCTATGGGTGGATGTGGGTTAAAAAAAAAGTTTTTCAAGCATAACTCAGTCCCAAATTATAGCAGGACAATTTTTTTGGTATGTGCGTGTGCTGTGTGTACCCAACACGGACTATAAAGGGATTTTACGAAAGGTCCCTCTTCCCTCTTTGGGGGTTGAGGGTAAGTAACACGTGTCCAATTGCAACTCCTTTCCAATTTATCTCAGAAAGATGATTCTTAGGTGTATTGATTGATTATGCGTGCCTAAAACACTCTATAAATGGGTTTTGTAAAATTTACTCCTTCTCTCTTTCTTTTTTCTTTCGGGGGGGATGGGGGGGGGCGTTTCCAAACGTAACTGCATTTAAAATCATCTCAGGGAAGAAAATTTTTGTTATGTGACTGTGCAATGAATGTGTATCCAACATGCATTACAAAGTGATTTTGCGAAATATCACCTCCCTCCGGGGCAGGGGGGGGGGGCAAAAAACACGTTTTCAGTAGTAACTCTTCTGAAAATTATCTCAAGAATAAGATTTTTTTGCGTAGATTGGTCATGCGTACCCAACACACAATATGCAAAAATTTTGTAATTCCCCTCTTGGCGGGAAAAAATTGAGGTTTTGATCAATTTTAATTAATCTTTAAAAATTTTTTTTTCATTACTATTTTATAAAATTTTTTATTATAATAAGTTATATTAATTTTGAGAATTAATTTAAATATAGTGACCAGCGAAGCGGGCTGTGCCTGCTAGTATATATATATATATATATATATATATTTGTATTTTTGAAATAATCTCTTTTAAATGTGTATCAAGTTCTGGGAACAAGAAAAGATATACGTAGAAATATATTATTTTTAAAGCTAAAAATTTTAATTGAGGCATATGAAGCAAAAATTTCCAGTTTTTCGAATTAAATAAAAGCGAAAGCGCACGCACGAACAATAGAATCTTGGATATCACATGCTGTGACATCGAAGATTTCTAAGATTAGATAAACTCTGAGATTTATTTTACAATAGTAATATGAAAAACTGTAATAATGTGGACAAAAAAGGGGGAATATAAGTCTTAAAGAAATTCTTTTCATTAATATTCAATTTAAAAAATCTCGTCTATAATTTCTCTCGAACTTCGTTAAGAGGAGGTGTCGGGCTCGATTCTACGTCGCGTTCGTCGGCCTAGCCGCTCGAAATTCTCCGTGATTCCCCCGAAACTAGCGTAACTACGAGCTACGATTTCTTAGAAAGACTCCCACAGAGGGCAACTAACCCATTTCTAAGTCCCTCATGAAGTCAATTAGTATTAACCCTTTGCCGACTCTAAGGCTCTAAAGCGCTCTAAACAGTGTTACCAAATTTAGGGGGAGTTTTATTCAAGTATCACCAATAGTTTTGAGGATTGATATTTGATATACATAATGGACGAATAACTTTCGAAATGATTAAGCAACTTTTACCGTTAAAATTTGGCAACACTGACCAGAGGAGTGAAATTAAATAGGATCGGCTCAGGGTTAAACTACAACACCAACACCCGTTTGTAATTTCATTTAAATGGAGGTAGAATAAGTTACACTCTTAAGTTACAACATTTTAATAGATAATGCAAGTATATTCATTTCTAAAAATTCTTGATTTAAAGTTTGAAAACAGGTTAAATGCTTTTGGAACTATCTTTGTAAGAAAATTTAGAAATTTATTATACGTTAACTTAATTTCTTCTGAAAAGCAAAAAAAAAAAAAAATATATATATATATATATATAGACTTACCGCATATGTGCGTACTCGTATGAATTAACGGACTATACATATACTTGGGGGGGGAAAAAAAGAATAAAAACTAATAATTTGAAATCCGGAAAATACAATTTGAATTGCTCTCTAAAAAGTTAAAAACTCTCTCAATAGATGGCAGCACTAAACAAAAACTGTAGACATAGAGTAAGATTCTATAAAAGTCGGAGTCGTACAGCAAAATTGTTATAATTAATTTCATAATAAATTTAATAATTTTTAAAAACACAATTAATGAGTTTGGTTGTAATATCTTTTAAGATTCTTCCAATATTTAAATGTTAGCGGCTTGGTGGTTTTTAATTACTGATTATATGTATTATATTAGAATAGATGATAATTCAAAATAATAACTAGTGAAACTGTACATTAAAACTACATAAATAATGAAAATTCATGTAATAATTGATTCTACATAAAATTATTTGTAAAATATTTCTCATTATGGACGACATGCATGATTTGGTAAAAAACCTAAAGTTTCTGTTATTTTTAAGAAAATAGTTTAAAATATTTAAGACAGATGGCAGCACTAAATATGTTTAAACATTATTCCATGTGATATTTTTGAATGCAATACAGACAGTCTCACACATTATTAATTTAAATCAATTTTTTCTTTCTTTTTCTTTTTTCACTTCATATTTTTTCTACAGACGTATGATTTATTTTTAAATACCAAAAAGCAGAATGAAATGTTAAAATAGATCCAGATATGCAAATATATATATTCGTTTACCTGCAAATCTAATGTTTGAGAATCACACTTTGTTAGCAATGTACTTGTTTCATATTATTTATATATTGTTTGAATCACATAATTTTATTCAGAGATTGATCTTTTAAAATAATTTCACAGTCTGGCTGAAATCATTAAGATAAATAATCGGAAATTTACATTATCATGAAGACAAATAACGAAAATTGGAGATGACACATTTAAATATTTTCAATCTAAGTAAGAGATAAACATTTACATATATATATGCGAAAAAAGCATTTATCAAACCTTATAAAAATTAGCGTTAACTATAAGTAATATAGTATGAAAATTCATTTGATAATTATCTCTTAAATTGCTTTTCGTGATTGACACTAAGAGAGAAATTTGAAAATTAATTAAATAAATGTGTGTTTTTTTTAATCTATGAGGTATGTTCCTTATGGTGCTTTTAAAGAAATAATACAAAGTACAGAAACACACTTTGCATGGTATTTGTTTAAGAAGATTTTATTTTTCGTTATTTAATGCTACTTTTTCTTCGTGTGTTTACTGCAATAACTAGACGTCGTATTTCGGATATTGCTGGAGTCTAAATAATATATAAACATTAAGTGAGGTTTGTACCTCTTTGAAGACCTATATAGAGGCCACTGAGGCCTGCTATATATGGAGGACTTTTCATGCCATCCTAGTGCATGCCTCAGATCTGTTGATTAAACGATTGGCTTTAATCCACGCACCAATATCCTTCACTTTATGCAAAAATAACTTTTAACATTCCTATTAAAATTAAGCATTAAAAGTCCGTGGTATTTAAGAATGTATGTATATAGATTTAAGTGGGGTTATATATTCAACATTTTTTTTTTTTTTTTAATAATGCGTATTTATATGCAATTACGGAAAAAGAAAATGGTTCCTGTGTTTAGAAATTATTTTTTTCCCCCTGATATATAAAAATATCATGTAAAATTATTTATGTGCTTGTGTATATTAAAAATCATATACACATATATTATTAGCGATTAATAAATTTAAAATTAGAAAAATTTTGAACTGATCACTAAAATGTCAATAGTGTTACAATAGATGGTAGCACCAAACAACTTGTCATTGCAGATGTACAAAGATTGTTGGTATTATCAAGAGAGTATTGAATCACTATCGATTCCACCGGAAAACAGGAAAAATGGTGACTATTGATTTATGTAAAACTCTAACTTGTAGTAATATTCTTATCGGGAAATTAAATAATCAGAAATTTAGAAACTTTCTAAAGAAATATTGTGTAAATTAACTAATTTCAGATGGAATTTCTTAGAGTAGAATGAATGTACTCTTAGAAAACACTATCTCGGGGCTATTTGCAGTGAAGTTCTCAATTAAATTCTCCAGGATGTTGGAGAATTTGTGCTTTTGAAGCTCGTTTTATATCACTTTTAGTTTGCAGAAAATCAGATATTGTTCTAACACATTCACATCTTCTGGATTGTGAAGTACTTGAAAAAGTTAATCATTCAACAATTTCCAGATTCCTCAATGACTTTTTGAGATTATTGTGTTCAGATAGAAATATGTGCGATAATGTGCTAGTTTTCGTTAGTGATTTTAGTGAGTTTTTATAAGGTAAAAGCTTCATCAGCTCTTGAAATATTTTATTCAACCATGCTACATATTACTTGCTCAATTCATGGCTTTCACAGAGTAACAGAAAATGTTAAAAAAAAAAAAATTCTGTGCTACTGTAAATAAAGTAATATTTTGTGATAAGAAAATTTTCTTAAAGTTTCTTTATAAAGTAAAAAAAAATAATTACAAGATAAAAAGATCTTTTTATATACCATGTTTTTAAATTTTCTGTTCAATCATATAAACGCTACCGAAGGCAGCGGGAACCCGGAGCAATTGGATAAATTTTTAAAAAAATTCATTGCTCTCGTGTTTTGAGCTATTATAAAAGTTTCAAATGTCTAGCTAGTCGGGAAGTTAGTGAAAAATCGATTGTAAGCTTTGTACTGGTAACGCTGCCGAAGGCAGCATGTACCCGAAACATTTGGTTAAAAATATTTTAAAAATGCATTTTCACCGTATTCTGAACTATTCTGAAAGTTTCAAATGTCTAGCTAGTCAGGAAGTTAGTTAAAATAAATTTTCTGTTGAATCATATAAACGCTGCTGAAGGCAGTAGGGACCTGAAACAGTTGACTAAAAGTATAAAAAAAATGTATTGTCACTGTATTCTGAGCTGTCCTGAAAGTTTCAAATGTCTCGCTAGTCGAGAAGTTAGTGAAAAATCGATTACAAGCCTTGTACTGGTAATGCTGCCGAAGGCAGCAGGAACCCGGAGTAGTTGGTTAAAAATATTAAAAAAATGCATTTTCACCGTGTTCTGAACTATTCTGAAAGTTTCCAATGTCTAGCTAGTCGGGAAGTTAGTTAAATAAATTTTCTGTTGAATCATATAAACGCTGCCGAAGGCAGTGGGGACCTGAAACCGCTGACTAAAAGTATTTAAAAAATGTATTGTCACCGTGTTTTGAGTTATCCTGAAAGTTTCAAATGTCTAGCTAGTCGGAAAGTTAGGAAAAAATCGATTGCAATCCCTGTACTGATAACGATGCCGAAGGCAGCGGGAACCCGAAACAGTTGGCTAAAGGTATTAAAAATATGCATTTTAACCTTATTCCGAACTATTCTGAAAGTTTCAAATGTCTAGCTAGTCGGGAAGTTAGTTAAATAAATTTTCTGCCGAATCATATAAACGCTGCCGAAGGCAGCGGAACCTGAAGCAGTTGACTAAAATTATTAGAAAAATGTTTTGTCACCGTGTTGTGAGCTGTCTTGAAAATTTCAAATATCTAGCTAGTCGGGAAGTTAGTTAAAAATCGATTGCAAGATTTGTCCCTGACAAACAAACACACAAACAAACACACAAGAATCGAAGTTAATAAAAACATGGTAAAAAAAAAAAAAAAAAAAAAAAAAAACTTTATAAAGAGATGTACCACGACCTTCTTTTTCAACTGCGGCATATTCTGAAAAGAACTTAGATAAATGCTGCTGTATTTTATTCAAAGAATTTTGATTCCATAAGAATGTTGTCACTGTTTTACACTGTGCAGAATCGCCCTCTGTCTTCACCGCAAATAATCCATGATAACTTCATCATGATCCACTTCCATGATATCTCACTTTGAAAAAAATTATCAAATATAAAACCCACTTTCTTTTATGAATCTATTACAAATTCTTAGTTTCGGGTGCCTTTTTAATATTTTAAATGCATATTTTCTGTTTTTAAGCGCATATTTTGGATTTTTTTTATGTGCATATTTTGCCAATTTTTAAGTGCGTATAATCCGTTCTCTAATCATCGATCATTTCATAACATGCATTATTGAAATAAGATGCATGACCTTTAATCTTATATTTTTTTCAGCGCAACATGTGTTCTTATATTTAAATGGCAGAAAATTGTGGGTTGTCGTTGGGTTGTGGGGATTAAGGCCGATTGACAGCACTAGGGTCCTAGACCTGAGGGTAGTACCCTCCGTGGGGTTCTTTTTAAGGAATCCTAGACCGTATTTACGCAAATTTCGGAGAAAACCACGGAAAACTCCGAACGGCTAGACCGACAAGCGCGCCCTGGGATCGAACCTGGCACCTCACGGCACAACATTGTGATGCTTTATTACTACTGACTTATGCTATGCATGCCTTAAATTAGTCGTCGTTGTCAGGGTAAGGCCGATTGACTACACTAGGGTCCTACGCTTGGGTGATGCTGGTGCTAGGCTTAAGGCCAAATGACTACACGAAGGTCTTAGGCCTGGAAGGTGTTCCCTCCGTATGAGTCTTTCGAAGGAGTCCTACTACGTATTTAAAGAGGTTTTGGAGAAAACTACTTAAAACTCTGAACGGCTAGGTCGATGAATACGACCTGGGATCGAACCCAGCGCTTATCGCCCACCAGCGGCCGAGCGGTTCTGCGCTCAAAGCTGGTAGACGTGAGGTACCGGGTTCGATCCCAGGTCACGCTCGTCGGCCTAATCTGTCGGAGTTTTCCGTGGTTTTCTCAGAAACTTACGTAAATACGGGCTAAAACCCCTTAGAAAGACCCCTACGGAGGGCACTCCCTCTCAAAGCATTTATTTATTATTTATTTTATTATTATTATTATTATTATTATTATTATTATTATTTTTTTTTTTAAACTCCTGGTGCTTCACTCTGATTGGTCTCTGCTCACGCGGAGATTTATTCAGAGATCAAAATTCTAAATTCACCCATTTGGCTTTTAATTATTTTATGGAAAATTATTTTTATGTTTTTCGCATTTTTCGTTGGAGGTAAGCATTGGTTGCGACCAAATGCAGGTACTCCGAAGCACATCGTTGACTTGACTAGGGCCCTAGTGCAGTCAACCGGCCTTAACCCCCACAACAACAACTTAATAACCCAGCACTTCTCATATACCAGTTTCGGGACCTACGTCTGGGTAGAACACGATTTTCTGGTGTCCATAGATTAGAATCTGAGATCCAAAGTGAGGTTTTAAGAGATTTTAATGACTTTTTTTTTTAAATTTATTTACTTGTAAAGTGGTATAAAACAAGTTATATTTATTTATTTGTTTATGCATTTATTTATTTTGAAAATTCATTTAAGTATAGTTAACATTGAAGCGAGAAAAACCTTCTTTCTTTACTAGCCTAAAAATAAAAAGAGGGAAGTTTACTTTTCTTTCAGTAAAAGAACATATTTTAAAATAATTTTTATCTCGATTTACCTTTGTTGTCCGATGTAACACATTGTGAGCTTATTTTAGCTTTTAAAATCGTCGATTATAACATTCACTAATCATGTACGCTAATGATATTCACTATTTTTCAATAATTATTAAAAATTCGGTACAGGTATGGGTATTGGTATTGGTATTAGGGTTAAGGAGAATCGACTGCGATAGGATCCTGAGCCTGAGAGGGCTTGTCCTCCGTAGAGGTCTTTCTATGGGGTCCTAGACCCGAGTACATACAGACTAGGAACCATTAGAAAGACCCTCATGGAACGCCCGACAGGCTTAGGTCCCAAGCTCAGATAATTGGCTTTAACTTTCTAACGTTCACTCTATATTTTATTTTGAAAATGACTAAACAAATTTTAAAAATGGCTATTAGGCACACAGCTGATTATAAAATGTAAAAAGGAAAAAAAAAAAAAAAACGCATCTTTAATTTCCGAGAAATTTTTGGTTTCAAATATCTATTTGTTAACCTGATTAAACTAAAATAATAATCATTTTTTTTTAAATTAAATAACTTTGTAATTAAACACTTTAACTTGAAAAAAAAAAAAGCGCAACAATTGTTTTGTGAGCAACTATGCACTCGCTCCAGCCAAGAATTTGGCCCATCCGGAAGACAAGCGGCTCTACGCTCAAAGCTCGTAGACGTGAGGTGCCGGTGTTTGGTGTTTTGGGAGTAAGGTCTATTGACTACTCTAGGGTCCTAGGCCTGAGGGTGAGTGTCCTCTCTGGGGGTCTTTTTCAGGGGTCCTAGCCCGTATTCCCACAAATTGCGAAGAAAACCACGGGAATCTCCGACCAGCTAGGCCGACGAGTGCAACCTGGAATCGAACCTGGCACCTCACACCTACCAGCTTTGAGCACAGAACCGCTCGACCGCTGGTGGGCCCGTGAGGTGCCGGGTTCCGTTTGGAGTTTCCGTTGTTTTCTCCGAAATTTGCGTAAATACAGGCTGAGACCCCTTAGAAAGACCCCCAGGGCACTCCCCCTCAGGCCTAGGGTCCTAGTGCAGTCAATCGGCCTTGATCCCCGCAAGCCAACCGAACCCTACTAGGAAATTTAAGCAACTTCTGCATTTAGCTTTCTACTCTAAAACACCGTTTGTTAAATATTAGGGTAGTGCTGCTATCTACCGAACAGAGAAGAATCAAATGTTTAAAAATCGATTAAAACAAATAAATAAAAATGTTGAGAAATTTTTGGATAAAATATGGTAAATGTTTGGTTTCAGTGCAAAACCAATAGATGTTAAAGGGTTAAAACACACGTCATTACCTGCTGTTAAAAAATTCCATAAATTTCTTTTGTCGTAATAATTTCATAAATAAGAATTCTTTTACTTTCTCATACACTATATACATATAAGATATTTGTTTTTATGAATTAGAACTGGAACTGGGAACTGGGAATGTTCATTGATGGAATTCCTAGAGTACAAACTCTTTACTTCCAGTTTAAAAATAATTGTATAGTCCATTTTTAATTTGAGCGTAATTATGAAGTCATAGCAATTAAATGAGCCAGTGAAAAATAAGGTTTAACTGCAGTAGAACTGCTAAAAAAAATAGTTTACAAAAAAGTTAAATGAGATAGAAATTTTATTTTAAGAAAAAAATTTTGAGAATTTAAAAAGTAAATTAGTTCCAGATCCAAAAAATTCGAAAGAAAGGCCGTTAAAAAGGGTGTAAAGTAAAAAAAAAAAAAAAAAAAAAAAAAGGACTCTTTTCAGTGACCATACAAAAGTTTAAGCATTAATTGGCAAGTAAAAGCCGATTTAACAAAAACTTTAAAAGAGCGTCACCAGGTGGCGACACCAAAAAAGGTTAAGTTCAGTAAAATATCTGAATTAAATAGGGATTAATTTTTTTTTTTTTTTTTTTTTTTTTTATTTATGGAGAGGAAACTCAAACAAAATTAGTTTTACCAGAATTTGACAGATCTATATCAATCTGATCAAATTCCTTGATAATAAATGGGATTGGTGCAGCTTTTGATTTTGCGAGCGATATTTTTTGAAGAATGTTATGAATTTAGCTATCTCAAGGAGATCTTTTAAGTCTTTAATTGTATTAAAAACTTCACCAATGTCATTAGAGATAGTTTCAGCGGTGTTTTTTTCAGTTTGGGGGCTAAGAATAGGAAATTCATTTTCATTATTTAAGTCAACCGGAGAATCGGATGTTTCTGGGGCGTTTATAGGATCTACGTTGGAAGTCTTGTTGACAGGTTTGGTGTAGTTGAATTCTTTTAATAATTCTGCGAGATGATAGCTTTCAGCTAAATGTTTTTGAGGTTTGGTTTGGTTTTGATTATTTTGCATGTTTTTTTTTCTTAATGTTAAGGGGATTCATGGGGCAGCCGCGATAAGTAGCCGGATGATCCGAGCCACAATTGGCGCACTTAGATGTAATTTTGCCAATTGAAGGACATTCATTTGATAGGTGCGCCCCGACACATTTTACGCCACGGGGCGTTAGACCACAGTTATATGATGCGTGATTGAACATCTGACAGCGATAGCATTGTTTCAGGAGGAGCAGATCGAAATCTTTCAATTGTCACTTGAATAAGTGAAATTTCGGCAATTTTGTAAATTTCGTCAAAGTTTTTACATGG
Organism: Salticus scenicus; assembly: GCA_963930645.1. NCBI lineage: Eukaryota > Metazoa > Arthropoda > Arachnida > Araneae > Salticidae > Salticus > Salticus scenicus. The sequence continues at coordinate 226,153,032 of OZ005657.1, forward strand.
TGCTATATTGACCATATATATAGGCATGGGCTTACTAGTGGCTCTGTTTTTTAACATGGCGGCTCTAGTCGCCGTAAAACCATGTTCTTTGAATCCTTCCATAACTATGGAGGGATCAGTGTAAGAAGGGATTCCTTTAACACAAATTTTTTTGGGGCGTTGATTTAGGGTAGTAAATTTACAATTATTATCGGTGAGGTATTTTTGAACGGCTCTAAAGTCATCCGTGTTTTTACTATGAATTTTAAGAAGTTGGCCTGTTAATTTAACAAGAGGTTTCTCACTAGAAATTTCGGATATTTTCTTAGCAAAATTATTCCAATCACCGTTAATCTCAATGAAGAACAGATTAATTTTGTTTTTTTTTAGGTGCTATTTCGGTAGTTTGACTAGAGTTATCCTCCAAGCTATTTTTATCGTTCATAGGGTCACAGTCGACTTTATTTTGAAGTATTTCGAAAGAATTTAGCGTTTCAATATTATTTTCCTGAACAGAGATTTTATTTGATTTTTTAGAAGAATTTATAGAGTTTTTTCTTTTTCTTTTTCTGTTTTTTTTTTTTTTTTTTTTTTTTTGCCAATAGATATTTCAAAAAAATCCAAAATAGAGAATTCCTCTCCAGCTATTTCTATCATAAACTGAAACATTGGGACTTTATAATTTGTTTTAACGAATTGTTCAAATGAAACAAGTTTTTGAAGCTCATCCCTTGATGGCTCATTAATTGCGATCAAACAGTCAGAAATAATTACACTCACCGTTTCTTGTAAGTGGGTATCACAGGGTTATTTTTGAGTTGATCAAGCAGCTTAGTAATAGTAGCATCACTGCTTTGGAGATATTGATCTATAACTTGTTCAAGTTGAGTCGATCCCTTATGAGTTTGACGATAGGTTGCCTGAAATTCTGGTTTTAGTTGACCAGATAAGATACCGGTCGTAAGAGAGATTTTTAGAGGAAGTCATATTATTTTGCAAAAGAGCAAATAATAGCGGGAGACGGCAACAGATGGCGCTCCTCGCACAGGACTATTATACGTCTGTTCGCTATGAAGGCTATCCGACGTGTGTTGTGATTGTGAGTTCATGAATTAGAATGAAATTCGAATGGAAATTTAAAGAATTATGAGGATTACATGTTTAAATGAAAAATGTTCTACAATTGAAGTTCCGTGAAAAATTATGATTTTCAGCTATGGATGGCAGCACCAAATAATTTGTTACTTCTCGATCAAATGGGCAGAAATTGTTAGCTGTTTCAATTATAATTTGTGGGAATTAATATTGAGTGTGATTGAGAACAACGGTGTAAATTTTATGAATCTTTTATTAACTACCGTTGAAGGATTTGAATAGTATTTTCTGAAATCTGAATTTTGTGATTCCATCCATCTTTCAGCCACATCACTTTTACTGCTTCTCCAGATATATGGTGCACATAAAAAAGAGATCTTATATTATTTTTTTCAATAGAATAATTTTTTACTATTGACAAATGCATCATATTTCTAGAGTTAAAATTAAAAAAATTTTTTTTTCTTGTCTCTGTATTTTTTGTTTATACTTTTAATTTATAATGTTTACAGAAACATTAATAATTTGAAGCATTACAGAATTCAATCACATTATAATGAAAAGTACAGTGCTGCCATCTTTTATCTTTAGTGGAGACTAATACATAAAAATTCAGTTTTTATTTCTCTCCTTGATTTCAATATTTTTATTTTCATACATAGGCAGATTTACACGAGAGCCAATGATGATGAATTTTGCATCAAAAGTTCTTAAACTTTATTTTTACTCATATTATATATTCATTTGAGGGACTTTTTGTCTTTATCTCCGGTAAAGGAATAAAATATTAATATTTGCACAACTGATACCAAAAGAAAAAAAAATAACATAAGAAAACAAAAAATAAGATGTATTATTTAGCACCCTCGCATTGTTAATCGGCTTTAATGCCTTCACCGCTACACCACTAAGTTGCGTTATGTTAAGATTTTTATTTTATTTTATTTATTATTATTATTTTTTTATTAATAATTATCACGATCATTAAGTGTTTATAAGCCACTGTTTTTGTTTATGTCAAGGACTAGTGATCGAAAGGTTCTGTTTTCGAAGTTATTAGAAGAGCCAAACACGATCTCAGTCTGCTCCCGTAGATCTACCCGTTCGGTTTGGAGTATTCTGTGGTTTCCTCTGAAACTCGCACAAATACGGGCTAAGCTCCCTTAGAAAGAACCCTACGGAGGACATTCCCTCCTAGCCTAGAACTCATGTGAAATTAATCTGTTCTAACCCCTACACATACGCACACACTCGAAACTGGTAGACAGGAGGTGCCGAATTCCATCCGAGGTCGCGTTATCAGTCGAGCCGCTGAGTGTTTTACGTGGTTTACACCGAAGCTAGCGTAAATACGGCCTAGGACCCCTTAGAAAGATCCATGCCGAGGTCCTGGCAAACCCACAAAAATACCGCACTCGATTAATGATAAATCATGCCGTAAAGTATTCTACACTAATATATCCTAAACTATTATATGTTTACATATGTTACAGATGTGAATAAAATTCCTTTTAAATGCTTCAAAGATACCTGACATAAATACGTCGGTGAAGTTTTATTCAGAGACTATGATGCATAATGTTAATCGCCATTACAAACTATTCTTTTCACAGTTACATTCTCGTGATTGGAAATAGTCTTTTGCGTTTAATATTGAAGTTCCAAAATTAACAAAGTTCAACCATTGACCGATATGTTAACATATATGGCAGGTGGGAGTTACCGGGTTCGAACCCATTTCGCACTCAGCCAAATCATCCGCAGTGTTCCGTTTACCTTCCGAAACATGTGTGAATATGGGCCAAGATCTCTTAGAAATATCCTAGAGCACACACCACCCAGTCCTAGGACATTCACCTAGTAAACTGGCGTTAATCTTAACACCAACAATAAAGAGAGTAACATGCATGCAGGAATACAAGTACTTTTCATATGTCAATTTATAATTGAAAGTACAAGCAAAAAATACTTCTACCGTTTATGGTTCTGTTTAGCCTGGAATATAATTCTAGACTATTTCAAGGTTATATTTACATTATTGATCGGAAATTAAATTTCATCTAATATTATAACTAATCCTGAATTTTCACAATGAAGAAGTATTAAAAACAAAAGAAAAACTTAAAGTAAAAAAAGTCTCTCCTTACTTATTTTTTTTTTTTCTTTTTGTGGAAAACTAATCATATTTTAGCAAACAAGCGTAAGTCGCTAAAAAATCTTTTTGTTAATAGATAAAGTAAAAACTCTTTCTCTGTAATTCTTCGTTCTTGTTAAATTATCAAATTGAAATAAAAAACCACCTAATCTAACAAATTTAAAACTATCGAAACTCAGTTTTAAGAATTTAGCTGTTTTTATTGACTGTTAATGCACATCTAAATTTTAGAGATGTTTGTAGAATTTTTTCAGGAGCAACAACAATTTTATTGTGCAACTTGCACATGAATTCCGGTCCTGAAATTCCGAAATGAAATGATTTTTTATTACATTAATTTTTACACGGAACAGTTCAAATTTTCTACGAAGTTTACATGTAAAATAATATACTCTAAGATTAAGGTTTTACTATCATTTTGTAGCTATGATTTTTTTTTTTAGTTGGGTAAGTTGAGGTATGATGCCGTGTCACGTGGTTCTCTTACATGCGATAAGGGGGACGCCGACCACTCATAGAAGATGTAATTCAATAATGAGACGTATGCTACTTTTTTTTGCTACTTTTTTAGGAATTTCTTATAGATTAGTTTGTATTGAAAATTCATATCTCTTCGTATGGTAAGTGTTGAAAATTTTGATTTCTCTCATATAAACCGTAAACTAAGCAGGATAAAAAATAATTCGCATAATTTTTAAAAGTACAGTGTCTGGTCTTCCCGCGAAACTTATAAAAGAGGTCAGTCTCTCCATTTATAAGTTAACTAGCAGGCTACGCCCGCTTCGCTGGTCACTATTTTTAAATGAATCACTATAGTTAATGAATTCTCAAGATTGCATTAATTTTTATCATGCGAAAGAAAAAAAAAAAAAAAAAAAAAAGAGAGAAGAAAATTCTGATGGAAAAAAATGTCGCACCGGGTCCCCACTGTCTTCGGCAGCGCAGGCCATTGTGCGCTGCGCGCGCGCATTTATGTTCGATACTCTTAATGAATCACTATATTATGGTAAGCGAAAAACATAAATATAAATACAAAAAAAAAAAAAAAAAAAATCTTCTCCCATCGATGGAATAATCGGTCCGGGCACCCACTGCCTGCGGCAGCGTATACAGGCGCACGCGGCGTGCATGTTCCTTAACCTACCGTTCTCGCCCCTCCTAATTATTTTAGACTTAAAAAATATTCTCAGTCGTTCGCTCGGACTTTTAAACCAAATAATACTAATTTCCAGCATTCTATCTGCTTTTTTTTTTTTTTAATCCTTGCGCACGCCCCCTTCCCGCCCTTCGTATTAATTGTGTACTTTCGAAAATATTCGCAATCGATTTATCGGGTCTCAAAACCTAACAACACTTTCAGCGCTCTAACTCTTATTTATATATTTTTGCTCTTTCACACCCTTCCCGTCTATCCTAATAATTTTACAAATTCGAAAATATTCGCAATCGATTTGTAGGTATCAAAAACCTCCATGTGCCAATTTTCGGCGACCTAACTCTACATTAATTTTTTTGCCCCTATGCCTCTCCCTTCGCACCCCTCCTAATAACTTTACAAAATCGAAAATATCCGCGATTGATTTGTAAGTATCAAAAACCTCTATATACCAATTTTGAACGACCTAACTCTATTTTGTTTGCCCCTCCGCTCCCCTTCCCGCCCCTCCTAATAATTTAAAAAAATCGAAAATATCCGCAATCAATTTGTAGGTATCAAGAACCTCTATGTACCAATTTTGAACGCTCTAACCCTATTTTAATTTTTTGCCCTTCCGCCCACACCCCTTTCTGACCCTCCTAATAACTTTACACTTTCGAAAATATTCTCATTCGACTTGCAGGCCTCTAAAACCTATCTGTACCAATTTTGAACGGTCTAACTGTATTTCTATTTTTTTGCCCCATAGCCCCCCCCCCCCTTCCCGCCTCACTTGGAGAAATTTATAAAATTAAAGAAATTATTTTTTATGAATTTGTGGGAGCTATATTTTTGAGCAAAAATCTCACATATATCTTTTTTTCCTGTTTACGATATAAAGGATTATTTTAAATCATGTTTTGCCCCCTGTCCTCCCCTCTTGGGGGCTGAATTTCTAAAATTCCAGAAATTAGTTTTTAGGTATTTGTATTAGCTATATTTTAGAGCAAAAACTTCACCTATATCTGTTTTTTCGTTTGAGATATATAGGAGTATGTGAAACCCCGTTTTGCGCTTGTGAAATCCCTTTTTGCCCCCTTTCCCCCCTTGGCTACTGAATTTCCAAATTCTAGAAATTGGTTTTTAGATATTTGTGTTAGATATATTTTAGAGCAAAAATTTTACGGATATCTGTTTTTTCCTTTAAAGCATGAAGGTTTTTGTGAAATCACATTTTGCCCTCTACTTCCCTTTGGGGGACGAATTTCGCAAAATTGCTTCTTAGGGGTGCTTACACTATATGTTCTATAATCTGACCCAGTTTCGAGTCAGTGGCTCCAGTAGATTTTGCTGTGCGTTGATGAATCAGTGAGTGAGTGAGTGGAAGTACTCTTTTATATGTATAGATAAGCGGACTTGTCTTGATCAACGTTTTAGGATAAGATAACGAAAATTTGTTGGGGTGAGATTCCCGCGTAGTTTTACATTGAGGAAAAATGCTTGATTTTACAAAATTTACAATTTTTAAAACTATATAAAGCTTAATAAAAATTTTCAAATTTTTAAAATACTCAAAAGTTTTTGTGAAAATTTCTAACTAAATAAAGTTAGTTTCACCAATTTTTAATTCATTTTGTGGATATCCTCTGTATAAATGTGTGTGAAAAACTTTAAAGCAATAGTATAAATGTGTGTGCAAAACTTTAAAGCAATAGGCAAAGATATTTTTTCAAAATCTTGCAGATAGAGGTAAAAAAGCACTTTTGAGAGAAATTTAGTCTTAACACGAGTTACAATTTTAATTCTAAACTAGTTAATACTCGTCAAAATTTGACGGATGATGTGCAACTAAAATCTCTTTACGGCATAAAGTTTAAAACACCCTTGCTTTAATATTTCACATTGCTCTTAACCGTTTAAAACCCCCTGCCAAATTTCCCATATTTGTAAAACCACTTGGATTGTATTCTGAAAATAAACTGCAAATCGGAATAAAGTTATAATTTGTTTTTACTGGAATAGTATTATAACACTTTATTCTATAAAAAATAGTATATTTCAACAAAAGTATACTGTTAAAAATAAATTAATAAGAACGAATTTAATACTTTAGCAAATTAATTTGCTCATTAAATTTTTAATAATAAATTATACTATGTAAATGTTTACTCGTATAAAATAGCAATATTTTAATGTTATTCTTTTCAAATTATTTTTACTCTAATATAGTATCGAAATGAAATATCAGAAATTATAATAATTAGATAAAAAATAATTAGATAAATAAATAAAATAAAATAAAACCTCCTTTGATTTTAAATATTTATCTCCATCTTTTCTAAACAAAGTTTTCAACTGATGAAAGTTAACTTTTAAAGAACAATAAACTTTGATAATTTGTTAATTTTAAAAGATTTTTTTTTTTCTTTTAAGAAATGGGAAAAAATAATTTTAAGAATATGGTGTAATACATTGACATGGCAACAGATGGCGCCACATCCAATGTACAGAAATCTTCGGCGAGCGAAAATGCATACCATGGTAACCGATACGTATTCGCGAATTGCTTTGTTTTTAATAGGCATACATCCTTGGAAAATATGAATTAATCGTGTGAATTATTTTTATTTTAATATTAACTTTAATTAGGCGTTAATGAGCTTTAATTAGGCGTTTGCCATAGACATATCACTATTAATGTCGTCTGCTTGATCTATCATCGGTATTCTGCATAAAAAGAAAGGAATATTCCCGTTCTCAATTGGTTCAAAATTTTCTCGCGCATGTCCAGATCGTACGATTTTGGTCTTACAGAATATGCTTTGTGTTTTAATATTATAGATTTTGAACCAAAGTACGTAGAATCATAAATAAAGCATCAGAAATGTTTGAGTATTTCATATTTCAACATATATTCTTCTCAAACCGTAGATTTTTTTTTTTAAGTTAGCACACCATCTAGGGAATAATAATAAAAATAGCGATCATATTTTACATGTTTTGAAAAATATATAAATAAATAAAAACATTTAATTACGTAATACGTCTGCATTGGCAAAGCAACTCTAGTGAATTTATCTTTAATATTATAAGCGTGCGCTTAATAGAGTAGGGGAGAGTGGGGATGAATGGGACATTTTTCATGTTTTTATTGATAACATTGGCAATATGTAATTCAGAATTTTGTAACATGGCTCATAAGTACACTTCAGTAATCAGTTACATATAAACATACTAACTTTAATAAAAAGTTATCAGTTTTAATTAATAATATTTTTTTTTTTTTTTTTTACATGCATATGCATTGTCCCATTCATCCTCACATATGGGGATGAACGGGACATGATTGGGGATGAATGGGACAGGACTGGAATTAACAAAGGAAAGAAAACAAAATGGAAAATAAATAAATTTTTAAAGTTAAATTGGTTTATGTGACTTTATTACACACTATGAATTTACTGAAATTAACATAAACTGATGTGTTGACTCAAATTAACATCAAAAAGCAAAAGTCCTTTGGTTCGCACAGTTCCTAGTGCTCTAGGCTTCGGTTTTTAATCTAATAAGACCTAATCTAAAAATAAATAAATAAATAAGACACTAGAAAGAGATAAATCATTATAATCGAGTACAAATTATCCAGATAAATTTTTGTTTCCGACTGATCGGGAAAATCAGCATCCTATTCTGTATTACATTAATAAGCACCAAGATTTATTTAATCAGCTTGATTGAAATTGTGATTTTAATCAAATTATTATTAGTTTATTTATTTTTATTTTTTATTATTAATTTAAGTTGCATTGAATATTCTAACTTATAATTTTTTTAATCATAATTATTATAAACAAAAATCAGAACAATTAATTTCAATTTTTTTTTTTTTCTAAGTCCACAAAATTAAGAATCCTGATAATCAATATGGCTAATTTACGTTTTAATATAATTCTTGTGTAAAATTTTAAATTAATACATAGTGGGGAGTGTCCCATTCATCCCATTTAAATTGTCTCATTCATCCCAACCGTCACATGATCATATAAAACAGGAAATAGGCTTAATGAACAATTGTCAATATTCTTCTTGAATACCATAAACACAATAAAAGATTATGCCTTTTCACCATATAATAGTTATATTAACTTTAAACAAATAGTTAATACCTTAACTACTACCTAATTGAATCAGCAAAAACTTATTTTACCAGCTGAAAAAGACACTTTAATTTTTTTCTGCCCTTCTATGGATCGCACAATTCTGAAACTACACTTAATGAATGATCTCAGTGCTGCCATATATCAGAAAAAATGTCAAGTTTCTGGTGCTTGCAAAACATAAAAATCTAGCTATTGTCCCATTCATCCTGCGTCCCATTCAACCCCACCCTTCCCTAGTTGATTTTACAATCACGATTTTACTGTTTTGAATCTTCTCAAGCTCAACCAGCGACTGAGAAGTTCTGTTCTCAAAGCTGGATGACGGGAGACGTTTTGATCCCAAGTCATGCTCGTTAACCTAGCCGTTAAGAGTTATCCGTGGTTTTCTCCGAAGCTCGCGTAAATAAGGACTATATCGATTTTTTTTTTTTTCTTGTAGGGAAAAACAAACTTACCTTGTTGATTGGTTTTATCATTTTAACAATAATTCAGTATAGTTAACCAAACCAACTTTCTTCGATTGACCAAAAATAATATTGTTAAAATAAACATTGCCACTGTTGCTGTACAGTCCGATGAGCCACGTCATAGATCACTTTGTAAACAGCCAATGACCGAACGACATGCACATTTCGATTCTGGTGTCAATTTTTTTTGTAGGCTATGTCAACAAAAATAATTTGTTGATTTACCAAAATTTTGTTGTTCCAGGAAAATTTTACCAACCAATCAACTTGAATAACCTGATATATTTATTTCAATCACCGATATATTTATTTGAGAACATAAATTTATCGAGCTAAAAACCAAAGATAAATATATCGGTGGAAAAGAAATCCCTCAGATCCTTTATAATGTACAGTTGCAGGAAAAATAATGTACTCATGCTGAATCCTCTACATTTAACTCCAGAACATTGAAACTGGTACAGTTTAATTTTTCAAATGTCTACACTTATTCGATAGAAAAAAAAAAAAAAAAGTTGTAAAAATTTGAATTTCGTAGTTTTTACAAAAATACATTTATTGAATGGATTTTTGTATGTTTATAATGGATTTTAAAATAAAAATGTTTTTTGAAATGTTAAGTATAATTGCGGTGTAACGATTGTGTGGTGTTTCAAGTAAGGATGGTTGTCCGCCCTAGAGACCTAGACCTGGGAGAGGGACTTTATAAGGTATCCTAGCTTTTATTTACGCTAGTTTCGGAGAAAATCCACAGAAAATTCCAATCGACTACTCCGACCAGCTTCAACATCAGAACTTCTCTGGTGATTGATGGGTTAGCTGATAGCCAATGAGTATCGATGACACTTAACCAATTGTGTATACAGGCAGGCCTCAATTACTTTACGAATGGATTTAAGAATAATTTACATAAAATAGTTTGAGAAATCTTCTCTTGCTAGAAGTATTGGAGTTCTTCTTAACAGAAATGAAAAAAAAAAAAAAAAAAAAAAAAAAAAAAAAAAATGTGTGTGTATATATATATATATATGTATGTATTAGCTGTCATTTTAAAATATCAGGCTAATTGGATTTGTCTTTTTTTTTTTTTTTTTCTAATGCTGAAAATAATCTGAAATTATTTATTTGCTTTTACTTACTGGAATGAGTTATTTTATTAAAACAAAAGCGACGTCAAAGAAGTGATTAATTTTAACGATGCCTACTGCATTGAGATTATTACGTGTTATAATGAAATAGAAATGAGTTGAAATAAAACTTAAACTGATGCCATGCTTAAAAAAAAGATAGGGAGGTTAATCTACCACGTTGAACAAAATAAGATGTGGTGCTAAAATTGATAAAAAAAAATTGTGAAATTGACAAAAGAAAACTATTTTATAATATATATTGCCACATAAAAAAATTAAAAATTAAAAATAAAGTTCAATTCCGTTTTTTTTTTTTTTTTTTTTTTTCCGCACTGTTTTACTCTAATGCCCTGGGTACTATTCTGTTTAGTTTTTCTAGTTTGATTGATTAAAATGAACCAGTTTCTGTAAAAATGTTTTTTTCCTGTTTTTCGTTTACATATATTATTATTCAAACGATTTAGTATTTAAAAACAAAATCGTCTTTTAAATCATCATTAACAATGTAATCATTCGTTACAATGTAATCAAATTGTAGTCATCAGTCACACTCATTTACATGTCAACTCAAACCTGCAAGAGTGATGGAAAGTGAAACTTGGATGTCTGGGTTTCTGCATATTTTTTTCTACAGCAATTTCTATTGCGTTCATATAAACACTTTATTCATAAGAGGAAGAGTTTCACATAAAAAAAAAAAAAAAAAAAAAAAAAAAAGAATAGTCTTTTAATAATAACAGTAATAAATTATAAAAAGTTTAAATGAATCATTATTGACTTTGACCTGTTGAGTTTCTATACAAATAAAGTGCTCTTGATTATGTTAAATATTTTATAACTAATTTTATGTTTAAAATTATGAGAACTAAAACATTATTACTTTTTTATTTAAAACGAAATTTTAATTAGTTTAAGAGGATATTTTCTCAGGCTTTAGAGTAACACACATAAAGTCAGTCGTCAGCGGTAACATAAAAACAGACTCTTTCCTAATAACTTTTAAAAGTGCACATTTATCCATTCGTATTTTTATTTGAATAAAGTTAGTTTTTTCAGATTTTATAATAATGTATCTTGTTTCTGAAATTAAGGTTTTTTTTTTCCCCCCTACAATTTAAAACTTCATTGCAATCTATTATATTAAAATACAAGGCACTTTCTTTAAGACTAAAATCGCACAATCTGCGCACGCGCTGAAGGCTGTTCCTTTCTTTAGGCGAAACCAGTGACCAATCGCTGAGAGGCTAATCGGAAACCAAAATGTGAACAAGCTCTGAAAGCTGAACCAATCAGAATACAAATTTGGCCCATGCCTTTGGATTTTCCTAAAGAGAGAGATCGTGGTTTACGATGTTGCGAATACTTTAATTTTTGTAAATATTGGATTAAAAGTTTATAATTTTCTATTTTTAAGAACAGCAAGGTGTGTATGCATTTTTTTTTTTTAATTTTATTTCTTTTACTTAGTTAAAGTTTATACTTTGTCATGAATTCTAAAGTATTGTAATAATATTGATGGATATTTTGTTTAGTGTTCCTATTAACATTTTAACCTTTTTACTACTTTGTATATGTTTATATGAAATATTACTGTTAGCATTTTTTAATGTTTTGTGTGCGTTTAGTATATTCAAAATGTTAGATTGTTACAATTTTTGCGAGAATGCACCTGATGATAATTGCATCGTGCTTTGTCAATACTTCTATATTGCACCGAAGATAAATATTTTTATTATTAGTTACTCCCATTATTTATTTAGTTTAGTTTTGAATTTTTATTATAATATTAATAATAGTATGAATTAATTTAATCTAAAGTGATTATTTTATTCTTGTATGCACAATCGATTATTTTTAGCGTATAAATTTCATTTTGCATACTTTAACGCTCCAAACCCTCTGCTTAATGTAGATTATTTTTTCTTTGCTAGAAATGTTAAATTCTTATGTTTATGTGATTAGGAGAAGAGTAATATTATAATACCGAAAAGTGAGGGGGAGGGGAGGGATTGTTATTACTACATTTGAAAATCCAAAAGCTCACATAGCAAAATCAGGTTAAACATTATTTGTGAAACTGTTACTGAGTGAGAGTTCTACAAAGATTTTGTTGGTATTTTATCCAATTAAATTATACAAATTTTCTTTCAATAAGCAAGAAATATAATGGGAATATGAAACTAACATAACATCTATAAGCCTATAATTGTAAATTGTATGTTCTGAATGCATTATACAAACTGCTGAATTTTTTCTTTTCTTTTTTTCCTTCTTAAAAAAAAAAAAAAAAAAGAATATTACTTTACATACCTTAAAATGCTATGCTCTGAGTAAATAAATAGCATCCTTCTATATAGTTTGTTGATTATTTTCGGTGCCACATAGAAATACTGATAATGTACATAGCAATTTCCATCAGGTACTATCTCGCAAATATTGTAATATATAACATTTTGAATATACTAAATAAGATATACGTGCAGCAGAAAAAAAAAAAAAAAAAAAAAAAAATGCAGACAGTAACACTTTAAATAAACATATAAAAAACAGAAAATAAAAATAAGTACTTAACTTAAAATAAGTAAAAGTAGAGTTTCCACATTTCCAGTGCTAAAAAATATTATATGCAATACTCTGGAACTCATACAAAAATGTAAACTTTACACATAGAGGAAAAATAAGGCAAAAGAATGTATATGCACCTTATTGCGTTTGTAAATAAGAAATTATGAACTTTTTAAGGTAGTGATGTTCTGGGTTGCATTTCTTCAACTTCTGTAATTATCTGCGATTATCTGTACATCATTAAATCACTAATTATGAAAAATACTTGGAAAGTAAACCAAGTGGAATCATGTAAAGTAAATCAAGTGTGATAGGTACTTACCTAAATGTTCATAAGTTTTATCTATCTATCTATCTATATATTTTTTTCCCCTCCCGAATTGCACAATATGACAAATAACTCCCAAATCCTGTGAGAAAGCAATATCTGCTGTGCACTAATTAATCAAAATTCCTATATTGACACTTGATTACAACAACTAAAAAACAAGATTTAAGTAGAGTTCTCCATGTTGTATAATTTTGCAGGCAGGAGACTAACATAATATTTTGAACAGTTAAAAGGGAGCTTACTCTTCGAAATGGGAAAATCTGTCGATTACAAAGGATTAATATACATGCATCAATGGTTGTGTTGTTTTCTTCTTCTTCTTCTTCTTCTTCTTTTTTTTTTTTTTTTTTTTTAAACTGTGATTCACGCTTAAAGTGTAAGGGGAGATGTGAAATTTCAAATGAATTCTCTTTTTATTTTGCATAAAAACTTTGAGGTATTAAAAAAAAAAAAAAAAAATTAGCATTACATTTAAACATTTTTTGTGTGAATTTTTTTAATTCAAACTCATTTCAGTAACTTCCTTTGTTGTTATAGTCAAATAATTGTTCACATTGTCTGTCAGTTGTCATAAAGTTTTGTAAATAGGTGTATATGAAGTGTATTTGAAAAAAAAAAAAAAAAAAAGCTATTTTGTAATCAGGTCTGTATATAGAGTTATGCTTGCAGCATGCTTTGTTGTACAGTTCTAAAATTTAAATGTTCTAAAATTTACAATAATTCCTAAAGTGCGAAAGCTTTACATCTGTTTATTTTTACTTCTTGTAAACATGCTGTTTTTGAGTGAGATCGCTGTGATATATTAAAGCAAAATATAATGTAAATAAATAAGTTAAAAAAAAAAAAAAATCCAGCTTAAATTTTGGTAGTAAGATATGAACTATGTATAACTTAACATAAAGTCGGGATGTTACTAAGTGTAGCATGCTTGACGAATGGATTTGTCGTTAGCTTTATGACCATCTTTCAGTTTGTTTTCCTGTCGCAAGCATGTGGGAGAACAGATTTTTTCTTGGGCGAGAGTTTCACAAAATTATTTTAATTAGCGATAAGGAATTATTGTTTTTTTCCCTACTTCAGTGTTTAAGAGAGAAAATTCACGAAGCCGTTCTGGATTTATTCGCGAAATATGATTCTTTGAACACAATTCATATGTGGAGATGGGTGTGTGTGTGTGTTTGTGGGGGGATTTTTTGTGGTCACATCTGAAAAATAAAAAATAAAATAAAAACAGAACTTTATAATGAAGACAAGTTAGGTGTACAGATGTGTTTACCAATTGGAAAGCTGTAAGTCAGGTCGCATTTTATTTAAGTTCATATCTCAAAAACTATTTTAACGATTTTCTTTAACTTTACCATATATACCATCTTGCAGATGCTTTTTTGTATGTATTTATTGGTTACTTGCATGAAAATTATTAGGTGTCCTGATTTCGTAGTCCAATTTTTAATCTGCATTCGATAAAAAAAAAAAAAAAAAAAAAAGGTTCTACAGGTTTTTTGCAAAAACCCCATTTTATCTACCTTTTAAATGTCCTTTCATATGTATTAGTTGATGTCCAGTGTACAGATGTGATTGCAAAGTTTTGGTAAAATCGGATGAGGGTACCAACATCGGTTTCTTAACCCGTTAGCACCCAGTGTCTTCATTTGAGGACAGATAATAAAATGGTACGTATATTTTTTGTGGTTTCTTGGAATGATTTCTGCTTTTTAGTGACAGTTTATAGCGTCACTCTAAATGAGTTTTATGTCCCTACTATTAATTATTATTTCATAATTTGGATAGTCATTTTATGAATTTTCATTCGTCGCACATATATTTGCTTTTTGCGCAGGTATACTAACTTAAATCGAATTGAATAATAATATATATTATAATACTTTACTTTCGAGATCATTGTCAACACATAATAGGAAATTAATCTGTTATCTCAAAGTTTTCTCGCTAGAACACTAAACGTCAATAAATGAGGATAGGTTTTAAATTTAAAACAATCAGAAGAATTGTTTAAGTTAATATATTTTGCTGTCAGTTGTCTATATTAATTTAGAAGGGAAATAATCAGCTAATAATATTTTGCAAAATTAATTCGGGCGTTAACGGGTTAAAAAGGTTTATTTTCAATAATTCTGTCACATAAACCTCAGTCTAGATGGCTTTTTGTCTAAATTAGTTGGTTAGAAGAAGAAAATTGATAGGTATCCTGATTATTTAGATCAGTTTTATTATATGTCTTAAATAGGTGTTTCAGCAAACAGCTTTACAGCCACCCCCCCTTTTTCCCCCCCTCTTAATTTACTATATAAAGACTTTAGATATCTTTACGACGTATTTATTAGTTGGTTATAACAGGAAAATTGTTAAGAGTCATTATTAGTCAGATCAACATTTTTCATTTCTGATCACACTATCTCCAAAAAGACAGGGGAGAAACTTTTCAGAGGCTGTACATCTTAGTGATGGGCATTTCGTATGTGTGGACACACTACACCGGTATGTCAACGCATCAACACGCTTTCAGTAGATTAGTAGATCGGCAGTTACAAATGTAATTTTCTCCTCTGATCACTGTATGTATATATGTATAGATAAATATCACAGAGGAGAATGAAACCAGTGTGACAAACTGTGTCGAATTCTGCACAGAGAAGAGCAGCCAACATTTTAATTTATTCCGGAGTATTTTTAAGCCCTGCCTTTATTTTATACATTTTTTTTTTTAACGATAAATTTTTCTTATTTTATTGTAATTACATAAAAGTGAAAAAATTCTAAAAATAAAGTGGTGTGTAATAAAGGCGCGGCTAAAAATTCTCCGAAATAAATTAAAATGTTGGCAATTATGGCAGAGTAATGTGTTGGAAACCTCGGCACACTAATGATACGTCGACACGCAAACGCATTGGCCATCTCTGTTACACCTGAATTCAGAATTTTTGAAAATTTTGCTGCCTCTGAATTTTATGATAAATTATTTAGTTTTTATTAAAATTTTTATTTAAATGTCGCCTTATATTGTAAAGAACTTCCTAAATGTCATTTATTATTGGAATGAATAAAGATTTTTTAAAATTTTTAATTGAAGCTTAATTTAACTAAAAGTTCAAACCTTACTTTGTACCTTCATATTTGGAGTTGATATAGCTGCTTTCGCCAGGGGAACCCTTCCATCCTCAGCGCTCTCCTCAGTGGTCGGTGACATTGGAGCCAAGCGATGTTTTTCTCTATCTTCCAGTTTCTTCTGCAGTAGGTGGCACCACAGTCAGTGCCAGTATTCGATTCATTGTCATTATAGGAATTGCTATTATTAACTATTTCTACCGTTTCACGGAAGAATGCATAGTCAAGGTTATTCTAATTTGCGATTTTTGCAGTTTCATTAAATTTAACATCAGTATTACTGTCTTGGTACGTTTAAGTTAGGGCAGTGATAATTTTTCCATATCTTATATCTTTTTATGCTCCTTAAATCTGGCGTTAATCTTTCGTTTGGACATTTCGGTGTGGAAACCTTCTTAATTGTTAGGGTATGTAAATGGGATTTTGTATATTCCTGTAGTCTCGAGGGGGGGTGAGGATATTTTACATTGCGAAATATTTGATAGAAGCTTCGATTAAAACCAAAAATGCAGCTAAAAAATACGACCTAAATATATTCCTATTAAACCCAACCCCAATATCCATCAAATAATTCGTAGCGACAAAGACCCCCCCCCCCCGAGAGACTGCAGGTATCTACAAAATCCCGTTTGTATACCCTAATAATTAAGAAGGTTGCTACATCCGAATGTCCAAGTGAGAGATTAACATCAGACTTAAGGAGCATAAAAAGATATAAGATACGGAAAAATCATCAACTCCCTAAATAAAACATGCACTGATATTAATAATATTCATTTTAATTTAATGAAACTACAAAAATCGCAAATTACAATAACCCTGACTGATCATCCTTTTGTAAAATGGTACAAATAGTTAATAATAGCAATTTCTGTAATAGCAACAAACCAAAAGCTGGCTTAGACTGACTGTGGTGCCACCTATTGGAAGAAAAACCGAAAGATAGAGGACTTGGTTCCAGCGTCATCGACCACTGAGCAGGGTACTGATGATGGAGGGCATCCCTCAGGAAAGCTGCTACGCCAACTCCAAATATGAAACTATAAAGAAAAGTTTAAACTTTAACTTTTTTAATACTACTTTTTTAATTTAATGATAAATAAACATTTTTAATAATAACTATATGATGCATTATTATTAAGTCTCCGCTCGCTATTAAATCTACATGGAAATAGCAGTTTTCAGGGATTTTACAAGTTTGTTAGTTTCATCCATGTTTCACAGTAGGCATAATAGAGATATATTGGAATTCATATGGTTGTTACATATCAGATTTTTTAAAATAAATATTTTATTAATATTCGACTTATTTTGAATAATACAAAGATTGCTATAATTAAATTAAAAAAAGTGACTGTGTCGAATTCTGTCATAGAGTGACAACGCCATACAAAACCAACACACCCACTTTACATTTCATTAAAGGAGTTGGTTTAAAACAGTGGTTCTTGGCTGGTATGTTATAAGAGGATTTCAGTTGCACTTTTAAATTTTATTAAGCTGTCAAATTTTGACGGGTACCAACTAGTTGTTATTATTCTTCTAATGATTATTATTTTCTTATTGAAATGTATTAAGTGAGAAAGAACGCTATTGGTCAATAATGCTATTACTTTGCTCCATAGCAATAAATTAGTCTATTTACATCTCCAGTAGTGGATTACCTATAAAGCAATATGCACTGCAAACCAGTTCATAAGGAATAGTTTTGTCGTTGTTGTTGGTATAGGGTTTAAGGCCGATTGACTACAGATGGGTACGCGGCCTGAATTAGATGACCTCCGTAGGGAGGGGGGGGGGTAATCATTTTAAGGGGCCCTAGCCCGTATGATAGTAGTTTAAGAAAAACACACACACACAGAAAACTCTGAACGGTAGATGATAAAGGCGTGGGAGAAATGGTTTTGGTGTAAACCTGTATACAGCCAATGAGAAAGTACTGCAATATTTGGCAAATAATACGATATATATATTTTTTCTCCATAAAAAAAGATGGGTGTAGGTAATAATAACTCACAACGTCAATCCAGTGTCTGGTTCCTGTGCAACATGGATTTTCTGGTAAATATGTTTCTTCCAGATAAAAGTAACCGAAGTAATTTGTTCTCGAAATTGGTAGACGAAAGATACTGCATTCATTCAGAGGTCGCTTTCGTCCATTCTGAGTTTTCCATCATTTTCTTCGAAATTCACGTGAACATGGGCTAATACATATCAGAAAGTTCCCCCGCCATCGAAGGGCATTCCACTCAGCTGTAGGATTATCATGTAGTTAATAGGCTTTAATCCTTACACCCTACACCACACCATCATAGGGATATATTTTTGTATTGATAGTAACACTAACATTTACAATCGGTTTTCAGTTTGTAAATTTGAAAGTTATTGAACATTAACATTTTCTTTTGTTAGCTCTATATTTAAAATTAACTATTTATTTAAAAGTTAATGTTTATATTTTATTTTGTTTATTTTTTTGTTTGTTTGTTTTGTATCATTAATTAAATTACCATTCTGCAGATAATAAAATTTATTTATTTAAATAAATTATAAAGTATTTTGGCTTCGGCATGAATCATCATCAGTATAACATTAAATCCTGATTAATTTTTTCCCCTACCTGTTTACAGTTTTTGTAATTAGGAAAATAACTCCATATACTATTCAAGCGTGAAAGAGGCATAAGGCATTGAACACTAGATGGAGTTCTCTCCTAAATACAAAAACTATGAGTTAGCAGGGAAGAATAATTAAATAAAAATGAATCACTCTTTAAATTTATACTCATAATGTTTTTGTATGAAATGATTGTTTCATTCAGGTGTAAGGATTTGGCTTGGTTTCAGGTGTCGCTCTATGGTCATCTTTCTTAAATTAAGTCTCATTAGACCGGGACTACATCCATTTTTTTAATGTCTGTGACAGTCTTTAATTTTAGTTCAGATTAAATAAGTTTTTTCAAAAATAAATAAATAAATAAATAAATAAAAAAGGAAAAGAAATAAAAATCATATTCATACTTTAGGCAGACTTTCTCTGAAAACAAATCCCTTTTTTTAATGTAACTAAAATGTTAAATTGCGAATCATATTCTTCCATTTTCTATTTTCTCCTAATAACAAACCAGTGCTAAACCAGCATTCAGGTTAGTCATATTTTGTCAAAATAATCTCTCATATTGCAAAAATGATGATTCACTGTTATATATAAGGTAAAGCTAGGAGAGTTTGCGCACAATTCAAAAGAATGATATAAAAAATTCAAATATCAATTTTATGCTAAATTATCGGTGCATACTTTTGAATTGAACCTTCTTCAATGCATTTTCATTACTATTTTGTTGTTCTTGTATAATTTAAAACAACAGATGTAATAAGACCAAAACAACTATTTTGCGCAATCTCCTCCTTATAGGGTAGGAGTGATTACGCTTAATTATAACTACAATTAAATTGTTAATAATAATAATTGTATTTAAATAACATTATTGTAAGATATTTGTAAACAAACATTTTTGTATTAGGAGTAGATATTTCAATTAACAATTAAAAAATCAGAAAAATAAAAGAAATTAAAAAAAAAATTACAAATATTTATTTAAATAAAAAATATTATAGAAACAGAAAAAAGAACAAGACCAGATAATGATAAACAATTGTAAAATAACATTAAGTTACTAGAAAACGCGTTTAACATTAGCGCTTTTCCTTTTCAGCTTCAATGTTTTCTTGTTTGCTGACCGAATATTGTCCACAATGTCCACAATCCTTGCACTTCTTGTTGGTGAAGCTAATCATGCAATCACCTGCCACAAGTTAACCTGTTCGAGACGGATTGCACACCTTGTGTGCAAAGCAATTTTTTTTTTCCCTCAAAATCTTCCGCATAAAAATGATCAAAATACAAAACCTAAATTTCAATTGGTTTAGAATCTTCTCTTTTTAATTTTATATATAAAATCCTTTACGTTTATATATTTTATTTTATTGAAATTTAGACGGTTAACGTCCTTAAAAAGAAGTTTGAGTAGGCTGATATTTTTTGCTTACATTTATTTTTATCGCTTCTATTTAAGCCGCCGACAGCTGCCAAAAACTTGAAAATATTGCAAAACCAAACAGATATACAATAACATTTAAGTACTTTGCGATAAATTTCTTATAGGCTAACATTCGCATTCGAAAGGTAGATCCCACCAGAGGTGTGGCTTTTATCGGTCGTGCCCCTCCTGAATAATGTTCAATTTCAGATTCTAGGAACAGTCTCAAAAAAAAAAAAAAAAAAAAAAAAAAAAATGCGCCGTCTCGAATTTGTTGAACTAGTCTAGTCATTTGTCGAAGTTATTTCTTCTTACAGTTCCGGACATTCAACAAACTCATCCTCATTGTCTTCTCATTACCAATAAGCTGCGAAATCTCTATTAGTATAGAATTTTATAAAAATCAATGCGCAATCTCTCCTAAATAGCAAAAACGCAAACTCTCCCATTTTGGTAGGAGAGACTGCACAGTCTTTTATTAAATAATTATTCGCTTTTAGAAAAAATCGTGGTGCTCGTACCGTTAGTCTAGGTTAGTCGCTTATGAGAAATTGTTTAATTAAAGAATATTTTGTACTTTTGTATTCTATAGAAATTTCCAAGAAGGGTTACAAAAATTCAAGTATTTACTTTTGAAAACGAGACAAAATAATCACGTTTTATCCTAGATTCTTGAAGCAATCAACATATAAATTCAAGTAGGCACTTCACCATTGATGTTATTCAACCACCTGAAATCGCAATTCGCCCACTCCACTCTTTCCCGCCGATTCCCTATGTGCGCAATCGGCCCTACCGCGCAATCTCTCCTAGCTTTATCTTATATATAAAAAGGTCAAATAATGCCGTACTTTATATATATATATATATTAGGGGGACCGGAAAATAATGTCGTTTTGAATTAAAATGCTGACATCGGAAATTTATCCTGGATAAAATTTAAGATATTCTTAGGTAACTTATAAGATGGTTATTTGTAAAGTACCATGTAAACACTGTTAAACAAAAATTTCCGGTTTCATTTTATTAATTCAAAACGACATTATTTTCCGGTCCCCCTAATATATATAATATAGTTTATTTGTCGTATAATTTAAGGCGATGTATAGATTATACGGTGTACGGCCATTCGTCGTGGTAATTTACAATAAATAAGCTGTAACATTACCAGTCATTTTAGTAATTTTTCACAGTGTAAATTTGTTTATTCCACAATTTTGTATTAATTTATGAAATTTCCAAAACTAAGCGGAAATACAAGATGAATAAAAGCTAAAAATTAAAAATGTATTTGTTCGCTTCCACGCCGACATCAGGCTTTTAATAAATCTAAAAAAGAAAACTGAGTTATTAAAAATAAGTAAATAAATAAAGACTCTTGATATTAAATGTTAGTTCATCCAAACAAGGTGCTTCGTAAAGCTATGAAATTAAGAAAATATGTTTAATCAACTTTGAAACAGATTGTTTTGCAGGGTTATATAAATTCCTTATGAATAAATTATGATATGATGAATTACATAATAGACATTAACGAAAGTTGAAAATTTTAATTGTCCAATTCTATATAATTTCCATCGAGCGCTCGAAAAAGTTCTTTTAATTAGTAAAAATAAAGATGACGATGACGTTAATAACAGCATTACACTTTAAAACGTTGCTTCTAAGCTTTGCAAAATTCTTGAATCAATACAGAAGCATACTGAACTAAATCAAATTCTACAAATTTCATAACAATACTTAATGTTCAAACATTTCCTTTCAATTACTTAATTTTAATCCTTACTTACGAGGAAATAATTATCGCAATATTGATAAGTCCAAACTCTATAGAACAAATATGGACTTAAAAGGGAATAATAATAATAATAATAAATCAGTATTCCAGGATAAAGTTTGAGGAAGGAGTCGAATGATCGTGCATTAAAAAATAATTTTTCTATTTAATTTAAAATATTTAAATCCTTTTGAAACTGACCTATTTCAATTCGTCTTTGGTCTCAAATATATTTGAATATAATCTCATTTAATCTTTGCTTTCGAAACCAAAATTTTATTACTCTGGCGCCATCAAGATGTCTCGACTGCAAACCGAAAAAAATTAATAATATATATATATTTTTTAATAAACTACTTCTTAACAATTAATAGTTTTTTTAAAGATACGTAATTAAAATTCATATTTAACGATGTTTACTAAATGATTTTCTCCGTATGTACCCTTTCAATTCAAAATGTCCAAAGAGGATATTTCTTTAAAAATGCACTGCTTCTTAACAATTAATAATTTTTTAATGATATGTGATTAAAATTTCTTAAACCTTTCACTACCAATATATTTTTTTCTGAGAAAAAATAAAATAAGTATTAAATAAATTATCTGAATGTGTTTAATGCAATAGACGACGAATTTCCTCACCTGACAATTCTATCCATCTATACGTGATAGTTACAGGCCTAAAAGACAAAAACAGAAAGCCTCCAGAAAAAAGTTTCATGTTATACTTTAAACTACTTTCGGGACATACATGTCCCCGTGGAAATGAAAGGGTTAATTGACGATGTTGGTCAAACGATTTTTCTTTCCCTTTCAATTCAAAATGTCCAAGAAGGGAATTTCTTTAAAAATACACTGCTTTTTAACAATTAATATTTTTTTAATGACAGGTAATTAAAATTTCAGTATTGACGATGTTGACCAAACGATTTTTCTGTGAGTGTCCTTTCAATTCAAAATGTACAAAGAAGGTATTTCTTTAAAAATGCACTGCTTCTTAACAATTAATAATTTTTTAATGATACGTGATTGAAATTTCTTAATTGCCGATGTTGAGCAAACGATTTTTCTGTAAGTGCCCTTTCAATTCAAAATGCCCAAAGAGGGTATTTCTTTAAAAATGCACCGCTTCTTAACAGTTAATAATTTTTTAAGGACACGTAATTAAAATTTCAAAACTGACGATATTGACCAAACGATTTTTCTGTGAGTGCCCTTTCAATTCAAAATGTCAAAAGATTGTTCTTTAAAAATACACCGCTTCTTAGCAATTAATAATTTTTTAATGATATGTGATTAAAATTTCTTAATTGAGGTTGTTGACCAAGAGATTTTTTCTGTACGTGCCATTACAATTCAAAATATCCAAAGAGGGAATTTTATTAAAAATACACTGCTTCTTTACATTTAATAATTTTTGAACGATACCTGATTAACATTTGTAATTGACGATGTTGTTCAAACGACTTTCTATGTATGTACCATACCTGATTAACATTTGTAATTGACGATGTTGTTCAAACGACTTTCTATGTACCATTTCAATTTAAAATGTCCGAAGAGAGATGTAACTGAATTATATTTTCGTTTCTTTATTTATTTTTTAATTTAAAAGGAATTTTATTGAAGTTCATTTATAACATTTCATAAATAGAGATCGTTTTAGGAGGATTGTTTGCGCCAATTAAATAAAAAACTCGTGAACGAGATCCGGATGTTTATACATACATTTTTCATTTTTCATTTTTTTTTTTTTTTTTTTTTTTTTTTTTTTTGAGTTTTGAGACTCTTTTTACTCGTTTTTGACTTTCAGTTTATTTATAAAGGTTAAGTAATTTTTAACATTATCAGAGCATGTTTAAAATTTTAGAGATTTTTTTTTTTTTTTTTTTTTTTTTTTTGTCTTTTTAAAAGTGAAAGTTAAAAATTTTATACAGGTTATATTTTGCCATTAGAAAGTTCAAAATGATATTTCCAAACAAATTTACGGAATTAGGAAATTTTTAATTAGGAATATGGTCCAGTTACCAAAACAAATTAAAATATTTTCAATTGCATTTCCCCCCTGCTCTTATATACAAATATATTGCTACTACTTAACAAAATTAAAAAATACCGCCTTCAATTCTAAAAACACCTCCACAGATGTGTGTTTAAGATGGTAGGCGTTGTCTTTGAAAAAATGTTTATTTCTCTTTATTTTATTTTAATCTGCAGCACTTCCGACTTTTCAATAGTTATATAGTACTTTCAAAACAATTTTGTCAGTTTGTAAAAGTCTTAAAGTATGAATCCTTAGAAGGTAGTTTTAGGTCCTTTTTTTATTCTTTAAAAGTAAATAAATAATAAAAAAATCTTTTCATTAGTTTTGAACTGTAATAAGTAATATAACAAATTGACTGTTTTCCTATATTAATTTATTTATAAAGCGTTTTTTAAACGTATAATTAAGTTGTGACTGAAATTAAAAGGAAAAATAAAGAGAACAGGAAATAAAAGGAAAGACAGAAAGGAAAAAGAAAGACCGAAAAGGAAAAGGAAAAGTAGGGAGAAAAAATTGCAACCGCTTTTAATAGAGATGTGTACGTTACTTGTTATTTCAATATGAAATCAGTTACAAATTATTCAATAAAAATTTACAAAGAGGAATAAATTTGAAAAGTCTGCGTTACAGATACAAAAGGGCCCGTTAAATAAGTTAATTTAATAAACATAAATGAAAACAAACTAATTGTAACGATAAAAAACATTCAAGTAGTAATAATTTTTCGGTGAAATTTATATAATGTTACTTAATATTAAAATAATATATCAGTAACTAAAATTTTTAATATTCTCTATTCATTCAGTTCTTATGCGTTTTCGTTTTAGTTTCACCAATTCTTCAATAATTTAACCAGTTTTTCCACGAGAAAACGTTACTAATGTAATCTTATAATAGAGATATCTAGTACAGTTCTAAAATTTACCCCAAACGAAAGAATGGATCAGTTTCGAATTAATTTAAAAATAATGTAAATTTGAATAGTTGTTTTTGCTGTTATCCCTACTAATATAATATTTAATGTTAAAGAAGAGATAAAATGAATCGCAGGTTAATAAACAAAAGTGATAAAGTATTATATAATAAACAGTAATACGAACATTGAGTACTTAGTCCCTCCTTCTGTTAAAGTTATTTATGAATTGTAAATAATAAAAATTTTTTGAAATGTAAACTGAAATGTAACGGGTAACTATCAATTTTTTAAGACTTGGCCCTATAAGTATTTTTGAAAAAATTTTATTATTATCATCATTATTATTATTATTATTGTTTTTTAAAATATATTATATTTTAAAATATTTTTTGCGATTTTTCTGTAACTTTAATAGCAAGAAATTTTAATTTTAGAAGAGAAAGACAAGATAATACACACAAAATAAAAATCACGAAAATTAATAAGTAAAATGTACAACACACTAAAAAAAAAAAAAAAAAAAAAAAAAAACATGCTGCACGCATTCTGTAACACCATACACATTACAACGAAAATTCGATGCAAATTATAAAGGCTGTTGACCCATTTATTCTCTAATATATGTCTATGAGTGCTTCAGCTATTTTAAAATTTTCATATATGTATTTTAAAATTTATATTTATTTATTTTTACAGAACTAAAAAATATTTAAATATGTATGAGTGCGGAGTGTGTGTACTCAAAATAGACTAGACCTAAAATCTATATGTATGTGTTCAGATAAAATGTGAAACGCGTTGTAAGGGAAGAAAACAACAACAACACATATATGCATGTAGTTATTAATTTCTTAATTAATGCTGTTGTTAAAAAAAAATAAAAAAAAAATGGAGACTTTATTTTCTGATACATATTTAATTCCTACCCCATAACAAAGAAAAAGAAAAAAGAACATTTCTCCTTTATCTAGAATTAACAATGAATAATTCGCTTTTTCAAATAGAGAAATAAATGAAAATTAAATAGACACGCCGTTCTGTTTCTGGCTGATTTGAAGAGAATGCTCAAATTTGATGAGACCAGGTATAGACAGGCGCATTTTCATATCACCTTCCGAGAAAGTGCATTTGTCATCGCATTCCATATGATAGACTGTCGTTTCAGGTATGAAGTGTATTTGTAGCGTTCAAAAAATTGAAAATATAAATATATAAATAACTTCATTGTTTTATAGGGATCGTCGCTAACAGGCGTATATTTAAAAAAATGAAAAAAATAATTATTAAAAATATTAATACTTAATAAAACCCACTCATAAGTGATAAAATTCTATAATATTTTTAAAATATTGTTGGATGAAGTGGTGGTGTTAGGATTGACTGCACTAGGGTCCTAGGCCTGAGGAGGAATGCCTTTCGAGGGGGTCTTTCTAAGGGGTCCTAGACCGTACTTAAGTAAGTTTCGGAGAAAAACACGAAAAATTCCGAACAGCTAGGCCAACGACCGTGACCTAGGATTGAACCCGACACCTCATGTGTACCAGCTTTGAGGACACAACCTCTCGGCCGCTGTTGGGCCCAAAATGATGTTGGGTATAATATTATAAATATTTTAAATAACTATTTTTTTTTTTTTTTAATATAAGTTTGTAAATTTAGTAATAACTTTGATGTAGATTTATGTTTATAAAATTAAATATTTTTGTATGATAATAATTTTTAACTTACTTTAAAAAAAAAAAAAAAAAAAAAAAAAAAGGGAATGACCTCTGTAAGTACATAAAATATTTATCCGCAATTGTTTCCTCTAACATTACAATACTGCGAATTATTATTATTATTTTTGAAATCGGAAAATGTATTATTTTATTTATAATGTAAAAAATGTAGTTAATTTATTATTGTGATACTAAGTCCTACATTTACTATATATGAAATAAAACTTGCATTATTTGAAGCAATAATTGAAATACAAAGTCAGACTTTTGATTTCTAAAATGGTTTCTCTAAACGCTTATATAAAGTTAGGATATGCGAGCATGTGTTACAACACAAAGAAAAAAAAAAAATCACAAACATTGCCTGCTTTATTATTTTTCCTAAGTTAGTCGAATGGAAAGTTGAAGTACATTATTTGTATCACACTGTGCCATGCTATAGCGTGTTAACAAGAAAGGGACTTAAATACTGACTTAACAGAAATTATTATTTAAATTTCATTATAAAATCTAGAATAGTTTGAAAAACACCAAGGCGAGTCTCGTTAAACGAGTTATAAGTAGAACCCATTTACTTGAGCTATTTTATCAATTGCGATCCGTTAACAGAGAATATATATACATAATTATAAAAAATATCCATTCCAAAAAAAAAAAAAAGTACATAAAAAGTAATTTGAAGTGTCTAATTATGCTGATAGTGTGATACATAAAAAAAAAAAAAAAAAAAAAAAATAAATAAATAAATAAACACGAAAACATTAAACAGAACACATTGGTTTTCGGGTTAGAGTATCAGAAACTCAACAATAAGCATAGGAATAGAATAGGAATAGGAATAGGAATTAAAAAATATTAGCATTTTTTACTTTTAAAAAAAAGGAACTTACATATTTTTTCCCCTTTTAATAGAAGAAGGATAAAACGATCAATATAAAAAATGGTGCAGAATCACGTACGTACGTGGGAGAGAACAATGTTCCTGGCAGCGATTTCGTTTATATTATTTTTATTTAAATTAATTGCCGCAATAATGCAAATTAACTGCACTAATGGTAACAACGAAAATTCTGTTAAATCACATTAATTAATGTTTAGGCATATGAACTCTAACTATTGTCATATAAAAATAATTGAGACATTTTTAATGAAGCGAAATGTATAAATTCACGATAAATGGGCAAAATGTAACTGAAAACAGTGTAGAAAGCAAATATGGTATATGAAAGCAAATATAGCAGTGGTATTTTGATATTTGAGTCTGTAAATGCCATATATACTGTGTGTATTAAATGAAGGATTGTTCAACGTCTGTATGACTTGAATGTATGTAAAATGTCTTGAATATATGTAAATGACTTGAATATATGTAAAATAATGAATATATGTCCTCGTAAAATTTATTCTCTCCTTCCTCTCTCTTTTCTTTTCTTTTTTTCTTTTTCTTTCTGCACTTTTTCCTTCTCTATTTTATTTTTCCTTCTTAAATGTATTTAAGTACAGTGTGTTTCATTTGATATTTTACATTAGCGATTGTTTTTCAGTATTGTAAGAATTATAATTAAAAAATAAAGATTAGGAATGCAGTCATACAATTTTAAATTGTGTAATGAATAGATGTGGGAAAGTATAAGAGAGGCTGTTTTGGAATATTTAAACACCAGAATAATCCAAGAGTCCAAAGTGTAGAGCTATTCACAAGATATTTTGAAAACTACTTCATTTACAAAATTTATTTTGTTGCATATTTAGATATGAGAAATGTAAGTAAAACGTAAGATTTTGATTGTGTATTACTCTTGAACCGTATCTATTATTTTGACATTTTATTATCTCTTGAAACTACTGTCTATTAATTAAAATTGATTATATAAATTTTTTAATACAATCAATTGTAAATTTGATATGCCATTCACAAAGTACAACAACATTTAGTGTCTCTGCATAATTTTCCTCTCTGAAGCATAGAACACAGCAAATCTTGGTATATTTAATTGTTTCTTCTAGTGTAAGAATAAAATAAAGCTAGACCCGGTTCTTTCTGATGCTGCAAAAAACATGCCAGTGTAATTTTCTTTTCTCCAATCTATTTTATCCAATTTTATAGCTTATAAATTACCTTTTTATTTAATATTCTACTTTCTTAATATTCTACTAGTTTCCATACAATCTTATTATTATTATTATTATTATTATTATTATTATTATTTTAAATTATAAAATAACAATATTGCTAATTTCGTTATAAGTTAAACTTATGTTGAATGAAACAACATAGTATACATAAAAAATATACCAAAAATGAATTGTGTTAAAAAATAAAATAAAATAAAAAACAATTATGTCTGAATTTTTTAGGTATATAATTGATTTACAATATACAGGATGCCTACTTCTTGATCAAAGAAATTCTAAACTGTCAGGAGAAAAAGGTTTTAAATAGTAAATATTAATTTCATATGCTATTTTCAGTTAAGAAAAATGTGATTTCTAAATAACGTCTGAAGAAATTATGAAATCTAAATTTTTATACAGTGTCTTAGTCCCTATAATTTATGTTCATTAAAATTTTTTTGATACACTAATATAAAAAAACAAAACAGTTCGATTGATATATCATCAAAACTCAATGAGTTATAAAATTTTCACGAATTCCATTCCTTTATAACATCATAAAAGTATCATTTACGAAAAGTTCTTAAAGAAACGTAAATTAAAAAATTAAATATTTGTATTATTGTGGTCATATTATAACTTCTTACGCCACAGTACTCCAGTAAATCTTTTATTTGTTTAGAAAGGTTATTTTATGTCTTTTAAACGTAGGTAAATTGAGTTGGTTCAGTGCTTGACTTCATTTGTATTAATATGTTCCCTGTTTGAAAAATGTTGTACACACAAATAACGTATAAGCATATAACATTTGATTTTAGGTACATAAAATATGTTAATATGTAGATTAAGTAATTTTATCAAATGAACAAAATATAATTAATTTGGACTTTAGTCGAATGGATGTATTTTCCGACCATATTCCCTTTTAAAGCCACATTACTCTTAAAATTATGATATTTACTATACGTAATGCACTTAAAAAAATATATATCTATTCAATGATAAAATGTTTTGTGTCATCACTTTAACTTGGATATAGAAATTGTCCTTCAGATTTCAAAACTGAGTGGTCAAACAGAACTTTGACCTGATAAGATTAGATCTGAATTATTTGAAAAGCAATTTGATTATTAAATGATTTCAAATCCATTTTTTTTCGTTTTGAAGTAATAAAATTTATGTACAGCTTTTATTTATTTATTTATTTATTTATTTTTTAATATAATTGAAAAAAAAAAAAAAAAAAAAACGAATAACAACATTTGAAGAAACATAATTAAATTAAGGAACTTATTTTGCCATAATATGATTTTCTTGGATGTTGATAAGAAGACATTTATTACTAATATTCTGAAACTAATGAATTAAAATGTACCATTATCTAACAGATTCTTTTCGAAAATTTTTCTATGCAGTATAAAATAGAAATTAATTTTTGTTCCTAGAACAAAATTATTGAACAAACATATCTCATGCGATCATCATTGTCATATCTCATACGATTGCATATATATATATATATACCGGGTGATCCAAAAGTCATAGAAAAAATAAAAACATTATTTTTCTAAAGTATTGACCGTAGCAGTATGAGGTTTTCATCTTTTTAAAATGTGAGAGGAAACAGCGAATACAGCGATGTTGATGAAAAAGCTAACTAACATTTTTTTTTTTCCTTACGTAAATAAAAAATGCCATGCTTTCCTGTACATTTCAGTGAAAAGTGCATAGAGGTACGGTCAGTACTTTTTGAATAATATATATATATATATATATATATATATATATATATATATATATATATATATATATATATATATATATATATATATTTTTTTATGTGTGACTTTTGGATTACCCGGTATATATATATGTAGACATTAAACGCACATGCATGACAAGCATAACCCAGTTTTTGAACAGTGAAGGTATTAACACTTTAAGAGGCAAAGACATCACACATATTTAAAATCAAAAGCCACCAGAATTTACGAACAAGGTTTGAATAAAAGAAAGAAATGAATTTTTCCCGCTATGCTATTAACGTAAAATTTTGTTAAAAATTTCTAGGATGAATTTTTACAGCTCGGAATTAAAATCAGGGGGCATAAAATATATCCCCCTGCTCTTCAAGGGATTAATGTAAATGAAATCAACCAACGAATCAGTTTACCTTTATTTAGAATTCACATGCATACATGTAAACCCCTTCTGAAAAATAACTTCCAAACAAATAAGGCCTTTTCTGTGCACTGTGGTGTTAAGCAATTAAATGAAATCTAAACAAATATAAATTTTGAGTACGTAATTTCTTCAAAAATTTGTTTATTGAAAAGAAAAAAAAAAAAAAAAAAAACATTATAAATGAGTTTTTTACGAAGACATCTATGAATAACGATACATCTATGAATAACGATTCAGAGAGAATTGGCTGTAATAAAAGATGATACCCCATATTTATAAGTGCTAACAGAAGTTAACAAGGAAAATGGATAACTAAATCTTTAATATTAAACAACGACAACAACAACAGCAATAATAATAATAATAATAATAATAATACTTACTCATATTGACTTCTTCTTTTATCATTCCATTTTCGGCACTCGAAGATGGCATCAGGATGTTGGAGGACGATGTGGAAGATGCATTATTGGAAGTTGAAGAATTCGCTATGGAGGAAGTTGAGGCAAGTACGGAGGCCAATAAACTTGGCCCTGGTCCCTGGGCAGTATTAGAGTTCAGAGACGGCGGGATTGAAGATGTCAGTCTCTGGTGCAAAAGAGGGTTTGAAATAGCCATATTACTGATACCCTCATTGTATAAACATGATGAATCGGCCATATTAAAAGAGGATGAGGATACCACTGATAAACACTCTTCTTTTCGCTGTCTCTGTTGTTCTTGTTGAGGATTTTGGGATTCGGATTGCTGTTGTCCAAACTCCTCCAGCTGTTGCTGGAATTGTTGGACTGTGAGAATGATGGTTTCATTCTCTTCATTGGGATTATTATTTTGTTTGGCATTAGTATCCCCATTTGAAATACTCGCAAATATACTCTCCAATTCAAACGAAGGATCGGAAATATTTCGAAGAATTTCTTCTTCTTCCGTCTCTGGGGCCAAACCATGAAGATCATTCTGACTCAGCTCTTGAAGGACATCATTATTTTGCTCTACTACCACATTGGGACCACTATCCTGTAAAAGAGAAAATAATACTTGTGTTATAATCGATTTATAAAAAAGAAAATGAAAATCTAAATTCATTCACTCCCTCCCATGAAATAAGAAAAATATGTGGAAGTATAGTACCAACTAAAATAAAGAAATAAAGGTAAGTAAATCAAATGCAATTTCAGTTTTTATTTATAATGTGATGTAAAAAATAAATAATGATCCTATTCTTTTGAAGATTCATCTAAATATAGTGACCAGCGAAGCGGGCGTAGCCTGCTAGTAAAGTAATAAAAAAGGAGTTTTTACTGAGACATTTTTTGTTACTTCTCATACATTTACAAATAATATTTAATTTGCAAGTTAATAATTATAAATATTTTTCGATATTTTTTACTTCAGCTAATTATGTAGCATTATCGAATTTTTACTAAGCACTTCAATCGAGAGAAGTCACATAAGGAAATATCACATAGAAGTGATCTATATTTATATACAATCTTAAGATTAATTTCTTCATTGTAATAGCATTTCAAATAACGTTTCGTAAGGTAATCATTCGAAAGGAGATTGTTCTTTCCCCAATAATGTTTAACGCAAGCTGTTTTATTTTTTAAAGACAAGCTTGTATTACCACGAACCATTAAAAAGTTTAGTTTGAACTGATTATAAACAGACAAATGTGGGTTATAATATTTTTACCATCCTGAAGATTTAAGCATTTGAAATAATCGAAATATTTCTCTGAAATATTTTTTATGTTTATTCTCATTTTCGACCAAAAAGGATTGTGCAATTTTAAACACTATTACTCAAAGAGTTTTAGTTTAAAGAAGAGGAAACTTTCTGCTTTAAGAAATAATTATGTTTTTATTTCTGGGCTGATTTGCTAAATATAATTTATAAGACTAAAAATTATTAAAAAGAAAGAAAAAAGAAATCAGACTTCGTTTTTCCTTTCCAGAATTATAAGTGTCGAATGTAATGTTATGTGAAATTAGGGTGCAATGAAGTTTTTTTTTTTTTTTTTTTTTTGGGGGGGGGGGTATTTTGTGAATATATATGTATATATATGGGGGGAAGGTGGGGGGAAATTTATATTTTTGTGGAGAACTAAAATTTAAGGAAAGGGGGTATCATATTCAGCACATAGAGAAACTCTTTTGGTTTTAGTAATCATTATTATATCCTTTCATTGAATACAGTAATTAAGATGCAAGACATTTTTTTTCCCCAGATGTTTTTCTTAATTCCTTTGACAAAAAGTTAAAATAAACAATTTATAATTAATTAAAAGAAAAGAAGATAATAATAATAATAATAATATTAACGCAATGTGCTCTATATTTTTTACTCAAAATTAAATTCTGCTTATGACAGAAATTTATTTATTTTTGTGTGTAATTCATCTTTCTTTTTAACACTTTCCAACAAGTTTGAAAAGTGTTAATGACTTTGGTTTGTCAGTCTGTCTGTCCGCGCTCTACCTCCTGCAAATATTCACAGAATTTTTAAAAACTGATATATGTTATTTACGTTCATTATCGGGTGTTCCCTACTAAAAATTCAGAGAATACCTCTACTGGTTTGTGTACAGGGATACCTGAAAGTATTCCAAAGCATTGTGTTCTATGAGAGGTATTTCTATAAACATATTTTAATACCTCTGCTTTACACAAAATTTAATGAAATTGAAATATGTTATTCAAGTTCACTATCGGATGTTCCCCATTGAAAAATGGAGGAAATATCGTCACTGGTTTGTATACAGGGGCACCCGAAAGTATTCCAAAGGATTGTGATCTATGAGAGGTATTTCTATAAACCAAATTTTAATAACTTTACTTTGAACAAATGTTAATAAAATTAAAATATGTTATTCATATGCACAAAAGAATGCTTTCCATAGAATGCGGTATAATAAGCTTTAGATTTATAGAGCCACACAAAAATATTCAGTTACATCAAGGGCTATTATTGGAAATTTGCTGGAATTGCATTTACGTTTATATTAAATGTTTTTATAACTTTCTAAATGTTTTTTAACTGTAAATAGGGCTCACCAGAGGCCGAGCAGTCCTGTGCTCAAAGCTGGTAAACGTGAAGAGCCAGGTTCGATCCCAGGTCGCGCTCGTCGGCCTAGCCGTTCGGAGTTTTCCGTGATTTTCTCCGAAACTTGCGTAAATACGGGCTAAGACCCCTTAGAAAGACCCCCACAGAGGGGGCCCCCCCTCAGGTCTAGGTCCCTAGTGCAGTCAATTGGCCCTAGTCCCACAACAACAACAATAACTGTAAATATGATTTCGATTAGTGTATCTGTCTGTCCGAATGTCCATCTTTCTATCTGTCCGTCAGCCCGTCCTCATTGTTCTTAAATAATTTGAGAATTTTTAAAAATTAATATATTTTATTCAAATTCACTATGGAATGTTTAATGTTTAAAATGGCTTTAATAGGTCTGTACAACTGGTTTGTGTACAGGGACACCCAAACAAATTCTAATGCATTGCGTTTTAGGGCAGATATATTTTTTAATTGCATTTAAATAACTTTCTACTGCAAAATTCATAAAGAAATTGACATTTATTTTAATATGCTAAAGTAAGGTTTTGCATATAATATGATCTGGTTAACCTTCAGATTTACAGGGTTACACTAAAATACTCACATACATTAAGGGCTGCAATTGTAATATCAGGGCTGCATTTTCATTTGCGTTAAGCAATTTTAACACTTTCCAACAATGTTTAAGAGTGATTATGAATACAATCAATCTATTTGTATGAATTTCAATTCTTCTGTCTGTCAATAGTGTGATAATGTAGGCAAAGAACATTGAAAGTTATACAACAAGTCCGTACAGTAGGAAAGTGTTAATAATCAATGCGCGTTTTGTTCTTGTTTTAATTATCTTTATATGTATGTATACATATACATATATTTATATAAAACCTTCATAGTTTGAAAGAGATCAGAAGCTTTGAAACAGGAATATCGTGACGTCATAGGTACACCAATATACTCGAAAATAAGAAATAACAAGAACGAAAACTCATGCGGTACACAGTGATTATTAACACTTTCCAACTGTACGTACTCGTTGTATCGTATAACTTTTAATGTTCTTTGTCTACGTTATAACATAACAAACAGACAGCAGCACTGAAAGGCAGACAGATAGACTAATTGAATTAATAATCACTCTTAAACATTGTTGAAAAGTGTTAAAAATGCTTAACACAAAAGAAAATGCAGCCCTTAAATTCTAATTACAACCCTTAAAGTATTTGAATATTTTCATGTGACCCTGTAAATCTCAAAGTTAACCATATCTATACAAAACATTACTTTAGCATAATTCTTTATGGTTTTTACAATAGAAAATTATTTAAATGCGATTTATAAAAATGTCTCCCATAAAACGCAATGCGTTGGTATTCTTTGCGTGTCCCTGTACACAAAAAGGCTGTACAGGATCTATTAATGACATTTCAAATAGAGATCACTCCATAGTGAATTTGAATAACATACATAATTTTTTTTTTAATTTTGAAAATATTTTATACACTTAAAAATTCTTAGAAAGTGTTAAAAATGCTTAATATAAACGAAAATACAATTCCAGAAAATTTCCTATAAAAGCCTTCAATGTAACTGAATATTTTTTCTTGCCCTGTAAATCTAATGCTAATCACACTACATTCTATAGAAAGCATTTTTTTTTTTTTTTTTGTGCATATATAAATAACATACTTCAATTTTATTAAGATTTTTGCAAAGCAAAGTTATTAAAATTAGGTTTATAGAAATATCTCTCGTAGATTGCAATGCTTTGAAATACTTTTGGGTGTCCCTGTATACAAACCAGTGGTGGTATTTGTACCATTTTCCATAGAAAACATCCGGTAGTGGACTTGAATAACATATTTCTATTTCATTAAGATTTGTGTAATGTAAACGTATTAGAAAACGTTTTACAGAAATACCTCTCATAGGACACAATACTTTGGAATATTTTCGGGTGTCCGTGTACACAAGCCAGTAGAGGTATTCAGACCATTTTCAATAGGGAACATCCGATAGTGAACTTGAGTAACAAATATCAGTTTCATGAATATTTACGGGAGTTAGAGCGCGGACAGAGACAGACAGACGGACAGACAGACAAACCGAAGTCATTAACACTTTTCAACCTTGTTGGAAAGTGCTAAAAAAGGATAAATTGGAAATTGACATCGCCACATGAGAAAATAAATTTTTATGGGAGGTTATAAAAAAGAAAAAGAGGAAGAAAGAAAAGGTAATTAAAACGAAAAAAATGTGTATCATCCAGGAATAGGATAAGTATGAAGTTAGAACAGAAACACTTCTGGAAAACCGGTGGATAAAGAAAAAAGATAAATGAAAAAATTTTTTAAGTACTCAAGCTGAGTGTGAAAAGAAAGAAGGTGAATTAAAACGAGATGCTTACAGAGTTTTCTAGGTAGAGCATTTACAAAAAAATCCAACAAGATTGCTCTTGGCTATGTGATTAATTTAATGTAGCGATAGTTTAGTCAACGGTAAAATGAATTTGTATTTATAACCCAAGAAATGTTGCATTCATCGATCATTTACAGTAATGTCACAACATCTATAATAAGTAATGTGGCCATGCAACTACTATCGTAATGTAAAACTGGTATTGCTTTTTCATTTCGACAAAAGAGATAGATATAGCTCGTGGGTTTCATTTGCATTTTATTATTGCTTTACGGGTAACGTATTTTGAACCCTGGAGGGAATCTAACAAAGAGTTATTATAAAAAAGAAGTTAATAATAATAATAATCGTTCAAATTGAATTTTATTTAAAACAGAATTTTAACTTATGATTCTTTTCTTTCTTTCTTTTTTAACAAGAAGGTTTATTCATTTGATCGATTTCTTTTCAAATCAATGGCTTCAATTGCACACGACTGAAAAAAAAAAAAAATAATAATCAGCTAGATGGAAATTATTTTGGTAAACTTAATATTTTCGAGGATTCTGAATCTAAAAATGACTTAAACTTCATCACGAACCACCTCTTCCCCCCCCCCAGAATAATAGGGGTTTACAATAAGAAATCGCTAATTTTATTACATTAAACTGAACATATTCTTTCTAACAATTGAACAAACAGGTTTTTCATGATATATTTAACATTCCGAGCTCACTAATTTTGCCTGTGAAATATATATATATATATTTTATGCCCCACTGAAAACGCTTCCTATTTCATGTCTTCTACTGCCCCCCCCCCCCCCCCCACGTCACTCCAATTTTCAATCATTATGATTTTCTTTAGATTTAATTTAATAAATATTATTTTAAAGTAAGAAAAAATTACTGTACATGCTTTTTAAAATAAAGAATAGGATTATGCCAAATTTCATGATTTAACGCAAAATTTAACTATAAGTATGCGTTTTGCACACACACACACAAAAAGTTCACATAATGAAATTTTTTTAGTAAAAATCTAAAAAACAGTTGAAATATCTTATGCAGTTTTTGCTTGCATACCTAAAAAAAGTAGGTTTTCTCTAGTTTTTATTATTATTATTATTTATTTATTTATTAATTAATTTGTATGGGGGCGATTTTTTTTCTTTTTTTTTTTTTTTTTTTTTTTTTAACTTTAATCCTTTAAAATTTAGTAACATATTTATAAGGTTGTTAACCCTTTCTTACGCAACTCTTCGATTTATAATACAAGTCTAATATATGGATATTTTAAGAATTAAAGCTGAGGTCAATGTTTTCTGAACACACTATACACAAATATACAAATAATGAAATCAACTTAAAGATATATCATCTTTTTATGGCTATAGATTAAAAATAGTTAAATTAATCCTCTTAAAGATTTTACCGTCTAACCGGGAATATGCAACAGAAAAAAAAAAAATATATATATATATATCTTGTATTTTATCTAAATTAATCTCGATATCAGTAACTTGTTATTAATATATATATATATATATATATATATATATATATATATTACACTCTTTGAGCGAATGGTATATAATTTATGAAGTGGAATTTTGTCGAGAACCCATTTTTTAACTTGGAATTTTGTAAAGAGCGCCTGAAATAGGCCCCAGTTTTGGTTTATATATCGATTCAAAAATAAATCTTTACTTTATTTTCTACATGTAGCACATTACTTTATTTTCTACACGTAGAATATTACCTTGTTTTTCTAACTGTATATGCATATTCAAAATTTATGGATGTGATGTTACGTATTGATAGCGTAAAGATCGGAATTCCTGTAAAGGATTCAACATCATAAATGTAAATTGTTCAAAAATTCCGAGACAGCTAAGTTAAAATAAAAAAAAGGAGGAACTTTTAAATTTTTAGTATCAACAATACATAATATATATACAGGGTGAAAAGCAAAGTCGCGAGGAGGCCTTTATCTCCGCAACTATTGGTCACAGACATACTTTCAATTAAAAAATGCGAGCATTTATGACATAACATGCTTAAATTAAAAAAAAAAAAAAAAAAAAAAAAAAAAAATCAATTTTTTGAAAACAAAAACTAATTTTTTATACAGTTCCCAGGTCCCTATAGTCATATTTAGTATAAAAACTGACATCCACCTAATAAATATAACACAGAAAGTTTCGGCTCGCCCAAAATTGAGAAATATATTTAGTTTCAAAGTTTGGGATTTTTTCGTCTTTTCTCGGACTTCGTTAAGTTTTTTTTTTTTTGTTTGTTTTGTTTAAGCGCCCCCTTAATGAAACCCGAAAAAATGTGGAAAAATTCCAAACTTTGAACTAAATATCTCAGTCAATTTTGGGGGGTCGACTTTTACTAAATATGACTATAGGGAACTGGGGACTGTATAAAAATTAATTTTTGTAATTTTCAAAAAATTGGTTTTTTAAATTTAAACATGCCATATCATAAATGCTTACATTAAAAAAAAAAAAAAAAAATGTAATTGTAAGTATTCGTCTGCGACCAATGGTTGCATAGATAAAAGCCTCCTCGGTACTCTGCTTATTTGCATCCTGTATATAGAATATAAGAATTAAACACTCTATGTAGGTATATACGAATTTTTTTGAAATCAAAATGTTTGGAATCACCTTGTAAAAAGTAATACTTGAAATGCGACCTGACTGTTGCATGTGATTATGAGACATCTAATTATTTGTACAATTTTTTATGATAAATAATAAATATACCACATTATGACAAATAATGAATACGAGCATGAATATATCACATATACTCATGGAAATATAAAGGTTTCTTAATATATATATATATCCGTTTTTTAATTATAACATGCAGGATATTAAACCCAATGAAAAGCCATTATTTTTAGGAAACTTGACATACTACATTAGACACAGCATACTGCAATTGGAATATAAATAAATTAAATATCTTACGAAATATGAGATTTTTACTAAATAATTTTTAACGCATTCGCAAGCATAAAAAAGTTTAATTTGTATAATTTGATGGCTAAATGCATTGAGTTACTCACTTGAAAAGCCCAAATAAGTATCTTGTAAATTGAAAGAGTAACCGTTGATAGAATGAACTAAATTCCAGTTCCTCTCTTTTTTTTCTCTCTCTCTCTCAAAATAATAATAATAATATGAAGAAGAAGAAGGAAAAGGAAAAAAGAAAAGGTTTTATAAATATTTATTTACAACCATCGAGCACTACATTACCATTGATTGAATAATAATAATAAAGATATAGTTTATTTTTTTCTGAGAACTAAATATCAGTTCATTCTATCGACGATTACTTTTTAAATTTACACGATATATATATATATATATATATATATATATTTTTTTTTTTTTTTTTTTTTTTTTTTTTTTGAGGGGGGGAGGGAGGTATATAAGCAGCTCAATACTTTTGGTTAAAAAATTATGCAAATAAAACTTTTTAACGCTGCTTTCGCATGCATAATAAAAATTACTTAGTAAAAATGTTCATATTTCATTAGATATATAATATTTTTATATTCTGATTGCAGTATGCTATGTCTAATATAGCATGTCAACTTTCCTAAAAATGGTTTTGTATTAGGTATAATACATTGCATGGCAGAAATAAAAAAGGCGAAATATTTTTCTGCAGTTTTTTATTTATTATTTATTTTTTATTTATTTTTATTTTTTTTAGAAACATTTACACTACATAAATACATGTGGTAATCTCATAAAATTTATACAGATAATTAGAAGGAATCTCATAGTCACTTGTCACAGCAAGTATGCACTTTAACCCTTTATAGGGCCATTTTTTCTAGTAATGTTGCGTTAAAATATTTTTGGGATTGAGATTGATTTATTAAAAGAAATTCATTTAGCTTATTACCTAAAATTAATTTAATTTTTTAAGATTTTTTTTTTTTTTTTTTTTTTTTTTTTTTGAGGTAAGCATGTTTCGCCCCGCCCACTGGGAGCTATTCAAAGGTAAGACATCATATATTTTGCATTTATTTTTCTTTCGCATTGCATTATATATATATATATTTATTGTTGGCATATGGTCACCAACTTTAGTCAATCGTACGTCATCCGGAACAGTTTTCTTACGGCTCAGGAAACTTACAGGCCGTCCTTTGCATTTACGACTTGAAAATCCAGAAATCAGTTATCGTGCTAGCCGAAGTAGAAAATTTAATTGGTCTTAGGTCCCGAATCTCTTCTACTTACTTTCCAGAGAATGAAGGCATTTACAATTGCCAGATCAATTAGGAAGTATAAGATTCGACACTTAAAAATTAATAAAGTTGGTGGGAAGTATACTTCCCACGGCCTTATAAAGGGTTAAGCATAACTGTTCACAGCTTGATCCCAGATATTTTGATTTTTCTTTAATTTGTTATAGGTCCCCTTCTTATCTTCTGGGCAAAACTTTCTCTGAAATATGTGAGATATAATATGTTCTTTACATGCCCAAAGTTTCAGAATAATTCATCAAGAATTTTTCTAGATATTTAGCAAAGCGTCTGAAATCGAAATTATCTGGTTGTTTATTGTACGGCAGTGTATTTTTATATGTGCAATATAAAATCATTACCGACATATATACATACATCATACACAGTTTTCCATCATTAATGACATGACTAATATAAAGTTTTAAAAAAAGTAATAAGCAACTTAAATAATTTCTGTATGATCTGAAAAAAAAAAAAAAAAAAACTTTTAGTGGTGCCAAGAACCACTTTTCGCTATCCGTACTCCCAGAATATATCAGTGACTCGAATGTGATGACTGTAGAGCATTGAGAAATCACACGGGATATAATAAATCATATTTTTATAGAAAGATAATTTATTATATATTTTATAAATACTTGAAAAATAACTATGTATTAACTAATGCAAAAAATCTTTGCTGCAATTCTTCTTGTTACAAAGACTGGAATAGACGCAATTTATATTTTGACTTTAAAGCTATTCCAGGAGAAAAAACATTTTCATCAAAAATATAATCTGCTTAATTAATAGCCCCATAAAACAGTTATTACACAAATTTGGTTATTTTAAAGCGACGTGTAACTGTAGATGCTATCAAAAGAGAAAAATATTTGTTATAAGGTTGTAAAGACAGACGTGAATGTGAAAATGTTAATAATCTAACCTCTCGCTTTTTGCTCATGTCCATAATATTCATTTTACGATGTTAAATTCCAAACCAATGAGTCACCAATAAATTAAATGCAACTGGAAATTGAATATTATTACAACATCCATTTTTCAAACTATTTCTGGTGCTGGTAGTATGGTGTTGGGATTAAGGCCAATTGTTTGCACTAGGTAGTAGTGTCTTCCATGAGGTGGAAGTCTTTCTAAGGAGTCCTAATCCTTATTCACACGAGTTTAAGGGAAAACCATGGTAAATTTCTAACGGATAGTTCGAGCATGTCCTGAGATCAGATGAGCTCCTGAGATCGAACCCATCTCCCATCTGCGAGTTTCGATACAGAACCGCAATTGCTGGTAATGAAATAATCTTATCCGCAACTAGAAAATATACTTAAGATTGAAAGCATAAGTAATTTATTTATTATTATTTTTTTTTTTCCCCAAGCATTTAACACATGCTTTCACAAAAACCTAGACTCTTTCCTTCTTACAAAGTTTACAACAGATGTAAAAAACTTCTTTATATTTACTTTACTCATATTCAAAACATTCTTACAACGAATCATACTTACAAACGAACTTAACATTCAACAGAATGCTAAGTTCGAAATTCTAAATAAAGAGAATATTAAAATGTTGACATTGTAGTAATGCCAATCATTTCACGGAATACACCTGAAAAAAATCTGACCAGTAAAGAGTCTTCTTTAAAATAGCCACAGAACAGGAAAGCACTTGTAATTTATCTTCGTGTGCGTATTTTAACTCATTTGCTCATGCTAGAGGGGTGTGTTGCCACAAGGTCGCGAGTCAAAACAAAAACGATTGGAAGACCCACGGACGAGAAAACCCGGAAATAGGTTCTAGACGGGGCGGTTGTCCCGTTAACTTCTTGGTAGACCCCCAAGGTTAACCAACTGACTCGACATAGGACCAGACGTATGAAACATTTTAAAGAAAGCGCTCGCGTGGCCTTCACAGGTCACGTGACTCGCGGGTTACACAGATGATGAACGCCAAACACACGCCAAGAATTAAATGACTTCTCAGCTACCGCGAAAGAGATCGAGTTGTGAATCCTACACTCAGAAACAGCTCACAAGGGAATTTCCTGAATAAAAAAACATATATGTAATACGTAATGTTAGATAACAAAATATTTTTAGGCAAAACCACGTTTAATCGAATAAAATCAAAATACAAAATTAGTTGCTTGAGGCGGAAAATGTATTATTAATTTATTTAATTAGCAATTAAACATTATTTCCACCAAAAGAGTTTAACAAGATCACTGATTTTACGTTTATATGCAACAAACCATTTCCTTCTTGAGATGTCTGCAAAGACAGAATTTGTTTCCAAAATTTCAATTAAAATATTATATATATACATATATACAGTGTGTCCCTAAAATACAGTTAGCAGCAAAATTATTCGAGCGCTAGCAATAATTCCTACATAAAAAAAGTAATAACGCTTAATACTGCTTTGTTAAATGAATCCTTGTCGAGTCGTTCTTAGGACTGTATAGACAAAAGCGTAAAATACAATTCACAGTAAAAATAAGAATCGGATGAATTTTTTTTTTTTTTTTTTATATATGTGTATAATTATAAACAAAACATAAGTACAAGTTAAGATTAATTTGCATTAGAAAACACAACAAATGTTGAATTTATTAAGAAAAACAAAAAATAGGGATGTCTCATAACCATAGACAATATTTCTTTTATGGATAAAATTTAAAGTTGAGGAATAAAGTTTCAAATGTTAGTATTTAATCGTATTTTCCTTTCCTTTAATCACATCAAATACACGGTTTTCCATCGAAAGTACTAAATTTTGCATTACCTCTGGGGATAGTTCATACCATGCTTGCTCTATAGCTGTCGTAAGGTCTTTGGTCGAAAAATATTAGTGTCCATTTTCATTTACTTTTCGTGCTAGATGTCACAACACGTTCTCCATTGGATTTAGGTCCGGACTAAGTGATGGCCAGTCCATGACATTGATATTATGATTATTAAACTACATCTTTGTCGAGTTAGACACATGAATAGGTCCCCTTCTCTTGTCGAAATACACACCTTGGTCCTCCCAGCAAATCCTGTAGTGGAATAAAATGGTCCTCTAAGATTTGCTGATAGTCCTGTCCTGGGAGTTCATTGTCTTGCTACAAATTGCCAAAAATGTTTGTCCATTAAATCCAACCCCCCCCCCCCCCCCCAAGTCATTACTGATCCTCCACCTTGCTGTCTACAAAAAATACTTCTTGGTTCGCTTCTCAAATCATACCAGTGAAATTTATATCCATCTGGTCCATCAAAGTTCCACTTTTTCTCGTCTCTAAAGATTGTTGACAGACATTTATCACCATAAGACATCATTTTCTTTGCCGAGTTTAAACACACAGTTTTGTGGTGTACTTTTCAGTATGGTTTCTTCAAAATGTTCTTGAAAGTTATTCGTTTAGATTCCATTATTATTCTCTGAATGGTATTTGACACTCCAAATTTGGATGCAATTTTTCGCAATGAAACATTTTTTCTAAATGCCATGCTTAGAATGATTCTGTCATCGCACATGGATGTAATTTTTTTCGAGCAGATATTTTCTTAATAGACCAGTTGTCGCCATTATGCAAAATTCTATAAATACTTTTTAAAGACCTCTTTAAAATATTGGATATCTCTTTCGGA
The DNA here is from genome assembly GCA_963930645.1 of Salticus scenicus. Classification (NCBI taxonomy): domain Eukaryota; kingdom Metazoa; phylum Arthropoda; class Arachnida; order Araneae; family Salticidae; genus Salticus; species Salticus scenicus. The sequence goes on from OZ005657.1 coordinate 226,197,332, forward strand.
TTTTTACCTTTAAGTTTTAAATTCAAAACTTTGGTGATTTCCTCTTTCGAAATCTCCTTACCTCAAGGCATTTTGTCGAATTTATAAAAATATTGATTTGTCAATCGAAAACAAGCCAAAATATTATTCCAAATCAATAAAAGTCAGAACAACAGGCTATACACAACCTTAAAGAAATGTAAATAAATAATTGTCTGTTGAAAAAAATATTTTACTACTGATATTTCTAAGTAAAGTCAGACGAAGTCTATATTTATGGGACAGATAATATTACATTTTTTTAAACAAATTTTCATAGTTTTTACGTATTTCCTAATACTTTTTACAATAAATCCGAACAAATTAATAATAATAATATATATATATATATATATATATATATCTGAATAATTTCTGAAATCACATGAAATGTATTTTAGCTTAGGATGTCATTTTTGATCTGTGTCTATATTTTTGGGACAGAGTGTATATATATACAGTCATTTGCAAAAGTTTAAGACCAGTAGCCGATTTTCAGTATTTTAATACATTGCATCATTTGCGAATATTATTGCGTCATCTCATGTGCTGATAACATCAGACGCATTCTACTTCTATAAATAAAGGTGACCGTCACGTTTATCGCGAATTGTTTATTGGATTTTGTCGTAGACAGTGCTGTCGTGTAATTATTGTAATGGGTAAAAAAACCTTCACTTACTGTTACAAAAAGGTCAGAAATATTGACCCTGCATAAAATTGGATTTTCTGAACGTCAAATAAGTTCGAGGGTAAATGTGAGCAAGACAGCTGTGCATCAAGCTCTTAGTAAATTTAAAATTTTGGGAAAATTTGTGAACCTTAAGAGTCGTTTCTTTTTCATACTTGGAGTAAGTCGAGGTTTCCTTGCAGGTTTATGGGATGATAAACCAAAATCTTTGACCAAACATCTTGAAATGGTACTCAAACTGACGTTGGTGCCTTTTGTAGCCAGAGAATGTCTAATCGTATTGCAGGAGGTTCTTGAATCTCACCCGACCATCCTTCTTATCACATGATCAACACGTGCACTCGTTTTTCTAGGGCGACCGCTTCTCTTAAAGTCCACAAAATTTCCCGAAATTTTAAATTTACTAATAGCTTGATGCGCAACTGTCTTGCTCACATTTACCATCAAACTTATTTGACGTTCATAAAATCCAATTTTATGCAGGGTCAATATTTCTGATCTTTTTGTAACACTAAGTGAAGGTTTTTTACCCATTACATTACTTATACAACAGCACTGTCTACGACAAAACCCAATAAACAACTGGCGATAAACGTGACGGGCACCTTTATTTATAGCAGTAGAATGCGTCTGATGCAATCAGTACATGAGATGAGGCAATAATCTGCGCAAATGATGCAACGTGTTAAAATACTGAAAATCGGCTACTGGTCTTAAACTTTTGCAAATGACTATATATATATACAAACATCCCATTGAAAAGCAAAACCAACTCCAAAATCATATTTAAACATAAAATTCAAGAATAAAACAAGTCAACAAAAACTTATTAACGAAATATTAATGAAATTAATAAACAAACTAAAACCAAATAGAGTACGAAAAACATCTTTAACTTAAACCAGAACTAAAAATGAAACAGAGCGAAATTAAAATTAATATGGAGACAGGCGGCGGCATGGCTTACAACATGCACTGCAGGGTTAAACTAGTTCTACGCATGCAACGTTCCCCTCACCTGTCAAGACCAAATGAAAAAAAATATATATATATATATATATATATATATATATATATATATATATAATGTAAATCGGGTTTGAAAAAGACATGGGACACATTCATCTATATATCAAAAAATCATGCAAAGTTTGACAGCCATTTCTCCATGGAAATATAGTTCATTATAAATTTTATGAATGTGTTTTAATATGTATTACGTTATATAAGATATTTTACTAACGAAAAAATATTGTATTATGATTCATAAAGTCCATTTATTTATTTATTTATTTATTTTTATTTATTTATTTATTTTTTTTTTTTTTTTTTTTTTTGGGGGGGGGGGGGGGGGGTTAAGCCTTTTTTAAAAAAAATATTTTATTTATTTATTTATTTTTTAATATGACAGATATTTTAAAATAAATTTCAATTCATAAAAAAAAAAAAAAAAAAAACCTAAGTATTATTTTTTAAATATTAATTAATCATAAAAAATAAAATTAATTAAAAACAAACAAGAGTAAAATACAGAAAATTTATAAAATACTTAAAACCTTCAAAGAAAATTTAAAAACTGGATTTAATAATAATAATAATAGTAATAGACAACAGACAACAGTTAATAAAAACTAGATAATAGTACAAACAATATTTCCACTGTACTAAAGACAGTCTCTTAATTTGTTTTGACGATATTTCCTGTATTGTAGAATTTCAGGAAATATAAATAAAACTTTCTGCAGAAATATAGATAATAATATTTTTTTCTTTTTTCATGTAACGAGATTTCAGATAACTTCCTAAATTTTGAAGAAAACTTTTCGGAGTACACGATTAAATGAAAATATTCTTAAAAATAAATATCTGCTGCTAACCTTAGATATTAAAAAACGAATTTGAAAAGAAAAAAAAAAAAAAAAAAAAAAAGAGAGAGAGAGAGAGAGAGAGAAGTCAAAAATTGTTTCTTCGAATCGGCCACTTCACATTGTAAGTTTCCTATTACATACACAGAACATTTTAAAAAGAAATAATATAAATACTTTTTTATTTAAAGCCAATTTTAATGGTTTGAATCTTGTTAACTACTTCCTAATAACTACGTTATTCGAAACCAAAAACAGTTCTTTATCTCATTATAAAATTTAACTGGTCAGTAATATTGAAATTTATTATTTTTAATGTGGCGTTTTTCCGGAAATTAGTGCAAAACTATCTGCGGGAAAATTTTGAAAACGTAGCGTCAAATTTTCGACCTTACAATATGTACAGCAATTAAAAAAATATATATTAATAGAAACATCGCAAAAGTTTAAGGCTTTGAACTACTTTGGTCTGGTCTTGCATTTATATTTGCTAATTCTAAGGAATCTTCAAGTCAAAATCATTTCTATGCTTATATGCATAGTAATTTAGTTAATAGACAATATTATTGAATAACAAGAAAATCAAAAAGACTTTTCCACCTGAAGAAAGAATTAGAAAGTTGTGTCAAATTTAATAATTTTAAACATGTTTTGGTCACAAAAAATTTGGTTGAAAAAAAAAAAAAAAAGCTTTTTTTTTTTTTTTTTTTTTTTTTTAATTGCATATAGTTTATACGACAGTCGATTATAACCTGTTGGAGGGGAAAAATTAAGTTTATACAAACGGAAAAAAATGATCAAGTATGGATTATTATATATATAATCCATACTTAATCATATTCTTCCATTTTAACTACGAAATTGTACATTAACACAAATACACTTAAATGTTATATAACATTAAATGTCATCTTATACAAAGTTGATAAGACTTAAATCATAAAGAAATCATAAAGCAGAAAGTACTAAAGTGTAAAAATAACTCTTAAAAGACATCTTTCACCCGAATTCCAATCTATAATATGTAGCTTTATTTTAAATAAAATAACTCAATTTGCCAATGTAATTTCTAAGAATTATAGACGCAGTGTACAGACTTTTGTTTATGTTCCTCTGACTCCTTTTCCTAACTCCTTACTAAATTAAAAAGAATGAAACCGAAATGTTTATATTTTCTAGATTTTTAGAGATTCACAATAATGTTTGAAATAACTAAGTGCCTTTGGAGATCTAAATAATAAAAATTTTTATAAGCAGCTAACAGTCAAAAAAGTATAAGAGGAATTTTCAAAATAGTATCTGAAGACCATAACTTTATATAACTATAATAGAAAATAACAATATCGTTTATCTTAAACTATAACTCTACATTTAAAAAAAAAAAAAAAAAAAAAAAAAAAAAAAACAGTGGCGACGATCTTGTCCTCAAATTTTTTGTTGGCTCTGAGAATTACAGTTTTTGCACAGGTCAAGGTCAAAACACTAGGAATATTCAAAATGTCAAATTTGAGTTTTTGAATAACATTTAATTCGAAATTATTGAAAATTTAACAAACCCAAACCAACCAAACATCTCAATATTTCCAGAAGACGATATTATTAACAAAATTTTCCCTCAAATACAAAAGAATTTTATTAAAAAATAAATAAATAAATAAATTTCGTTTTCCTCTAAATTACTTTTAGCTTAAAACCAATTGATTGAACCAACAAGCCATTTCAGAAATCGACAGTTGCCATTTACAAGTCAATCATGCCCACTAATATTTATTATTCTAGTTTATGAAATAATGAATTTTTCTTCTGTGCAGTTCTAGTAAAAACTGTTATATGATTAGATTTTATTTTATAAATGAAGTACATAAAACCATTCATTTTTATAACAGTGAAGTTTGAAGCCGGTACATTCTCAGGGAAATTAAATTTTTGTGAACTGATAAATAAGTTTTCAAAATTTTCAAGAATTAACTAGTAATTTCTCTAATCGACAGTTACTATCCAATGCTTTTACAAATCCACCAATAACGTTATAATTGTTTATGAAATAATGCATTTCCTTTAACGTAGCTTAATTAAAATCACAGTATAATTAGTTTTTATTTTATGAATGAGAGATATAAAGTAGTTCATTTTTACATCAGTGATATTTGAAACTGATTCAATTTCATTAAAAAATTTTTTTTTTCTTTTCTTTTCCTTTTCCTTTTTTTGCTTTTAACTGGCAGAGGTGAGGTACGAGTTCATTTTTGCAACAGTAAAGTTTGAAATTGATTCAACTTCGAGAAAATTAGTTTTTTGTGAACTGTCCGATAAGTTTTTGTATCGCTTACACACGTTTAATAATGCATTAGGAAAGAAATAGAAAATGTACTAAATGTACGAAAATGTCCCCCCCCCCCCTAAGAAAAAAAAAACTTTTTTTTTTCGTTATTTAAGAGTAATTTTTAAAGCTGTAAGCAATAAACAACATACATATCACATCATCATAGTATTTAATGAAGATTTAGTGAGTTGGTACTTCAGTGTACAATTGGCATATAGAGGCCAAAAAACATATCAAAACCTTAAAAGTCCTTTATATTTTTGCTAAGTTTGGTGGTAGATTCTTGAAGTGGTATATAAATTTATTATAACACACTTGACGATCGTGAAAAAATGCCCATCAAAAACAACAAGAGCACACTATAAATTCCTTTCTTGAACAAAAATGGTGACATGTAGAGTCTAGTGTTAGCTACTAGCTAGTACGATTAAAGTAAGGTATACACGTTCTATCCTTTTAAATACCTTAGACATTTCTTCCATAAATTGGATTTCAAACGAGTTTTAAACAAATGGTACTTTAAAGTAGCGTTAGATAATGGGATAAAAGATACACTGAAATAAGCCTAAACATTTTACCATTTATTTATCAACTTACAAAATTTAAATAATCTATTAACCACGCTTAATAATAATCGATGGATTTACATTTCTTTTTAACCTTTTACTGCTGACCACGAGGAAATCAATTTTAGTCTAGCGGGTATAATTTCACGTGTTACACTATTTATCGTATCGAACTTCAATTTAGGTTATTTATTTATTGGATGATTTTTATAATCACTCTGTAAAATGCTTTATTATTCTGCTTCATTTTTGTTCTACTAATTTACGTCTGGCTTGGATGCAAATTATAACCTTTCTTTTTTTCGCGTAACTCGCCTTTCTAATCTAAATTTCAAATAAAAGCTATCCGCATAATTATTATGAATAATAATAATAATAATAATAATAATAATAATAATAAAATAGTAATAATAAAATGTCGCTGTTGCAGGGAGAATGAGCGTTTATAATGAATGTCTCAAGAAGTACATATATAAAATAGAGAAAATCAGTTAACTTTCTCAGTAAATCTGCATGTTTGCAAATCAAGCATTTTTAAATTAAGGTTATATTCAGGATAAAAAAAAGCTGAGATACCAGAAAATGCTGAGGGGATTGTAGTACATGTATAAAAAATGAAAGAAGTAGATGGACAATAGAGAAAAAAGAAAGAAAGAAAAAAGAAAAAAAAATGAAAAGTCCAAAATCGAATAAAGCTCAACTGCGGAAAATCGGGGATTCATGGATGATTTCCATATAATATGCTAAATATACAATATTACTCGATCATGTACTGAAGTTCAAAAAACTACATTTAACTCTTTGATCCACAGAATTTTGTTTTAGTCAAAAACACAAAATTATGTATATTTACAAAGAAAAGAATGCCATTAAAACTGAAAACAGTAGATTTTTTAAAAATATAGTATATAATATTTAATGTATTTTTTAAATTGACGCATTTGAACATAAATAACAATTAGCATAAAAAATAAACAAGCGTCTAATGATCCAGGAAAAGCTTGACTATGTGGCATGCTTTTCGTACTACTATGCTCTAAAGAGTTAAATAAAACCAAAATTTAAGTCCTTTAATCGTTCATTGTTAATGATTTTTTGTAACACTTTTTAACCCTTTGAAACAGAAGGTAAGTAGGCTCATTTAATATGGACAGCCATCAGAAATTACAATCAAAGTTAGAACAAAAGAAATAAACGATTTTTTTTACGCTAAGTTTTAAAAGCAAAATTTTGTAAAAAAAAGAAAAAAGAAAAATCCGGGATGAATCATAGCAGTTTGAATAAAAACTAGGTGGTATATAATATGTACCCCCAGTGGCGGTTAAGGGCCAGCGGGGAACGGCCCCACCTAAATTTTTTCTCGATTAAAATACTACTACTACTAATAATAATAATAATAATAATAATTCTTTTGTTTTTTATAACTGTTCAAAAATACATATACAAAATAACAACGTCTATCTAACTTTTTCTTAATCTTCTTTCATTATCATTTATTTGTCAATACATTTTTTCAGCTGTCACAAATCACTAATGACTGACAGACTGCTACTTCCCTTCCTTATCTAAGAGAGTACAATCGGCCTGAAATTGGCGTGTTTATTTGTACAGTTTATTGTACTAGAACAGTGGGTTAACAGATTTGGCGACGAACTGCTTTACCAGTATTAGCACGCTAAAATTTTTTCGTTGATGGGCCCACAATGACTGGCCCTTTGGAACAAAACTATAGGAAAAAAAAAAAAAAAAACCTCTCCTTTAAAATATGTTAACCATACAATTCGGGGATAAAATTTGGTGATTTCTGCATTACTTTTTTTTTCCTCATTGATTTTTCGGCGCATTTTTTAGAGTTATATATGACGGTTTAAAATTTTAGTGTTTAAAAAAAGAAATCTGGTAATAGTCAAAAATATTTTCTAGATTAGCCTTTGAGATAAAAGCTCGTACAAGAATTTAAGACCTCTTTAGCTAAAGTATTTTGAATTTAAATGGAAAAAAAAAAAAAAATGAAAGTGAAAAGAAAATACGATTTCTTTCTTTCTTTCTTTTTTTTTTTTTTTCAGAATAGTGTACTAAAACTTTTATGCTAATAAATTGCAAAACTTTTAGATAAATGATTAATGGATTTACATGGATAAATGGATTAAATATCTGCATAAAATTGTGATTTATTATCATTATTAAATGACTTTTATTTTAAGTACGATTTAATAGAAACACCCGAAATATTCTTTTTTTCTTTTTCTTTTTTTTTAAGATAATAGGCCGTCTTATTTCTTTATTTATTGAAAGTTAATTTAAATTATCTAAAATTAAGCTCTTAAAGGGAGAAGCATATATATATATTTTTTTTAAATCTGTATCCACATTACATTAATCATGACTTTCTAAATTCCAATATAACTTCTTACAGATTGATTAAGGTTTATTTTATTAATTTTTTAAGATAAGAAACATGAGTATAACACTTGAAATTCTATAGTTAAAAGACTTAGGGACATAATTAGCATAAGCTAAATAATATTATACGCTGAGACATTTGAATTTAAATTTTAATGGTGTGTAGTGTTAGGGTTAAAGCCAGTTGACTAAAAGAGGGTCCTAGACCTGAGTGGTGTAATCACTGTAGAGAGTCTTTCTAAGTGTTACATAGCCCTTATTTATGCGAGTTTTGGAGACAACCATGGAAAACTCCAAATGTATATGTCGACGAAAGCGACTTGGTATCGAACTTGGCAATTTCCTTGTACCAGCTTCCAGATATTTAAATTTTGATATTCCATTGATCTGACCATTGCAGAATTTTGCAATTGTAGTTATAAAACTTTAATTTTTGAGATAATTTTATGCACTTCTTTTCCATAGTGTTGAATTCAAGATTCGCCATCATTAAAAAAAAAAAAAAAAAAAAAAAAAAAAAAATTCCGAAATTTCGTTTTACATTCCACTTTAATAATGTTTGTTTTCATGTTTGAATAATTAATAGTATTAATGTTAAATTACGCATCATACGATGGATCGGGTCCCACCTATGAAAATTTGCACGAGCCGCCACTGTGTACCACCGTGCTTTAAAGAGTTAAAGAAAGAGAAAATTAATGTTAATCACTCACGTCAGACACCCCTGGACTTTATACGAAAGTCTATGACTAAAACAATTAAGGCACAGTCAAGTGTGATATGCATATTTCAAATTCACAAAATATAATAGACTACTTTATGCATCTTAATGATTTGAACGCTTCTTTCCAAGTATTAATGAGCGATAATTTACAAGAGACTTATTATTTTTTCTTTATTATTATTATTATTATTTTCAAATGGTATCATTTTAAATTTAGAAACAAGTAATTCATCTGCCTAGCAAAGAAATTCTAAAGAAAACAAACTAAAATGTTAATTATTAACAATAGTGTATAATACTTGCTATTCCCTGTAAAAACTTTTTTTTTTTTTTTTTCCACGGCATATGACAATCAGGAGTGAAAAGACTTGTGTATTTTTAAATAAATAAAAGCTTCCCCCCCCCCGCCCCCCCCGAAGAATTTCATATTTTAGTTTATCTCCAGTTACCATCGTATAAGTACGTAAAAAACTACAAATGACGAATTTATAAAACTACTAAATCTATTTAACTAAAACTGTTTCCATTTATTTTGTTAACTGATATTTTGAGAGCCTATGCTATATATTAATTAATAATAAGGTTCTAGCCATCAAAAGAATCTGAGTTTGATTTCGGGCTAAAAATTTCGTCTTCATACTGGTTCGAAATCCCTTTTTAGCACTTTTCAACAAGGTTGAAAAGGGTCAATGATTTCGGTTTGTCTGTCTGTCCGTCTGTCTGGGCTTTAATCCCCGTAAATATTCATGAAATTTCTTGAAACTAGCATGTTATTGAAGTTCACTATCGGATGTTCCCTATTGAAAATGGACTGAATATCTCTACTGGTTTCTCTACAGGGACACCCGAAAGTATTCCAAAGCATTGTATTCTATGTATATCCATATTTAAATACCTTTACTTTGCACAAATCTTAATCAAAGTGAAATATGTTATTCAAGTTCGCTATCGGATGCTTTCTATACAAAATGGAGTAAATACACCACTGGTTTGTGTACAGGGACACCCGAAAGTATTCCAAACATTTCGTTCTATGAGAGGTATTTCTATAAACTAAATTTTAATAATTTTACTTTTCATACTTCTTAATGAAATTGAAATATATTATTCATACGCACGAAAGAATGCTTTCTATAGAATATAGTATGATTAGCATTAGATTTACGGGGCCACACAAAAATATTCAGTTACATTAAGGGCTATTATTGGAAAGTTGCTGGAGTTGCGTTTTCGTTAACATTAAGCGTAGCGTTTATAACGTTTTCTAACAATTTTTAAATGCGAATATGATTTCAATGTGTGTATCTGTCTGTTCAACTGTCTATCTGTCCGTCTGCCCGTCCCCAGCGTCCGTAAATATTTTCAAAAATTTTAGATAATGGTAGTTGTTATTCAAGTTCACTATGGAATGCTCCCAATTTAAAATGGTATTAATAGGTCCTATACAACTGGTTTGTGTACAGGAAACCCCCCCCCCCCCAAAAAAAAAAAAAAAAAAAAAAGCCAATGCTTTACGTTTTAGAATAGACATTTTTATAAATCACATTACTGTAAAAATCATAAAAAAAAAAAATAAAATAAAAATAAAAATAAAAATAAAAGACATTTAATTTTAATATAATAAAATAATGTTTTCTATACAATATGGTATGGTTAACCTTCAGATTTACAGGGCTACACTAAAATACTCAGATATATTAAGGGCTGCAATTAGAATCTAAGGGCTGCATTTTCTTTTGCGTTAAGTAAGCATTTTTAACACTTTCCAACAATATTTAAGCGTGATTATGAATTCAATTATTTTATCTGTATGCCTTTTAGTCTATCTGTCTGTTCGTTGTGTGCCGATGTAGGCAAAGAACATTAAAAAATTTACGATACAACAAGTACGTACAGTTAGAAAGTATTAATAATCTATGCGTACCGTATGATTTTTTGTTCTTGTTTAACTTTGAAAAACTCTGAAAATATATTTTTTTACAAACTTTTCATTCCTACTTATCTGATAATTTTTATTTGGTAATTAACATTAATGAGTTTTAGCGTATTTTTTTTTAATTTAATTTTCTTATTTTATTTTATAATAAGTACGATAAAACATAAGATATAATGGACTGTTATCTGATGCAATTTGACGAAAAATCAGTTTTCGACAAAACTTACATTTTATTATTATTATTATTATTTATTACTGTCCGTTTCACGTCATATTTAAAAAAGTTCCTTTACCCCTATGAAAATAATGAAAAACATTATTCGATATTTAGGTATCTGAATAAGAATACCTATGAATTTTACGAATTCTCTATTAAGAATGAGTTTGAGAATAAACGAGTTTAAATTTGAGAAAAACCCATTTTTTTTTCTCGTAATTGATAATATTTTTATACCGGCTACACAAGTCTTTTCATTCTTTCTTTTTTCCCCAAAAAAGACTTAAAAGTCTGTTAACTCCGAGTATTTTCGAGAATTTTCCTTAATCAAACGACGATTATTTTCCTTATTTCTTTAACACTTAAAATAAAATACAATAAAATAAAATAAAACTATCAATGAATTTAATAAAACACGCACACACACACAATAATAATAACAATAAGAATAGAATAGAATATTTATAATTTTCTGCGTACAGCACACTTCAGTATCTAAATACCAATTTGTTTTCATATTATTTTGTTTATTATACCTAAAAAAAAGTTCAGGAATAAAGAAGATGAGGAAATAAGAAAAATGCAATGGAGATTTTTTTTCTCTTTCATGAGAAAAGTTTTATTAGAAATTATAAGCAGCATCATGTAGCTTATTGTTCCTGTAGGACATTAAAAAAAGAAATCGTTTTTCTAATACAAAGTAATTTAAATTGAAGAACAATTGAAGAAGAATTGAAGTACAGTGCACTGGTTTTCGTCATTTCTAATCTTATTAGAGGTCGTATTGCAAAATCTTTGCTTTGGCGTAAGAGAGTTTAAAATAGAAAATATTTGGTATAAAATTACTTTCTATTTCTAAAATTGTACCATTTTATAAATAATGGTAATCCGAGACTGACTGATAGTTAGATACAGACTATGTTTATATATTTATATGTTTGTTTATTTTAACTAAGCGTTCAACTTGTGCACGGTGAGTTTAGTATAATTTTATAATTTAATTTGATTAAGAAGTGTATACGAATTTTTTTAATTTGCATTTGTCTTAAGATATTAAAGACGATTTTTCTCTTGAATTTACTATAGACAAGTTGACATTAAGCTACAGACAAGCACAGAAAGCGAATAGGATCGCCAAATTTACAGGACAAAGCTTTAAAGAATCCAAAAGAAAGTCTTATTCGCTTATATATTTTAATACTGCATTATAGCAAGATGCGGCTACTAAATCATGAAAATCATATCTCTTAGCTCTCCTATACCAAGAGAAAAAGAAAAGGGAAAGGACTGGGTATGGGGGCGTCGCTCTACGTTTTTTTTTTTTTTTTTTCCCATTAAGGTTCACTAAACAGGGACCTATTGTTAAAGAGAATTCTAAGCCACTACAAATGTTCATATTTTAACCAGTATTCAAACCAGGCATCTGGAAACTCAACGATAGAGCGCTAACCATTTGGCCATCAGATCAGCAGAGAAAGAGAGAGTGAGGAAACAGAATTTGTTAAACAAAATACATTTTAAAGGCAAAAAAAAAAAAATATATATATATATATATATATATAAGTGAAAGTCAATTTTGTAACTATAAATTAGATATTCTAAAATTTAGTCTAATGCAGCCACTAAAAATGCCTGTGAGTGGGGAAGGGGGGAGAATTGGTTTAAATCTTACGCGATATGTGAGCGCATGAGAAATGTCTTGCCTTAATGCATTTTATTAGATTAGGTATTTCGTATCAATTTTGGAATAAGATCTTTTTAAATTAACGCCATGTTTATATGAAATTACAATTTTTCTACGTCAGTTGTACTATTATCTATAACACGTCATAATACAATATAAATTTATTTATTTGTAATTAATTTATTAGGATACAAAATCTAATAATGTCATAACTTTTCTAGTTTAACTGCTAAATGCTACAAAAATGTATTAATTTTGAAGACATGCTGCTTGGTGGACATACATAGCTCCTTGGTCCATTCTAAACAAGCGGACTTCCAAGGTCATTTGGGATCTGAAGTGAGCGTAGCATAATTATGCAATACCGCCAAAGGCATTCCTCTTAGTTTTTATGGTTTTTATGTATATTATAAATAACTCTAAATAGCAAATCTTTCAATCAACGTACTACGATATAAATATTTCTCTTCTTCGTGAATTAGAAAGAGTTATTTTCCTATCATTTAATGAACATCAGATTATATACAAATTTCATAATTACCACAGATTAATGTTAATTTTATTGAAATTACACTTTTATTTACAACCATGGCATAACTATTGAAATATGGAAATATTTAATGCAGAAAAAGAAATTGTAGCATACACACTGTTAGCTACAAAGTTGCTACGCGTCAAGTATCCATCCTAAATAAAATCCCTCTTAAACTCTCTAGGTCTTAACCCCTTAACGCGCGCTGTCCTTGCTGCGAGGACGCAAAATTTAAGATCCAGCTGCAAAAATTCATCCCGGAAATTTTTTAGCAAAAATTCACATTTACAACATATCAGAAAAGGCCGGTTTTTTAAACATTAAAATTTAAAATTTCTTTTAGTTTAATTTAGTTCATGAATTCCGGTGGAAGTATAATTTAAATGTTTCAAAATGTCTTGCGCCGCAAAGGGTTAAATTCCTTCCAAATAATAATAATAACAAGTCTGATCACCTCATAAAATAAAATACGGGGACAGCAAAATGTCATAGTCAGGTTCCTATAACTAACCTAAGGCGCAGATGCTACTTATGCTTATAAAAGACGGTGCATAGGTATTAGATGCTTCTTATACTTAAGCCTATACTTTATCAAAATAAAGTAAAGTAAAATAAAATAAAGTATAATTGTAAAATATAATTAAATAAATGCAAAAGTATATAAAACATGATAGAAAGAAAAACAACGATACATTACCACGAAGATTCAACGTTTATTTATTGTTTAACGTTGAATCCAGCGTTTATCCGGTTACCGTTCTATGTCTATCTTTATTGTTAATCCTTATTTATTTATTTATTTTCCATTTTGTAAGTAAGAGATCCTTCCATTCCCGCCTTTTGCATGTCTTGAGATGTTTTACTATATGTATATGTACGTATATGTGTGTTTATGTGTTGTTAATGAGCATGGCCTTTTTTTTTTTTTTTTTTTTTTAATACATTTATTTATTTTTCAGACATGTATGAATAGCCATTCTTAAATGTAATTTAACTAACAAAATAAGGGGAAAAAAACTAATAAAAAAAAAAAAAAACGAAAATAGGTTTATTTGATAAATACGGAACTACATATTTCTATCATTACACCATCTAATGTGGTTCTTTAAAACATAAATAACTTGTACGAAAAGAATAACTCTTTCCTCTCCAGTCTTTCATTTGTAAATAATGCGTTTTCAAAAGCCAAAGAGGGCGATAACTAAGCCAAATCTTTTGCTTGGAACCAACATGAATGTGGTTGATAGAGGCGGCCTTGGAGAGAGAGCAGAGAGTCGAGAGAAAATTGTTTGTTTGTCGTGGTAGGTTCATGAAGATAGAGGGAGTAGATTTCGCATCCCCAATTACGAAGCACCTGCTTAACAATGCGCTTTGTTGATATTTTAAATTCGTTTAAAATATTAGAATTTATATATTGCATTTGTAGAATGAGGAGAGAAGATTAGAAATAATGAATTAAGATGAATATGGAAGCTAGTAAACAATTGGATGCTTTAAAAAAATAATAATATTGATAAAACTGCGAAAAACGCCGATAAAAATGTTTTTTTCAATTTAGGAATGCTTAAAGAAATGGATTAGAGTTTTCGACAGGAAGTGAAACACAACATGAAATTATGAAATCAAAATTTTCATATACAAACAACACTGCGATAGTATAGATTGCTTTTTATTATATTTCCGGTACTTCTTCTACCTAAAATTATTAGCAATTACTTCAGTTTATGAGATGTTATTCATATTTTCAATGTCAAGAAACGTCTGTGGTTTAACAATATAGCTAAATAATCTGGTGTGGCACTCACATTACTTTCTGTCTCTGCATTTCTAAGAATGTAGTTTATTACAGTTTAAATTTTAATATAAGAGGTATTTGTACATACAGTAGAGCCTCGGTTATCCGAGCCCTGATTAACTGAGTTCCAGATTAACCGAAGTAGTCCCAAAAATGCCACGTCCCGGGAGAGGCATGGCCTTTGACAAATGACGTGAAAAACTTTGACGAATCTCACTATACAGTACAGATTTTATTATTTATGTATGCATGTATTGTATCGCATTTTTAACTGATTAAATTTAAATATGTAATAGATATGTATTCTTTTACTTTATTTTAAACTTTACCGTATATTTCCCCTCGACTTACAACAGAGTCCGTTTTATCCGAGTTTTCGATTATCCGATGTACCCTCGGTCCACATTATTTTAGATAAGCGAAGCTCTACTGTATTTAAACATTGAAACTAGTCAAAAAATAGTTGTGCAAGTACTCAAAATATAATTGAAAATTATTTTAGAAACAGTGTTATTTGACATGGGTTACTAAATGCTGTAGCTACATTTATAAAATTTTTAGAATTATAATTAAATTAAAAAAAAAATTATTTCAAATTATTTAGAGAATTTTGGCCCAGACCACTCTTTGAAACTTATCCGAATAATTGCAAGTAGTCCTGAATATTTTCTATAAGTTGCAAATGCACCACATAATGTACTTAAGTTTTACACAGTAAGGTTTAGTTTGTTTTGGGGTGTCACTCTACGATTATTTTTTGCACATTTAGATTCCTTAAACCGGGTCTTACAGCTTACAGCAGATTTCGAACCACTATGAACATCTTATGCTTGAACCGAGATTTGAACCCGGCATCTGTCAACTGAAGGCCAGAGCGCTAACCATTCGGCTACCAAATGGGTTTAACATAGTAAAAAAGTGCACAACACAACATGAAATGCACTTCAAGTAATTTGCAATTGTAGTTCTAATATTCCTGAATTTTTGTACGACCCTGTAAACAAATAATGAATGCACATTATATTATATTCTATATAAAGCATTCTATTATCCATGTAAAAAACACATGCTAATTTCATTATGTATGTTGCTGTCTAAAGATTTTAAAATGAATCACCGAGATATTTCGCCCATAGAGGTAATGTATTTGAATTCTTTTGTATGTCCGTGTATATGAATTGCTCTCAATAAAAAGTCTCACGTAATATTCCCCTGTTAAATATTTCGAATAACAAATTTGAATTTTCTGCTAATATTTGTTTTTGAGTTATTCTAATAACAGACATGGACAGAGAGATGTACACACACAGACACACCGCTACGAAGCCTGATTTTCTGAATCAGGGGACCCCAAAACAAGTAATAGCAAAAGTTCAGTTTCCCCAAAACAATCTCTATCATATATTACATGAGTAGCAGATTTAAAAATGCTCTTTCAAACTAAAAAGTACCCCTTCTTTTATGAAGTCATAAATTAAACATTACGTTTTAAAGAGCCTTATTCTGATAATAAAGCTATGAAAATCAAAACATGTTTTATTTAAATTCTTTTTATGCAATTTCGCACATTTTTAAAATAAACAAAATTATTTTGAACATTTGAACTTTCACAATGTTGTATCGTAACAATCAATTTGATTGTTTTCTATGCTATATTTTATGTTGTATAAAAGATTTAAAAGAGGTTTTTTTGTGATTATTATTAATATTCAACTTTTCGATACGTAAAAACATTAAAATTGGAAAACAATTTTACAGTTTATACGTCTTTCAAGAAACTGGAGAGAAGACATAAAAGAGAAGACTTATAATCGAAATTTTTAGTAAACAACTTTGATTCTTACAAATTTAATTCGATAAGAATAGTATTTTATGTGATAGTTTCAAAACTATTATTATTGTTATTTATTTATTTATTTATTTATTTATTTGTTTTTTAAATGGCACTAGTTTATAACTTTTCAGTAGCATTTACACTATCTACCCGTAAGTATTTGGACACTTTCGAATTTAGACGTTATGTTAAATATCTAGAAAAGTTCTTTAGGAATCATTTTGAAACTTTGGTAGTGCAAAGGTTATACCTCATATATTTCAGCAAAAGCTGTGTCCCGAAGAGGAAAAGGGGACCAGTAAAAAATTAAAAAAAAAAAAAAAGTTTTGGATCACCCTAAAGTAATGCTTTAGGGTATTGGCTGTTGCATGAAGATTTTTCTCATTATCAGTATAAATTTTTATGAAGCTACCACATATATTCATGGAGATATAACGGTTTAAAAAAATGCAAAAAAATTTCCTCTTTTTTTAATTATAACACGTAGGGTATTAGACCCCCCAGTGCAAGGAAATTTTTAAAAAAATTGGCATACTACATTACACACAGAATACTGCAATCAGAATGCAGAATGTTTAATATCTTACGAAATAGGAGCATCTTCACTAAATAATTTTTAACTACGCATGCGCTAGTTGAAAAAAAAAAAAAAATCATTTGCATAATTTAATAGCCAAAACTATTGAACAACTTATTCAAAAACTCCAAACAAATATCAGATAAATTTAAAAGGTTATGAAAGATAGAATCAAGAGAATTTTAGTTCTCTCAAAATAAAAGCTAAACTATAAAAGGTTTTACTCCCATTTTTATTTTGATTCAATCAATGCGCAATAGTAGTAGACTGTTCGCTGATTGTAAACAAATATTGAGAAAAAAAAAAAAAAAAAAAAAAAAACCTATAATTTTCTTTTTTTTCTTTTCTTTTTCTTTTCTTTTTTTTTTTTTAAAGAAGAACTGAAATTCTGTTCATTCTGTCTCTCATAACTTTTTGAACTTACACGACATTTATTTGGGGTTTCCATATTAGTTGCTCAATACTTTTGGCTAATAAATTTATGCAAATGAAAATTAACGCATGCGTAGTTAAAAATTATTTAGTAAAAACGCTCATATTTCGTAAAATAGTTAACATTTTTGCATTCTGGTTGCAGTAAGTTTTGTCTGATGTAGTATGCCAAATGGCCAAAAAATGTCTTTGCGTAGTTGAAAAAGTGGAATTTTTTTTTTTTTTGCAAAATATATATATATATATATATAAGTTATATCTCCATGAGTGTGTGCGGTAGCCTCATAAATATTTATACAGATAATGAGAAAAATCCACATAATCACATGCTACAGCTAAAACGCATTTAAAGCATTACTTTTTACAGGGTGATCCAAAACATTTTGATTTCTGTTTAATTTTTAATTGGTCCCCTTTTCCTCTTCGTGACACAACTTTTGCTGAGATGTATCAAGTATAATATGTTCTTTACACTTTTAAAATTCTAATATGATTTCTAAGGAACTTTTCTGATATTTGACAAAACGTCTACATTTGAAAGTGTCCAAAGAGTTATAGGTAGATAGTGTATATTGAAAATAACAATAATATTAATAAGAAAAAAAAAATGATACAACTATAAGAATAATCATATCTTTATTGCACCATATACCTTAAGTATCAATTATGATTACATATATTAAGTAGGAATACACATATAGTTTTCAGTAATAATATACATATTATTAAACTATTTATGTTCATGTAGACAGGCAGTTAATTTCAAAAACTCTTTAATAATCGTCTAATGTGCAGATTGTCTATAAGTAATAAATAAAGCATTATGAGTCGAATTAAATTTTATGGAAGTCTTTTCAAATAAATGAAAAAAAAAAGACAAAAAAAAAAAAAAAAAAAAAAAAAAAACTTAACATAGTAATTAAATTAATGATAATTATAATAATAATGGAAAAAGGGAGAAATAACGAATGAGGTAGAACACTTACGAATTTTAGAAATGCAGAAAATGACATATAACCGAGCTTTGCACGAAGCATTTTAGTACTTAAATGAATGAGAATGAATTCAGACTATATTAATTTTACGTATGAACGAGAGTCGTATAAATAGTGATTTATTTTAATTTTTTTCTACAGTACATACTTATTTTTGTAAGCACATCTCGTTTTAAAAGCTAGATAAATAAGTTACTTAACATATATGCCTTTTTTTTAACAATAAACTTAATTTAACGAGAAAATTAGAAAGTCTACAAATATGATCTTAAAAAAATTTTTAATTGTTTAAAACCATTTAGAACACTAAATATAAAAATATACGTATTCTTCCCTTTTTAAACTATAATGATTTTTATTATACTATAAAATAATTACACAGCCAATAAATGAGACGCGGTTTAAAATAATTAAGAACTAACAAGTGAACAAACAAGGATCCTCTTTTTTAATTTTTTCAAAATTGAAAACTGTTTAACCTTAGTAAAGATATCTTATGACATTTACAGTGAAAGCAATTAAAATGGGATGTTTTTTCATTGAATTAATTTTAGCTCCCACATTATTTGTTTAATTGTGGAAATCTGATATTATAATTTCGAAGGAAAGGCATTATGATGTAATACTTGACATTTTTATGACGGCATCATCATATGTGCTAGTTTTACTATTTTTTATTGTCGTTTGTCAACAGCTTCACACATAAATAAATTTTTCTCACAATTTTATCAGTATAGGATCATAACTAAGCGAAATCAGGATGCGTTCAATATTTTCCACTCCTTAAAAATGAATACGTTGGAAGAAACTCCTTCTAACAGAATATATAATTTATTATGATAGTCTAATAACAATTAAAATAATTAAATTTTATTCAAATTATTTTAAATTAAAATTTAGTATGGTGTGGCCACCACAAGGCTTTGTTCTATATAATTTTACATAAATTCATGCAGTACAAATTATTTATTAAATTATTAAATTATTTTCCATGATAAATACAGATGTTTTTTATCTGACAGAATTATAACGGATGAAAGTCAGAAATGTCGGATGAAATGTCGGATGAAAGTCAATTTTGTGCCAATATCAGAAGAAATAAGATTTTTTTTTCGTCAAAAAAATGAAAAAAGTCAGTAACTTTGTTTTAAATTATCACAGATTCATGGTTAAACCCTTCGTTTTAAAGACATTGACGAGATCTTGCGAAAGATATTCATATTGAAAAATTTACACCCGCTGGAAGGGGGGGGGGGGGCAGGGGAGGAATCAATGCTCCTACATGCATAAACTATTTTTCTCTACTTTACTACTACTATTATCAATAATTCATATTAATTTTACAATCACACATCAAAAATAACTCTCATTATGTTCATTTATACAAAATTTTGTCCAATACTGCCATGTTAAAAATTTAGAAAAAAACTGGATCACAGCGCCACCTGTTGAGCAATTGATTCCCAAATCTAATCAGTACCAGTTTATGTCAGGGTCCAACTAAATACCAAGTTTGGTTAAATTTCGTTCATTGGTTCGTGAGATACAGCGTCCACAATATTTGTGATACATACACATAGCTACACAGACAGACATTTTCTAAAAACAGTTAAATCGTGTTCAGGAGGTCTCAAAACGTGTGAATCCATCGAAAATTGGAGTTCACGAATCCAATACTTTCTTTGTATATACATGTAGAAGAAAGTACAAAATAGTAATGTTGAATAGGAATTATGAAAACTATACAAAACATAAATAATTTGAATGACTCAGAGACTAAGAAAAATAAAAGGAAGCTCAACATTTTTCAGCCTGAAAAACTTTTTATATTCTAAGCATTTTCTTGAGACATTCTATATTACATATGAATATTCTATTGACAAAAATAAATTTATTCTGAGGTTCTAATAAAGGTATAGCAAATAAATTTTATTCGAAACATTTAAATAAAAGAAACCATTTAAATAAATAAATAAATAAAATAAAATAAAGTGATAATTTTGAAGACAACAGAAACTACACAAATCAACTTCAACAAAGAAGATATTAAGAAAAATTAAAGAATGTTCAATATTTTTCAGGCATTAAAACTGTCTACGTTATGAGAAATTTTTTCTTTAGATACATATTGGCATAAATTACTAATTCAATCTGAGATTCTAGTAAAAATATTTTTAATTAATTTTAAGGTTCGCTCCCACCTCAGGCGTTTGGACCCTCGTATGGTCAATCGGCTTCAATACCAAAACACAAACACAAACACACGAATTTTATTCAAATCATTTGAATTCGAAAAAACTGGTAATGTTGAATAAAAATTAAGTAACTTTTAATTGTTGCAAATTCAGTGTACTAATTAATAAACAACTTTTGATAAAAATTTAAAAAATGAATAAATAAAATTCTATTTTTGTTTTATTAGAATTTTAAAAAGATGGTAATTTTATATAGAAATTAAACAAAATTTCCTGATTGTCTATTCAATATATCAAATTACAATACAATTTCGATATAAATTAAAGAATGTACATAAAAATTTACTTTAATTTTTAAAAGTTATTTTTAATTTCAAAATAAAATTATAATTTAACGTTTTAACTTAATAAAAAAATCTATTATATCTTTATTCCCAATGTAAAGAAAAAAAAAAAAAAAAAAAAAAAAGGCAGAATTTTCGTTTTTTTTTCTTCACCAAGTTATTGGTCTAAATATTTTATTTTTAATTTTAAAGAAACAATGGAAAATGATATAGTTGTATAAATTCATATTTTGGAGAAATCTGTAGACAAAACTAATTTACAAGAAGAAAATGAGGAAATATAATGCTAAGTAATTTAACACGTTCGCTGCCAAAGCTGAGATGGTGCATCTGTTCACATACACTGAGATCATAATTGATTTTTTTTTTTTTTTTTTAATGATTTTAAGTTATTTTTAGTTCTTTAAATCATTTAAACATAGCTATAACAGATTACTTACTTTAGCAACATAATTTTGTTTCAATATACATATTAAAATTTCACGATAATAATAATAATAATAATTAACTGTTATTTGTTATATTCTTCAAAATATAGCTTGAATAAATTTGCCTGAAAGATTTACAGATGGAGATTAACAACGGGTTATCCAACGAAACCCAATTAGCTAACTACGGATATTCTCGTAGATGGCAGCGAACGTGTTAATGCTACATCTTAAGCCTTAAATTGCTATGAATCATGCAAAACTGACATTTTTTGTAACTGACACATCTTGATAGTAGAGTGAAGCCTCCATAATCCGGAATTCTATAATCCGGCAACACCCATAAACCGACACTAATGCCATTTCTGTTTTTTTTTTTTTTTTTTTTTTTTTTTTTTTTTTTTTTTTAACTTTAGCCTGTAAATTGTAGTAGTACTCAACTTAATTCGCAGTATGCTTACCAACTTTTATGAATTGTTAGTAAAGTTTATGGATTTTCATTTAATTTTATTGATTTACGGATTAGCGGGAATGTTTTTGCAGAGTAATCAGGATGATGGCAAAAATTCCGAAAAAGAACAACGAAATTTTTGTCTCGCTATGGCAAATCCAAAAGTTATTAATAAAAGAGATCGTTTCTATTTCTGATACTGATACCAAAAGTCAAAATAAATCGGACCACCCTAAATCTCAGTCAACAGTTTTTTGAAGGACTTGAAAATATTATTTTATCAGCGATAACCAACTAATGAACGTGCATATGTTAATCAGTCAACCACAAACTGAAAAACAAAAAAGAATGAAACAAATGAAATTGACTGACATATTGAATAGAATGCAACAACGTTAAATTCCTGATCTTATTTGTTAAGCCAGTTTTAATATCAAAAATTTTTTAAACTATTATTTGTACAAAAATAAACGATGTGTATTACTGTTTTCTAATTGTTATCTTAAAATTTTTTATTTATTTCAAATGTTATTTTAATTATTTTCGTTTTTGATAAGGATTTGTATACATTTTCTAAAGCTAATTTTTAAAAAATATTTCTTTAGATGCTGTGACTGACATGATTTCGATATACATTTTCGGAACACCTATAATCCGGAAAAATCCGTAATCCAGCAATGTCTATTTCCTACTGATGCCGGATTATCGATGCTTCACTATAATACCTAAGTGAAAAATTTAAACTTTTCAAACGTTTTATATATTATTTAGTAATATTTTATATAAGAAGCATTTTTTATATTTTTCATTATAAAAATGATTAAATATATATATATATATATATATATATATATATATATATATATATATATATATATATATATATATATATATATTGCAATATTTGTATTTTTTTTTTTTTTTACAAATTATTCATCTAAATGAACCCTCGCCCTAATTTTAATGAAATAACAAAAGATAAAATAATCTATATAAATCCAGATAATATTTCCGTATTTTTTTTACGTAAGTCCATATAAATATGTAGGGTAATTAGTTTTTTTTTTTAAATATTTTTTTTTTAATATTTTTTTTTAATCGTGCAATTTTAATGATAATATGTTAAATATCATACAAATTATACATTTTTGTTAATGTCAAAATCAAAAGCTCAAAATTTTAAAGAATTTTACATATTATGTCCTATAAATATCAATGGTCTTTGCAATTTAAAAGAAAGTTTTTTTACTAATTAAAACTTTATATTCATGTTTTTACCACATTGAAAAACAAATTAAAAAGAGATTTTGCATGATTATTCTGAAAATGTTTCGCCATGTTTTCACTATATTAATTGAGTTTTAAGTGCCATCCCTAAGCCCTCGTATTTATTAAAACTAAGCTTTTGTCTTAAGAAACCCTGGAACAAGCCATCTTTTCTTTTAATATAAAGAACACCCTTTCTCTCAAAATTTCCCACGATTTCACTGTATTCCGCACTAATGCTCAATAATAATAATAAAAAAAAGATTTATATCGGACCTTGTCTTATTCTCAACACCAGTAAAAATCTCAATAATACAAAAATAATGTGAATTATTATTTTAACAGGTCAGCCATAGTAATCACTTATGGATGATATTTATTAAGAATTCAAGGGTTATTAAAAAGGGATTTAAAATTAACCGTATCCATCTTCGACAACTGACACATTCAAGTTCATAATTTTAACAGGAAATAAACTGTGACTGCCATAAAAGCTTAAAAATTGTAAAATAAAATAAAAAAGTGATTTTATATAAGCTATTATGAAAAAAAAAATATATATATTTATTTATTTTTAATTATTAGTTATGAAAGCGGTTACTTGCTAAATCCTTTCTCATACTGCTCTTCGAGAGTCCCCAAACAAAATAAAATAGAAAAATCTCAAAAGTCTTTAACTATTAGACGCTAACAATTAGGTTAAGAAAAGAAAGAAGTCAAAATCGTGCGCCATTGGGAAGCCTTTTTTTCCTTTTAATACTTAAGGAGCAGCGAGGATGGAAAAAGTACAGAATTTAATCATTTTAAATTTGAAAATCAGAAACGATTCATATTTGGAAATGAAATAGAAATTTAAAAACTTTTTCTATGCAAAGTTTCTTTTTTCCAGCTTTACTTTAAAATAAAGAATTATGATATATAAAAAAGCCATTTTTTGACAGTAACAGTTTTAGTATTTCTGAAAAGGTAAAGTTGATAATTAATAAATTAAATACCTCATTAAAATTACCATGCATAGAATGGTCATCCATTACTTTATTTTAATTTCATATAATCAAGAATTGTCACTTTTTCTTCCATTGCGAAAAGTTGAAGATTTAAAGTTTTGAGGCTTAGCGTTCTTTCAATTTGATATAAACACTGATTGGCAGCGAAACAGAATAAATTTGTCTGGGCGCCAGACTTGCTATTCTGGCTTATTTTAAGTTAGCACAATATACTGCATGAATTTAAAACTCTCTTTCTATTTCTTTACAATGGAATACAAAATATTAGCAGCGTTTTGCACGCCAATCGAAGTAAATAAAAAGATAAATTTTAAACATATTATCTATAATTTGAGCAACTTTTTAAACAAAACTTTGTTTTATAACTGAAAATATTGACATTAATTACCAGTAAAGAATATTCTATTTAGAAATGACATATAAAGGCTTTGAAATATATTACGCATGATTCATGAATTATATGAATTATTAAATAAAATAGTTAAGATGGATGAAAATACGCATCCTAATAGTAAACAATGAATTAAAAATTGTATGAAAATGTTTAATTTAGCATAAATTAATTTTAGAAGGTGTTTCGAATTTGAGCGATTTAATGCCAAAAAAAAAAAAAAAATGAAAGGAATTAAAAAAAATGAAGTTGATGCCAGTTTCAATATGTAGGCGATCCCCTAACCAAAATCTAACTATATAAACTAAGCGTT
Source organism: Salticus scenicus (assembly GCA_963930645.1). Classification (NCBI taxonomy): domain Eukaryota; kingdom Metazoa; phylum Arthropoda; class Arachnida; order Araneae; family Salticidae; genus Salticus; species Salticus scenicus. The sequence continues at coordinate 226,222,319 of OZ005657.1, forward strand.
ATTACTAATCGATCGGCACCAGCTGCATGTTTCTACAATAATTTACGGTAAAATTAATTGGGGAAGTAACGATTTTTTTTTCTTTTTTTGATGATTGTACATGTATTATCTTTACAGTTAAAGAAATTACGCGGATATATATATATATATATATATATATACACACACATTTTTTCGTTTTAAGACTGTTTATATATTATATCAACCAACTTTCTTATTATTATTTTATGTAAAATATTTTCCGTTATAACACTGCAAAATTGCATTGTTACTATATTTTCAGAGTTTTTCAGAACTCTCTATTTTAGACTTGGGGATAACGATTTGGTTGTTCAAACTCCACTATTATCTGGTATTGATTAAAAAAAAAAAAAATTCTACTGTTTTTGAGAATAAGGGAAACAAAAGGTACATTTTTCTGAAATGTATCGTAAACTAATATCAAATAATAATAATAATAAAATAACATAAAATAAAAACCTCGTTAATTATTCTCTAAAGAAATTAATTTCTGGATCATTCATTTTTAAAATTTTTATGTACTAAGTCAAACAAAATATTAATGGAAAGGGAAAACTTCCTCTAAGAAATAAATTGTGAAGTAGGTTATATAATTTAACCCTTTGAGGGGCAAGGTAATTATGCTCATTTAATATAAAATGCCACCAGAATTTACGAACATATTTAAAAGGAAAGAAATGAATGCGCATTTTCCCGCTAAGGTTTAAAAGTAAAATTTCGTTGAAAAATTTCGGGATGACTTTTTGAGTTTGAAATCAGAAATTGCAACTTTGTAGCGAGGACGCTGCGAGTTAAAGGGTTAATATATATAATGTGAAATTAATTAAAATAATTATTCTGCGGGGTGACTAAGCCTGTGCCATGGAAAAATGAAAAATAAATAAATAAATAAATAACAATACATATATATATAACATTTGCATGCATGAAGGTAGCATCTGTCTTAGACTGAAGTATAATGCAAATATAATAAATTGTAGTAAATACGTAAATGGTAAAACAGAAAATGCTATGACATATTATGGTGAAACGTTACAATAACAATAATGATAATGAAGATCTTAAAATATTTACTAAATTTATTAAGTAAAATTTATAAGTAGACAGTAATAACGTAATTAGTAAACCTACGAATACCAGAAAATAAATAAATAAATAAGGAAAGAAAAAATACCAAAGGAAAAAATTGTAAGGGGTGAAGTGCTACTTGCGAATTATATGCTAAAAACTTCCTAAATTAAGTTATATAGAAAATTTATGATTCGTAATTGATTCATCTTTGATCTTCGTGATAAATTTACCATAAATCAAAACTTCTTTGTCTGAGTAAACGGAATGGAGATATTTTCCCCTTTCTCCACGCTTTCCTCAGAGGATTACAATCTCATAGTCTGTTTAAAATTTAAAAGGAGGAAGATTTTTATACTATAAACAAGAAATGCAGGGTAATTTTCATAAATTCAGTCTTTTTGCTTCCAAGGAGGCGTAGAGGAAGGGAGAGTGCGAAACATACCATAGAATTTTTTTTTTTTTTTTTTTTTAATGAAGAAAATTTACAGGAATCTTGCAATTATATTACCATATACTGAGGTCTTCTTTATAAATTTAGTTCTTTTACTGCTCTCTCCGTCACCGTTGTCAGAGAAGCAAAACATAGGTTTTCTATGGCATCAGAGATAAAACTTCAGACAAAGAAAATTTATAATATAATAACACTTTCTGAAAAAATTTCATTACATTCGGTCTCTTTGAAGCAAGAACGGAAAAAATTATAATTTTATATAAACTTTTATAATTTTATCTATTTTATGAAAGACATTTTGTAAAATGTGGAATCTTAGAACGTAGATTTTGCTGAAATTGCGAAGCATTATACTGAGACTTAGCCACGTATGCCGTACCCCCATCGCCCCTAGTCCTTTTCGCAGAAACAAAAACTCTGCTACGGCATTAGAAATAATTTTTTGAAAATTAGAAATCTTCGAATAAAAAAATAAAATATGAAGTACGTTCATAAAACCCTTCACTTCTGAAAGAGATTAGCGGGAAAGGGGAAAAAAAAAAAAACATATCTTATATTGCTTTATGGTCTTAAAGAAGAAATATTGCAAAATGATAGCAGAAAAAAATTGTCTCTGCAAAAATGGTGCATTTATGAACAGTAACTTGGGAAATATACGTTAATATTTTAGAAAAAAAATGACGTTTTTGTGAAAAACTAAGGTACATTTTAGTAAATAAATTTGCTTGACTTCTGTATTTGAGAAACTCATTTAGTAAATCAGAATATTTTATTCCATGCCACATCTATTTTGAGTAGTGGACGAGCCCATGCCTCTTGCCCCTCCTAACATAATCATAACTTATATTTTACCATCTTTTTATAATGATTGATCACACGTGTTATTTGCCTACTGAACAGATTCATAAATGCTTATAAGTAAATGTGTTTTGAAAAAGTTCCTCTAGCCTCTAGCAGCATTATTAATCAATGATTTTGGATCACACATTTCTGTTTCGGAAAAGAAGGATGAGAATTTCATTACAATGAGGAAAAAAAAAAAAAAATTGAATGCAGATACATGATTAAAAAAAACCTCACACGTTTCTCCGAAATAAAGCCAATTACTCTTAGAGCACAGATGGAAATCTAACATACTAGTACATTTGTAATTTCAAACTAAAAAAGAGATTAAATTTACACGAAGATAATTTTTCTTCAAAACATCTATACAGATCGTACTCTCATGTATCTAGTAAATCATATATATGTCTTCTGTATCTCTTTCATTCTGTACTGCATCTGTACTGTATATTTTTTGAATAACCAATTTTCTCTTTTTAATATTTCTCGAATATTTTGTAACGTACTAAACTTGGGAGGATGTCCTATAAATTTTCTTCATTAAGATTTAGAAAAATTCTGAAATATGCTCTCCTTCCTCTCTCTGCATTTCCCTAAACTGAATTTATCCAAAACACATATTATTAATATTATCAGATTTTTAAGTTTTTAAAATTTTATCTTTAATTCTATAACAGACTGTATTTATATTTCGGGGAAATTTAAGTGGGTAAAGACAAAATCTTTCCACCCAGCCCTTCAAAACTAAAAAATAAAATAAAATAAATTTTTATCTCATGGTTTAATACATCATGAACATCAATGACATTTTAGTTTACTTTTTTTATTTCCCTTAAATAACATGATTTTAGAGTTGAGTTGACTGGGTTTAACGTTGCACTAGAGCGATGCAGGGGGCAATTGGAGACAGTCTGGAAATTCCTGTGATTAATCTAAGGACATGCCATCACAAATTTGATTCTCTACGATGGAGACATGATTTTGGAGATTTTTTTGCGTATGATTCGCAAGTAGCAATTCACAAATTACCCTTTTTCTTTTTATCGTTTTACTCATCTCTAAATCTCAAGATCAGAAGACTCAACGTGAAATCTAGAAATCACATTTTCTTTGCTTTTTTTTTTTTTTTTTTCTTCTATTTTTGATAAATTATTTTATTGTTAGAAAGGGCTTATTTAACGGTGATTCTGTTGTAAAAATTTATTAAAATACAAAAATGGTTAGTTTATCTATCCGTTCTCTCTATTTTTGGGCTCTGAGTTTTGTAAAAATAAGACAATCAGCACGAAATTCTACTATATTGTTAAGCTATACAGCCTCACTTTCTTGCCAAAAATAGTGCCTGTTATCGTAACCGTTAATACGTTATGGTGCCTGTTCAACATTTTTTCCCATTTTAACAGGAACATATCGAAAATTTGATTATATAATCATGTACTATTTCCGTAGTTTGTATGAAGTTGTCCCGAAATTAAAACGTTGTGTTTAAACAGACAAGACTACTTTAAATATAATAAAATAATCATGGTGTTTTACATATATTTTGCAAGGATCCTTTAAATTTTTAGTACATTATCTGATACAGTTTCTGCATAATGCACCAAATCAGTACGAAATTTGGTTTAAGTTCCTGAAATATATTATATTGTTTTATGTTTATATTTATATTTAAATTTAAATATCAAATAAAAATAAATTAAAAAATTGAAATAATTCTGTATTATTTACTTCTATCTATATATTTCAATATTTTAATATTACAGTTGGACCTGCATTTAACGAAATCGCTTAAACCAGCAAAAAAGTTCTTTGCATGGTAAATAAGTTAATATAGGAAAACTTTATTAAACAAAATACACTAATTCAGTAGTTTAAATATAATTTTCTTTTGTATTTGAACTACAGTTTATATTAAATTGTATTCTTCCAATATTTTATTATATTATTAATTATAGCTGTGTAATTATAGAAAGAAAGACATGCCAGATGAGTCCTTAAATTTTAATTACTAAAAAAGTCCTAAATTTGCTGGAGTCTTTCGTTTAAAAAGCATTTTCTTTCATACTACGTCTCGCATTTATGCAATGATTCAAAAATTCTTCAACTTCTTTAGGAGTATTTTAATCTAACTTTAATCCGCGTCGAATTATTCCAAAAGGTTTTAATATATCAGTATGCAAAGATTTGTTGATTTCTGCATCATGGTTATTTGAATTTTCATCTTTTATTATACTGCTTTCATCTTCCACTTTGTCCAAAATATCCGATTCTGTTAGTGTTTCTGAGATCTTGGAAAATATTTTTTTGGAAAATACAGTTTTAGTTCTCTAGGTTCACTGTCAAACCTGGTGCATAACAACTGAAGGCCAGAGCGGTAATTCTTAGCGTTCGCTGTAGGTCTTTATAGGTAACTACTATATACTGTATTAGTCATAAAAAAAAAGGGAGGCGGGAGAAGAAAAATGAATTTTAAATGTACAATATAAATGAAAAATAGTTTGCATGAACTACAGTCCTATAATTTCAAATAACTGGCATTCACAAAATTTCATATCAGTTTAATTACTGTTACAATTTCAAGAATAAAAAAACTTTCAAGTTAAAATGCATATACCTCCCTTTTTTTTTCATTAGATAATAAATTTTTTAAATTTTCCGAATTCCAGAAATTATAATGCAAAGCAAAAGAAAAATATAAAGTGAAATATTTCTATAAAGAACCCATTGAAAATTCTTCGAAGTCAAACTGCAATGATCAAAACCTCATTCAAGTTCAACCACTGATATCATTACCTTTAAAAATGAAATAATGAAAAAAAGCATCGTTTAAATAGATATGATGAAATGTACTTTTATAAAATTTGCATAATTTCCACTAAAACCAGTCAACGTCGAAAGTGGAGATAAAAAACGTCATTCATTTGCACCTTCTATAACACCTAGAGTCATTCACACTGATTTTGTGAATATCGTACTCGATATGGTAACGCACCATTCTGGTTGAAAATGGGGCAAGTCAAGTGTAATTTATAAGCAAGGTACAACTCAAGAAAGAAAAGTTTCGTTTCTGCGATTCACTACGTCTCAAATAATTGAAAAAAGGAAAAAAATGGATTACAAAAACATGAAAAACAGGATTAAATGGAAACAATGCCAGCAGATTTGAAATGGCATCAACTTTTTAAAAATAATTAAAGCTTTTGTAGGGAGCAATCGCTATGTTAATCTAAACAGTAAACTTAATTATTTTATTATAACTCACATCTCCTAAACAATTTTACACCCTTTAATAAGCCTAAACACAAAACTTCACTGCGTCTCTTTAAAAGTTTTTAACCTATTTTACAAAGAGATGATTTCAAGGGTCATCTACGAAATTGAAATCCAGTACTTACTTCAAATAATGAAGTGAAACCTTCTTGTTTTTACCTTATACACATATGGAAATATTTTTAACTAAATATCTAATAATATAAATAAATAATATAAATAAACTAAAATAATACTAATTTAAAAAAGTTAGAATTTTTTGCACAAGCGTATGCGAAACTTTTGCGAATCGAATATTATAAAAGTTTTTGATAAATTGTAGTTGATATTTATTTTGGATATTTATTTGATAATTCATTTTTCGTACATAAATTATGGGAATTTGAAAATGGACATTTATCTTAGGATCGTTCTGTTTTCTGATATATATATATATATATATATATATATGTGCGTGTGTGTGTGTGCGTGTGTGTGTACGTTTTATGAAAGTATATCTATGTATAAGAAAGAGTATTTTCTTTCACTCATTCATTCACTGACTCATCAACACACAGCAAATTCTACTAGAGCCACTAATTCAAAATTAGGTCAGATTATAGAACATATCGTATAAACACCCACTAAGGAGCGATTTTATAAATACCGCCCACGAGGGGGGGGGGACGTGATTTCACAAAAACCTCTATACCTCAAAGAAAAAATAGATATCCGTAAAATTTTTGCTTTAAAATAAAACTAACTTAAACACTTAAAAATGAATTTCTGAAATTTTAGAAATTCGATCTCCAACGAGAAGGGGGAGGGGGTGGAGGGGAGCAAAATGAGATTTCAACATAAATCTTCATATCACAAAGAAACAAACAGATACACGTAAGATTTTTTTCTTTAAATATAGCAAACGAAAATACCTAAAAACCAATTTCAGGAATTTTAGAAATTCAGCCACCAAGCGGGGAGGGGGCAAAACGTGATTTCACAGGGGCAAAATGCGATTTCACATAACCCTTTATACCTGAAACAAATAGAGAAAAAAGAAAAAGAAAAACAGACACCTGTAAGACTTTTGCATTGAAATATAATAAATATACTAGAAACTCATTTCTGAAATTTTAGAAATTCGGTCCCCAAGGAGAGAAGGGAGCTAAATGTGATCTGACATGGGCAGAATGTGACTTCACACAACCCTTCATAACTCAAACAAACAAACAAGCAACACACACACGCACACGCAAAATAAGATAACCGTAAAATATTTGCTTTAAAATATAGCGAACACAAATACTTAAAAACCAATTTCTGGAATTTTAGAAATTCGGTCCCCAAGGTGGGGAGGGGAAGGGGGCAAAACGGGATTTCACGCAATCTTTCATTTATACATGTAAAAGAGCGCATCCACCCTACTGAGTCAACACTGCCGTGTCGATTCTGCGTGGGATGGGTCTGACAACCACTATGACGAGGTTTTATAAAATTCTCCCTTTTTTTGTCGATGAAGGCAGGCGGCAAAAATCGAAAAATCGCTTTTTTTTTTGGGGGGGGGGGGTTTGTAAAATCTGGATTTTCCAGTAGAACTCTACAAAAAATGCCACACAGAAGTTGAAAGCGGTTGTGGGTTTTCTGGAGTATATTTCCAAAAATCCATTTTGGGTGTTTTGCGGTTTTTGAATGGGAGTGTGTGTGTGTAGGGGGAGGGGGGGGGGGAGGGATTTACGATGAGGCGAATTCGAATAGCGCCCTTTTTTCGTTAAATTTGTACTGAGGAATCTATGGGAACTGCATTCACGAATTTCAGTGTATGGGTTGGTTATTTGCATCAAACACCAGCTGTTAAACTCCACCCTTTTTCTCCCTAGGGGAGTGGAGGTGAGGTCAAAAAACACTTTTACAAGTGTAATTCTGTTCTAAATTATTCCAGGACGAAAATTTTTAGTTCCCCATCATACTATAGGTATGGGGAACTTAAGTAATCGTGAAAATTTTCGACCTCAGTTTTTTTTACTTTTTTACACGTTTTCAGGTGTGAGGAATCCGAAAATGACAAAATTTGTATGGTGTCTGTATGTAGGGTGTCTGTTAGTCTGTTAGTGTGTTAGTCCGTTAGTTTGTTAGTCTGTGTACACGATATCTCGAGAACAAATTAATGCAGAGAGGTCAGATCAGTTTTAAAATATTACTTTCGACACTTGAAAGAACCCTATTCATTTGCAACATTCGATTTTAAAAACTTCGTAAGTTATTAGAAATTTACGATTTTCTTAACATGGGAGAATAGGACAAAAATTCACTTAAACGTGCATTAAATGGAAACTTTTTACTGTAAAAGTGTCAGACCAGTTTTAAAATATCCGTTTTGATGCCGGAATGAACATCAGTAACTATAAATATGCTACTTTGAAAATTTCGCAAGTTATTGGAAATTTACGAATTTTTTAACATGGCAGTATAGGGCAAATTTTCACATAAAGTCAATTTTGAGCGATATTTTCATCGTAAAGATGTCAGACTACTTTTGAAATATTATTTAGCACATTGGCATGAATATTAATGACTATGAATTTTCAAATATAAAAATTTCGTAAGTTATTGGAAATTTACGAATTTCTTAACATGGCAGAATAGAGCAAAATTTCACATAAACGTCAATTTTGAGGGATATTTTCATCGTAAAGATGTCAAACCACTTTCGAAATATTATTTAGGTTACTGGCATGAATATCATAGACTACTATGATTTTTCCAATTTAAAAAATTCGTAAGTTATTTGGAATTTACGATTTACTTAACATGTCAGAATAAGGCAACATTGAGCATAAACTTCCATTTTGAGGATCATAAATACATCAGACAACTTCAAAATTACATTTATGATACTTTTTTGAACATGATTGAATACAAATATTCTAATAGAAAAATTTCGTAAGTTATTCGTAATTTAAGATTTTATCAACATAGCGAAATTGTAATTTTTTCATATAAATATGAATTTTGAGGATTATTGCATTGGAAATAGTAGCATGAAACATAAACAACGGAATTGACCCTGATAAAATAAATTCATAGATTAGAATAAGAAAAATATATCGAAGTGAACGATGGATAGCCTATTAGGCGGGGATTTCTTTCTGTCACTGTATCAAGCTTTGGTCAAATTCATTTTTTTTAACATGATTATAATATATCTCGCACTAGAAATTTATGAGACCATAAATATGGTGGGGAACTGAGCAGAGTCCACATATGCCAACTAGTTTAGTATCTGTGTGTGCTATGAGTACCAAACACGCACTATAAAGGAATTTTAAGAAATGTCTGAATTTCCTGCTTTGGGGTCGCAGGGGGGGGGGGGGGTAAGTAAACACGTTTCTAATTTAACGCTCTTCTAAATTATCTCAGAAAGGCGATTTTTTAGAGTATCGGTTGGTTATGTGTGTGTAACACATTCTATAAAGGGAATTTGCGAAATTTCTCCCTTCCCTCTTTGGAGAGGGGGGGGGGGACAAAAGCTTGTATCCAAACGCAACTCTGTTCCAAAATATCTCAAGGTGATTTTTTGGTGTGTGGGTGTGCTATGTGTACTCAACACGCGCTATAAATGGATATTCTGAAATATCCCCTCTCCCTTCATACTTATGAGGTCAGGGTATTACAAACACTTTTCCAAGTGAAATTCTGTCTAAATTGTCTTAGGAAGGCGATTTCTTGGTATGTGGGTTGTTTAAGTGTGCCTAACACACACTATAAAGGATTTTTTTTTTAATATTCCTCTTCCCTGTTTAGGAGCAGAGGGGGAGGGGGAGGGAGAGGGGGAGGGATAAAAACACGTTTCGATTCGTAGCTTGTGCTGCGAGAACACGGACTCAGTATGTTGCGGGCTGGAAATCTGCTACTGAAGGCAGCGGGAACCCAAATCAAAGTTTTGATTGATTTTAATATATATATATATATATATATATATATATATATATATATTTATTTTATTATTCTTGAGATATTTATATTACTAAGCGGTATGCCATTTTGAGAATTCATTTAAATATAGTGGCCAGCGAAGTGGGCAAAACCTGATAGTTTATTATTTGATACAACTGGTTTAAAATTTTGAATAATTTTAAATCCTAAACTTTACAGTTTAAATATAAGTTTGAATGTAAAATTGGAAAATTTTATCCTGTGTATTTTTATTGAAATTTAAAGGTAAATATAATTTAATAAAAATAAGTTAATATTTTAAGCTTAATCAATGACTGTAATTAAACAATAGACGTTGTCTAAACTGATACAAAATTGATTTTATCATTCGCTGCAGAATTGGAGGTGAAAAATGCGTATTATTTTGCATGATTACAGAATTATGGAATGGTATAATTGCTAAATATATATAACTGTGAATAAATATGTACGTTATGGTAGATTCTCTAACGGAAATAAAGTAGCACTAATCTAATTTTCTTAGCAGATGAAATTCTAAAAGCCTATAGAATAATAATAATAATAATAGTAAATGCTTGTGGATAAATATGTATATCATGGCAAATTCTTTTACTTCGGAAATAAAGTAGCACTAATCTGATTAAAAAAAAAAAAATAATAATAATAAATAAAATAAAATAAAATGAAATAAATAAATAAATAAACAAAAATAAAAATAAAAATACGCGTATATTTTAAAAGCATTTATAATATTTTAAAACTTGTTTTTCAGGAAATTTTCTGTCGTCTATCATAATAATAATAATATAATAATAAATTCTTATGAAATAAAAATTCAATTATTAATTATCCTGAACAAAAACTCAATTTTTTTTAAAGAAAAAAAAAAAAAAAGTAAAAGATTATTGAAATTAAAAATGTGGTACCATACTTAATATTACGAATAACGGAAGTTCAATAACACCAAGTACTATTGAAAAGTTAAAATTATTTATGCATTAGATTAATAGAGATGACTTGCTAAGTAAATTTTACTCTTATCATACCATAAAGATTGTTTTCCATTTGAAAGAGATATTCTATTAAGGTCTGTCTGTTGACAAAGGAATACTTTACAAAAAAGGAATTGAGAGAATTTTTATCTTAATATATATGTTCAAAGTCTTTAAAAAATATAAAGAAGTCCATTTACGCGTGGTCGTGATTTTATGTCTGATTTGATATCGACCCCGATTAAACAAGAACATCTATACATTCATGAATTTACTTATGAAAATGAAAGGCCAAAATTTCCATCTCTTATCAGCAATATGTGCAGATTACTTAGACATATTATATGACACATTGAAGGTACCACTTATAAATGTTATAATTCATTGATATATAAGAGCCGCGCTTAAGTTAAAAATACGACGAAAAGAAAGAAAATGTAAACGCCTGAGTGACTTTCAATTTCTTAAATCTATGTGTCTTCAAAACCTCATTTGCATTTGCAAGCAACAGTGTCTTATCCGTTCATTCATTTATTTATTTTAACAATAACTTGCTTTAATCATGATTTTGAATTCTGATACTGCGTATCACTGCAAAATTTGGCATTCTAGAACAAAAATCGAGACTATATAAAGAAATTTTTATTTTATTATTTTTTAAACATTTAGAGAGCGATTACTCTATTAATTTCGAAGGGTGTTAAGTAATCTTATTAAATTAGTACACGTGCATGAAGAAAAAAAGTAATTCGAAGATGTTAAGTAGAGGTTAAGTGTCATTTCTGGGACTTTTAGATAAAAGAAAGAGGATATTACATTAAAAGGCTTGAAGGTCAGACAAAAAAAAAAAAAAAAAAAAAAAAAATCATTGTAACAAAATGTGTGAAAAACTTTATTTATTTAAATTAGTGTATTAAAATGAATCCTATAATTTTTATACTTGTTATGTTTTCGTTGTAGCTGGATTTTTCTACCTAATTACTAATAATGAATATTCTTAAAAGTATATATTCATTTTTTTTTTTTTTTTTTTTTTTTTTTGTTGTTTCTCCCAGAAATTTTTTTTCAATAATATACAGGGTGGCCATGATTAAACTGACAGTGATTTGTCGCTCGATGTAATTGCAAGAATAGCGCCAAACTTTGTATGACGATTAAACAAGACAGGGGACGAAGGATTCCGAAAAAAAAAAAAAAAAAATTAGGGAAATATATGGCGCTAAGTAACTAAGTTATAATTTTGTCGCAATTTATAATTTAAATTTTATGATTGTGCACATTTTTTCAGCACGCTTTTGTTCCCATTTATTATTTTGAAATTGGAGACACAGCGCTATTTTGACCCCACTTTTCCAATTTTTTAAACTTTCTTTTCTGTTACATAGCGCCCCCCCCCCCCACGTATTCCCCTAATTGTGACTTTTGGAACTTTCTTTCTTTTTTTTCTTTTCTCTCTCTCTCTTTTTTTTTTTAATCCTTCGTCCCTTGACCTGTTTAATTTTCCTACAAACTTTGGTGCATTGTTGCAATTAGATCGCACTAGAACACTATAAGCATTGTCAGTTTAATTATGGCCACCCTGTAATTCAGTCTCCTCCCACCCCTGAACTAATTTTTAAATAAAATTTAAAATTTAATTGTATCCTAACAAACAGAAAATTGAATGAAATAAATAGTAATAAACGATATGTCTATAACTAACAAGTATGTTTCAGGCATTTCTATTATTTCTATATATAGTGTTCGAATATATATTTATTAACTTTTTCTACGTTTATTAACTTTTTTCAATATCTTTTGCTTTGTACAATGCTTCACCTCCAGATGTAATTATTTATTAATAACTTGCTAATTCAAGTCTTCCTACAAGAAAAAAAATATACAGGAAAAATAATTTATAATGTTTAAAACATTAAGAGTATATATTTATTAACTTTTTCTACATTTATTAACTTTTTTCAATATCTTCTATATTATATTATTATTATTATTCTATATTATATTCTTCGCTTCCAGATGTAGTTATTTATTGATAACTTGCTAATTCAAGTCTTCCTTTTTGGCATTTGATCATTATAATGATGAATCTTTATATATATATATATATATATATATGCACGAAAGCCGTTTTAGTAGTAATTGTTCGGATTAGTTTTGGTGCACATCGCATGTAGACAAAGATTTTTAAACATAAACTTAAAAAATATATATAATGAGTTGAAAATTGGCATTTTAAAGAATGATTGCGTTACGCTTTGGCAAAGAGCTTATTTTCCTGAAATGTACTCAAATAATATGCAAATCGCAATGTCAGAATGCGGAAAATTTTTACTTTACCCGAAAATTTGAATGTCCAGGCTTTATCTGTTTCGTTATTGATAAAATACTAATGTTTCATAATGCTGAACTTATTAGTCACATAGTTTCAGACGTCCACCTTTTCTTAAGTGAATTGCAAAACATAATAGCTAATATATATTCGTGTATAATACATGTATATATGAAATTGTTTTGAACCACACAAAGAAAAATTAGGCCTACTTACAATGGCAAAGGTATGAAAGATTGGAAAAGATTTAGCCAAAGGTATTTGAAAAGTTGTAAAACCTATTAAGAAACACTTTAAAACAGGCTAGCTCAATTCTGTTGAAACACATAAATGATTAAGAGGGAAATGTCGTAATCAAGACGTAGGGATTGGAACTAAATTAAATTAATGCCTAAAATAAAAATAAATTTTATTACTTGTTAAAGATCATATTAATTACAGAAAAAAAAAATCGGAATTTTTAGAATTTTGGTATTTTATGTTCTTACCAGTTTCAGGTATAATAGACATTCTATATATTGTGAAATAAATAATAATCTGCTTTATTAAAAAAAAAAAAAAAACTATAACCAAGTGCATGCAATTGAAGGCGTGATTCTATTAAAGCAGAAAATTAGATGAAAGGGAAAGATGACATGATTATAGCACTCTAAAAATTAAAAGTAATATATTTTAACTCCAAATTAATAAGGTTCATAATCTGACACCAAAAATAGGAGAATAGCTATTCATAAGTCTAAGCTAACCTACTTTCTAGCATATTTATAAAATCATTTTCATTCGTAAACGCATGAAACTTACAGATTTATGCATTTTAATACAACAGTGACAAAACAACGTGTTTATTATTATTATTATTAATCAAAAGTTCGAGAATCTTTCAGAAAATGATATCAAAATAGGCCTTTTAAGTCTGTTTTTGAGACTTGATAGGCAGAGAACGATCATTACAGACAGCCAGTATTACTATTTCAGGACGTGTCATATTTACATGAAACTAAAATATGCTGTTCAATTCATTGGAGCATCATTTGTAATCGATGTAAATTTATTGTATTTATGATACAAAAATAACTAGGTGAATCTATGTGGATGTTTTAGTTTATTAAACCGCGAAAAAAAATTAAAATGTCTTCAAACAAAAATGTTTCTGAGATGATAGATTTATGACCACATATGCATAGTTATCATAGAGTAGTGAAAATATTTTACAACCAAACAGTTATTTTGTAGATAATGTACTGGAATCATGTTTCTAGATGCGCACATTTCAGGTTATTGAATTTTTCCCTGTTTTATCCGAAACTTGTGTGAAAGCGGAATAGAATCCCTTAGAAAGACCTCCACCGAGGGCATTTTTCTAGGTCCTCAGCGTAGATGACGGGTCTTAAACTACTCACATCAATACCAACAGTATGTTATCGAGTTGCATTATCATAAAGTCAACTTTTTCTTTCCCTAATGTGTCTGTAATGTCTTTTACAGATAAAAAATCTGCAGAAGATTTTCAAAACTGGGTGTTAAAGGCATTTATACAGTCCGCAGCAAAGGTATCCGAGCACTAGCAATAATCCCTGTCTAAAAAAAAATACACTTAATACTGCTTTGTTAAATAAATCCTTATCGAGTCATGTTCTTAGTCAGTCTAAGAACATGATTCAACAAGTATTTATTTAACAAAACAGTATTAAGTGTACTTTTTTGATATCTGAATTATTGGCTAGTGCTCGGATACTTTTGCTGCCGACTGTTTATTCTTAATGCTATAACATAAATTTGAGGCATCTTAAATTTTGTAACTTAATTTTTGCCTACCGGGCAATAAGATTTGATTTAAAGAACTGAAAACCAGTCCTCAAGCAAAATATTCAAAACATGGCTTAATAGTAAAATTCCTGTAGTCAAATCCTTCATGAAATTGTTTTATCCCTTAACTGATTTTTAAACATCTGCATTAGAGAATAAGGAAAAATGAAATTTTCTGCATTAAAAAATTGGGGCTAACAAGACTGTTTTCCATAACAACATTCAAAAGATTTTTAAAGACAAAATTTAAAAAATAAAAATATAAACTGAAAATGCTACTCATATATGATTCGCATAATTATATTTATTCGTGACAAAATTCGTATATTTCTTTCTAAAAAATCTGTTTGGTGATATGACGTATTTTTTAAAAATAATGTTTATTAGTTAATTTTATTATGATACTTATTCAGTCAGATCATAAATATAAGAAATTAACTATGAAAACAAAAATGGAAGAAAATACGCTTCATTTATTGATATAAGTAATAGTTTTTCCTTTCACAGTAAAAACATAGAAAGACGACACTTTGCAAAGATTTTTGTAGAAATTTTGAAAACTGAATGCATATAAAAATTGATTTTGAAAAGAATTATTGACATTTTGATAAAAATAAAATAAAATCATGTAATAATACTAAAATAAAGATTATCAAATAAATTTTTCTCAGTTCCTTATGGTATCTTGCATTAAGGACGACGCAACCTTTTAAATATGGAATTAAGAAGCACGAAAATATTATATAAGACGTAAGCATTATATTGCTTACGTCCCTGTCAGTCAGCATCTCTAAATTAAGTTGAGGCCTTGGGCCGAATTAACTCATTCAATGAGATGTCACTCGGCACCAAATGTTTAAGTGCTAAACACTGTTGGTTTCTATGATTTCAAAGATGAAATGAGTATCACAAAAGCTAATTAATATACGAAATAATCATTTCGAAAAACATTCACTAACTAGCGCTAACTAGCGTGATTTCTAAAGTTTTCCTCACTCTTTAGCGATGAAAAGAAACTGGTATATTATTTGTTTCACAGTTCTACTTAAACTACTTTCTCCAATACTGAAATTAAGCTACGATTTTCAGCAATGTTTTACCTAAAATAAAAATACAACCTAATAAAATAGATTTTTTCTATTCAATTTAATATGCAGTGAGGAATGACACATAAATTTTTACAAGTTTAGGGTATCTAATTGCGTCCGGATATTTTAGCAATTTTTTTGTAAATATATATATATATATATATATATATATATATATATATAAAAGTAGAGAGAGAGAGAGAGAATTTTTAGCAAAATGTTCACAAAATTTACTGCTTACGGCAGATATCCAACATTAAATTCCAGTAATAATTTATTTATTTATTTATTATTATTATTATTTTTTTTGTTCTATTCATTATTATAGCTTTGATCTGTATTATAAACTAAATGGTTAATGATATAAAATAAAAAAATAAAAAAGAAATCACTGAAGGTATTGGTGTTAAGGTTAAGGTTAATTGACTGCGCTAGGGTCCAAAGCCTGAGAAGTGCCATCCGGCGTGGCTTTTTAGAGTCCTAGCCCGTATTTGCGCAAGTTTTGAAGGAAACCAAAGAAAAGTCCGAATGGCTAGACCAACGAGCGTGACCTAGGATCGAACACGGCACCTCATGTCTACCAGCTTTCAGAGTAGAACCTTTCGGCCACAGGTGGGGCCAAAGACTACTGAAATATAGCAAATTTCGTAGAAAAATATAGAATTAAAAAAATTAAAAAGTCTATAAAATTATTAAACTTACAGATAAGGCTTAGTTTTTAATTTAAAATACAGACAGATGTAAGGAAAATATTGTCATAAAATTTCAGTGAAATATCTTTAAAACTTTTAGAGCAATAAAGTTTATCGCACATAAAAATAACGGAGAAAACTGATTTTGTAAGAATACATTTTTACAGAAAAGCTATATATTCGGCTGCTTCTAATCATTGTACATATAAATCCAAAACAGTTTTAGAATCCTTAGATATTGCGCTTTCAAACCAAATAACGTAAATAATCTACAAAAAAAAAAAAAAAAAAAAAAAAAAAAAACTCATGCTTTTATTTTAAAATGCCCTAAAAACTTCAATTCAGTAAATGTGGCTAATATAAATGTATGCAAATATAAAAATTCCATCGAATAATAGGAAGTGATTTAAATTCGATAACAAACGTTCAGCTCAGTTGGGGGGCCCAGGCTCTCAGTCCACCTTAAGTTCATTACTGCTTGAGCATGTATTGTCGTCGAAATTATACATTTATGCAAAATTTTAGCGCAATCGGACGGTATTAAATTTGTTAAAAATTTGAAAGAAATTTTGAACTGGATTTGGTGGCTCAGGGACTCCAGACTAGGAGTTATACATGTACACAAAATTTCAGATAAATCACCTGATAGAAATTGTATGAAGACTTAATTGTTTGATTTGACCCATACACACAAATGTACAACATATCAATCAAGCAAGTTAAATAAAAGAATGTAAAAAAACTCGAAAATTTCCTTCAAAATGTTTAATTTGAGACAGTCAGATGCTTTAAAATGATTACGTTTTATATTTATTTTCCAATATTAGGCTGGTCTTCAGTTACCCGCTTGCTGGTTCGAATCCCGGTTCAGGCAGAGATGTTCATAGTGGTTCGGAATCTAATGAGGTCCCGGTTTAATGAGTTACAATGGGGAAAAATATCACCGTAGTGCGACAACCTACTCGACCGAGGATAGAACCTACATGACCTTTAATCGACCTGTGCTCCATCTCAACTTGCACCCGTTATCCCAGCCTTTCGCAGTTTTTTGTAATTTTTACTAAAACTTGCGTGAATAGGGGCTAGGAATCCTTAGGAAGACCTCCCATGGAGGGCACTCTACCAGACCTAGGATCCTAGTGTATTCAATCGGCCATAATCCATACAACCACAACCAATATTCAGTTTAGCATCAAAATATTTCGAATTAAGCTAAATAACAATCAGACGAATTCGTTTTCAATGTAGCACTCATATAATTTTTATTTCAGTTTTAGCAACTCCTTCATCCGATTTAATAAGCTTTAAGAATATTCGCATTGCTTTTTCTTTCGAAATTTATTTTAATCAAAACAGAAAACCTTTTTTGTGAGAACTCATATTTCCCTACTGATTTCGCATCCTTCAAGAAATGGATTTTATAATAAAACTGATTAGAAAAGTTCTTATAATTAATGCCATCAAAAGTTTATCTATTTTAAAAAATAGTTATGGAAGTGCTAATTTGTAGCTTGATAGGAAAAAAAAAATTACAAAAACATAATCTTCAATCTATTTTGAAAAGCCACAGATGTATTAGAAAAAATTTAGCAATGTCTTCTCTTTTTCAATATATTCAATGCATTATTACTTTTTTTTTTTTTTTTTTTTTTTTAGTTTGGTGGAGGGGGAGAATCTCGTAACAATTTCAAAGGATAAAAGTAATGAGTTTTTCTAATGTCCTGTAGAAAACTTTTCATACTTGAAGGATAGTTTAGGATATTTAAGATCTAAACTGAGGTTTTTGAACTGAGCAACCCGGAATCAGGTTTAATCTCAACAGCCGCTACCGCTGATAGTCAATCATTTTTGTTGTGTGGATAAATAAAAACATGCATATAGCATCTTGGTTCAGCATGGCATTCTACAATTATAGTCAATCATTTTATTTTACTTTATTTTATTTATTTATTTTAAAATGGAAAGCACCTTAGCAATCATAATTCAACTTGAATTTAGACTTATTTTTTAACACCGATAAATGCAAAAGTAAATATTCTTTAGTTCAAGCATTCACCGCAACCGATTACGATTAAATCAGAAGTTAATTATCTGAAATTTTCTAGCCTAAATTTAATATAAAAAGGTTTTTAATTAAGATAATTCTACTTACAAGCCAGGAGAGATCCACCATCTTTCCGGTAGCATCTTGACACCAAAGAATGTCGTCTGGAATAAAGGGCATTTCCTATGATGTATAATAACCTGAAAGAAGCAATAAAAAACAATAAGTATATGAATTCTAAAATGAAATTTATTTAAAGAAAAAAATAAAATTATTTATAGCTGATGTATATATATATATAATTTATCAATAAATTCCATTGCAGGGTTTCACCATAGATTGCATAAAAATAAATGGTGAAAGGCATGATTCTATTTTTGACTTTTTACTCAAAGATTTATAAAATTAAGTGTTTTCATAAGCATTTTTATAATTTAATACTTATCTACACTGTAAAAAATTCTGTTAAATATGCAATAATCTTTAGAAAACCGCAATACTTAAAAGTTGCATTCACAAGTAGAATTTCATTGATAACAGGACATTTGCAGAGTTGCCAACGTTTATAATTTATTCCGGAGCATTTTTAGCCTTGCCTTCCTTTTGCACCAAAAATTTTGTAGAATATTTCTCTTTAATATGTGACAACGATTAAACAAGAAGAAAATTATTCTTCAAATTTTCCGGTTTGAAAAAAACGTGGGGCGAACAATGCTCCAGAATGAATTATAAAAGTTGGTAACTCTGCATTTGCGTACAGTCAAATATAGTATATGGAATACCTGAATATCGTAAAATGGAATAAAAATAAGAGAACACCAAAATTTCCCAAGGAAAAGAAAATGCACACAAACTGCTAAAGTAATTGAAAGAAAGTGCTTCATTCAATCAAAGTATGTTTTGAAATGAAACTCGGAGCACCCAACTAATGATTGACAATTGGCTTGTATTTTATTTAAACTTATGGATGTGCAAGCATTCATGTATGTTATGTATATTATGGAAATTTATTTAAAATAGTTGAATGTAGTGTATGATATACTTTTCTACTCTTTCATTAACCTAACTTTATTACGCCAGATTCTAATATAAAAAATAATAATAAAATTTTTTATTGTTTCAGTTGCTCTGTGCAGGAAGCTAATTATTGTTCAGTTGCTCGTGGCCTTCCCGAACGGGGTTTTGGCTGATATGGCGTCTTAGGAGCTAATAGATGATAAATTATACTTTTTTAGAACGATTTAAAAGTTTCGATATTTCCTCAACATTCTTACTGTGCAATTTCAAATTCAGAATTTTACGCACTTCATCATTAGAGAGCTGCAAAGCTTTAGGCATCTTTTGAAACGCAGAACAAATGACTGCTTCCCACTTTATTAGGCTCAAAATCGACGTCATGATTATTGACACCAAATTTGTATAAAACTTCATTTGTCTTTCTGGGACATGTTATTTATGTTTATTCTAATATTTAAAAAAAATTCCATTAAATATAGGGGAAGGTAGCTTAAAATGGTCCTAGCGGGCGAAACGATTCACATACGTTTTCTTCCAAACAGGTAGCGCTATATATCGGGCAACATATAAGCTAGTTGTACCAAGTCAATGTTATGCGTCTGAATAGAATTTTTTGAAAAAGTGGGTTTTATAAAAATTGTTACAAGTTAAGCACTAACTTTCCTAATTATTTAGATACACAGTCTTTCATGTGCAGAAATATGTCTTGGTTTATTGAATAAAATATGTTTTTAGATGTGTATTACACTTGCTAATTTTGTTGTTTCTCGGCGTCATCCAGTAATATGACCTAAAAAGGGGGCATGTTGTTGGGTGAAATGATCTATTATGTGAATAGTTTTGAATCCATTATGCGAATCGTTATGAATCCATTATTTGGATCGGATGTGGCGGAATTAGGCATTATTTAATTTATTTCTGATTTTGTTGTGGGTTTATTGTTATATCTATTATTTTTAGATCATAATTTTCAAATATTCCATTTTCTTGTTTTTCTTCCTTTCTAAGTTATTTCAGGCACTTTTTTTTTTTTTTTTTTTTTTTTTAATAAAATAATTCATGTAGGCTATCTCATTGTAAAACTTTTTTTTATTTCATTATGTATTGTCACAATTATTTTTATATACTTTATTTTGCAGATAAAAAGCAATTTCCAATTATTTTTAAATGAAGGATCATTTTGCCGTTTGGTGAGGGTAAAATGATCCTTTGGACCCTTTTTTAAAAATCTATTTTTTTCATTACTCAGTTTAAGTTTAAAATGTTATTAAAGTATGTTTATAATGCAAAATATACTGTAAAACACGCTAGCAAAAGGCCAAAGTTTTATTTAAACAGTTTATGTTGTTTTACACAAACTTTCTATTAACCCTTTGCGGCGCAAGACAATTTGAATCATTTAAATTATACTGCCACCGGAATTCATGAACTAAATTAAACTAAAAGAAATTTTAAATTTTAAGGTTTAAAAAAACGGCTTTTTCTGATATGTTATAAACGTGAATTTTTGCTAAATAATTTCCGGGATGAATTTTTGCAGCTGGATCTTAAATTTTGCGTCCTCGCAGCGAGGACAGCGCGCGTTAAGGGGTTAAGTGAATCATTTTAGGTCACTTTCCCCTACACTGTAAAAAATATGTCCTATTTGCTGCCAGAAAATCTCTGTAATTTGAGAAAATACGCGTAGTTTACGAAAAAATTATGTTGTCAGAACGTATTTTCTCAAATTACAGAGAATTTCTGGCAGCAAACAGGATATATTTTTTATAGTGTACGGGTATTTTGAATTGGATATTGCTGTTTCCTTATAATAGATGGCATAACATACCAACACAGTAAAAATTATATTTCATCAAAAATTGTAGGTAAAATACAAGATTCTATAAACTTTTGGTATAGACTATATATTTTAAGGAAAGTTATTTAAAATACTAAAATGGAACGTATGACATATTTTTCTTCTTTTGAAAACATTTATAACGGTTTTTTACAATTAAAGGATACTTTGGTATTTATTCATATTTTCAGAATTGAACTCTATTTACAAACACTAGCTAAAAACCTATTTTTGAGAAACTGTATTGATCTTTATTATCTGTTTGAAACGATAACGATGCTTTTAGAATTATAACTTTAAAAAAAAATCTGTCAATTCAACAGAAAAAAAAAACTGTATTTTTAACTTTTTTTTTTTTTTTTTTTTTAACGAATTTTGATATTTTAACTGTAAAAATCATAGTTTTAACAACAACCTCTGTAAATTTTAACGAAAACGATTTTTAGGAAACTTACCTTGATGAGTTTTGAACGGAACAGGGTACAGGGCAATTCCGCCGAGATTTTGATCCCCTATTCCCCTCATAGGACAACTCCACCTAGCCATTTTCCTGAGGCGAGAAGAGGGGATGTATAGGACCCCCTCTTCTCGTCTGCAGCAGTATTTCCATTTTTGGCGACGCATCGCATTTTGGCGACGCATTGAGCTTTATAAGAGCCCCTTCCCTCGCTTTGGAAAGTTAAGTAAAAGTAAAGTAGATTTTAACCAAAATATGAATTAAAAATTGTACTCATAAACATGTATTTAATTTTATTTTTCATTGCTATTATATGTTCTTTTATTTAATAATTATTTAATCGTAATAATAAATTCTGCTATCAATAAAGGGTATTGCAGGTTAAGCATATGAAAACTGCACCAGCGTCAAATGAAGAGTTCTTGCCTTCTATTTATTGTTCTTTATCTGAAATATCTTTTGCACACAACTTTAGATTTCTACCCTCAACAATTAGGGAGTAATGGGGGTGGCAACCTAAAACGTTAAATTTATTTATTTTTTAAACTATTCGAGATATGTTATCGAGGTTGAAACTATTTATAAATATTTAAGAAGTACATAATATATATTTTTTGCAGAATTATCTCTCGATTTTAAACGGTAAAAAATGATAAGTAAATTTTTGATGGGCAATTTTTTATACTATCCACCAAAGTGACACCTACCAAAAAAATACAGTTTATTTGTTTATTAGTTAGCTGTTACATATAAAAATTACAGAAGTGTCAAATTGCGGAAACGTAGTGAAAAAAATAATAATCATTTAATAATAATACAGAGGTGCAAAAGTTTTCACTGTCAAAATAAATGATTCACACCAGCATTCGTTATCAATAATTTCTATTATGGTCAATCGCAATAAATATACCACAAATATGATATAAATTATTGATAAATGTACGCTGGTGTAAGTTTTCCGTCCTGAGATGGAAACTCTTACATTCTTGTAATAATACCAATGATATAATATTTATTTTTTAAAACAGTTTAATATTAATAAATAGACAATGCAAGCAAATATAAAAATGCTCTATTAACATTTGTTATTAAAAAGTACCAATTTGCAATTAAAAAAAAAAATATTATTTTTAATTGGTATCAGGGATCTTACATCTCGCCGTTTTTTTTTTTCAAGATACTTTTAGGAATGAGAAATTTCCCTAATTTTTTCTACTTTATTTTTATACACTAGTCTCTATCCTGGTTAATCACGACATATTACTATGAAAATACTGACATAAAGATTTCTGCATGCAAAAAATATAGATGCTAGCTTTTTAATTTATTCAGGGGTATTTTTGGCCCCGCCTTTTTTCCATACCATTTATTTTTTTAAGGATGAAATAGAAGATATATATTGGAGAAAATTTTCTGTAAATAAAATGGTTCGAAATAGGATATCTTATCGAGGTTGAAACTGTTTATGAATGTTTGGGAATTATATATTATATATATATATATATATATATATATATTCGGAATTTCTGCTCGATTTAAATCTGAGAAAAATGACGTATATTTTGGTGGACGATGTTTTATAGTATATATATCCACCGAAGTGACACCTACAAAAATTAAAATTTGCTTGTTTATTAGATTGCTATTACACACAAAAATAGCAAAAGTGCCAAATAAGTAGACCATAGTTTAAAAAATGAAATCCATTACAGGTATCCGTATAAAGTAATTTATGTTTTTAGAATCAATTATAAAAAACAAAGATAAATTACAAAAAAGAATCATTTTCAATCAAGATTTAATCATCATCACTATTTTCTTCAGTAATGATAGTTACACTAGTTTTATCAAATGTTGAAGTCAATATTTCAGCTGGTTTTACAATTTTTGATTTGCATCGACCATTTGACAAATAGTAAAATATTGCTGCTAAATGGGGAGGAAACTCCCGCCCCCCCCCCTTTTTTTCATAGATGCCAATATTTTGATTTGTTCGGAGTACTTTTAGCCCCGCCTTTATTTAGCACCACTTTATTTATAGAAATATTTTATCAAATATATAACTTTGATAAAATCAGACAAGTTTATCCTTAAAAAATAAGTGGTATGGATAAAAGGCGGGGCCAAAAAGTATTCCGGAATAAATTAAATTTTGCCATCTATGCTATTTTCATATAGAAATTTTTATATCAGTATTTTTGCAGTGTTATGACGTGATTAAACAAGGTAGAGGCTATTATATAAAAATAAAGGTAGCAAAAATTACGGAAATTTCTCGTCCCTAAAAGTGTTTTGAAAAAAGGGCGAGATGTAAGATCCCTGATAATAATCAAATAGAATTTTTTTTTTTTTTTTTTTTGCTAATTGTTACGTTTTAATAACAAATGTTAATAGAGCATTTTTATATTTCCTTGCATTGTTTATTCATTAAGTAGTTTTTAAAGACAAATATTATACCATTGGTATTATTATTAAGTGATTATTATGTTTTTCACTACGTTTCCGCAATTTGACACTTCTGTAATTTTTATATGTAATAGCTAACTAATAAACAAATAAACTGTATTTTTTTGGTAGGTGTCACTTTGGTGGATAGTATAAAAAATCGTCCATCAAACATATACTTATCATTTTCTATCATTTAAAATCGAATGAAAATTTTGAAAAAAAAGATATATATTATGTACTTCATAAACATTTATAAATAGTTTCAACCTCAATAAGATATCTTGAATAGTTAAAAAAAAAAATTAAGTTTAACGTTTTAGGTTGTCACCCTAATTACTCCCTAATGGTTGAGGTTAGAAGTTTAAAACTGTGTGCAAAAGCTATTTCAAATAAAGAACAATAAATAGAAGGCAGGAACTCTTCATTTGACGCTGGTGCAGTTTTCATGTGCTTAACCTGCAATACCCTTTATTTCTAATTTTCGTGTAGCACTTGAATATCACAAAATACAAGTAACAATTAACAATTAACTTAAGAAAATTTTTTCATTTTAGTTGAAATTGTTCCGATTACATTTACAAATTTATTAAATTATAAATAAGAACTTAAATTTTCTTTACTTCAATATTCAAATATATATTACTTAACTTATATTAACTTAAATTAAATTTTCTTTACTTATTTTCTTTAATTTACTTTAATTTTTTATTCAACAGTGATGAATAACAGTAATAACAACAGTAATAATTCTCTGCGATGAAAATCATCTCCATCTGCATATATCGTGGAAAATAGTTTTAATAAATAACAATTTTATTTTTATTAAATAATTTGTAATACGTGAATTTGTATAGAAAAAGTATAGAAGAAAGTTTCACGGTGGTTACAACATACTAGCTGATAATGGAGGGACATTCAGAAGATAGTTTTTAGTAACATAGCTGATTTTGTTGGAAGACTGAAAAAAAAAAATCACTCTAGGGAAAAAAAAAAAATACCACGAAAAATATCCTTCCAGAAAAAGAGTCCACATAATAATGTACAAAGAATTTTATTATGGTATTCTGGGTCGACTGAAAATAAAAATTACGGAACAGAAATGTCCACAAATAACTTTTTTAAATGGACGACTTTTAGTAATATAAATGATAAATCGATTATTATAGTTTCAGTACAGATTTTGACAGTTTACTCTAGAAAGGCAATCCTTGATAAAATAATATAACATGTTTGTGACATTTTCACGGAATAAGAATAACTGAATTATCTTTTCCATATTTTCGTTTACAATAGTCATATCATTTAAAAATAATCATATAATCCCCACTCCCCCGCTTGACCTGAAATAAATGGGCATTTCTAACAATACCACTTTTAATCCTCAATCCCCTATAATTAATATGTTAAAAACTTACGACAAATTTCATGTTTGCACATTAATATATAGATTATTACCATTCTTATGTGTATTTGTTTTTAACAAAATAAGAATGCCGAAAGTTTTAGCATGGAAAGTGTCGCCACCTTTTACTTCGCCAATGGTGATGCCTTCCCCCCTCACTAGGCGGAATTGTCTTATCGAGGGGAAACGGCGGAAAGAATGCGGTGGAGTTGTCCCATTGGGGGAAACAGCTGATAAAATTTTCGGCGGAGTTGGCCTATGTTTCGGCGGAATCACGTCGTGCCCGTTTTGAACTGACAATTTCCTGTTTCGTAGCCAGTTGCTTAACCTCGGTCTTCACATGCAGGTGTAACAAATTCCGTTACAAATTATAATACATTTACAAATTTATTCTTTGTTTGAAGGAACTTGGTACCTTTTACGGCATCACTGAAGTAGGTTTCTCATAAAAGCTTATATTTCTATTTAATATTTATAAATTGCACTATATTAGATTTCTTTAATAAAAAACATACTCAGGCAACAATGCTTATGGTCTTATATACATTTTTTATCGAATTCAAATTTCTAAATTAAGTTCCTTTAGCTTGCATTTTTTCATGAATTCATGATTTTCAAAATGCTAAAACGTCTACAAAAAATTAGATATTAATAGAATATTAATATATGTTTAATAGAACAATAGGACCGCCTTAAACAAAAAAATAGGGATGGGTTTTGGTTTTGAAATTTATTGATTTGTTTTTGAGAATTAAAAGTTAAATTGCATGTATATGTAAACATTTGGGAGGGGGGGGGGGTGAAATGAATTTCGTTGTTATATTTTTATTTTTTATATTTTTTCTTTTAAAGATATTGCAAAATCCATCCGTAATTCTTTTAGGTAGGTTTTATTAAATATCCTAAAAGACAATAAGTCTTTTTCTTAAATATTTGTAGAAGTTTTAGCATTTTGAAAATCACGAATTCATAAAAAAATACAAACTAAGAAAACGCAATTAAAAGATTTCAAATCTGTAAAAATTACATAAAAAATCTCAAGAATCGTTTCCTGAAAATATATTTTATTGAACAAATCTAATACAGTTCAAATTTTAAATATTAAATGGAAATATAAGCATTTATATGAAATCTACTTCAGTGGTGACGTCAAAGGTGCCAAGTCCCCCTGAAAAATTAAAGTTCGTTAAAAAAAAAGTATTTTTCTTCTAAAAATATGGTTTGTTTACTATTGAAAATACAGTATTTTCTGGCACACCACCTGCAGGTTTTTTTCCTGTTAAATTGACAGATTATTATTATTACAGTGTTATTATTATTGTATTATTATTTTCCAGTGATAGGATAATTTTTTGCTTGTAATTTTTATTTATTTTACTTTTTTTTTTTATTTTTTTTATTTATTTACTTTTTTTTTAATTATTTATTCGGTGAGTTTGGTGGTATTTCAAGATTTAAAAATGTGAATCTTCCCTTGCCATTCTAAATTTAAAATCCTGGTACTATTAGGTATTTCATTGAGGTTGAGAGAAGGCGGGAACTACAGAAAAGAAAAAAAAATGTTTCTTCTTTGAAATAGTTTTTTTTTTTTTTTTTTTTTTTTTTTCTAAAAAAAAGTATATATATATATTTTTTTCGGTAGAAATTACAGATTTTTTTACTGTATAGTTGAACTCTTCTGCTAACCTAATTTTACTGAGCCCGACCTGACCTGAAAAATATTTAAAATTTCTTTATTATTATCTTATTTGATCTATATGCATAAATTTTTGATGGAAAAATTAAAATAAAATATGATGATGAAAAATTGTGCAAGTATCAGGACCATTATCGGTCTCCTCACATTTTAAGAATCAGAATACACTCCTTCTCATAAGGACACCCGTTTTTCTATATTAAGTAAACACTGAACACTATTATTTAAATATATATGTTTTTTATTAATTTGAATTTCATTAATAGACGATATTTAAAAAGTTTTATCGTTTTTCTATCTTAAAAAACTTTAAGTACGGTCAAAAAAAGGATTTTTCAGATGTTCACAATTATAAGGACAGCTCGAATCTTAGTATTTTTTTTTTTTAAGTTATTCTTTAAATTAATATTTTTGGGGGTCTCTTTTTAGGGTGAAACAGTCAGACATTCTCTCTGGTATATATATATATATATATGTATGTATTATTTAATATTCAGTTTCAATACCATTTCATACAGCATAGATGATATTCTGAATACATTTAAACTATTTAAAATTGCTTTCCACTTGCATGCACTTTTCTAATATGATAATTTAAGGTTTTTTCAACTTTTAGACCACGGGAAAGGCAACAATATAGAAGTTTCTTTCTTCAAACTATTTCCTATTGTTCTAGAAGTAGAGCAAAAATGTAAGTCTTGTTGAAAAAAATATTATTACCCTCCAAAATCTAACAAAAATCTGAGAATTTCACGTTTAAAATTTGCGGATATTCTCTTGATGTTGATAATAATAGAAAAAATTACTAAATTCATCCTGCCTTCAGTAGAAACAGCTTCCCAGAGCGCCATAGATCCACCTTTAAAATGCCCGATTCTTATCTGCCTTTAAAAAAATCTGCTCTGCCTTTCAGTATCTTCGGATCGTGCCAGTAACTGTTAAAACCATATGGTTAATCAAGAATAAAATGTTTTTCATCCGAAAATGCAACATTTTACCATTTCATATTGTCTTTATTCAACTGTAACACAGACGTTCTTATCCGCATTAAATGCTTATTGATTATCACAGGTTTTTTATTCATTTTAACATATTATTAATTAATTTAAACATGCATAAGTACGAACCCCAACTTTTCGTTCAAAATTACGAGCAAATTCAGCAGCAGTCATTATGAGTAGAACAGTAAGAGGAATTATGAGTCTTCGATCTCTGTAAAACAACTCTGATTTTGCATCAGATCTCTCTCCTGTCGAACCAGCAGTTCAACGTTCGATCACATTTCCTTCAGCAATCTTAGATCTTCGAATTCCATTAGAAATTCGGCGGATTGAAATTATTCTTCCACTTAAAAAACACATTTATCATACTTCACTACATGAACATTCTTTTTTTCGAGGAATTATCAGTAATGTCCGTCCGAGAAAAATTGAAGGCTTATATATGAATTAATCTGGCCCAGTAGTAAACAAATTCGCATGTCGACTGTAATTTATTCGCTAGTAAGTTAAATAAAACGAAAAAATCTTGATTGTCCCTGTAATTATGAACATCTAAAAACGTGGAGAAAAAAATATTTTGCATTATTTTTTATTAATTTTGTTTCATATTAAAAAAATTATAGCGGTTTTGGTTTTTAGAATACTAGATATATTAAGTGCACTTAGTATAATCTTGTTCACAATTATTTTTACATTAGTTATTTCAAAATATAAAGTGTCCTTATAAATATGAGAAGGAGTGTATAATTATACATTATGAATTAACAAAAATTGAAATACTTAAATGAAAAATATGACATATTTATTTTGAAAATATAAATTTGTAATTAAAGCATACTTAATTGTTTATACGCATTTCTAGAATTAAACTTCATTTACAAACGCAAGTTAAAACCTATGTCAAGATTTTGGCTTTCACTTTACGATCATTTTTTGCATATTAAGGTTCGTTACATTGTACCTGGGTCATTCCATATAAATTCAAGGAGGTGTGTTACTCGATCATTTTTGTTTCCTTTAATACTTATGTCCCTTATAGGCCTTTATGAGAGATGTTCAAAAAAGCTTTTATTTTTTCTCTACGATTTTTACACAGGTCATCAAAAGTCGTTCTCCTGGTCAAAAATGGGATTATTAGACCTTTATATTTTGACACAAATCTCTTTGAATTAAATATATAAGTTTTAATTTTAAATACTAGTATCAAAGTACATAAAGTAAAGATGTCACATGCTTTGTTACACTGATGTAACTTAATAATTAAAATAATTACAATAGGTCAAAGTTAAAGGTCAAACATCAAATTTTTGGCAAGGACCAAAAGTAACATCTAATTTTTTTTTTCTACATATAGTATTGATATGTAAATGCAATAGGAAAAAAAATTAGTTTGTTACTTCAAGTCCTTCATTGCTTTTTTAATGATTAAAATAACAAAATGCATTTTGATGTCCAAAAAACTCTATTTAGGCTTAATATAAATCTATTTCAATGTGCACAAATAAAAGTCCATTTTTAAGCTTTCCAATAAGCCCTATCTGATGTTCCTGCTAATTCATATAAAAATTCTACAGTTTTTAGATAATGAGTCTAAAATGACGATTTTTACTCATCCGCAGAGTAAAAAAAATGGCTACGTCTCAAGAACAAAATTTTTTCAAGAAATAAAATAAACTGTTTTGGGATACAGAAGATGGGTACATATCACTTACCAAATTTCATCAAAATCAAAAATGGTGCAGCACGAACCATTTGTTGATTTAACATGAAATGACCCGTTATTGTCGTGGAAGTTGACGACTTTTTAGCATGTAGAAATTCATTTTTTAAGACATAAGTGGGTTCAAGTCGACGAATGCACTTCATTTAATGAATACACAGACCGTAGATAGAGCTTGTAATGATATTGATTAATATATATATATATATATATATATATATATATATATATATATATATTGTCGACATGTCTATGTTTAGAAAGTAATTCTTAAAGACACAAGCAAGTCCTAGCCGACGAATGCACTTTATTTAATGGATATTCAGCGCTTAAATAGAGCCCGTAACGATATTGTTTGAAAGTTGGTGACATTTTTGTGTGCAGAAAATAATTCTTAAAGACATAAGCAGGTTCTAATTGATGAAAGCACTTCATTTAATGAATATTCAGCCCATAGATAAAGACTGTAATGGTACTGAT
The DNA here is from genome assembly GCA_963930645.1 of Salticus scenicus. NCBI lineage: Eukaryota > Metazoa > Arthropoda > Arachnida > Araneae > Salticidae > Salticus > Salticus scenicus. The sequence goes on from OZ005657.1 coordinate 226,252,917, forward strand.
AAAAAACGCTGTCGATAATTTAGCGCGTAGAAAGTAATTCTTAAAAAAAAAGCAGGTTCTAGTCGACGAATTCATTTTATATAATTAATATTCATTAAACAGTTGAATAGATCTCTTTTTTTGTCCTACAAAAATTAATATTTTTGAAACAATGCAATGAAATAGTCATTTTCACTACAGAAATCAAATAAACATTGTTAGATACACTACAGAGCATAATTTTTGCTAAATCAGGAACAACCAAATATTTCGAAGTCTAAATGGAATTTGAATTCATCGAGAGTATTGTCAGCGGTTTATGGAATTTTCAAGGTAGTTCTTCGCGAAAAACCAATGCATCATTACAAAATTTCCAGACCTAGACTCCTATTGAGGTTAGAGTTTATAAATTTTCTGAATCCCTTACTACTATTTTTTGCCACATTTGAATACCTAATTTGAAGCTAAGTCAATGTCCACCTTCATGGAAATGAAAAAACTTTCATCTGTTTTCACTTTTACTGTAATACCGTATAGAAAGTAACACGCAAATATATTAGGCAAGGTCTAGTTTACAATCATCAACAATCAGTTTTTTTTTTTTTTTTAAATATATATAGTCTTGTGAGTCAATTATAAAACTTTCGAAAAATTTAGTTCTGCGCTATAACCACTGGATCTTTCATAAAAATTCTAGAACTCTCTTCTTATTGAAATCAGAGCTTCCAAACTTTGGCACCCTAAATTACAAATTTTCGGCAAATTCGCTCCTCAAGTCGCCAAATTCGATGTCGAATAGTCAAATTCGATGCCAAGACCAAAACACTACGCTGGCTACTAATTTGCGGTTGGCGAGATTAGCGATAAAATTTTGCGGTAAATATTGTTTCAGGATAGCCGGAAACCGTTTCACAATTTTAACTGAGTTATTTAATTTGGTAAAATTTATCGTTTCTCGCCACTAAGTTTTGGCAAAGAGAACAAAACTGGCTCATCTGTGATGTTGAAAAACATCACATATCCCTTTTTAAAATAAAATAATAATAATAATATAAATTACATTTTATTTATTTATTTATAATACAAGCAAACATTATATTTCTTATTCTAAAAGAATTTAATACAATTTTGTTTATTTCGCTTATGCTATTTTATTTTTATTTCTTTTTCATTAATCTGTAATTTCATATAATTTATTGTCCCAGCATTATAAACCGCAATTCTTTTCCCTGCTCTAAATCTCATCAAGTATTATTAAAATAAAATATCAAAGAAAGAAGAACCCATTTATTTTATGCTTTAAAATCGCAGACGATATTTTTTTTTTTTTTTTTGTTGCATCCTGTCTCCAGGCAGTCGTTGAAAGATTCCGTTGAATCATAATAGCTGAAAAACATTTTTAATATTTTTATCAATTGATTTCGCACTTTTTGCCTATTTCTGGACACCTGACAAAATTTAATCACATCGTATGACGTAATTTAATTTGTAGCCAATCTTTTATCTCTTCTGTAGGTTTACCATACATAAAATTTAAAAATGTGTTCAGCCAACTTGATTTTTGATGCCAAGGAGATTTGGCGAAATAAATTAATTAGCACTTGTTCTTCATGCTGTCAACAACATGTGGTTTTAAGAAAGATTCAAAAAGTTACTAATAAATCGAAATGGCTTCCTTCAGATTTGGTATCCTGAAGTGGTTTAATAAAATAAACTTTGCCAAAAGATGTTTATCTTTGTTGCCTTCGTAATAAGTATTTATAAGACAATGAACTATGCATATCTTAATGCGGTTGCTTGAAATAACAAATAATGGATTTTCTTAAGAAAAGAGATCTTTTCCTATTCTTCATAGAGCTTATTGAACCTGGTTCCCAGTACGTCATGGCCGCTTCCTACTTTAGATATCTCCATCCCAGCTTCTTCATTAAATATATGTGGTGCCGTGACCAGGTTAGATAATATATCCGGATAACCAAAATTTTTTTTTCGTCTTGAAAAATTTGTGCATCGAAATTGAACTACTATTTAACGAATATAAACAAGTGTACTGCAATACTCGAATTTCTGTTTAACGGATCTCTGCTTAGTCACCTAATATCGACGTGATATCGACTACGTTAATAATTCTACACATCCTGATTAATTCATGAATGCGAAGTTTTACGTTGTTCAAGCTGCTATAATGAAATACTCAGTGAATGAGTAAATGAAATATCTTTGTTCTAGAGTAATATCATCACCGATTTCTTTGGAAAGTGCGAATATAGAATTTTTGTGGTCTTCGATTCTGCACTACTCGATTCTTATCGCCGATCATCCTGCAAAGTTCGCATTTTGAGATCGCCTTATTCGTATATTATTATTTCAATATAAATTGATTGTTGATTCATCACTGCAAGGAAAAATGTAAGATATATGTTGTCTTTCTAGAAGGTGTGCAGTTAAATTACTGCGTTGATTTTTTTTCTTTTCGTGCACTCATACAGGAGAAAGGCAGTTTGTTTTTAAATAAAAGAATAATGATAATAATAAAAGTAAATGAATAAAAATATATAGATAAATAAATAAATATTTCTTTTTAGCAAAAAGAGAATACGGGAAAACGGTAAGTTTCTTTCATACTATTTATGTGAAACAGTAAACAAAAAGACATTTTGAAAGTTTTTTTAAATATTGACAGTTAACTGAACTCAATTTATTTTCGTATTCAATTTTTTTTGGGAAAAATTGTTTTATTATTGATGTGTTTATTCTATTCTAGTTTTTTTTTTCTTTTCATTTTTTTAAAAGAATAATTAAAGTTATATCCTATTATTGCACATAATATATTTTTTTTTTTTTGGAATCTGTTATTTACAGATAATTAGTGAAAATTTTTATTTGCAAGAGAAAATAAAAGTCAGGTATCATTTATTTTCCCTCATATTCACAATAGTATATATATATATATATTTTTCATATTTTGATCTTTTGGTTTACAATATAATATATGTTGACATTATAATTTTCATATATTCATTCTTTTTGGTTATTATTCATTATTATTGTTTTTTTTTTTAATATATCTATAATATATATACCAAGACTTATATGCCAATTTCATGGTTGCAAGATATAATGATATACATGATAAAAAAATATTGGAAATAATTTATATATTTTCTTTAATTTTGAAACTTTATCATGCTTAATTAAAACAAATATATTTAACAATTTTTTTTTTCATTTTTTAAGTGTCTTGCTAATTTTATTTATTTTATGATAATTAATTGAATTCTTATGCATATTATTTTTATTTAACTTAGTTAACGTTTTTATTTTGGAAAAACATGGCACAGAATCGAAACGCGTTTTGCTCCGTTCCTAATTTCGATGGGGACGCGAGATTTGTCAAATTTTTCTTTGATCAATTAAGATCCTTTGCCATGTTAAATAAATTAACAAATGACGCGACATTACATGTAATGAAAGAAAAACTTCGTGATGCCGCATTGGCATACTTTATTGAAAATGAAACATTATATAACTCGACAGATCTTGCAGTCATCGAGGAAAATTTCTGTTCGTTTTTCAAGGAAACCTCATATAATACTGGAATATCAGAATTTCACAATTTAAAAATTTTGCCGGGGGAGTCAATTAAAAATTTTGCCCATCGTGTAAATGTTGCTGTACCTAAGGCTTTCCCTGACCTTAAAGACAAACAATCCCTTGATAACATTAAACTTCCGAAATTTTTAGAGTGTGTACCCCCAAATATTAAAATTAAGTTAATGGAGGAAAACATAAGAGATTATAATAAGGCAGTTGAACGTGCTCAAACATTATCCGAAATATATGATTCTTTCAACAACACTACTAATACTAAGACTGTTCTTTCTTGTGATAATAAAAATGACTCTGTAATATTAAACACATTGAAAGATTTATCTGAGAAAATTAATAGCATTTCACTTACAAACAACAATCCACCCTCCCATAATGAATCCTTGCACGTAGTTCAGTCAAGCAGACCCAAATTTGATCAAAGAAATTATAGAAATAATTACAAAACTAGACAGACCAATTTTCGTTCTTCCCCTAGAAGAAACTTTTCTAGAAATAATTTGATTTGTCAACTTTGTTCCAAACATGGTCACGTTGCTTTAAATTGTTATAAATGGAGAAATAGAGATAATTTAACTTATAAAACACATAATTATGAAAACCGTAATTTAAACTAGAAAAGAGGTATGGAGATGCTGATGCTGCCATATCTCGAAAACTAAGGGTCTCATCAGCAAATGAACATAAATTCACAAATGTGTCATCTTCAAATTCTCTTCCAAAAATTTCACATACTAGACTTGTAAATTCAGTTGGATCTCAAACTGTTGCTAATATTACTGTAGCAGATAATAAAGCTACCCAGACATTTCAAAACTTTAGTCATATTTCTAATACAAAGTATATTCCAAGTGACAACAATGAGAGTTGCACAAATAATATTGAAGATCATATTTTATTTAATGTAAACAAAAATTCTCATACACTTCCTATAATAAAAGCTAAATTAGTCAATAATGATATAAAGTTTCTTATCGATACAGGAAGTAGTTGTTCACTTTTAGCTCAGTCAACATTTGATAATTTAAAAGCAAATTTGAAATATAAAAGACTAGGGTCATCTATTACTCTTAAAACGGTCAATTATTACGTTGAATTTTCTTCATGTATTCGTGTAACTTTCAAAATTGAGAAAAAGTTTTTCCAACACAACTTCTATATTATTGACATACCACATGGTTCTAATTTTCATGGAATACTTGGCATGGATTTCATTAAAGAAAATCATGTCACTATTGACTTTTCGAAAAATTCCATGAGAATTGGAAAATTAGACTTTACTTGTTCCTTATTTGATTCGGGAAAGGAAAAATTAGATGTATATAATGTTAACTCTGACGATAATAATATGAATGTTTACCTTCTAAAGAAAGTTATAATACAAACTGGTGAAAATATCTACAGTACTGCAAAAACAAATAATAAGTTACAAGAAACGAATTACATATTTTGTACTGACTTAAAGGATCCTGATATAGAAATTTTAGATTCTATTGTATCACCGAATTACAAGAATGAAATTAATTCTGAAGATAATAATTCTCTTTTTACGTTACTTATCTCAAATAAGGTTAAAAATTCAATTCATCTCAATAAAAATATGCATATTGGTAAATTATTTTTAATTGATGAAATTAAAGAACCACATTTAGATAAAATTGAAGACTCTTGCTCTAGTAATAATAATATACAAAATATTGAGGACCATATCCACTTAATTCAAGCTTCAGATGATATATTACTAAAACGTAAAAATGATTTATCAAGTAAAGATTTTTGTTTGAATCATTTAACCCTTGATCAACGTAACACACTAGAAAATTTATTTTTAAGCAAATTTGCTGCTTTTTCCAAATCTCTCAGTACTCTAGGACATACTGATAAAATAATTCCTAATCTTAAATTAATTAATGATTTCCCTATTAAAACACTTCCATTTCCGATTCCACAAGCTTTATAAAAAGAAGCCCAAGAACAGATCAATGAATTAGTAAACGCCGGCATAATTGAGCGTAATTGCTCCGAGTGGGCTTGTCCCATATTGCTGGTAAAGAAAAAATCTGATGGTTCAAAGAAACAACGTTACAGACTTGCTTTAGACCTTAGAATGGTCAATACAGTCATACAAGGTTCCTCATATCCACTTCCTAAGATTCAAAATATTATTTCAAATCTTTCGTCATTCAAATACTTTACTTCGTTAGATTTCATGCAAGCGTACCACCAAATTGACCTTCCTAAAAAATATCAAGATATGTTAACATTTACATCTATTTTTGGCAGTTATCGATACAAACGTGTTTGTTTTGGTTTAAAGAACGCCAGTTCTATATTTCAGTCTCTAATGGACACAATACTCGACGAGATAAACATTAATGGCATATATGCTTATCAGGACATCTTATCATCTTATTATTGGATCAAATTCATTTGAAGAGACTTGTGAAAAAGTAAATAAAGTTTTAGAAATTCTTATCAAATATAATTTAACATTATCCCCATCTAAGTGTGAATTCCATAAATCAGCAGTTAATTATTTAGGTTTCCATATTGAAAACCATACTATATCACCCATCACCGCTAACATCGTAAAGATCAATTCTTTTCCACCACCAACGACAAAACGACAATTAAAAAAAATTCTTGGACTTGCTAATTTTTACAAATGGATTTTACCATCTTTCTCAGAACTTGCACAACCCCTTGTGGAACTCACAAAACCCAAAACAATATTCAAATGGACAGAAAAACATCAGAGTATTTTTCAAAAAATTCAAAAATTATTCTTTCTTCCCCCAATGGTTCGACTTCCAGATTGGGAGAAAACATTCTATGTCAACACGGATGCATCAAAAACAGCCATTTCAGGAGCACTTATGCAAAAATTTAATGGTAAATTACTTCCTATAGCATACTTTTCCAAATCTTTAAAACCTTCTGAAAAGAAATATCCTGCGTTAAAATTGGAACTTATGGCAATTCATAAAACTGTCACCGCTTTCAAATACTATTTATATAATCGTGAGTTTGTAATTCTATCAGATAGTGCTCCCCTTGAAAAATATAAGAAAACTACCAATCCCGCTGACGTTACCACCCGATGGTTAATGGACTTATCTGAATACTTACGTTTTCAAACATATTCCTGGAAATTTGAACATCTTAGCGGATTATTTATCACGTTGCAATTTTGAAAACAATCAAGAGGATCTCAAAGATAATCCAAACTTAATTCATGACATACAACCACTACCAATAGTTGATGTTGATAAAAATGAAAACAGACTAGAAATTAACAGTAATGATAAAATTAGTAATGATAATCAAAACAAATGCTCAGAATATGTTAATTATATGATTTCAGGAAATTCGAACTCTAAAGACCCCTTGCTAGAAATTTCAGACCAAACATTTGAGTTCGAACAAATTAAGGATTCTGAATTAAAAACAATTTACGAAGAAATCTTAAAAAACGGAAAGTCAGAAAAATTTCCCAATTACTTTATAAATCCTGATTCTAAAGTATTAATGCTCAAGAAAGAGAATATTCATAACAATTCATTCAGTTATTTAATTATTGTTCCAAATTCTTTAAAAGCGAAAGCATTGTCCATCGCGCATTTATCTCACTTCGGTTTGGCTAAAACCTATGAATTTCTTTCTAGAAGATACTTTTGGAGGGGCATTTATAATGATACCCTTAATTTCGTCTCTTCATGCACTAAATGCATACAAGCGAAACATCACAAAACACCTCCTGCTCCATTACAAAAAACATACACACCCACTCATCCAAATCATACAATCTCCACAGACTTGGTGGGTCCTTTTAGTAATGGTCAATACGTCTTGACAATAATTGATCATTTCAGTAGACACTTAGAACTTTACCCGTTATCTAATATTACTTCTCCAAAAATAGTTCAATGTTTGTTTTCATACATTACAACCTTTGGTCGCCCTGCATGTATTCTATCAGATTTAGGTCGACAATATACATCTAGAGTTTACAATACATTTAATGACACTCTAGGCATAAAAATAATACATTCGTCTGTTTTTCATCCCCAATCGAACTCTATTAGCGAACGTGTAAACACATCAATTAAGTATTCAATTAATGTATTATTAGAAGAAGGTCATTCATTTCAAAATGCACTATATACACACAAATCTCTACAATGGATCTACGCATTCTTCCACTCAATTCTCGCCCAATCTTCTACATTTTGGTAGAGAACTGGCACTAATTTTTGACACTTATAATTCAAATTATAATTACACTTACCTGGACTCTAATGTAAACATCTATAAATTAATGCAAGACCTTCAGGAAATTTATAAAAAAGCGTACAATAACATTCAAGATTCCCAATCAAAAAGAAATAAATATTTTCAAAGAAAAGCTAAACTAAGAAGCATCTGCACAAAAGATATTGTGTATCTGAAGTCTATGGATAAATTTAAATCTAAATATACAGGTCCTTTCATTGTCACAGTTAAACATTCCCCTGTTTCATTTTCAATTAAACGGTTACATTCTAGTGATGATAAGGCATTTCGTGTGCATATAGATAGAATTTTATTGGCACCTCCACGTAATAATCACTTATTTGACATTTATAATAATTCTAATTTTAGTAAGAATCACGTTATTTCCAATGATACACATCAATACAATTTACGAAACAGAAAGTAATTTTTCATCAATTTTTTCCTTAGGTTAAAAGTTACACAGTGTAAATTTTTAAATATTTATAAAGATTAAAGATAGATTAAATAAATTTGATGTATACTTTCATCGCAACAGACCTGATCAACCTGTTGTGATCTTTATTTGTTGTGAAATTTCGCAGCTTGGATAATCAATGGCTGGTCCAGGAAATTATATCCTAAGCTGCATTGTCTTACAACAGCAGTGTATATCATTTTAATATTTTTCTTCAACTTACTTGTTAATTATAATTGCATTTTATTAAAAGTTAACATACTAGAACAATATTTTGATGAAAAAAATTTTTTTAATGCAATTAATAAAAAAAAAAAAAAAAAAACTGGTGCAGGCAATATTTTTATCATACATACATGCATATGTCTCATATATTCCAATTACAATTACCTATAAAAAAATGAATAAATAAAAACATGTGTCATTATTACTTACTTTCAACATGTATTATTTATTTAAACCTTTTAATGAATATAAAAGGCTCACTAATTATAGTTGATAACATATAAATATACTTGATTTTTATTTTGTCAAACTTTCATATTCAGATTGCTTATACATTTGAACTATGTATTACAACGAATTCTTGTCCTGTATGAACTGAAATGGACTCGTCAAAATTTCTCGCCATGCATGGCAACATAAAAATTTACTGATTTCAGCACCTTACCACGAACTAATAAAATATATGATGACTGAAATATTATGATTTTAAATCAAAGGACTAGAGCTCATTTTGTTTGTGGATATATATTCTAAAGACTTTTGTGTACACAAATCTATGGCCATACCACATTATATCACATCACCGTATAATATCCTTATTTTCTGTATTTCTATTTTATTATTGTATAAGAATATTATTTTTTTTAAGTATGCATACCAGATTTTCTATTAATAATATAACAATGTACGTATTTTATTTGTATTGGAAGCCATTCGTTTTTTGTTTTTGTTTTGTAATCAATCTATTTTACAAGATTAGAGATAATTTGATTTAATCTTAATTTTTGCTGAGTTGTCATATCAAAGACTATGTAATGGCTGAACCCATTTTTTCGGTCGACGGGGAGAAATATGTGATGTTGAAAAACATCACATATCCCTTTTTAAAATAAAATAATAATAATAATATAAATTACATTTTATTTATTTATTTATAATACAAGCAAACATTATATTTCTTATTCTAAAAGAATTTAATACAATTTTGTTTATTTCGCTTATGCTATTTTATTTTTATTTCTTTTTCATTAATCTGTAATTTCATATAATTTATTATCCCAGCATTATAAACCGCAATTCTTTTCCCTGCTCTAAATCTCATCAAGTATTATTTAAATAAAATATCAAAGAAAGAAGAACCCATTTATTTTATGCTTTAAAATCGCAGACGATATTTTTTTTTTTTTTTTTGTTGCATCCTGTCTCCAGGCAGTCGTTGAAAGATTCCGTTGAATCATAATAGCTGAAAAACATTTTTAATATTTTTATCAATTGATTTCGCACTTTTTGTCTATTTCTGGACACCTGACAAAATTTAATCACATCGTATGACGTAATTTAATTTGTAGCCAATCTTTTATCTCTTCTGTAGGTTTACCATACATAAAATTTAAAAATGTGTTCAGCCAACTTGATTTTTGATGCCAAGGAGATTTGGCGAAATAAATTAATTAGCACTTGTTCTTCATGCTGTCAACAACATGTGGTTTTAAGAAAGATTCAAAAAGTTACTAATAAATCGAAATGGCTTCCTTCAGATTTGGTATCCTCAAGTGGTTTAATAAAATAAACTTTGCCAAAAGATGTTTATCTTTGTTGCCTTCGTAATAAGTATTTATAAGACAATGAACTATGCATATCTTAATGCGGTTGCTTGAAATAACAAATAATGGATTTTCTTAAGAAAAGAGATCTTTTCCTATTCTTCATAGAGCTTATTGAACCTGGTTCACTGTACGTCATGGCCGCTTCCTACTTTATATATCTCCATCCCAGCTTCTTCATTAAATCATCTATACTCGAATCATTTTCATTGTACTCTAAGCTGTTCATTTGCCAATGAGAGATTCTGTAATAAGCAGTGGAGATTCCTGAAAAAACTACTATATTTGTCTCGGCGGTATGAGTAATCATATAATCGTGACTTTTTTGGTTAGAGTTTTTTTTTTTCTTCTTCTGTTTGTTTTTGTTTCAAGGAATGTTCGTGGACTGGAACATGCCTGTTTATTTACGAATCGGTTACCTCACACAAAACTGTCAATGTTTTTATAACAATATGTATATTCCTATGGTTGTATAAGGAAGTCATGTGGTGTCCACATCAGATTTTTTTTGTCTTAGAGTGTACTTCACTTACATATTTTGAGAAGTCGTGTTGATTTTGATTATTTATTAGAAATGATGCTGTTAATTACATGAAAAAATTATTGACAGTTTAAGTGAATTAACTGTTTCAAATATATTTTTATTTTATTTTTTAATGCTTATAATCTCTATTTTATATAATTTTAATAGGTATTCCTTTTATAATTTTGATGTTTTTATTTATTCAAAAGTTATGATTTTAAGTAGCATCAATGGTTATATTAAGTACGAATAAACACCTCTTAGTCACACTTTGTAAACTATATTGATTCGTACTCTGGTATTATATCCATTTTCAAAAATTATTTATATTTTTTTTACTTTTGAGATATATTGTTTTATGGATGGAAATTTGCGTGTGAAATGGTTAAAAATGAAGAAGATATATTTCACAGGCAAAAATAGTGAACACAGAATGCTAAATAAATCATGAAGGAATTGTTATGAAAAACAATATGTTTAGTTAAATGTAATAAAATTAGTGATATTTTATTGCAAACCCTTATTATATTGCAAATATTTTGTACGCAAATGAGTAAAAATGGAGGTCATTTTTGCATTCAGCATTCTCGAAAACATAAACCAAAAATAATTTCATTCAGCTGTTTTTTTTTTTTTTTTTTTTTGTTCTTGTTTCAGATCAGTGTGTGTAATTAAGATTATTCCAATTTATCTATACATGAACGTTTGACGGTAACAATTCAAATAAAACAAGATAAAAAAAAAAAAAAAAAAAAAATCTGTTAGCACATCCACGATTACCATCGGAGTCCTTACGAATGAAGACACGTATTTAGCTAGATTTTCAAAGAAATACCGTATTCTTTCCTAACAGTTACTGGTTAATGAATACAGCCACTATTCGTAAGCAAAATTAGAAATTTAATCTAATGAAACCTTAAAAATACATACATGCATAAATAAATGCAATAAATAATCACAATATGAGAATCATTAGTTAAGCTGTAATTTAAACAGTAAAAGGAAAAGCAAAGAGAGCAAAATAACATAGAAAAGAATCAGAGTAAGTTCTGCTTATTGTAAAAACTGCAAATACCACAATTCTGCCAAGTGGTATGACTCGTTCTCAATATATCGTTGAAGCATGTAATTATGCTATGGATTTATTTAAGTAACGAACTATTTAAAAAAAATTATGTCACTGGTTCAATGTTTTATTAGATTCTGCCCTTGCTATGGACAAGACAATTTTAACAGATGAAGTGATTGTTTTAGAATTTAGCATCAAAAGAAATATACAAAAGCAAATAACAGTTAAACCGTTCACGCTGTTTCGTTTATTAAGAAGTGAAATACTAATATGCATAAAACGTAATTGGATAAGAGCTCTTGTTTAACCAAATCACGAGGGGAAAATATATGCTAGACTATATAATTATCTCCGACGGTATTATGTTGTTTATTGAAGTTTCTCACTTGATTTATGGATTATTTCGTATTGTTATTCTATTCGAAAATACATTTATTTCTTATTAATTACTATTAGGTTAAAATTTAAATACATGTTTTGGAAATATACCGCATTGTTTTCAAATTAAAAATATTATAAGTATTTTTGTGACTTCAAAATACATGTTTAAATTAAAGTTTTTTTTTTTTTTTTTTTTTTTTTTAATATATATATATATATATATATATATATATATATAAATATATATATATATATATAATTGAGGAATGGCGTATATGCAATAGGGTGTATCGAAAAAAAAAAAATCAAATTTCTAATACTGCGTAAAAGTTGCCTTATGCTATTGTTAGTACGTGTGCAAAATTTTGTTGATCTGAGTTAATATCTTCAGTAGCCTCTGGGGTCGTTTATATAAAAATTCGTTAATTTTATCGTTTTTTCAATATTTATTTTTTAAATAAGAAATTGGAATCCTTAGTTCCAATAGGGCCGAAAAATTGCCATATGGTATCCTTAGAGCGTGTGCAATTTTTTATTGATGTGGGTCAATGGCTTCAGTTGCCTCTACGGGTCACTTATCTGGCCAAATTCGCTCATTTTAATGATTTTCCTTCAACACTTCTACGACTGTAATTCTTTTAATTATGGTTATTTCTATTCACTTTTTTTTTGTATGAACAAATTGCATTTGTGCAAGTGTGCAACGCGTACATTATATTAAAAAAAAAAAAAATCACGTAAATTTACGTGCCTTTGCCCGTTTAATTTTTACGGTCACGACCGTTTTTTACCTACATAGACGGGCATACCCGTATTTTTTTTTATATGACTTGATATTTTTCGCTATTGGAAATTTGATATTAAAAAAGAAAAAAAAAATCGATACACCCTAATATGCAAATTGAAAGGACAGGTCTGCAGGCAACATGATTAAGAGGTCGAGAAAGAATATAGAAAGAATGTCTTTTAACAAGACATTGTGTATATATTAAAAATATACATACAAATATCTGAAAAAGAAACTTAAGTGGCACTTAACTATGTCACAATCATTGTATTAAACGGCTAATTCAAATACGCATCAATAACACCGTCATACTATAAGACTTGTTTTCAATTTTTTCATAAAAGCAATTGATTTTACTGCGAACTGTGATCTCGTAATATAGTGGCATTTACTGTAATTAGAATTAAAGTGAATGATTTTTCCCGTATGTGATGCATTTCGGCTGAAAGAACTGGAAATTAATTTTATTTCACAACCATAATTTGTAAAGAAACGTACAATAAGTAAAATGCTTCTATGATTTAAAAAAAAAAAAAAAAAAAAAAACTTTTTTAACAGCCTGGTATTAATTATGTTTTAGTAGATCAATAATATAAAAAATCATCGGGTGTGGCAGAATTTCAAAGAATAATGTAATAAAAATATATTTATATTACTAACATTGAGAAATTACTTAAAGCATTTTACAACAAACACTTCTCTGAAGGATTCTCTTTTTCTTTTCTTTTTCCTTTTTTTTTTTTTTTTTTTCACTTTTTTAGCTATCGAAGTTTATAAAATTAACGCTGACATTTTTTCCATTGTAATGCATCAGTAAGTCAACTTTTAAAAAGTGAAATTAAATCTCTCGCCTTTAAGGGAAAGTTGTAAAATTAAAAATTCAAGGCCATTTAATCTGGCTGCAAAGATTCCAACAAGCCTACGATTTTCACTAAATAACATGGAGGCAGTACTTCGTAATCACATAAGCACTAAGGCATTGAAGGCATTTTCCAGGAGTAATTACAATAGATATTCAGCTTTTGTAAAATAATGTTTTCAGAATCAAATTTTAAAACAAATATTATTAAAAATTAATGTTTGATATATATATATATATATATATATATACACATATCTCTCTGTGTATGTGTGTGTGTACGTATACGTATAAATACAGCTAGCAATACATCTGCCAACATTTTAATTTTCTTCTAATTTCTTGCTATTTCCACTATTTTTTTTTTTTTTTGTTTAATTATTTATTTTTATTTTAACATAATTTTAATTTATTTAGTTTTAATGAATGGAATTTTCACAGTGTTTTTTTATGATTATGTACGTTTAGAATAATTATTTTAAAATAGTGATATAAAATTCCCGGAAAATTCAGAAGAGTTGACAGCTGAGAACCAGAAATTTAACAGTGTTGCCAAATTTAGGAACTCTTTTATTCAACAACCACCAATAATTTCGAGAAGTGATATTTGATGGATAAGTAACCTTTTTAGTGGTGGATAATGAATAAAAAAAAAATCTCTTAATTTGGCGACATTGATAAGAGGAGTGGAATGAAATAGAACCGGCAAAGGGTTAATTAACTAATATTGTAATACTATTTTAAAACAATTAATGTTTACATTATTAAATTACTCTTGTAAACAATATTTAAATAATATTAATATATTTTTAATAAATATTAAAATATTTTCGTAATTAGATTCAAAGTATGAATTAAAAATAGAAACTTATGCTCTATAAATACATTTAATTAGGAGGAAAATTATAGAAAATAGAATACACAATAAAGCTTTATAGTAATAAGCACAATAAATAAATTTCTTAACAGCCATTAAATTATATACAATAAAAGTATCTAAAACTATTTCCGGAATGGAATAAACAAAACGTTTCTTGCACGTTCTTTATGAAATTGGACCGAATAACTGAGATGCGATTTCTCCGCTGGCTACTCACTATATTAAAAAATTTTAAGTAAAAACGAAAAATAAAATAAATAAAATACACAATTTTATGCGCAGAAATGAATCGCTTAATAATTTATGAAATAAATATATTTTTAATTTTGATATAAACTATTATTTCTTTTACATAAAATGTCATAAATGGAAAATCAATAAGAAAAATCTACCATTAGCCTTGATTTTTTTTTACAAAAATGAACTAATTACCAAAACTCACCAAGGAGAAAGAAAAAAAAAAAAGAGGAACATTGGCAAGTATAATAATTAATGCCTCTGAAACGATTTTGCGATTATTTATTTTTTAAATAGAGTAAAATAATCATTGAATATAATTTATGCAGCTTCAGTTGTTTTGCTAACTATCTGTGACAAAGATAAATTTTCAAGGATTTAACGATGAGATTAACTAAAATGAAGAAGCGTTAATAAAGAGAAAGGGGGAAAAAAATAAACAATAACACGGGGAAAATTTACAGAAACTCAGGAGATTGTTTTAGCGTCTTCTGTTACCTGTCACAAATATTATTAATTGGATAGTAATACCGAAAACGAACCAGACTTCAAATTTTGATGTTAAATAATATTTATTAAAATAATAATAATAATAATTATTATTTTGTGTAGAATACTTTAAATAAGAATATTCATAATTAACCATGAACGCACAAATATTGTTGTTATAATTAGTTATACCTCATTTATATACATTTGCATTTCCAATTTAATTTGCACTAGGCTCCTGTTAATATCATCGTTTAAGTTACATTTACGTTATTTTACAATACGTTATTTCAAAACCGATATTCATATACAGACTAAAAATAAAATAGGGAAATATTTTTACTGAATAATCAAAACTAGCTGAAACCCGTCGAATTCGATGTTCACTTTACTGACCGTAATGTTTCAAAAATTGTCGCATCATTATTTAAATGTATTTCAAGTTAAAACATCTAATATAATTTACGACATTTCACTTTAAAAAAAGAAATTCGGAAAAATGCTTATAAATAGAAACAATATATATGACATCACTTTCTACAAAGTACTGTCAGTCCGACGTCAAACTGACTCCAAATAAACAGTTGCTATCTTTTATTTTCTATTTCGTTTAATACTAAGACTACATGTTAGCTGATCCGCCCAGGGTTGCCCAGGCCCATGATAATAACCTTAAATGAACCTTAAATTTGTATGATTTAAAATCTTTAACTCGATTTAGTTTAAATTTCTGTTTTTAAATGAAAGTATCGCGAAAAAAAAATAAATAAAAATAAATAAAAAATAATAATAATAATAATAATAATAATAATAACCAGCTGTAACAAAAAAATTACCTTGAATCGAACGAAACTCTGTCTTGTGACCCCGGTGCCTGTGGCAGCGCATACACGGGCCGCTAATAACATGAAAAATTCCCAAAAATTAACCTGGAACGGAACAAACCCGACCGGAGGCCCATGATAATAACCTTAAATGAACCTTAAATTTGTATGTTTTTATATCTTTAACTTGATTTTGTTTGAATTTCTGTTTTTAAATGAAAGTATCACGAAAAAAAAAAAAAAAAATAATAATAATAATAATAATAATAACCAGCTGTAACAAAAAAATTACCTCGAATCGAACGAAACTCTGTCTTGTGACCCCGGTGCCTGTGGCAGCGCATACACGGGCCGCTAATAACATGAAAAAATTCCCAAAAATTAACCTGGAACGGAACAAACCTGCCCGGAGGCCCATGATAATAACCTTAAATGAACCTTAAATTTGTATGTTTTTATATCTTTAACTCGATTTTGTTTGAATTTCTATTTTTAAATAAAAGCATCGCGAAAAAAATAATCAGCTGTAACAAAAAAATTACCTCGAACCGAACGAAACTCTGCCTTGTGACCCCGATGCCTGCGGCATCGCATAAGCGGGGCACAAGAACATAAAAAAATCCCCAAAAATTAACCTAGAACCGAACGAACTCGCCCGGTGTTGAATAGGCCCATGATAATAACCTTAAATGAACCTTAAATTTGTATGATTTTATATCTTTAAATCGATTTTGTATGAATTTCTATTTTTAGATGAAATCATCGCAAAAAAAAAAAAAAAAAAAAAAAAAATAATAATAATAATCAGCTGTAATTAAAAAAAAAAAAAAAAAAAAAATTAACCTCGAAACAAACGACACTCTGCCTCGCCCGGCGTTACCCGGGTGCATGATAATAACCTTAAATGAAAATTAAATTTGTACGATTTTATATCTTTAACTCGATTTTGTTTGAATTTCTATTTTAAAATGAAAGCACCGCGAAAAAAAATAATCACCTGTAACAAAATAATAATAAAAGAAAAAAAAAAACCTCAAACCGAACGGAACATGGGCTCATGACCCCGGTGCCTGCGGCAGCGTATATGCGGGCCGCTAATAACATGAAAAAATTCTCAAAAATTAACCTTGAACCGCACGAACCTCTGGCTCGTGTTTCCG
This sequence comes from Salticus scenicus, assembly GCA_963930645.1. Taxonomy (NCBI): domain Eukaryota; kingdom Metazoa; phylum Arthropoda; class Arachnida; order Araneae; family Salticidae; genus Salticus; species Salticus scenicus. The sequence continues at coordinate 226,270,272 of OZ005657.1, forward strand.
TTGCCTGTGGCTGCGGCACCGTATAGCAGGCATGCTACGCACGCGCTGCAAATCGCCTTGAATTTCAAGACCTTTCAAATAAGGTGTCACATGGTGGTGTCAACTGCAAAATTCTTTAGTTGCACTTTCCACCGCCAAGGGTCACAGTGTTTTCCGTACGAACATCACCAACGGTCAGGAAATACCAAGACCTTTAAAATAAGGTATAACATGATAGGGCCTACTACAAAATCACCTAGTTCCATTTTTCACCACCAGGGGCGCACTATATTGTATACAAACATCCCCAATCAACATGAAATTTTAAGACCTTTAAAATTAGATGCTACAAGTGTGGGTCTAGAACGGATTTCCCTCTCAAACTAATTTCCCCCCTTTCCCCCAAAAAAAATCTGCTTTCCCCCTTTTAAAATCGAAAATTCCAAAATCGCAGTTATTAATTTTTTAGTATTCGAGTCTAGTCCCCCCATGTACAATTTCTTCACCGTGAAGTAATTTGGAGCTGAGTTAAACTCGCAAACGTGTTTTTAACTCCTGCTCCCCCATGGGGGGGGGACCGTTCGAATTTTTATATTTTTCTCTTTTGATGACCCATCTACGGACCAAGACCTTTTTTTAGACACCTCAACCAAATTTTTACACCTAGCCGTTCTCTCAGTTTAGTGGAGACAGACAAAACACGTTTCAAATTAATATATAGAATTGTGTTTTAATTGATGTATTTTAATAATTAACTAAGGTTGTAATGCCTATAGTAATTTATTTGCCTTAAATGTTAAATACATTTAGCTTATCTTTGTCTTTAACCTATATAATTCACCCCACCAGTGGCCAAGCGGTTCTGTTCTCTAATCGGAGTTTGCTGTATTTTTCTCCAAATCTCGCTTGAATAGGACTCATTACAAAGACCAGATCTACTCAGCAAGAACAGTATTCCTTTTAGAAAGGTTAGAATTCCTATAGGATTACTTTCTAAGACTAGCCTCCACAGAAGGACCCCTTATGGAGGACACGTCCTATTTGTGGACAATTGTCCTTAATCCTCATATAGCTACATTTAACCGAAAGTCAGGGTAAAACTTTCTCCCCCCCCCCCCCCCCCAAAAAAAAAAAAAAAAAAAAAAAAAAAAAAAAAATCTGTGAGAAATCTTGAAGTTACTGCTTTTATTAAATAGATAAAGCACGTTAATATATATATCTGTAGTGATAAGTATAAAGGATTTAAGTCCATATTCTTGATTTTTCAGGAGACGAAAAATAAAGTTTAACTAGCTAAAAACAAATCAGAAGAATGGATTAGGGAAAAGGTATTTCGTTGATTTTTACCCTTTATACCATTCAGTGGTTGTCAACCTTCATTTAATAACGGGAAAAATTGAATTAAATATTTTATACCATACATGAATGATAAATTTCTAAATTGGTCCTTTTTTTACCAATGGATTTTCTCAAAGACTAAATGACATAGAATTAAATCCTTTATACCAATCGATAGATAATTTTTTTCTGAGTCTGATGTACTATGTACTTAACTCAAAATCGACATTTTTGGACTTAAATCCTTTATACTTATGAGTACAGATATATTCTACATGCGATATAACATTTCCCTTTGGCGTTCAATGCGTTGAAGTTTTTTCCTATGTTTAGTACTGACGAATTCTTCAAAAAAATACTTATATTGAAAATTTACACGCCTCCAAGGGAATTCCTCCCCCCGGGGGGAGGTTTAAAATTTTAATACAAATACTTTTCATGTAGGGGTGATTTCCCTTCAGGGGAAGTTGGGGTGAAGCACTGCTCTTACATGTTGAAATTTTTTTCTTTTGGACTATTACTATTATACACAATTCTTTTTAATTCGACAATGATTCGTTAAAAATAATTCTTCTTGTTTGCTTTTATACAAAATTTCATCCTACACTGCCACATTAAAAATTACGAAAAAATGGATTGGCAAAGCCACCTGTTGGACGATTTTCACCAAAAATTGATAGGCACTAATTTATGTAGAGTAATATAAATGTATAAAGTATATATACTATTATATATACTTTGCAGTATATCTATATTTATATGAAATTTTTTGCATTAGTTTTTGAGCTAGAGATGTTACAAATTTTTTTGTGAGACATAGACAGACATATTTCTAAAAATGTCAAATCGTGTTATGGAACTCTTAAAACGTGTAAATCCATCAAAAACCGGAAGTCGATAAAGTTTACGAATCCAATACTTTTTTCTATTGAATATACACTCCTGCTCAAAAGTTTAGCCAGATTTGCAAACGATCAGTTTTTTTTCCCCCATTTAAAAACTTATCTCTCGTAAAATGTTTTCAAATTTTGGGTATTTAAGGCACTGGGTCTTTTGATAAAAGTTGCCCAATATATCTAGCTTTCAACCGATGCAATAAATTTTTTTTTTTTTTTTTATTTCGCACATGCACAGTGAAAACGTTTTTCATAAAAATGCTCATAATTCATGAGATATTTAAGATATTTGTATTCCGATTACAGTATATTGTTTTAAAAGAATTTTTCCAACTAATCTGAAAGTGGGAATAATTTTTGTTAAAAATTCTGTATATTATAAAGAAAAAACATGTTGATTTTTCTTGGAGTTTTAAAATAAATGCTTACATCTTCGTTATTTAATATGCTATCGTCACATAAATTCATCCACACACTGAACTGAGTCTATATTAACATATCCTAAAGTTACAGTTCATTTCGTTCACCTAACGATACAGGGAGATCACAAACATTATTGATTTTGCTCAATTTGTTACCGGCCCCTTAAATGTTGTCTTAAACCAATCTTCACTGAAAAACTTGAGGAAGACCCAGTTCTTCAAATACCCAATGTTTGAAAACATTCATCGAGAGTTTTTAAATTGGGGGGGGGGGGGGGGGGGAATGATCGTTTGCAAATCTTGCTAAACTTTTGAGTTTAGAAAAAGTAATAATCACAGGTACAAATTTTAGTTTACCCGTGTTTTGAGGCAATACACAAGCATATTTTAATTATCAGAAGCAGTTTAGACTAACAGATAATTATTCATGATGTGAAGTTAATTGGTTTAAAGTTTAAATATACAGGATTACGACCAATTCATTTTCATAGTCTTTTCTTCTGCTTGCAAATTTATATGTATTTACTTTATGAAGTCTTTTTTTTTTTTTTTTTGACGTGACAAAATACTACTACTAATAATAATAATAAATAAATAAAATAAAATCGGTACGTTGCTGTAATAATTTCATTGAAAACTTTAGCTGAAAATAATTAAATTCTGAAATCAAAACCTATTTTCAGAAAAGTATGATGAAATATATTATTGCAAATAATAAGGAAGATAAACTAACTGTGCTAAATAACAAATATAAATTTCATTAATGTTTGGACATGAGTTCATTACCCTCTAAGATACTGAATGGAAAAATAGCCGAACTCATCTACTACCTAGATATGCACATAGAGAATTACAACAATAATTTGTTTTAATGGAATAATGATGCTTCAGTACATACGTATATAGTTAAATACATATAAGCGAATAGTTATATACACGAATAAAAAAGTCTTAAAATCTATGATTGAAAAATTTTTCTTCCGATTAGAGAAAGGTTGTATGTGTATAAGAAAAACTAATTCCAAATGTTTCAGTATGCAATACAAAATCAATAATAGCAAATTTAAAAGGTCCCATTTAAAATTGTGACCTTATCACATTCCAAGTTTAATGGAAATTTCCAGAAATAAATAAAACGTCTTCTGCATTCCGCGCAGTTTTGTTTTAAAATCTACATTTTTTTTTTTTTTAATCATTACATCAAAAAAGGGTTGAACGTTTTCTCATCTTATTATATAAATTGTTTACAAATAAATGGAATATAAAATAATTTTCCATTAATTTCGCTGGGTCGTTGTACTGAAGCTCTTTCTCTTTCCCTTCTTATTCTTCATCATTATCTTTTTTTTTTTTTTTTTTTTTTTTTTTTTTTGCCAGGGTAAATGCACCAGTAGTGACAGCAATGGGCATTTTTGCATTTAAACTTGGAAAACAAGTCCTTTTTATTCTTGTATAGGTTTGTGAAATGTTCAGAGTTGCTTTACATAAAAATATTTCCGGCCATCAGTTTTAGAATAACGCTGTTTTTACAGAAAAAATTTGCACTTTCTGTAAGCTTGAGGTTTTTTCTTGCAACTTTAAATAAGGAAATGAAATTTTGTTTGATTTGTCTCTACTTATTTTTAACTGAGTCCATGTACCCTTTGCTTTTATGTGATTAAAATAAGTAAGCAGAATTCATTTATTTATCTATACATATGAAAGAGTACTTCCACTCACTCACTCACTGACTCATCAACGCACGACAAAATCTACTGGAGCCACTGACTCGAAACTAAGTCAGATTATAGAACATATAGTGCAAGCACCCCCTAAGAAGCGATTTTGCGAAATTCGCCCCCCCCAAGGGGGAATAGGGGGCAAAAGGTGATTTCACAAAAGCCTTCATATCGCAAAGGAAAAAAAAAAAAAAAAAAAAAAAAAAAAAGCCGTAAAATATTTGCTTTAAAATATAACTAACACAAATATCTAAAAACCAATTTCTGGAATTTTAGAAATTCGGTCCCCAAGGGGGAAAGGGGACAAAACGTGATTTCACATGCGCAAAACGTGGTTTCACATACTCCTATATATCTCAAACGAAAAAACAGATATAAGGGGAATTTTTGCTCTAATATATAGCTAATACAAATAACTGAAAACTAATTTCTGGAATTTTAGAAATTCAGCCCCCAAGAAGGGGAGGAGAGGGGGCAAAACATGATTTCACTTGCGCAAAACGTGGTTTCACATACTCCTTTATATCACAAACAGAAAAAAAGAAAAATGTGAGATTTTTGCTCTAAAATATAGCTCCTATAAATACATAAAAACCAATTTCTTTAATTTTAGAAATTCATCCCAGGTGGGGCGGGAAGAGGGGGGCTATGGGACAGAAAAATAGAAATACAGTTAGACCGTTCAAAATTGGTACAGATGGGTTTTCGAGGCCTGCAAGTCGAATGAGGATATTTTCAAAAGTGTAAAGTTATTAGGAGGATCAGAAAGGGGGAGGGCGGAGAGGCAAAAAATAAATAAATAAATAAATAAATAAAAAATAGAGTTAGACTGTTCAAAATTGGTACATAGGGGTTTTTGATACCTACAAATCGATTGCGGATATTTTCGAATTTGTAAAGTTATTAGGAAGGGCGGGAAAAGAGGGCGGAGAGGTAAAAAATAAAAATAGAGTTAGGTCCTTCAGAATTGGTACATAGAGGTTTTTGATACTTACAAATCGATTGCGAATATTTTCGAATTTGTAAAATTATTTGGATAGACAGGAAGGGGGTGAAGGCTCAAAAATATATAAATAAGAGTTAGAGCGCTGAAAATTAGTGTTGTTAGGTTTTCAGGCCCGATAAATCGATTGTGTATATTTTCGAAAGTACAGAATTATTACTAGGGACGGGAAGAGGACGGACGCAGGTGTAAAAATAAAGAAATTCAGATAGAATATTGGAAATTAGTATTATTAGGTTTAAAAGCTCGAGAGAACGATTGCGAGTATTTTTTTAAAATCTAAAATAATTAGGAGGGGCGGGAACGGTAGGTGAAGGAACATGCGCACCGTGCGCGCCTGTATACGCTGCCATAGGCAGTGGGGGTCCGCACCGATTATTCCACCGATGGGAAAAAATCTTTTTTTTTTTTTTTCTTTTATGTTTTTCCCTTCCGATAGTATAGTGATTCATTAAGAGTGTCGAACATAAGTGCGCGCGGCATTTTTTCCGATCAGACCCGGTGTGACATTTTTTCCAATCAGAATTTCTCTCTCTCTCTCTTTTTTTCCGCATGATAAAAATTAATGCGATTTTGAGAATTCATTAAGCATAGTAATTCATTTTAAAATAATGACCTGCGAAGCGGGCGTAGCCTGCTAGTTCTGTATAAATTTCGTATTGATATATGGGTGTCTACTACTGGTACAAAAAAAAATATCATCACGTCCAGTAGTGAGCCTTTTCAACACTGGCTCATTTGGCTTTTAAGAAGAGATCTGGTAATGTTGAGCTATCACAGGTGACTATTTTTATGTTCTTTTCTTTCCACCATCCTCGTAAAATAAAATTTGTAATATATTTATGTAGGTAAAATGCGGATTTACCTGTATAAATATACTATAGATTGTTTTGCTTGGAAATAGTGGTACGAAAATAATTAAAAAAAAAAAAAAAAAAAAACCTTGTTGCAGCCCTGGGTAATGGAGTTTCCCAAATTCTAATTTTGAACAAATATCAATTCATTTTACTCAAAGAATGCTTTAATATATTCATAAGAGGTTATTTTCAGGAATGACATGCAGAATTCAAGTAAATATCTGAAAAAAAAGGCTAGCCTTGGTTTTATATAAGTTTATCACAAGGGGTAGTCAAAGTATTTTAATTGAAGAATCGTTTTAAATAAAACTATGTGTTATTGAAGCCTTTTTTTTTTTTTTTTTTTTTTTTTGTTTTGAATTTACAGTGCAAGTTTATATATTATTTCATTTCTTTTTTTTCTTTAAGTAATTAGTGAAACAGAAAAAATCTTTTGTTAATTAAATGTTAATTTTCAATCAGTTTGTATTAATATTTTATTTTGCCATTTTTTAAGTGCAGAAAAGCTGTCCACTTCTGGGTTTTAGAGTGTCGACTGATGAACTATTTTAAGCATCTTAAAAATTAATTTTTCGAATATTAAAAAAGGTTCAATACAGTCATGTACAGAAAGAGTTAATTGCAGCATTGACCACTGACACTGGTTATAGTTCCAGCCTTTAAAACAAAAAAAATTACACAATGAATAACCAGAATATGTCCCTAAAGCGACCTCTACTGGTGTTAGTTATACTTTTACTACATTATACTATACTACCTTAGTTATACTTTTAAGCGTATCATTTAGAAAACGAACAAATATAATGAACTTAGAAACTGGTGGACGTTACAAGTCTTATTTTTTATTTATTTATTTATTTTTAATTACTCTCTTAAAGTTATTAAAATCTGCTTAAAAATGTACTGAAATTAATTATGGTAAAATTTCTCGAATGTTGTTAAAATTTAAAAATAATCCAAAATTCAAAATTGTTTGAAAAAATTTAAATTACGTCATGCTAATCAAAACTTCATTTCTTTTTTCCTTTTTAGATTATTATAGTTTAACAACAAATGCTAAAGATATTTTGGTTTTACTTTGTGCATAGCTGCCAACATTTTAATTTATTTTGAACTACTTTATTTATAGAATAATTCTCTCAAATATATAACTACAATAAAATAAGAAATATATTCTCTTAACAGAAAGCGGTAAAAATAAAGGCGGGGCTAAAAATACTCCGGAATAAATTAAAATGTTGGCAGCTATGATTTGTGGAATCACTGATAAGTAAATTTAAAAAAAATACCTTTATATATGACTGTTCAAACATTATGCAAATTTTTAGAATTCAAACATAAAAATATTTTTAGAAAATTAACTTAATAATTATCTAATAAATTAATACCCAAATGCATAGCTGCCAATATTTTAATTTATTCCGGAGTACTTTTAGCCCCGCCTTTATTTCGCACCACTTTATTTATAGAAAAATTTTCATTAATATATAACTTCGATAAAATAAGAAAAAAAAACTTTTAAAAAATAAGTGGTACGAAATAGAGGCGGGGCTAAAATTACTCCGGAATAAATTAAAATATTGGCAGCTATGCCAAATGCCTTCAGACAATATTGTTAAACTATAACAATGTAAAACCAAAGGGGGTGGGGAATAAAATAGTAGTTAGCATAAAGCATTTTAAAATTTTTCAAAAGGAAATATATATATATATATATATATATATTAATTTAGATTTAACAGTTTTTGAGAAATTTTATCATACTTAATATTGGTACATTTCAATGCTTGAAATAATGCTCATTATTCCCTTAAAACGAGAATAAAACGGCAAACTTGGCAAAAACAGATTTAAAACGGTATACTTGGCAATAAATAAATAAATAATAATAATAATAAAAAAACTGTAAAAATAGAAAAATAATTATTAATATAATAATTCATAAGTTTGAAAAAATTCAGAAAGTATGACTATGCATGTAAATAAAGTAAAAATTCAACATTTTAGTTTTTTTCTAATCATTTAGAGATTATCTAAATCAAAGATATCACAAAAGGTTTTTTTTTTTTTTTTTTTTTTTTGGTGTGTGTGTGTGTGGGGGGGGGGGGAATTACCTAGTTAAATTTTTTTAAACTATTTTGTAACTAAATTACCAGAAACAGGTTATAAACTAAACTATTTTAATAAAAAAGTTTTTAAGGAAATAGTTGCTTACTGACGAAATTTTTTTATAAATTCCAACTGGATAATTTTTAGAATAACGCAGTCTACAGTAGAACAATATTTTAAAATCATACTTCAAACTGTAGAGTTTTGAAATAATGTCATTAAATGAATGTCCCTGAAGAAGGCCACCATGTGTTTTGGGATTGCTTTTCGTTTATTATCAGTTAATTAATTTATTTTCGCATTGTATTTCTTCCTACTGCATTTTACGCATTGGTTTATGATTACATAGTTTGAAACTTTTATTGAGAATTCAGGTTTTTCCTCATTAATTTTTAAAGTTTATTTCATATATATATATATATATATATGAGATAGTGGTAGTCAACCAAGAAATTTTTTGTATATATATACACACTAAGAGACAAAAAAAAAAAAAAAAAAGACGCACTTGGATATTTTTCATTTCTCTTTCGGCAATCGCCAATTTTATTGCAATTGTTCGAAAAATTGTAATTTTAGAAAGTATTTCAAAAATGGCAAGAATAAGGCAATTAACGGCAACACAAAAAGTTTTAATTTTAGAGTAAAAAAAAAAAAAAATAATAATAATGATAAAACGCGGGATGTCAAAATGATTAAATGTTAACGAAATATTGGTAAACTGGTTTCCAGCAAGATATAAAATTTTTTGGCTGTTTAAACTGGAAATTTGTCTCTAGGCGGCCACGTTGCTCATCCAACCAAGATAACCGCAAGTTAAAAAGCCAATGCTTAAAAAAATTAGTTTGTATTACATTTAGAACATCGAAGGGATTCAGAAAAAGTGTTTAGTAACATAATTTCTTTAAATACAGTGCAACAATGATTAAACAAAACACGTTTAAGTGCCAGAAAATCCGAAAAAAAAAAAAAAAAAAAAAAAAAAATCCATTCTTAAAGAAAAGAATTAAGAAAGCATGACTTCAGAAGGTAAAAAAAAAATTAAAAAATGATAAGATAATTATTGGACTAAAGAGGTTCTTTCTGATGAGTCAAGTTTAACTCATTTCGTGCCGAAATAAAACTCGGCCATTAAAAAATTGATGCCTGACCGACTATTTTGGAGGTATTTCAGACTTTTCCACAATCATCAGCATTTCAAGATGATAATGTACCTTGTTACATGGCGCCTGTGGTACGTTTATTTGATTCAAGTTGTTAAAATTACCTATCCATTCGCATGAGCACCTTCAATTTTGTAAGTAATCATAACTTTTTTTTTTATTTAAAGTTAATTTCCACAAAGAATATTGTAGAATTTTTTCTTTACTAGACCTGAAAATAGTCCTAATCTCAATCCGCTCGAAAATGTTTAGTCTATAAAAGAGGATGGGGATTCGAAATTTGTAGCCTACAACTTTGCAAGAACTAGAAAAAAATATTTATGATATTTGGCACAGTGAAACTTCTGAGTTTCACGTTAAAAAAACTGTAAAATACTATGCTATTGCGCATTAAAGCCGTAATTCCATACAAAGGTGGAATTATTCAATGCAGAATACATATTTTTATTAAGTAATTGTTTAGATCTAACAAATAAAGAGTTTTGTTTCATACATCAAAATATAACGAGCTTATTTCATATAATAAATTATAATAGAATGCAAAGTATATGTTTATTATTATACATTTAAAAAGAACATTTTATGTAGATTTTTATTAAATACTTCGTAGAGTGTAATAAAGCGAATTATTAAATCAGAAAATGTACATAGGTATCATGTTATGACTTCCGTATTATACAAACATAACAGCTTTATTTGTTTCAATCATTAGTTTCTAAGTTATTACAAACGCAAAAGGTATAAGTCAATTTTTCTGAATTGCGGCTTTTTTTTTTGGTCCCTAAGTGTATATGTAGGGGCATCGGTTCCTCCCTGCGGGGTGGGTGTGGAAGTTCCGGGGTTGAAAATTTTTAGTATGAGTACCTTTCAAAAGAACTCGTCATTGCATTTAAAACGAATGGTCGAACCATTGATTTGTAATAGTTTGAAACAAAGTTATCAATTTTTTCCTTTTTAACCCCCCCCCCCCCCAAAAAAAAATATATAATAATAATAATAATAATAATAATAATAATAATAATCCCAAGATATTTTCTGAATTACATAAAATTGATTTTCTTTGGACATTTAGTGTTAAACTTCTACGTGATGTAAATATTCCACATGCATCATGGAAAATAATTCTGATAAATAATAATTTTAATAAATAATATGTACTACGTGAATTCGCATAGGAAAAGAAGAAAGTTTGGTGGAAAATAGAAGAAAATATAAGAAAGTTTCGTGATGGCCATATCATACTACTTCATATGATATTTAGTGCTTATGACTTAGCTACCAACTCTCCCGTTTTTCCCGGGAGACTTTATACCAGAAATTTTCAGTAACAATTTGGATTCATTTAAAACAGGTCCGACTGGATATCTCGGCTTTACTTTGCATTGCATGAACTCTTTTCATTTTCTTGTTTCATGTTTCATTCCCTGTATATGAACAAAAATGGCACTTTACATGGCATCTCTACGACACATTATAAATGGATTCAACTTTTATTAACATTACGAGCATGGAGTTAGAGAAAACGAGTTTGGTTACGAATTTTTAAAACTGATTAAGAAAAAAATATTTTGCCCTCAAAATAAAAATGATTTACATCTTTACTTAAATTCCTTTTAAGGGGACATACGACCTTTAAAAGTGAAAAATAGGCAAGAAAAATCCTTAACTTTTACATTTAATTTCTCAGAATGTATCTTTCTTTTCTTTCTTTCTTTTTTTTTTTTTTTTTTTTTTTTTTTTTTTACTGGCTATAAATTGAAGTGTTATAATTTAAAAGATATTTTTTATATTCTCATAAAGGAAAAATAAGTTTATTTTTGTACAGTTTTAAACAGTAATTAAAAAAAAAAAAAAAAAAAAAAAAAAAGTGATACGACCACTTGTGCACATGATTTCAAACAAAATATATGATGTAATACAAAAACTCAACTGTAATAACAAACTACAATATTTTCTCTTTAATCTGAACCTATATTTGTTCAAATTTAGGTTAAAAATATATTTAAAAATTAAAAATAAAAAAAGTTTAAAGATCATTTATTTATTAATAAAATCTGAAGTATCACCTGTATGAAAAATAGGGTGGGGGTAGAGGGATACAAATTTAGGTTCAGTTTGAAGGATCTGATATGTTACACAATCTATGAAAATTTCAAGAAAAAATATTAAATACTTTCACAGATATCCTGCGCGCAAGAAAAAAAAAAACATTTTGAGATAAATGACCTTAAATTATTAAATAATTCACCACAGAATTTAAAATATATTCCAAAATAAATAATAAACCAATAGGTAACAATTAGACTGCCCACTGAAGCTTAGTTAACAATAATTTACTTAAAAAAAAGAGTATAATTAATCAATGTTTTTGAAGTTCTAAGGGCCGTATGTCCCCTTAAATTAAAATTTATCCTTGCATTTGAAAGTATAGTTGAAAGTTGTTTTTCCTATTGTATATATTACATATTGTTATCATTATTAATATACAGGGAAAAATAATTGCGGTTGTGAAGTTCTAAATTTGTAAGTTATTATTATTGTTGTTGTTGTTGTTGTTATTATTAAAAAGCTTGATAACACTTGAATATTTAGATGAAGAATGATTACGGCATGTTCAATCACAATCTCGTATTTATATAACAGCAATCATTAGCAATAGCAATAAACTTCTTTAACAAATTTAAAGAAAAATATTATCATAAATAAGAATATGTATAAGCTAATTTAATTAATAGGTAGTATTTTATGTCACTGCGCTAAATTTATTGATAATGATTGATGAAAATAAATTAAACAATAATTTAAAAAAAAAAAAAAAAAAAAAAAAACTAGTTTATGGAAATATGAAAATTTAATTGGGATGTTTAAATTTTACAGAATAAATAATTAGTTTTCTCATAGAATCTACTATCCCAAGAAGGATTAGCTTAACTCCACCCTGTAAGTATGGTTAAAGTGGAGTGAAAAACATAAAAATTAAACGAAGCCTTTCTTTCATACCTTACGACTAGTTTATTAACACCCTATCAAGTTCATTAACACATTGAAGATGCTAAGTGTTCTATTAAAAAAATATACACTCTTTAAAATTTGAGGGAAAATATTAGTGTTTAATTTTTAAGTTTTATGAGAGCTTTAATATTTTCATTATATTTGTTTCGAATAATTTTTGAAAATACCATACAAAATTGGGGAAGGGTTAATTATTTCTAGAGTTTCAATTATCTTAGACTGAGGTTTACTTTCATTTGTAAATTTATTTAGTTTTGGATTCAAAATTGTAAGTAGCATGAAGCTATCACTTTAAAAAGCCACACTTCGGTTTGTTTTTGCTCTTTACGACATAACCGAAAATAGAAAATAGCTCAGATCAAGAATTAAAATATAAAAATGTGTACCATTATAGTACTTTTTTTTTTTTTTTCCTAGGGGGTGTACTAAATTAATCTATACATATAAAAGAGTACTTGCACTCACTCACTGACTCATCATCGCACAGAAAAATCTAATGGAGCCAATGACACGAAACTGGGTCAGATTATAGAACATATAGTGTAAGCACCCCCTAAGAAGCGATTTTGCGAAATTCGCCCCCCAAGGGGGAGTAGGGGGCAAAATATAATTTCAAAAAAACTTTCATATTCCAAAGAAAAAAAAACAGATATTAGTAAAATTTTTGCTTTAAAATATAGCTAACACAAACACCTAAAAACCAATTTCTGGAATTTTAGAAAATCGATCCCCAAGGGGGGAAAGGGGGACAAAAAGTGATTTCACATGTGCAAAACGTGGTTTCACATATTCCTATATATCTAAAAAAAAAAAAAAAAAAAAAAAAAAAAAAACAGATATACATGAAATTTTTGCTCTGATATATAGCTAATATAAATACCTCAAAACCAATTTCTGGAATTTTAGAAATTCAGCCCCCAAGAGGGGGGAGAGGGGGGAAATAATGATTTGAAATAATCCTTTATATCGCAAACAGAAAAAAAGATATACGTGAGATTTTTACTCTAAAATATAGCTCCCACAAATACATAAAAACTAATTTCTTTAATTTTAGAAATTCATTCTAGGTGGGGCGGGAAGAGGGGGGGGGGTATGGGGCAGAAAAATAGAAATACAGTTAGACCATTCAAAATTGGTACAGATAGGTTTTAGAGGCCTGCAAGACGAATGAGGATATTTTCGAAAGTATAAAGTTATTAGGAGGGTCAGAAAGGGGGAGGGCGGAGAGGCAAAAAAAATAAAAAAATAAATAAAAATAGAGTTAGACCGTTCAAAATTGGTACACAGAGGTTTTTGATACTTACAAATCGATTGCGGATATTTTCGAATTTGTAAAATTATTAATAAGGGTGGGAAGGGGAGGGGGCGGAGGGGCAAAAAATAAAAATAGAGTTAGGTCGTTCAAAATTGGTACGTAGAGTTTTTTGATGCAAATCGATTGCGGATATTTTCGAATTTGTGAAGTTATTAGAATAGACGGGAAGAGGGGTAAAGGGGCAAAAATATATAAGTAAGAACAGTTAGAGCGCTGAAAATGAGTGTTGTTAGGTTTTTAGGCCCGATAAATCGATTGAGGATATTTTAGAAAGTACAGAATTATTAGGAGGCGTGGGAAGGGGTAAAAATAAAGAAATTCAGATAGAATGTTGGCAATTAGTATTATTAAGTTTAAAAGCCCGAGAGAACGATTGCGAGTATTTTTTAAAGTCTAAAATAATTAGGAGGTGCGGGAACGGTAGGTGAAGGAACATGCGTGCCTGTATACTCTGCCGTAGACAGTGGGGGCCCGGACCGATTATTCCATCGATGGGAGAAGGTTTTTTTTTTTTTTTTTTTTTTTATATAATATAGAGGTCTTTATGATAATATAGAGACACTCATTAAGAGTGTCGAAGATAAATGCACGCGCGCAGTGCACAATGGCCTGCGCTGCCGAAGGCAGTGGGGATCCGGTGCGACATTTTTTCCAATGAAAATTTTTTTTCTCTCGCTTTTTTTTTTTCCGCATGATAAAAATTAATGCAATTTTGAGAGTTCATTAGCTATAGTGATTCATTTAAAAATAGTGACCAGCGAAGCGGGCGTAGCCTGCTAGTATTATATATTTTTTTCCTCGAACCGAAAACACAATTCAGCAATCGTAAGTCAATAAAGGCTATTTTAATGTAATGAATGTTATATAACTCTTTAGTGACTATAAATTTCATAAACCATTCCTCGTTATGAAAACGGTCGTTGTACATGATATTCTAGTTCTAAGTAGAATTTTTTTAAGCAGATTTTAAATTAAAAAAATTAAGAATGGCTCATAAAATCGCAATGTACCGACAAAATATTACATCTAAAACTTTAATAAAGACATTTATTAATGTAAAACAAACAATATATATATATATATACACACACACACACACATATATATATATATATATATATATATATATATATATATTAAAAATTACTTTAATTAAAAAATTTATAAAGAAACATTTATACTAACTTTAAAGTTTCGTGTTGCTTTACCCTTATCAAGATTTACAATAATTTTATTTAAATGAAAGAATATATATATATATATATATATATATATACAAACAATACACTAAGCGACAAAAAAAAAAAAAATCTGGAGTGACTCCACTCGACTTTCCGAACATTGAGTAATTAACAGTTTTGTAGATAAAGTAAAGAAAGTGGAGTTGTTAAACAAACAAAAGAGAGAAAACCATAATAGAGTGTTTGAGTATTTTTCTCCATCTATTACACGATGTTTTATTTAACGCTACTGAACTTTGAGCCCATAGATCATAATGATAAAGAATTTTTCGTTGTGTCCCTGTAAAAACCTATAAATGCTAAATTCACCAAAATGCTTATAGTTAGTGCAACAGTGATTTATAATACTCATATAAATTTTCAGCTCAATTCAATAAGGCGTTTAGATGCTATCGTACTTTTAAAAATTTAGTCCCATAGGCCATAATGATGAAGAATTTTTCTTTGTGTCCCTGTAAAAAAACTGTAAGTGCTAGATTCACCAAAGTCTATACAGTTAGTTCAACTGTGATCTATAACATGTGTACAAATTTTTTGCTCAGATTAATAAGGCGTTTAGGCGCTATCACACTTTTAAAAATTTGGCCCCATAGGCATAATGATAAAGAATTTTTCTTTGTGTCCCTGTAAAAAAAACTATAAGTGCTAGATTCTCCAAAATCTATACAGATTGAGTATTTGTGACCTATAATATGTGTATAAATTTTTTGCTCAATTGAATAAGCCGTTTAGATGCTATTGCACTTTTAAGGTTTTGCTCCCATAGGCCATAATGATAAAGAATTTTTCTTTGTGTCCCTGTAAAAAAACTATAAGTGCTAGATTCACCAAAATCTATAGGGTTCGTACTATGGTGACTTACAATGTGCGTACCAACTTTCAGGTTAATTGAACAAAGCGTTTAGACGCTAGCGTGTTCACTCACAGACATACACACATACACACACACATACATACATCATCGTAAAAATAGTGAAAACGGACTCAGGGTACCTCAAAACGTATAGAAACATCAAAATCTCGAATTCGGATTTTTGACATGATTACAATACTTTCCTCACTATAGTGTTCGGAAAGTAAAAAGACGCACTTGGATATTTTCCTTTTCACCTTCTACAACTGCCAATTTTATCGTTTAAAAAGCAAATTTTTGAACAGATTTTATTATACTGTCCTCGTCCTCCACATACACTTCAGGAATGAGTCCAGTGTTAAAAATAAAATGCAAATGTCAGAAAAACTGTAATTTTAGAAATTATTTCAAAAATGGTAAGAATGAGGCAGTTAACGATGCCACAAAAATATTAATTTTTGAATAAAAATAAAAAAAATATTTTAATACGTGAGATGGTAAAATAATTAAATGTTAACGAAATATTGGTAAAATGGTTTTTAGCAAGATGCAAAATTTTTTGGCCGTTTAAACTGGAACTTTGGCTTTAGGCGGTCATGTTGCTCATCCAAACGAGATGAACATAAGTTAAAAAGCCATTGCTTATAAAATCGGTTTGTGTTACATTTAGAACATAAAAGAGATTCAGAAAAAGTGCTTAGCAGCATAATTTCTTTTAACTACAGTGCAGCAACTATTAAACAAAGCAGGTTTAAATGACAGAAAATTTGAAAGAAATCCATTCTTAGCGAAGTGAATTAGGAAAGCAAGACCTCAGATGGCTAAAAAAATGAAAAAAATGATTAGTTAATTATTGGGCTGAACTCATTCTCTCTGATGAGTCAAGTTTAACTTATTTCGAGCTGAAGAAAACAAGCAGATCTGACAACGAAAATATTACCGACTTAATGAAAATCGCACTTTTTAAACAGTGACACAGTCTCCGTACATTATGGTACGTAGGTGCATAACTTTTCAAACAGTCGGGCAAATTTTTATGCTCGTGGGATCAATTAACTCGAAATAAAAGTGGTGCCCGACCGGCTATTTTGGAGGTATCTTGGACATTTCCGCAAACAGCATTTCAAAATGATAAGGCACCTTACTACACGGCGTCTGTGGTAAGTTTATTCACTTCAAATTGTAAAAATTTCCTATCCATTCCCATGAGAACCTATAATTCTGTAAGTAATCATATCTTTTTTCACTTTAAGTTCAATCCCACAAAGGATATAGTAGAATTTCTTCTTTACCAGACATGGAAATAGTCCCAATCACGATCCGCTCGAAAATCTTTCGTCTATAAAAAGGCGGGAGAGAGGGGAGAGGATTCGAAATTTGCAGCCTATAACTCTGCCAGATAGAAGATTTAGAAAAAAATATTTGTGATATTTGGCACTTTGAAATTTCTGAGATTTATATTAAAACACTGTATAAAACTATGGCATTGCGCATTAAAGTAGTAATTCCATATAATTAACACAATGCAGGATATATATTTTTAATAAAAAATTGCTTAGATATAACAAATAAATAGTTTTATTTCCTATATTAAAATATAACTTGTTTATTTCATATAATAAATCATAATAGAATACAAAGTGTATGGTTATTGCATTATGTTTAAAAAGAACATTTTATGTAGATTTTTATTAAATACTTCGTAGAGCGAATTATTAAATCAAAAGATATACATAGGTATCATGTTATGACTTCCGTATTATACAAACATAACAGTTTTATTTGTTTCAATCATTAGTTTTTAAGTATTACAAACACAAAAGTTATAAGCCATTTTTTCTGCAGTGCGTCTTTTTTTTGTCGCTTAGTGTATATATATTCATTCTTAACTTTAGCTTTAAATTATCAGTTTTTTCTTCTTTAATTCGTTTGATACGGAAATACAGACATTTATGAAATATTAATTTGTGAAATTTCCTGGATTTTTATAGTAAAAGGAGTGAATTTTTATCGAGCTAAATTCAGCTGTAATTTTTCATTCTTATTTATTTATTTATTTTATTTATTTTTTTGTGTTTTCTTTCAAAATATAAATATAATTTTATGGAACTAGCACACAACACGCACTCTATAATTCCTCTCAGTAATTGCACTTTTACTTACACCTTTAATTGAGAAAATACCGGGAATTAAACAAGTGCTACAAAAAATAAATTGCAATAAAACTAAAATAAAATAAACGAAATATTCCCCCCCCCCCAGGTAACACAAAATATGACTACAAAAATATCACACAACATCCACACTACATTTCATTTCCGTGTTTGCACTTATAATTAAACTTTAAAATGAGGAAATACCAGATATGAAATAAAAACTGTAAAAATTACACAGTGAAATAATTAGCAAAAAATGAACTAAATATTTCCTTCCCTCTGGGCACCACAGAATGTGACCAAGTACGAAAAATATGAGGCTAAAAATAGCAATAAATAAATAATAAAAATTCTTTGTGGCCAACATCGTTGCATACATCGAATTTCCTTATTCTATTAAAAAAAAAAAAAAAAAAAAAAGTATCGCATCTGTAGTTATTTTGCCGTGTAACCTTAACCTTACAAAATGGTTAACAGCAAATATTTTCATTTCTTTAATTATTAGTGAAAAAATATTTTTAATAAAAGAATTTCAAACGAAATGCTCTTTAGAAGTAACGGTTGGTTGGGTGTAATGTCGCACTAGTACTGCATTATGGGTAATGGCGACGGTCTGGGACGCACCTCTAAGGATGGTCTGGAGACATGTCATCACAATTTTGCTCCTTCACGGAGCAGAAGTAACGGTTTCAGTGAATCCTTATCTGCATTCATGGCCCAATATAATAAGTCAATGGTAAAGTACACCCCTTTTTTACTACTACTGAAAAATAACGTTACAATTTTCTTTTAATGGAGCAATAATTTTTCACGAGTACGCGTTCCGTAATTTACCTAATTTACTAACCATTAAATAACTAAATTAAATTATTTTCATTATTTTTTACAACGAATTTAACGATACATGGTGGAGAATTTTTCTGTTTTTCTTCTAATCAAAAGAATAGGAACTAATAATTTAAATACTTTCATACTTTTTTTTTTTTAATTTAAACTATTAAATTTAAAATTATTACAATATATACATATTTATTCTTATGAACTTATCTACTTATTTGATATTTGAAAGAACGGTATTTTGGTAACTTCAACGATGCAAAAGTTCGATGAACTTTGTTTTATTTATACATGCATTTTGCTGATCCTTTTTGGTAAACCTCATCAATAATACTTGTTACTTTATGAAGGAATTGAATAAGAATTTAACTAAATCGTTGAAAATAAAAAAAAAAAACAAATTCATAGAATAAGGCTAATTACGACTAAAAATGTCAGTTGTACTTTGCTTATGTAATGTTAAAAGATTACTTTTAAATATCTTATCTCAAACATTTTTTTTACTATGTATCATTTAAACTACATAATATTTATATAAGTAATAGTTACTAAAGTTTAGGTTTGATCTACATTTTGAGACTGGATATACATTTGTTTATATTTTAAGCATTAAAAAATTATATTAAATTTAAATGTTTGCATATGTCTTTGAGTTTTAAGCATAAAATTTCTTTGAGTAAAAAAATACGTCTTTAAAATTAGTCAAGACCTAATTATAATCTATAATTTCTGACGATTTTCCGTATTTTTTTTTTTTATTTTTTTTTATTAATTTGCTTACCAAAAAAAAAAAAAAAAAAAAAAAAAAAAGAATTGTTTCATAAAAACTCAAAATATTCAGCACTCTGGTATAAATAGCACTTTTTAAATTCATAAATATATATTTTACTATATTCTTATAAAAATGTTAAATATTCTAGTTATTTATAAATGAAATTTACCAATAATTTTTCTGGAAAATGAAATTTCTGATTTTATAACAGTAGAAACCAGCTTATCCCAGTATAAATGTGATACGTTTTTAATTCATAAATATATACTTTACCGTTACCATATTCATATAAAAATGCTAGGAAATACTCTAGTAATTTAAAAAAAAAAATGCTCTTTACTAATGATTTTCCTTAAAAGTAGAATTTTTTAATTTAGAACAATAGAAACAAGCTTACCTTAATATTAAGAGCACGCTTAAAATTCAGAAATATATACTTTATCGTTGCCATATTCTTATAAAAATGCTAAAAAATACTCACCACAGAAACCAGCTCATCGTAATATAAATGGTACATTTTTAATTCATAAATATATACTTTACCATATTCTTATAAAAATAATAAGAATTACTCTAACTATTTATAATGAAATACTTGTTACCAATGATTTGCCTTGGAAGCGGAATTTTTGAATTTAGAACAATAGAAACCTCTTCTTACTGGGATAAACTGTATAGAAGATATTTCACTCAGTGGCGGCTCGTGCACCGAAAATAGGTGAAGAGGCACACTGTATTTTACACTGTATTCATTTACAGAATATAAATTTACATTTAAATAAGTATTTTTAGTTAATTTTAGTTAAGACCCTGTTTAATAAAAAATATGTATTAAAAATACTTCAATATTATTTTTGAGCTCTTAACCTATTTTCGGTTCACGAGCCCCACTGATCACTAGAACTCAAGATACTCCATATCCTAATATAAATTGGATTTTTAAATTAATAAATAATAAAGTTTACCATATTTACATAAGATAAATTCAGCATTCTTTACATAAGTTCAAATTCCACGTTTTTTTTTTTTTTTTTTTTACAGGAATTAAATAGTCTCTGTTATAATTATATCTCCATGATTCAAATACACATTATAGTAAGGCTTAAAATAATAAATAAATATTATTAAAATATTAAATATTAAAATACTAAATTAAAATAAACTGTTAGTGTGAGAGATAGTTTTTAACGATAAAAATTTTAGTAATACATCTCAGACCAGCATAAAATGCAAATTATAAGTCATTAACAAAAGGTTAAATTTTAACTTTCTCAATGCATTTTAAAGAATGGACAAAAGTTTAAAAGTAAAAATGTTAAGGAAATGAAGAATACACATGTTTAAAGGGGAATAAACATGAAGAATAAACATGTTTAAATAAATTAAGAAAGATAATTCTTTCACTGATTATAAACATTAAAAAAAAAAAAAAAAAAAAAAAAAAAATAGAAGAAGAAAAAAGAAAGAAAGAAAGGAAAAAGAAAAAGCTGTTTTAATTCTACGCTAATCAAAACTATCAAAAAAGTAATTACAAAACTTAATTCTTCAAAGTAAGAAAAGTAAACAGTTTTCTTAGTACGCAAGATTCTAAGAATTTCACGTCAGATAAAGCTTTATATTATGATGTGATTTATATTAATAATAAGTAATGATTATTATACATTTCTCCAGCAATTTATTTGTTTTAACGAATTTTAATGGAAAAAAATGAGATAAAATTTTTAACAATGAGTAAATCGAAAATCATAAAACAATGAAGATATGATTAATACATTCATATTTTTGAATGACTGACAATTATAAGGAATTTAGAATAAGGATATACATGTAAATTAAGTGCATTATTATTACTTTTTTTCGAATTTCATTACGCTTATACTATGTAAAGTGCAAGATTACATTACGCATAATGTTAAATACTAATAATAATAAAAACCATCGAAAAATTATTATTCTGTAGCAAAGAAAAAATTAATATTGTCTCAGAAATAAATATCCAAAATTATCTTAAGAAATTTCAATACCCGTATTAAAAAAAATAATTAATTAAATAATTCAGGAAAAAATTTACAAAAAAAAAAAAAAAAAAAAAAAAAAAAGAAAGAAAGAAAGAAACTTTTTCTCTTTTTAATTCCAAAGTTCCCTCATTTAAATTTTGTAAACGATATTACAAATATATTTAAATGTTAGCCAAAATATTAACTATTCAAAATGAAATTATAAAATTTATCTTCTCAAAAAAAAAAAGAAAGAAAGAAAACTATGAAATTTTACCCTCACGCAAGATTTTGGTAATTTCATATCAGGTATACTAAAGCTTTATATCTGACGTGATTTATATCAACAATAAGTAATGATAATTATCATTTGTACGCCATTTTTTTTTTTTTTTTTTTTTTAAACAAATTGTAATAAAAGGATGATTAAAGTTTTAACTCGAAAATAATTAAACGATGTAACAATCAATCTAAAACAATTAAAGAAATATAAATATAATGTTTAACACACTTATATTTTTTAATAAATGACAACTGTCAAGAATTTTGAATAACAATGTAAATGTAAATGAAATATATTTATTTTATTTTTTTATTTTCACATATCATTACACTTATACGGTTACATGTATCTTTACATTTATGTTACGCGATACGTTAAATTGTAATAGTAATAATAATAAAAAAAAAATAACAATCATTGGAAAAATAATTACCATGTAGCAAAGAAAAATTAATGTCTAAAAATAATTATCCACAACTATTTAAGAATTTTTACTATATGTATTAAAATAACTGAATAAATAATTCAGGAATCAATTTACAAAGATTTAAAGAAATATATTATTATTATTTATTTATTCCTAAATTAACAATCATTGAAATTTTGCAAACACTATTTGAAATATATTTAAATGTTTTTAAATCATTAACCTTCTAATGATATTTTTAAAGAAATAAATAGGAGAAATTCCTATGTTTAATTTTCATATTTATATTCATATACATATTTTAAATAAAATAATTTTTATGATAAACATTAGAACATAAAAATATAAATGAATAGATAATAATTTTGTAAACCTGACAACTATAATTTAATAACGGAACGAATAGATTATCTGAGCTAAATATCCACAATTTTAAATTATAAAGGAATTTCAATACACATATTTAAAAAAAAAAAAAAAAAAAAAAAAAAGTTTTAACAAAAATTCAAAAACACAATATTCTAAATCCAAAACTTCCATTCGTTTAAATTTTATAAATTATATCTTAAGTTTAATTAAATGTTTTAAACTTTTTTGCGATTAAACATGGAAAATTATTATTATTATTATTATTATTGAAATAAAAATGGGGGGCGGGATAGAATTCCTTTAAATTATTTATATAATAAGCGCCAGGACTTCAAAATAAATCGTTATATATTTTACATAATTTTTATAATAACAATTATATAAATATTGAAATCATAATTGGTATCGTCTAAAAACGAAAAAAAAAAAAAAAAAAAAAAAAACCTCCTGTGATAATCACGCATGCATCTCTAGCCAATAACGTTGTACAAATCCTAACCTTAAGAGCAACAAACGGGCATTCAAATGTTCTAATAAAACAACCTGTTGATCTTTTGCCTTTTCACTGCATAAACACAAAACAAAATCCTACTGTATTCAATGACTAGGAAATTTAAATCTACCCCCCAAAGTGTGTTAAGAAATATTTTTAAAATCATAAAAGATAAAAATTCACAAAAGAATTTTAAAACTGAAATTATCATTTGGAATATTTATACAGAGCAGAATCAAAAAAGACAGAAAGAAAGAAAGAAAAAAAAAAAAACTATGTTAGCGAACACCATTACAAAATTCTTGTTAAACAAATAAATAAATAAATAAAATAACTTGTTTTAAAACAAACAAACAAATAAATAAATAAATAAAAATCGGTTTAAATAAAAATTCTTTAAGGAGAGCTCTTTTTCTTTTTTTCCTCCTCCTCAAGTCTATAATATACAACATATGTACGAAAAAAGAAAATATATGTATATATAATATATAATCATAGTAAGGAAAGAAGAAAAAAATAAATACATAAATTTACCCTTTTCCTACAGAAAAGTGACTTCAGTCGGTAAATTTCAGAAAAGTTTCCAGGAAGTTGACCATTTTTTATACAACCTTTTCTCAGTTTTTAAATTTCAGTAAAAAGCAAACTTGTGAAAAACATAATAACACACTATGATAAATACCCTAAAAACTTATGACTGTAGAGAAAATAGAAATAAAACTTCCAAACTTCCGGCAAGTACATACAGAAATCTTCGACACAGCCGGCGGAGAAAAACAGAACTGCGCTATGAGCGACAGGAATTGGTATTGCCCGTTTGTAACTTCACCTCCCGAAATATTATGCGAACACCATCATCATTAAACTGCGTCTTTTGAGCTAAGGAATGGAACAATTAGCCAGCGCGCCATCTAGCGATGAATTTTAAAAGAGAGTTTAAAACAAAAAGTTTTCTGAATACTCCGCATAATGGTTAAAACTCTCAAATAATGCTTTTTTTTTTTTTTTTTTTAAGCAGAAATTCTTTAATCCCCATCTTCTAAGTGATATTCATAAATAAAAAGGAGGAGGGGAAGACGCAAGGTATTATACAAATTATTTATAATTATTTTGGTTTAATTCCGGAAGTAGGAAGTAGAAATATTCAATCCAATTGATTTGTTTCGTAGAAATGCCGCGCTGCATCAAAATTTTTCGTTCTGTAAAACCATTTTCACATTTTGTTTCAGTTAAATTCAAGATCTATCGCTTATAATAAAAAAATATCAAGACGTTTCAGAATAAAACAACTATAATTTTATGTAAGACAATTTATATAAGACATAAAATTAAATTAATTAAATTTATAAGCGATATTCTATTAGATAATGGTAACGACAAATTAAATTTCCGAAATTAGCTGTTAGGATATAATACTTATAGCTGGCGTGATTATAATTATTAAGTTATACAGCATATAACTATTATTATTATTTTTATTTATAAAGGATTTTCTTTTGAATATTTACAGTTTAATGAGTAAATAATAACTCAGGTTATTAGATACACATTAGTGTCTCAGTAAGTTAACTTTTAGGACTATTTTATTAAGAATATTTTGTCCTATCTTTTAACATTTTCAGACAAAGGGTTTGTCAATTCGTTTCGTCTATGTCTCTCTGTCCGCGTTCTTCTTTTCGTAAATATTTTTAAAATGCCTTAAAATCTTTATACATTATTGAGACCCATTACAGCACGTTTCCTATTGAAAACTGTATATTTTATGGCCTCGTATGTGCATAGGGGCTTATAAAAGAATTCGGATGCATTACCATCTGAGTTCGATCTATATGAGGTATTTCTTTAAAGCATATTGTAACATTTTAATGCTGCACAAAAAATACGAAATTATCAAACCTTATTCAGATACGCGAAAGCAGATTTTCTAGAGAATATGATATAACTAACATTAATGATTCACTTACAAGATCACACAAAAATATTCAGATACGTTATGGAATATAAGTAAAAAGTACTCGAAATACGTTTTCAGTTGTGTTATGAGAGATTTTTCCTTTACTATTTTAAATATTTAGTATACTATGCAGGAATTTTATACACTATACATAACCAAAAGCTAATTTGTGTTTTCTCTTGAGTAAAACTGAGAAGATAATTTTTGTGATATTTCTTCTTTTATAATAATAAATAAATAAATAAATAAATAAATAAAATTAAAGGTATCATCATGGGTATAAAATACATTGAGGGTTAAATAAAGTAACGGGTAAGTATAGCCGGTAAGAGATTTAAAATCTATACCAATGTCATGATTTTTTTTTAATTATTATTTTAAAGCAAGGTTTACATAAATAAATAAATAAATAAAAAATAAAGGCACACACACAAAAAAAAAAAAAAAAAAAAAAAAAAATTAAAGGTATCATCATGGGTATAAAATACATTGAGGGTTAAATACAGTAACGGGTAAGTATGGCCGGTAAGAGATTTAAAATCTATACCAATGTCATGATTTTTTTTTTTTTAATTATTATTATTTTAAAGCAAGGTTTACATAAATAAATAAATAAATAAATAAATAAGAAATAAAGGCACATCACAAAATAAGCAAAAAAAAAAAAAAAAGATTTCATCTAAAATGAAATCTGAATTAAAACATGTTCTATAAGCTTTATAATAATTTTATGAATAATTGTATAGCAGATTTTTTTTTTTAATAAGGTTTCTAATAATTCCTCTAACATATTACAGAAATTTCTTTGATCCGAAAATATATTTTTAAGTATTAAAATTATTGATAAATCCATGTCCAAAATTTTGTGAAAATTTTTATATGCATATTTAAAGGGGAAAAAAAAAGCAATTTTCATATGCAATGAATAAAAATCCTTAGAAACTTGGGTATGCAAATGTACAGCTCTTTCGAATAATACGTTTTCGCGATCTAGTTGATATACCCTTTTCGATTGTCTAATGGGGACGTATATCATTACCATATAAGGTAATGAAAATTTAATGTTAATAATGTTCAAAATATAATGTTAATAATGTTCAAAATATAATGTTAATAATCATATAAGGTATTCTGAGTAGATTTGGAACCACTAAGAATATCCATGCCAGGATTCGAACCTGGCATTTGGCAGCTGAATGCTGGAGCGTTAACCATTCGGCTAACAGGTGGGCTTAATACCAGAATGAAGCTAGCTTTATTTCAGCTTTATAGTTTTTGTTTCTTGCTCTAATTTCTTACAGCGCCACGATGAAGAGAGATTTATGTTTCAGAGATTAAAAAAAAAAAAAAAAAAAATCATTAAAATTTAATAATTTTGATTTAAAGAATTATAATTGCTAAAATTCATTTTTAAATTTATAGTTAATAAAATGCTAGTTTATTAAAATTTGATTTTTTTATTTCAAAATTTTAAATTACTTAACACTGACAGTTTATTTTTTTTAATTCACTATAAAAATAAATTACTAGAACAGCCTAAAGGTAAAAGACTTTGGTTTGTTACTCTACATGTACACTAATTTTTTGTACACTAAAGGTAAATAGAACAGGACTTTCTGTTTAAAGTGGGTTTCGAATCACTACGAACATCTATGACTGCACCAGGACTCTAATACTCGTCACCTGAAAGCCAGAACGGCAACTATTCACTCATCAGGTTGGCGCCTGGAGTAAAAGGAAATAAAAATACATTTGGTGCAACAGTATAAGCAGTGCGTATGGTATAAGTAGAAAAATGTTATCTAACTTTATTCAGCTTCAGTAGTGGCTGAGAGGTTCTACTCTCAAAGATGGTGTGCGGGAAGTGCCGTGTTCGAACCCAAATTGCGCTCATCGACCTAACTGTTCCGCTTTTTCCGTGTTTTTCACCGAAACTCGTATCCTATTCCTATGCTAATTTTCAACCTCAGCTTACTTCTTAATCAGCAGCTGACAGCGAACTCAAATATAAACTATTCTTTGCTCTGTTACTCTCTCGCGAAGCGAAATTTCATAAAGAAGCGAAACTACAAAACAAACAAATCTTTAACGAAACTACACAAAGAAAATGAAAACCTGCTGATTTTTCCTCCACATGAAAAAGAGAGAGAGAGAGAGAGAGAGAGAATCAACACCAAATAGTCATTTTTAATCACAAATAACGTTATTCTACAATGTTACCGACCTGCACTCAGCTATTTCATTATTAGTTTTCAGTGCAAAGTTGTCATCTTTTTAATTTTGGGTAGTTTATTTAATTTTCAATTAATTTACCTTTGAAGTTAAATTTACCAGCCTATTAGAATTTACAATAACGTATCGACCAAAGCTATTCGAAAGGAATGAGTTATCATAATTTTTTTTTTATAAACTTGTGAACGATCGGGAATACGTAACAAGCGACATATTTGAAAGTGGAGAGATGTAAAAATAAATAAATAAATAAATAAAATATATAAATAAATAAGAAGAAAAATAGTATTTTTAAATAAATATTTATCAAAATATTACTATTTTATCACTGAATTGATAAAGTTAGCGAGCATTAAAGCGGTTTTCAGGTATTTTTTTTTTTTTATCAACTTGTCAAGAACTGGTTGAAAAATCATAGTTTCTTTTGTTGGTTAATACAACTACTACTACTAATAATAATAATAACATGCTGTGTTTTTTTAATTGCTTTATTTACTTGATTCCTTGATTTTATTTTTGTTTTTCAAAGACGAACATTTCCTAGATTAGTTTGTCTTACAAAAAAAGGGTTCACCCCTTTCAGAAGACATGATTATTTTTATCTTTGTCCTGATCGGATGAAGTTTATAAGTCCTCAATTTCTCATAAACTCCATGCGACTGAGAAAAAAAAAAAAAAAAAATATATATATCCTATTCACATGCTAATTTTCAATACCAGCTTTCCTCAATCAGCTACTGACAGTAATCTCAAAATATAAACAATTTTTTCTACTTCTCTGCTACTCTCTTGCGCAAAGCGAACGAAATTCTAAACTACACAAAAACAAAGCAAATGCAAACCTGACAATTTTTTCAAGTTAAAATGGAGAAGCTATGCTTGTATCGACACAGTAGTTTCATTCATGTGCATAAATTTACAAGAGCGAATTATTTTAATGCAAATTAATAAATCAACAAAACAGGCAGCACATAACATGCGCTAAACTTGTTTAATAGATTGTGTATATATATACAAAGTTAAAAATATTTTAATTTTTTTAAGGTGTGAAATAATGAATTTTGCGCAAGTCGAGGACCACCTATGCGTTTTTCCCTGGCAAAAGATAATTTCCCGATTCTGTGGAAAAAATAATTTAGTGTTGTGTTGACATAATGGCGTAATGCCAGACCTGGGTAGGAAGAAGGTTCTTTGGAAAAAAAAAAAAAAAAAAAAATAGGCATATATACAAATACCGAAAACAACCGACATTAGTTTCGAATTTATAGTTTTCGGATGCTCTGAGATTAATAATGGCACTCCCTAAGCTCCTATGCCATGAAATTGGTGTGTGGGCAGTTAACAGCGTTATTAAGTTAATAAGGCCAATAACTAATTATCATGTCTTTATTATATTATTACAGTACTAACAGGCTTTGCCCGCTTCGATATTTAAAAATTACATATTAATATAAAAATCTGAAAAAAAAAAAAAAAAAAAAAAATTAAATAGATCAAAACTTCAGTTTAGACTTGCGAGCTTTCCCACCCGCATTATGGTGAGTCCGGATCCCCGTTCTTTGCGGCAGCACCTTATCCAAGCGCACTCGCAGAAACAAACATATTCACACACGAACCTCGGTTGAGTCCCCAAAGCCTTCAGCAGTGTCTTTCTCGCCTGCACTACGTCGGGTCCCGGTCCCCAAAGCATGCGATAGCGCCATACCCACGCGAGCTGCATGCGCCCTCCTCTACCTGTTTGTTTTAATTTTAGAGAAATGAAAGTAAATGCAGTCAATTCATATATCCGAAAACCAACCCACATACCAAAAATTGCCTTTCTAAGTTAATTTGAAGCAGAGTTACGCTTGAAAATGTCCCTTCCCTTTCCTTTGTTTCAAGAGGGGGAATTTCGAAAAATCCTATCAAAGTGTATGCAGCGTACACATAACCAACATCCACACACGAAAACTTGCATTTCTGAGGTAATTTGGAGCAGAGTTAAGCTTGAAAACGTGTTTTTACCCAGTCCCCAAAAGGGGGGGGGGGGGGAGCAGAGAATATCGCAAAATCTCGTCAAAATTCATGTTGGGTTAACGTAACACCCACACACCAAAAAATCGTCATATAGAGATATTTTGGAGCAGAGTAGTGCTTAAAAATATTGTTTTATGGCCACCCGTCCCCAAAAGCGAGAAAAGGGTGAATTTTGCAAAATACATACATAGTGCGTGTTGAGTACATATAACTAACTCCAACAGAAAAATCGCCCTCCTGAGATAATTTGGAGGAAGATTTACGCTTAAAAAAGAGTTTTTTGTCCCCTCCCCCAAGAGAAAGTAGGAAGGAGAGAAATTTCCCGAAATTCCGTCACAGTGGTTGTTTGAAGCACATAACCAACCAACACGCCAAAATTCGTGAATGCAGCTTCCATAGATTTACCAGCAGTAATTTAACGCGAAAAGAAGGCTTTCAACTTTGCCCCCTCATATCCTCAAAAAATCGAAAATCGCAAAAAACCCAAAATGGGATTTTGGAAATATCCTCCTCAACATTCTTGTGCCATTTTTGGTAGAGAAGATCGACTGAAAATGGTATTCTAAACCACCAATCTACCATTTTTGGTAGAGACTCGAAAATCTGGAATTTGCGGAAATTTTCTCCGAAAATAAATTTTCCCCCTTTTCTTCCTACTTAAAATTGAAAATTCTAAATTTGCACAAAATGATTTATTTGCCCTCACTCCCCATGTGAAATGTCTTCACCCTGAAGTAATTTGAAGCTGAATTATGCTCGCAAACGTGCTTTTGCCACCTGCCCCCTAGTGTGAGAGGATGGAATATCACAAAATCTTGTCTTAGTGAGGGTCATAGCCCCGATACCAATTTTCACACCAAAATTTGTGATCCAGTCTCATATGCCATGGCTGTGTTGAATCAATATGTGGATGTACTCTTTTACATATACAAATGAAGGGTTATGTGAATCACGTTTACACTCCACCCCACCCCTCCACTCAGAAGTGTTGAATTCCCAAAATAAATTTTTAGGCATTTGTGTTCATTATATTTTAAAGGGAAAATCTGACGGATATATTTTTTTCTTTGAGATATGAAGGCATTTTGTAAAATCACGTTCTGAGAAAATTTCGTAAAATCGCTTCTAAATGGGTGTCTACGCCACAGAAGGAACGTAGAATGAATAGCCATTAAATCATTCCCGACTAATTTTGTATAATTTATTATTCGCAATAGATATTATAAAAATGTATACTTTCACAGTAATTCGGCTTAAGTAAATTGTTTCCAGAAGTAGGAAAGTAGCGTATACGTCATTATAAGAGAGAATTTTTAAGTCGAAAGTCGATTATGTTCATACTGCCAAACATGAAGAGGCATAGATAATTACAATTTACATCTAATGCTGGAAAGTTTATCATAGCGTATGCATAATGTGCGATTTTCCTTTATTATGATATACTTGTATGCGTATACACTTCTAAACATGCACGCTGCATCAACAAAAGTATTTGGAAACTTTCGAATTTAGACTCTTTGTCGAATATTTAATGTAATACTCGACGCATTTCAGGGGTGTAAAGCACATATTACACCTCATATATTTTAGCAACGGTTTTGTCTCAAAGACAAAAAAAGGAACAGTAATAAATTAAAGAAATAAAAAGCCCAAATTTTTATTTTTAATCAGTTAATGGGTAATATTGTGATTGAAATAATAATAATAATAATAATAATAACATGGATAAAACTCCTATCATTTTGCTTTTTCTTTGAGATAAACTAAAATTCAGTTCATTCGATCGGCGATAACTTTTTGAATTTTCACGATAATTGTTCGGGGATTTTTATATAAGTAGCTTGATGTATTAGTCTAATAAACTGTGGAAAAGAAAAGTTGTTAATGTATGTACATGCGCAACTAGACATTATTTAGTAAAAAAGAGTATATTTCACCAGATATTTATTATTTCTACATTCTGTTAGCTGTATGTTGTCTGCAGGTATGTCAAGTTTTGCAAAAATTACATTGCTTTGGTTTGAAAACCCTGTATGTTATAAACAAAAAAATTAGTCAAAATCGTCGATGTTATTCAAAGAAACAGTTATACCCCCATAAATAAACATACTATTCTGATATTATATGAATATAAATAATTAAAAGCAGAATCATAATCATATGCTGAAGATACAAACCACGTAAAGCATTTTTACGGGGTATTTATTACCCAAACATTTTTTTTTTTTTTTCTTTTTGTCACTTATCCTCTTTTTGCATTTTAGACAAGCATTTTCTTTATATATATTCCGGAAGTTCCATCTTTAGATATTCCAATAAACGTCTAAAAATATGCAAATATTTCTGCCTATTCAGTGTATGTCATTAACTGCACGGATACTTATTATCATTAACAGACACACAGCTAACACAAATGCTATAAATAGCAGTCTGGATTCTTTGAACAGGTGGAAAATCCACATTTGTTCTTAAAAATAAACAAATAAATAAATAATTTTTTACATCATTTAATCAGACTTTCTTCAGAAATTAATACAATGTATAATATAATACAATGGGAATACAAAACCATTCATGCTTTAATAGTCGATTTTACATTACTTTTTGTTCACTTAATGTATGTTTAAAGAGAAATGAAATGATATAATCTAATATATCTTTATTTATTAACTGATCAATTTTCTTTACATTTTAGAAGAACTAGTATGCTGTGGTAATCACAAAACCTTCTTCTATATTATTCTATATAACAGCGCTACCTATAGGTTACCCTTCACACAAATTTAACCAACGTTGCTTCCCACAATAGAGGTTTTACAAATGCAGTACAATTTTAATGAAAAGACGCTGAGCTATAGACGTCTGAAAAACCACAGAAGGGATAACAGTAGCACATTCTGTCTATCAATACACAACACAAATTGAGTCAGCATAATTTTTCATGATATCTATATAACATACCAAGTTTGGTGCACTATGTATAATAGAAGCTGAGATATAGCCTTTTCATAAATGGAAGATATTGTAAGAGAGTAGCGTCAGCTGTCATCCGATTTACATCCAAATTGAATATGCATAGTTTTTCATAATATCTATCTCATATACCAGATTTGGGGGATTTATATATAACAGAAGCTGAGATATTGCC
Organism: Salticus scenicus; assembly: GCA_963930645.1. Taxonomy (NCBI): domain Eukaryota; kingdom Metazoa; phylum Arthropoda; class Arachnida; order Araneae; family Salticidae; genus Salticus; species Salticus scenicus. The sequence goes on from OZ005657.1 coordinate 226,302,862, forward strand.
GTTCCATAAACGGGGTTAAATTGTAGCATAATGGTGTCCCCTGATGGTTGATATGCATTGAAATTAAATACGCACAGATTTTCCCTGTGGATCTCATGCATATGTTTTGTGCATTTATACATTATAGAAACTGAGATATAGACTTCCTTTTATTGGAAAAAATAGAAGCATAGCAGCGTCAATTATGGTGCGGTAAAACCCAAAATCTTATCAGCACCAACTTAAGCCAAGCTTCAAGCAACCAAAAAGTTTTGTTAAATTTCTTCCATTGATTCGTAAGATACAGTGTCCACAAATGCAGACAGAAAATATTTAAAAAAAAAAATAGTCTAACCGTGTTCAGGACATTTCAAAACGTGTAAATCGTATAAATCATCGAGAACTTTAAATCAAAAAATTTCCCGAATCCAATACTTTCTTCTTATACATTTAGGACAATAATAAATCACCATTGAAAGGAGATATTTTATCTTGAAATCAAGCAGTCTCAATTCTTCAAAAATTAGATAGTGGTGAAATGAGATTGTTGAGTTTTTAACATTAATTTTAGACTTTTTTTTTTTTTTCCCTTGGTATTTTATATCTGTAAAATAAATACAAAAATGTGAACTTCACTTGCAGAAAATAAAGTTAAAAAAAAAAAAAATAAATAAATAAAAAAATAAATAAAATAAAATAAAAAAGCTCAATAAAGTTAGAGAAAATCTTGAAGGCATCAAGATAAATTTTGTTTCCAAAAATTTTCAGCAAATCCTGAAAAATTAAATTAAACTTTTATTACGTTATAAATAATTTTTACCTAAACACCGATTAATCTAACAAATGCATAAATGTTTTATATAATTTTGGTCATATAAAAGAGCATTTTGAATACGATACAATGCTATACTACAACAAGTAGAATTATATATAAAAACAAAAGATTCAAATAATATCATTTAATTATCATATAATCTCGTTTATTTTATTTTTATTTTTATTTATTTTACTTTTTACTTTCTCTTACACATAAGGCAGAGAAAGTACTGTTTGTGGGTCAAATTTTCCAAATTGAGTTTTTGTTATATTTACACGTTTTGAGATAGGCTGAATCGCTGAAGTCCAAACTTGGTATTCTATATGTGTATCATATAGGGATGCAACACTAATCTTTTCGTTGAGATCAAGCAAATGGTTCGTGTACAGGGACATCCAAGAGAATACAAATACATTATGTCTATCAGGAAATTGCTGGTAAATATAGTGTAACATCTATAGGCGGATTTAAACAAAACGGAAACAACAAAATTTATTACATGCATAAAAACATATTTTGTAAAGATTGTTGCATGGAACCCATTCAGCATTCATTTACAGGGCTACCCAAAGTATTTGGATGTATTGCGGCTATACTTGAAAATTAAGGAAATTGTAATTTCTTTTGTGTTAGATGTTTTTCAAGTAAGACTAAATTTAGGTACATAATATTGTTTATATTGCATATTAATTATAACAATATACAGAGCTACCCAAAATTAAGCTAAACGTTCTTTTCTAGTGAATGTAATTGATGGAAGTGCTTTGCTACATTTTATTATGTCGACGAACACTGCTCAGGAAGCAAAATTATTTTTTCATACGCATACTGTAAATTTTCAAATTTGTTTTTTTGCATAAAATCACGTTTTGAGGTGCCCTCATTACGAAAGCTCAATTTTTAACTGTTGGCCTGTATGCATATCTGTTATCAGCATAACTTAAAAACAAATAGCTGCAGGAAATTCAAATTTGGTATTTTGAAGTCCGTATTAGGTTGCCACTTACGTTTGAAGGCAAGTTAATAACACACCTGCTTTGATTTTTTTTTTTTTTTTTTTTTTTAAATAATTGTATGCACTATAACTGAACGGAAGGGCGGGGGGTGAGGGGGACGGTAGCTCTTTGCCATATGTAATTCAGAATTTTGTAACATTGTTCATAAGTACACTTTAGTAATCAGCTACATATAAACATACTAACTTTAATAAAAGTTATAATAATCTTTTTTACATGCATGTGCATTGTCCCATTTATCCCCACCTATGGGGATGAATGGGACAGGATTGGAGTTAACAAAGAAAAGAAAACAAATGGAAAGTAAATACATTTTTAAAGTTAAATTGGTTTATGTGATTTTATTGCACACTATGAATTTACTTAAATTAACATAAACTGATGTATTGACTCAAATTGACACCCAAAGGCAAAAGTCCTTTGGTTCGCACAGTTCCTAGTGCTCTAGGATTTGGTAATTTAATCTAATAAGACCTAATCTAAAAATAAATAAATAAATAAGACACCAGAAAGAGATAAATCATTATAATAGAGTACAAATTATCCAGATAAATTTTTGTTTCCGACTGATCGGGAAAATCAGCATTCTATTCTGTATTACAGTAATAATCACCAGGATTTATTTAATTAGCTTGATTGAAATTGTGATTTTAATCAAATTATTATTAGTTTATTTATTTATTTTTTTAATTATTGATTTAAATTACATTGAATATTCTAACTTATAATTTGTTTAATCATAATTATTAATCATAATTATCAGTTTAATCATAATTATCAGAACAATTAATTTCAATTTTTTTTTATAAGTCCACAAAATTAAGAATCCTGATAATCAATATGGCTAATTTATGTTTTAATATAATTCTTGTGTAAAATTTTAAATTAGTACGTAGTGGGGAATGTCCCATGCATCCCCATTTAAACTGTCCCATTCATCTCAACCATAACATGATCATACAAAACAGGAAATAGGCTTAAAGAACAATTGTCAATATTCTTCTTGAATATCATAAACGCAATAAAAGGTTATGCCTTTTCACCATTTAAGAGTTATATTAACTTTAAGCAAATAGTTAATGTCTTAACTATTACCTAATTGAATCAGAAAAAACAAATACATTTTCATCAATTTTCAAATCTTGTCGCACTATAATCTAGTTCTTTTGTATAGCCCTGTAAACGAACAGTGAATGATTTCCATACCATATCATATATGAAACATGTTTATATATATATAATATATATATATATTCCTTTCATTTGGTTTAGTACAGTCTATAGATGTTTAACCTCTATTTCCCTGCAATTTCCCCCATAGGCGTAATGTATTTGAATTCTCTTGGATGTCCCTGTACACGAACCATTAGCTTGATCACAACGAAAAGTTTAATGTAGCTTCCCTATATGATACACATTCAGAAAACCAAGTTTGAACTCTACTTGTCAGCAATATCTCCCATACACGTAATGTATTTGAATTGTCTTAGGTGTCCCAGGGTTTTTTGATTCAGGGGACCGCAAAACGTGCAAATATAACAAAAACTTAATTTAGAAAATTTGACCCAAAAACAATACTTTCTCTACCATATATATGGGTAAGAGAAAGTAAAAATGTCGAAAAATATTTGTGTCTCAGATTTTGACACAGAAATATATTTTCTGATAAATGTATTTCAATAGAAGTTTCTTGAATGTTCGCGCTTAAAGCTCATAGACGGAAAGTGCCGATTTCAATCCTAAGTCGCGTTCGTCGACCTAGCCTTTCGAAGTTCTCTGTAGTTTTCTCAGTAACTCACGTGAATACGGGCTAGGACCTCTTAGAAAGACTCTCATGGAGGGCACACCACCTTAGTTCAAGGACCCTCGTGTAGTCAGTCGGCCTTACTCCTAAAACTCAAACACCTATAAATTCTTTTCAATTAATCAATTACCATTGTTAAGCTTAAAAAGAAAGTCGAAAAATATTTGTGTCTTACATTTTGATTGTGTAAATAGACTTTAACAGATTTTCTCTCATTCTTTTTTTTTTTTTTTTTTCTTTTTCTTTTCTTTTTTTTTTTTTTTTTTTTTTTTTGTTACAGAGGCAACTAACATATCATGTTACATGCTGTAAACGTGTGAACTATACTAAAAATTTATCTTCGACAATCCATTTTTGTACTTTTGGCTATTTATTTTATTATCTTAAATGAATTTTTCCTTCCAATTAATCCGTTACCATAGTTAAAGTTAAAAAATAGAAAAAGAAAAAAAAAATGAGTAAAAAAATATTTGTATTCTACATTTTGATTTAGATATAAATCTATTTCACCAGAAGTTTCTTATTTTATTTATTATTTTGATAGAGGTAGAAAGATAACAGGATTTAAACAATAATACAAATTTATCTTCGGGTATCATCTTTTATACTTTCGAATATTTATCTTATATCTTAAATGAATTTTTTCTTCCTGTATGTTCTTTTCAATTAATCCATTTCCAAAGATAAAATTTTAAAGAAAAACGAAAAACCATGAGGTATGCATTGATTCTTTACACTTTCCAATTGTACGTACTTGTTACTTTCAATGTTCTTTGCCTACTTTATCACACAGCGGACAGACAGGATTGAAAGGCATACAAATTGTATTCATAATCACCCTTAAACATTGTTGAAAACTGTTAAAATTGCTTAACGCAAAAGAAAATGCAGCCATTAGTTTCCAATTGCAATCCTTAATGTATATGAATATTTTAGCATAGCCCTGTAAATCCGAACGTTAACCATATCACATTCTATACAAAATATTATTTTAGCATATTAACGATAAATGTCAATTTCTTTATTATTTTTACAGTAGAAAGTTGTTTAAATGTGATTTGTAAAAATACCTGTCTAAAACGCAATGCATGGGAATTTTTTTGGATGTCCCTGTGCAGAAACCAGTTGTACAGGACCTATTAAAGCCATTTTAAATCGGAAACATTCCCTAGTGAACTTGAATAACACATATTAATGTTTGAAAATTCTGAAAATATTTAAGGATGACGGGGCAGGCCGACGGACAGATAGGAAGATTGACAACCGGGCAGACATATACACAAATTGAAATCATATTCAAAGTTAAAAAGCATTTAAAAAGTAATAAGACCGTTTAATATAAACGAAAAAAAAAAAAAATTCCAGCAAATCAATGTAACTGAATATTTCTGTGTGGCCCTGTAAGTCCAATGCTAATTAAACTGTATTCTATGGAAAGCATTCTTTAGTACATATGAATAACATATCTTAATTTTATTAAGTTTTTTACAAAGCGAAATTATTAAAACTTAGTTTATAGAAATATTTCTCATAGAACGCAATTCTTTGGAATACTTTCGTGTGTCCCTGTACAAACCAGTAGAGGTATTCACTCCATTTTCAATAGGGAACATCCGATAGTCAACTTGAATAGAATAACATATATCAGTTTCAAGAAATTCCACGTATATTTACGGGAGTTAGAGCGCGGACAGACAAACAAACAGACAGAGTGACAGACGGCAGCTAGACAGACAAACCGAGGTCATTAACATTAACACTTTTCAAACTTTTTGGAAAGTGTTAAAAAGAAATTGAAAAAAATTGTGATTTACATTTTGATTTAGGTAGAAATATATTTCAAAAGTTTTTTTTTTTTTTTTTTTTTTTTGACAGGGGTAACATTTACAAAACAGGATTTAAACAATAATAAAAAGTTATCTTCGACTATCATCTTCTACACTGTCGGCTTTCTAACACTTTCCAACAAGGGTGAAAAGTGTTAATGACTTCGGTTTATCTGTCTGTCTGTCTGTCCGCGCTCTAACTCCCGTAAATATTATGGAATTTCTTGAAACTGATATATATTGTTCAAGTTCACTATCAGATGTTCCCTATTGAAAGTGGAGCACTTTCTAACATTTTTAAGTGTGAATATGACTTCAGTTTGTGTATCTGTCCGTCTGTCTGTCTGCCCGCGCTCTAACTCCTGTAAATATTTATGGAATTTCTCGAAACTGATGTATTTTATTGAAGTTCACTATCGGATGTTCCATATTGAAAGTGGAGTGAATATCTCTTCTGGTTTGTGTACAGGGACACCCAAAACATTCGAAAGCATTGTGTTCTATGAGTGTTATTTTTATAAATATTTTAAATATCAATGTATTACGTTTTAGGACAGAATTTTTTGAAAGTTATATTTAAAAATCTTTCTACTGTAAAAATCATAAAAATATTGAAGTGTATTGTTAATATTCTAAAATAATGTTTTGTATAGAATATGATATGATTAGCTTTTTGATTTACAGGGCTACACTAAAATATTCAGAGAGATCAAAAGCTGTAATTATAATCTAATGGCTGTATTTTCTTTTGCGTTAAGCCTTTTTAACACTTTCCAAAATGCCTAAGAGTAATTTTAAAATCAATTAGTCTATCTGTATATTTTTTAGTCCTTCTGTCTGTTGTGTGATAACGTAAGGCAAAGAATATTAAAAGTTATTCGACACAACAATTACGTACAGTTGGAAAGTGTTACTAATCAATTCGTACTGCATGATTTTTCTTTCTTGTTATCTTACATCGTAAATGAATTTTTCCTTCTCATAAATTCTTTCCAATTAATCCGTTACTATAGTAAATAAATAAATAAATAGTCAAAAAATTATTTGTGTCTTACATTGTATTTCAAATGAGCAAATGACTCTAAATTTACCATTCAATGTAGTAAGGCCTCGCCTTCTTCAAATTAAAGAAACTATACACGCTTAAGATTGTCTAAGTTATATTTAGAAGCAAACATTTAAGATTTCTCTTAGAAATTCACTTGAAATCGATAATTCATTATAAATTAAACATCTTTTGTCTATAAGCACATGAACGTTTTTGAAAATTTTACATCTTATATGAGTTAAAACTGTGTTCAAAGGATTAAAAAAAAAAAATACATTAAAATTTCTACTTATTATTTATCTCATCCTAATTAGTGTTTCCGGTTTGTAAATGATGATCTTTTAAGGAAAGCGAAATTTGCAGTTTTTGAATTTATAAATTTTGCATTCGCATATTTTACAGGAAAGTTTTATTGAAAGACTGCAGTAAAATTATATATATTTATATTATTTATTTTATATTGTACGAAGCTAATAATCGGGAATTTCTAAGACCACACAGGAATTTTGGTCATTGACTTACTAAGAAAATACAGATATGTTTCGAAATATTGATGAATGTGGTAATTTACATTTAAAAAAGATTTAGTGTTATAACGTTGTAAAACGTATATGTTATTGTAATTGCTTTGTCAATAATCTTATTTTGTAAGAATAATTACTATTTGCTAAAATAATTTATTTTCAAAAGTTACGATATTGTTTGTACGTAGATTTCAATCGATTTTTGCCAGTGTCGGCGCTAATGTTTAAATTGCTTAGATGGGAGAGTTTTAAATGCCTTATTACCTCATTTATTATAATACTATATTACTCCTTATTACTTTATTTATTACAAGTTACCGAAACAACTGAAAGTAATGTTCATGCTAAAATAATAATAATAATAATAATAAAGAAGTTTACAAACTTATTATTCTCTCTCTCTCTATATACATATATATATAAATTAAAACTTTTAATTTTCCTTTCTTTTTAAATTTTTGCGACTTCCAAATATTGTTGGCTGCTTTTTCTATTAATCGGATTTAGTCTTTATTTAAACTTAAAAACTTTTTCATACACTATAAATTATGGTATGTGAAGAAGTTTTTAAGTTTAAATATTTATTGGACTAGTCTTTCTATTTCCTTTGAAAATACGATGGGCAAATTTTATACAAAGTCAATTTACGGTCAATATAATAGTGCAGTTAAAATAAATAAATAAGTAAATAAATAAAATAAAAGGTTATTGAATTTTAAAGATAGTCAGCTCCGAACTGGCTACATAAGTTCCTTTAGTTATGAAATATGTGTATGAGTCAATGCTTAATATTTTTGGATCAAGGGCAATTGACCACGTGAGGGTCCTAAGCTATAGTGACCATATTAGAGTACCTTTATATATATATTTAAAAAAAAAAAAAAAAAAAAAAAATAGCGCTAAAAATTTTTACAACTACCCAAATCAGGAAGTAATTTTTTTTGTCTAAGTAAATGAGCACCAAAAAGAGGATAATTATCATATATAATTTCCTTGCTGCATTTTTTCAAAACTTAGATAAACGATTTCAAAAAATAGACTGCCCTCGAATTTCGAGGACACATGGTCTCCTTATCCTAAGCCTGGCAAAAATGTCCTTTTATTTAAGTATTTCCAAGGGGTCATAACCTGTATTCACGCGAGTTTCGGAGAAAATTACAGAAATCTTCGAGCATCTTGGTCGACGAGCAAGCCTATACTGATGACTTGAGTTTAAATCCGGCATCTACCGTCTGATAAAGTGGTGCCAATAGATTCTGCTTTTCAGAGTAGAACCCCTCAGACCCTGATGGAGTCCGCTGTGATCAATGAAATTACACCAGTATTACCTAGTTCATTGATTTTATGCACAAACAATTGCAATTTATAAATTTATGCTCGCTGTATGGTATCGTAAAATTTCACGCTTATAGTGGCAAAGGAGTTTGATTGAAAAGTGGTTCAAAGTTGGACTTGGATCATATAATTTGATGGTTGATTAGGAAGCTGAACGAAGAAAATTAAGTAGTTTAGATAAAATCTTAGAATGATGAATTGTCTTGAAGAAGAAAAAGTTTTGACCGTAGATTTTAAAGTTTTTTTTGCGAGTTTTGAGTAACGTTGTGGTATTCGGCGAAGTTTTGCGGGGAGGCTGAATTTGATAGGATTTGAGAATATTTTCTGAAATTAGGTGAAGTGCAAAATACTAAATTTATTCTCCAGTATATAAGTAATGATGAATATAGAGGGGGGGGGGGGCAATAAAAGAAGAAAACTGTCTGAGAATTGTAAGTTATCACATCGCCATTAAGGTAATAAGTTTTGACCCTCTTCGCAGTCGTAAATTTATTGACGTAAACTTTTGACATGTGTCCATACATCTGTACTTTTATTCAAGCAAGTATAGCTATCCCCCTTTTCTCTAAGTATAGTAATAAATTATTTGGATTTTATGTAGAGATTTTTGTGTTCTACCTTTTAATATTTAGTTTAAGAAAATAGCATGAATCAAAGTGAACTTAAGACAATAAGCAGGATCTCACAACGTTGAGTGGATTATAGGAAAATAAGGTATAAAAAATTTGTTAATATATTTTTTATCTAATTTCATACACATACACACGCACACACACATATACATATATATATATATTGTGCACTGTTGCACACTAATATTAAGTTAAAAAATTGTTTTGAATACAGTTCTTTATAAGTGTAAAATATGCCTGAATGAGCAAGTGGTTATATCCTATACAACAATGCAACATTTACTGGTATTATAGACAAACATGTTACATATTCGTATTCAAAATTTCAACAAACTGAATCTTGGAACAAAAAAGTAAATACTCAAAAATAATGAAAACTTGGGTACTTTATAACTTTGAATTAAAAATCATTTATGATAATTCTTTTCTTTTTTTTTTTTCTTTTGATTCATAGCTTATTTAGTAAGATTTAAGCTCACTCCCTTCCCCAAAATGAATAAATAAATAAATAAAATAAAATAAAGATTAAAAAATCTACGCTATATATCATAGAAGCACAAAATTCTACTTCTACCTCAGGTTCAGGTAAAAGGAACAAAATCTCTAGTATTTTCAATTTCCTATCAACTACAGATTCCTTACTTTATTATATATTTGTTTTATTATTATTTGGTATATTACAGCGTATTTATTTTTCATTCGGTATAATTTTCTCTGTCTGGCTGTCATTCTCGCTTGTCGTATTACAGATAATTACAAGTCGTAAACAAGCAATAGATTAAAAATTCTTTTAGAAGAGTCGTTGAGAGTTCCATAAGATACAGAAAGAAGTTTTCTGATCAAAACAATATGTTTAGATCGATTGAAACAATATGTTTAGATCGATAATATATGCTACCGCTTTAAAATTACGTAAGCTACCAAATTTCGCTTGGCAAGTTGTGCATTGATGAATAACAAATTAATTAATTATTTATTTTATTTTATTTTTTCTGAACTTAAAGGAATTATTCCATTTAATTTAACTTCAAAGCAGGCTTATGAAACTATTAATCAAAAATAAAAACGTTTAAAACAGTCTTTTAAAATACAATTTTAGTATTTATTTTGCGTATAAATCTTAGGCAAGTATAAAATGAATTTATGACTAATTAGGCCATAATTAATTCCAAAACAGACACTTAAAATTAATCATAAATAAAGACAGAGAAAACTTACTGAGCAGGGGGAAATTTTATAATTTATATTTATTTCGCATAAAATTACTTTTCATGTGTAAATTGTTTATTTGCATTGCGTGATTAACTAGCCGGAATTAATTTTATTAAGTTATTTTATTTATAAATACTAATTTAAATTTAAAAAAAAATCTTTAATCACAAAAGAGGAACTGCAATATAAGTTGAGTTCAAATTAAATTGTTTGAATTTATTTTGCATATAATTTCTTCACAAATGTAAAATATATGAGTGAACATATTTTACTAAATAAGCATTTTTTTTAGTTTATAGCTACTACGCTGCCATTGCCGGTGTACGTATAGGGATTAAAAATCGCTACACTGCCATTTGTCTACACTAGAGATCTCTGCTTCACTGGATGCCCTCCATGGGGAGGGGATCTTTCTAAGAGAGCCAAGCTCGTATTCACGTGGTTTCGGAGAAAACTGTGGAAAACTTGAAACGGCTAGGCTGGCAAGCGCAATCGCCATAAGGTCACTGCCATTGCTAGAATACAAAAATACGTTTATCACATAATGATATAACTTACACAGTCGTTCTTTTAAAGTTGAGCATTTTCGAACCAGTGAACCTAATTTAATCAGGATTCCTTCTACATATTCCCAAATTTTGGGTGCTGTTGGTGTAACTTCTATGATTACTAAATAATCAAATGGTCCATGTAAAAGATATTTCCAAATCCCTACAGTTATCAAAGTTTAAAGGAGTTCCGATTTGAAATAAAAGAAACAAGACTCATGTTTGAAATAAAAGAAATAAATAAAAACATAGTGTAACTTATCTCGGAATTTCAAATTCCATTTTATTAAAAATTACACATAACATTAATAATCATAATCATAATAGTTTAAAAGCTTACAAGCAAAAGTACTACGCATACTGAGATAGTCAAAGACATTTATACTGAAATTACAGATTTTTATTTTTATCACGAACTGATCATGAATATTTTAAAATAAAACTTTCCCTATGGTAAAATACAGAGATTGATTTCTTTAACTGACAATAGAAAGTTGCCATCAAAATAATAAAAAAGAATATTTGAAAGTATAAAAACTAGATATAAATTGAAATATCATTAATTGAAAACAAAATTCCCATATTTGAACGAATTCAAATGAATATCTCTATAGAAACCTTTTTGAAAGAAAGTTATCAGTTTTTTTTCCTACTTAAAGTAAAATGCAGAAAACTGCTTATTAAAACGCTACAATAGCATGATGAAGGTATTAATGGAATATCATGCATTTAGCTATTTTATAGCAGCAATAATTTCAAGGAACGCGGGGAAAAAGTAATTCAGTATTTTTCAAGTTCAGTTTTGAAAGTCTATTGATTACAGAAAACAAGTACACTGTGCCCTTCATAAAATGCCCCTTTTTTAATGTTTTAAGTAAACTCCTGTATCAAATAACAAATAATCTGTTGTAAAGTGCATTCAAAAGACAATGTTAACACGGGAAAAAAAAAAAAAACTCTGTGACTGACATTTAGAAAATAAATTGTGGCTCTACTAAAAATAGTTCCATGCCATCCTTATAAATCCTAGTTCCCTTTGCTAGCAAGTTTTAGAAACTCCAATTAAAATTCTATAGGATTTTCCTATATTATCGCTGTCAAACTTATTCAAAAATCTCTGCAAATAAATACGAACTCAAGAGGCGAGTTTTAGTAGCTATAATTTTGGTTTATGACCCAACTCTAAGAAATTAAGCGAGAATTTCTCGCAATACAAAGGATTCATAACATTTAAAATATTGTTTCACCATGTAGAAAAGGATGACTAGAAATTCTCGATCACTTCGTCTATTCAGTTTATTTGTTTACTTTATGCACATAACTGAATAATCTATATTTTTAGTTTAGAGATTCAGAAAATGACTATTTATTCATTCTAGAAAAAGGCGGTATGTAATTTTTTCAGTGAAGGACAAATTAAATTTACCTAAATTGATAATCAATTTAATTTGTTTAACAAAGAAAATTATCGATACCTTTTTCCGTAATATTAGTTCATAGAACCTCCATCATCTTCATTATTAACTAGCCGCCTTCGGCGACCAGCTGGTGCTGGTTTGTGATCCTTAAAAAATCTGACCGTACGAAACTCCCGCTTGGTGGCGACTGCGGCGCCTTTTTTTTCCGTTTCAGGACCTATAACAGCTTACTGACATATAATGCAAATAGCTTTATTGAAAATTTTAACTGTAGTAAATTCTTGCTCGGTATCGCCTGCGGCGTCCTCTTCCCGTTTCAGTATCTGAAACAGCCTGTTCGCTCACCGCGTTATGACCTTTGGAAATTCTAACCGTAGCAAAGTTCCGCTTGGTGGCGCCTGCGGTGCCTTATCACCGTTTTTGAACATACAACAGCTTGCTCGCTCATAGTGCAAATAGCTTTGGAAATTTTAACTGTAGTAAATTTCCGATCTGTGGCGACTACGGCGACCCTTTACGTTTCATGATTTGAAACAGCCTGTTCGCTCACCGTGTAAAGAACCTTTGAAAATTCTGATCGTGGCAAATCCCCAGTCCGGTGGGGTCTACGGTCTCCTAGTCTATTCCGAATCAGAAATTTAATCAGAATCAGAAATGGAGATATTGATAATTATAGTACCAAAGCGCCATCTGGCGACAGATATTTGCAGCATGTACTCTTCAATTCCAATTCAAATAACTTTAACAATTATGTATTACTTATGAAATTATGTTAAGTAGAAGCTGAGATACAAAAGTAATATAAACATTGCTATAAAAAGATCTGTGTCTGACTTTTCAGTGGTTTTCTCCGAAACTTGCGTAATTGCGGGCTAAATAGTGTTAAAAATCCTTAATACGAAATGTGAGCAGAATATCGGAATTCGAAAGGCTGCAAAATAAAAAAGAATAAAGGTATTCCGGGTTTTATTTGGTTTTCTCTGGAACTCCCGTACTGAAATTAACGGCTTATATCAGTTTAAAAGTTCGCAATAAAATTACTTTAAAATATATTTCGAATGATGAATTATACTTAATTTAATCATAATTAGAACTGGAGATATTGGAATAAAGGTGTTTTGGGTTTTCCGTGAGAACACCAAAAAAAACTCCCGTATGGAATCTAACGGCTTATATCAGTTTAATAGTTCTCAATAAAATATATTTCAAATGATGTATTATAAGTAATTTAATCATAATTAGAATTGGAGATATTGAAATTTTAAAATATTAAAGTGCTATCTGGCGGCAGAGATGTGCGATCTCTACTCTTTAATTCAAATAAGTTTTAAAATGATACATTACTTATGAAATTATGTTAATTAGAAGCTGAGATATAAAGCTAATACAGTCGAACCTCGTGAACGTGAATCTCAAGGGGGATAAAAAATGTGTTCATGTTATCAGTAGTTCATGCTATCAGAAACTAATATTCATATAAATTAACTAATTTTCATCTTCACGAAGATTGTGGGAACAATTCATGTTAAAAGTAATTCATGTTAACAGTGTTCACGTTAACGAAGTTCGACTGTAAACATTGTTATAAAAAGATTTGTGTCTGACTTCTCCAAAATGTGCGTAATTTCGGGCTACATATAGTTAAAAATCCTTTTAGTACGAAATGTGAGCAGAAATCGGAATTCGAAACTCTGTGAAATGTAAAAAAATAAAAACGTTCTGGGTTTTCCGTAGTTTTCTCCGAAAGTTTCGTACGTAATTTGAACAGTTTATATCACTTTAATATAGTCCGCAATAAAAGAACTTTAAAACATCTGTCGAATGATGTATTATGTATAATATTAATGTATATCTTTGATATATTTTAGACTTAAAATGGCTAATCTATCAAGGGTGATTAACAATTTCTGTTAAAATCCGTGTAAAATTTAAGAAATTCCAAAACTGCTTTTTTTACAGCCCAGTTCAGAAAAGAAAAATAGAAAAAAAATATATATATGTATATATTATTACTATTATTCTGTTAAAAGTAATTTTTATCTCTTTATATAAACAGATGAAAGAAAAAAATGAATTTAAATAATTATAATCTGTATAATTTTATTATTTTTAAAGCAATACCTTAGATTTTTTAACTGCAAACAGGTGAGCAAAAATGATGAACAATTACCTATTTTTGCTTAAATCGATTTAAAACTGAAAAAATTCAAAATCTGCTTTTTTGTATTTCCAGTATCTTGTCATGTGGTGGAAAAACATCACTCGAGTTCGGGCAGGAATGAAGTTTCAACGCTGCTGATTGGTTGCTTGATTCTATGACGTAATCTTTGCTTAAATCGGTCATAATCTATAATATTATTCTCGTTTCTCGTTGAATAAATAAATGTGGGTATTCGAAAGAGTTTTCTAATTGTGTTTTGGAAACAAAGTTTTCTTCTGAATACTTTAGATTGTTTATTTTATTAAATTTATGGTAGATAAAATTACTTTAATAAAAGAATTCTGAAAACGAGAAATAGTTGCGCCATCTATGTTTCTGACTAATACTTAATTATTTTTTTCCCCATTCTCCTCGTTTTTATGAATAATTTATTTTAGAACTTTGTATAACTTTCACAAAATTTTCTTAAACATATTTTTAAGCGATTACTTAAAAAAGATTTTATTAAAAAAAAAAAAAAAAAAAAAGAAGAAGAAGAAGAAGAACCAATGAAAGAAAGGAAGGAAAAAAAGAAAAAATAATAATAAGTGGATGCTTTTGGATCTTAAGAAAAAATAAAACAATCATTCTTATCTTTTTTTTTTTTTTTTTTTTTGTTTTGTTTTTAGTTATTCATTTATTTTCGGCTTAAAAAAAAATATTTTCAAATGTTGTTCTTTTATAAGCATCGAAATAACAAATTCAAGTATATTAAGTAAAAAGGAAAAAAAAAAATTGCAAATCAGATTTAAAAATAAAAACATGCAGTACTAAATGAATATACCTCATTAGTAGTAGAAATGCTTATTAATTTATTGTACTTTTGGGAGGCACAAATAAACAACTTATTGTCATTTAAGGAAATGTTCATTCATTAAAATGTCATAGTAATATAATTTAAATTGAAAGTTTGATAACTTATAATATAAATAATTATTTAAAAATGAAATAATAATAATAACTTTTTTTTTTCTCTGGTGTTATGTACCTGTTACATGGCAAAATTTGTTTTATTTACATTGTTTACTCACACTTTCTTTTATCCGTAAAATGAAAGAGAAAGTAATGTTTTTGGATCAAATTTTAAAATTGGGTTTTTACAATATTTACACGTTTTGAACCCCCCCCCCCCCGTCAATCCGATAATCAGGTATTTAACGGTTGGTCTATGGTCACTATTTCTCAAAAACATATAGTGGTAAGAAGGGCAAACTCGAGATTCTAAATGTGTGTCATAAAAAGTTGCTATACTAAACTTTTCGTTGAGTCCAAGAGCAAAGTGCCTTCGTCGAGATCGTGTACATCCAAGGAAATAGAAGAGAATTCAAACAAATTATTCTTATGGGCGAAAATTCTGTTAGGTACAGTTTAACATCTTTAGAATGCATTAAACAAAATGAAATGAACAACAACAAAAAAAAAAAAAAAAAAAAAAAAAATATTTTTTATATGCAAAAAAACATGTTTAGCATAAATTATGATATGACAATCATTTATCATTCGTTTGCAGGGCCACACAAAAGAATTCGGATGTATTGGGATTATGCTTTAAAATTGCTGAAACTTCATTTCAAGCTGTGTTATGCGACTTTTATACTGTAGGGGAAAGGAGGGCAAAATGGGGTACTTAAGGATATTCTGGCCAATAACTCTGTGACAAATAGAAAGAAATGCAATAAGTAATATTTATTTAGATTTTACAATCTTAGCGGTTATTTTGCTGTATTGAAATTTGAAATACATCTCATATTTTATGATCTACATATGGATATGTTCAAAGCTGCAAACTTCCCCATTCTGCCCTACGGGATAGGGCAAAATGGGGTACTTCTCAACTTAACGGCCCTCTTCACTTACCATCGCCGGAAGCCCGAGCCATTGTTATTATATGGGGAAATTTTCTTTACAAATAACTTATTAACTAATACATATTTTTAAATTCTGTTTTCACATTCAGAAAATTCCCAACTGTTAAATTAACGGACCTTTTTTAAAAATGTATTTTTTTAATTTTTAATATTTTATTTTGAAATTGCAAAATGAAAAAAAATCACATATTGAAAATTCGTATTTTGCAGCTTCAAATTAAAACATAAAAAATTTAAAAAATAATTTTTTAAAAAAGTTCCGTCAATTTAACAGCTGGGAATTTTCAGAATGTGAAAACAGAATTTAAAAATAGGTATTACTTAATAAGTTATTTGTAAAGAAAAATTTCCCATAGAATAGCATTAGCTTCGGCTTCCGACGACGGTAAGTGAAGAGTGCCCTTAACAAACTTTACTGACACAGTTCACATACGAACCTGTCATCGTCCTCATCAACGCCGGCTCACAAGTCATGAGCCCAATTGTTACATTTACTGCACTTGATCCTTCCTTCTCCTTGTACTGATCTTGCATATATTTCGTGACAGTACAAGCATGTAACATCTATATCGTCTGGATCACTGTCTGACGATATGTTGTATGTTGGTAGGGTAGGAACGCGACTTCTCTTGGCTTGCGAACTGTCCGACACCCGACCATTTTGCCATTTGACCTTTCGACCATTACCTTTTGACCCGCCTCAAGATACCCCGTTTTGCCCTACAAGCAGCCTAGCAAAACAACTAAGTCTACATAATAAATCACACTAAATGTAGTTCTACTCTTTCATGCAATTCACTTAAAAAACATCCCTTTTAGCTAATACAAACTGTCACGTTCGTATCTGCAAGCTAACCTAACAATTAAAATATCCAAACATCACACTTACCTTATATCAGGGTAATAAAAAAATACATAAATCTTGGGAGCGTATCTGTCTGTGACTCTGCAAGCAGTATCTCACGTGGAAATGAATATCAGATACGGCAAGCACAACCTATAGCAATGACATACAGATGACAGCACTCTATAAGCGGGGTTATCAAAAACCCCGTTTTGCCCACCCTTCCCCTACTTTATTTAAGCATACTATGTGGTGCGTATATAATTTATAGACAATAGACAGGGCTACAAAAGAAATGAGTGAATACATTCTTCTCTATGAAATGTAATTAACTGAACTGCGTTTCTGAATTTTTCCAAATTCGGGAAAACTGGTGCAAGATGTTAATTTCTTTGTCATATCCAGTGGTAAAAACGTACTAGTCTGAAGTCCAAATTTCATTGCTAATTTTTTGCTGTAATTGTGCGTTTTGTGGTCCCCAATAAAAAAAAAAAAGAAAAGAAAGAAAGGAAAAGAAAAGAAAAGAAAAAGAAAAAAAAATCAAGTTTTTAGAGGTTTATCTGTGTATATACTTGTTGTCAGCATAATTTAAAAATAAATAATTACAAAAAATTTAATTTAGGTATTTTTAACATCATATTTAGCTTGTTACTTAAGAATTTTGGCTAAGATTGGTAAGTTTAGAAGCGATGCGGGTAAAATTTGTCAAGATAATGTGAAACGAATTTTTATTTAATAACAGATCTGAACTTTTTTGAATGTATGTACTATGTTCAGTCGGTGTGTTTAAGATGCAGTAGCTCCCTTTATACAAATATATGTATCTAATAAAACTGTTTCTAAAGCTATTTTCACTTGTTTTTAAAGTTCGTTTATCTCGATATGAAAAAGTAAGTAATATCCCGCATCACTTTTCCTGAACTTGGAAAAATTCAATAAAGCAATTACATTAATTACATTCAATAGAGAAGAATGTATTCACTCAATTTTTTTAGTCCTGTATATCGTCTATAAATTATATACACACCACATAGTATGCTTAAATAAAACACAGTATAAAAGTCGCATAATGCAGCTTGAAATGAAGTTTCAGCAATGTCAAAGCATGATAATAATACATCCGAATTATTTTGTGTGACCCTGTAAACGAATGGTAAATGATTTTCATATCATAACCTAAACATGTGTTTTTGCATATATCATATATATATATATATATACACATATATCTTTTTTTTTATGATATATGCCAAAGCACATGTTTAGGTTATGATATGAAAATCATGTATCATTCGTTTACAGGGTCACATATCATATATATATATATATATATATATATATATATATATATATATCTTTTTTTTTTTTTTTTTTTTTTTTAATTTCGCTTAGTGAATTATAAAAGTGTTAAACTGCACCTACCAGAATTTTGGCCCATAGAAATAATGTATTTGGATTTTCTAGGATGCCCCTGTAAACGATCTCAGCGAAAACCCTTTCCTTGATCCTAACAAAAAGTTTAGTATAGCAACTCTATATGACACTCATTTAGAATATCCAGTTTGCACTTTTTACCAGTTTCACTTACTTCTTCTTTATTTGTTATTGAGGTATGGTGATCATAGATCAACCGCTAAATACCTGATTTTTGAATTAAGGGGCATCAAAACATTTAAATACTGCAAAAACTCAATTTCAAAAATTGACCCAAAAATATTACTGTCGTTTTCATTATACAGGTAAGAGAAAGTGTTAAAAAATAATGTGGAATTTAACAAAGAATTTTTACCAAGTAATGGATAAATAACACTAAAGAAAAAAAAGAATTAATTTTCATTTTTAAATAATTATTTATACTGTACATTATTAAAATTTTTTAAGTGTACAACAGTTTAAAGTATAGTATTATGACTTTTTAACAGATGAATGTTTCCTTATATATATATATTATTGATATAAATGACAGTAATTTTTAATTTATATGTTCCAAAAGTACAATAAATTAATAAGGTATTTATTAAGCCATGTCTTTATTTATTTTTCAAATCAGATTTGAGAAACATTTTTTTTTTTTTTTTTTTTTTTCCCCCGCTTTACTTAATATTTATTAATTTTTTATTTCGATTTTTATGAAAGAACAGAATTAAAAATGTTTTTTTGTGCTGAAAAAAAAGAGAGAGAGGGAGGGGGGGAGAAAGGAAGAAAGAAAAGAGGAGAGGGAATAAATAAATAAATAAAAAAAATCGATAAACATGATTATTTTATTTTTTCCTAAGACCCAAAAATATCCATTTATTTTTTTGTCTTCTTCTTCTTCTTTTTTTTTTTTTTTTTTTCCTTTCTTCTTTTCTTAATCCCCCCCCCCCCTTTAAAAAAAAAAAAAAAAAAAAAATTAAAATCACTTTTAAAGAATCCCTTAAATATGTGCTTAAGACATTTTAGGGAAAAGCTATACGAAGTTCTAAAATAAAATAATTGGGAAAACGAGGGAAAAGGTAAAAAGAAAAATAAATAAATAAATAAATAAATAATAATTAAGCATCAGTGAAAAATAGAGTTGGTGCAACTATTCCCCCTTTTTTTTTTTCAGAATTCTTTTATTAAAGAAGTTTTATTTGTGATAAATTTAATATGGTAAAATAAGCAATTTAAATTACTCAGAAGAAAACTTTGTTTTCAAAATGCAATCAGAAAACACTTTCAAATATTCACATTAATTTATTCAACGAAAAAAGAATGGAATATTATAGATTATGACTAATTTAAACTAAGTATTATTTACAATGACGATTCATTGCGTCATTGAATCGAACAACCAATAGCTGCGTCGAAACTTCATCCCAGGCTGAATCATTCGCCGCCAAGTCCGTCATTGGTAAAACTAAGACTATTGTATATGACTATTATATGCGATTATATAAGACTATTAAAGAATAGTCTTAGGTTTGACAGTGACGAACTACCACATAAGATTATTATATGAGATTATATAAGACTATTATACAGTAATCTTAAGTTTAGCAATGACGGACTTGACGTACAAATGGCGGCGAATGATTCAGCCTGTTATATAGTAGTCTTACCCTGCCCGAACTCGAGTAAGGGAAGGTAATACGTTGAGCGCCACGCGAATTTTTAAGGAAATCCCCGTCAGGTCACGCGCGTTGCTTAGAAGCGCTGATATTGCGGTATAGCAATGCGTTTTTATGTTTACCATGTTTCAATAAAATCCATTAAAATGCCTTAATGACATAATTCTGTAATAAATAAAAATTAAATAAATTTTCAGTAATTACTTAAAACAACGTAATATTTTTTAGTTTTATATCATATTTTATACTGTCAGACGTGGCACTCAACATGTTAATATGCTTCCCGACCAGAAGAACACTCAGCTAATATGTCAGGTACTGAAGAATGATAAATGAAACAATGAAATGTTTCCACCTAAATTCAATTTAAAAAAAATCTAACTGTCGTGGCGAAATTCTGTTTGCACCCCTAGATTCAGAAAAATCGCCCCTTTCATTTAGTACAAAATTTTTTAAGATTGGACCGATATTTATAATATATTTAGGCATTTAACGTTTCTTAAGCATTGAATTGACACATTTATTAATTGGCATAGGTTGACGTTTTAATTAATATCTCCGCAACTAATTAAAAATTTTTAATTCTGTTTTCACTATCTCTTCGGAAAGGCTTCTGAGCATCCGTATGTCAATTTTTGTACTTCTACGTTTAATGAAGGCTGAAGGTATAGACGAACAGACATACATACAGACATATCTTTCCTTTTATTATTATAGACTCTCAGTTAAATATACCCTCATTTTCTGAGACATAAACTTAATCAAATTATTCGTATAACTTTAATGTTAGCTGCAATAAATTTATCCTTTCTCTAAAATTTTACTGCGAAAATTGTACTAAGCGTATCCTTGACGTTTAATTGGCAAATATGGAATTTAATAGTCATTGTCACAATAATTATTTCATTGTCTCTCCCCCAATCACTTTTATTTCTTTTTTTATGCCCTTTAATTGCATATACTAATAAATTAAATTTTTCTCTGCTCTTTTTACCTTCCCCGGTATAACGAAAGGTTTACTACGTAAAACATATAAAAAAATAAAAAATAAAAAACTCTTTATTAACTACAGGTAATAAATACCTTAAGGTAAAAATTTTAAAATTTCCCTATGGTTTTATTTGTTATTTTTAAAAATTTTTTTTCTCTAATTCTAATGTAATGTTATACATATGTATATATAACAATAGTAATAGTTCATCGTTGCAATGATCAAATACCAGGAAGGAAGACATGAATTAAACAATAAACAATCACACATGAAAATGAAGCCTTATACAAAGCAAAGGCCATTGAAAAAAATAACATGAGTTGTTTCTGAGACATTGATACATAAGATCATATATAAGAAATACGAACAAAGTATAACAGAAAAATTTAACAACTGGAGGTAGGATCAGAGGCCATATACAAATAAAAGAGTGTAATTTCTGAGAGAATGTTTAAAGTTTTACCCAAACATCTTAATTATCTGGCGTGCTCATTCTGCTGTGACTGTATTATATTCATTTTTCCCCCTAACTGATTATACATACATATATACGCGCGCGTGTGTGTATGTTATATGTTTATATGTATTTTATTTTTGTTGAATATCAGGTTTGTATAGTTTAAAAACTTACTTGATATAGCAAATTTATGAATGATCTGCTAGTCGAAAATAAAAATGGCAATGTAAATTCTGCATTAGTTTCTAATACCAAGAGTATTCCGCAAATATTAGGTATATTTAAAAAAAAAAAAAAAAACTTGGGTCTTTTAAGCTAAAAATAAATAAATAAATAAATAAATAAATATAATATGTATTGTTTTATACACACACGCTTCGCATACCTTTAAAAAAGGAAAATTATTTTGAAAATTAATATGAATGCGTGAGAGACATTTATTTAAGAAGTACTTCTAATTTATGATCAGTAAAATATATCAATAATATCTTGACCCTACTATTGTCCATATTACGTAAAAAATAAAATCGGCAGCCTTTGTGAATGAGTCGATTAAGAACAGAAAGCAATTCCTATTAGAGGTCTGCACGGACCGGAATTTTGAGGCCCGGGTCCGGCCCGGCCCGGCCCGGTATGAAATTGAAAAATTTGGCATGAGCACGGTCCGACCCGTTTATTTTTTGCCAATGTACGGCCCAGCCCGGCCCGGACAAAAAACGATAAAATCAGGCCCGACCCGGCCCGGCCCGATTCAAAATTATGAAAAAAATAAATGCATGCCTTTCTATGAAATAGATTTTTAGTATGCGTTTTGCAGAGGTTTTACATAGCAAAGCAATAGAATCTTCTTTAACAAAACTGCTGAACTTTTACAAGATAATTATATATAAACAACACTAAGAAAAAAAATATATACCGCCTTTCTCTAGAATGAATAAGTGACCATTTTCTAAATCCCTTAACTAGAAATATAGATTTCCGAGCTATGCGCATAAGGCACGCCAGTAAACTGAATAGACGAAATTATCGAGATTTTCTAGTGTACACATTTCTACATGGTGAAACAATATTCTGAATACTCAAAATATTTTGAATCATTTATATTGCGAGAAATTCTCGCTTGATTTTCTAGAATTGGGTAATAAACCAAGATTATAGTTGCAGAAACCCGCCTCTTGTAGTCTCATTTATTTGCAGAGATTTTTAAATAACTTTGCCCTCGAGAATATAGGCAAATGCTCTAGAATTCTAATAGGAGCTTCTAGAACTCACTTTCCAAGGGGACTAGAATTTATAAGGATGACATGAAACTATTTTTTATAGAGCCACAATTTAGATTCTAGATGTCAGTTACAGAATTTTTTTTCAGTGAAAAGTTCATTATTACAGACGTACAGAAGGCACAAAGACAGAAAGAAAGTCAAATCGGAAATATTAGCACTCATCAAACAATATAGGACGGTATTTGAAATGGTTATTACTACTAAAAATGCCTGTTCAACCATTTCCTCTTATGTACCGTAATGTATACCTCTCTTTCATCTGATCCGGTAAACAAAGTTTTAATGGTAATCCAACCATATTCTATAGAAAAGAGGCTTTTGTACATGCTAGAAATGATGCTACTTACATTCAGTGCACTGGAGAAAAGAAAAAGGAGTTTAGAAAAAAAGTTACAGTGGCAGGATTTTTATAGCCTTCATACCACCTAAACTCTACAGACCATAGTGCACATAGAGCCTTATACACAGTAACGTATCTAATTTCTTTTGTTTGAACATGTTCTCAAACTAGTAGTGACATGCATACTATTTTGAATAGGAAACCATTTAATATTACTTGAAATAAAATATATTAATTTAGAGACATGCTAAAAATATTTGCGGAAAATCAGATCGCGAACAGACAGACAGACTGATAAGCAATTAAATTGAAGTTATAGACATTTTTTAACAAAATAAAATTTTATGTGATATACCAGCCTGTAAAATTATGTGAAATAAATGACTGAAAAAATAGTTTATCATTTTCCTTTTTCATTGATTAACGATGAAATCAAAAAAAGGTTCGGGCCGACACGGCCCGGAAAAAATTTCATTCGGACCCGGCCCGAGCTTGCAAAAAAATTTTAAGCTCGGGCCCGGCCCGGCCCGGCCCGGGAACAGATTGAAAAATTAGACCCAAACCCGGCCCGTGCAGACATCTAATTCCTATTACTTTGCCATTCATGTGAATTAGTTGTTTATCAGAATGAAAATATCTCAAAATCTGCGTTGCGAGCATGATGCAACCCTATTTAGATTTCTTTTCTTTTCTTTTCTTTTTTTTTTCCCCAAACCGCTGGGGAATTGTCCTTTTCAAGCTCTGTAGTATAAACACACACACACACACACACACACACACACACACACACACAAAAAAAAAAAAAAAAAAAAAAACTTATATTATTATAACCAGTATAAAATTTGGAAAGTACTAAAGCTTGTTTACTTATTTGAGTTTTCAATTTTTAAAAGCTATTTTCCTTTTTTATTTATTCCCATTTTTGTTCCTGCATTTTTTAAAATTTTATATTTGTGTTCTAAATTTCTATGTCATTCAATAATTTAATTATATTTTAGCATCTATACAATTCTATGATGATGGATTCACCTGAAGTAATGATGTTGAACATTGAAAATACGAGAACCAAATTTTTATGGACCAAAGTAAGTAAATCATATTTCTAAGAATTAATATAATTTATGATTTGATGTCAGTACCAATTATACTGACATTACCCTTATCTAAACGAGTTAATCATGTGGCTTGTTATATAATATATTTGTCTTGGGGATCTCAGGAACGGCTCTAGCGATTTCGATAAAAGTTTGGTGTTAGAAGTTTTTGGTGTGAAAAATCATTTGAGCTTATCCTTATCTTCAGGAAAATTCGCCTTCGCTGTCAACCCTTTATCCGCCACTTGCAGCATGGCAGAAATTAGGTTTTTTGGAAATGTATATAACGATTTTGATAAAAGTTTGGTATTAAGTGTTTTTCAGGATGCTAAATAGATTCGACTTATTCTCATTTTTAAGAAAATTAGTGTTCACTGTTAATTCTCCCTCTTGCCTCCTGCAAAATATGACAAAAACCTGTTTTTTTTTAGAAATTAATCTAAAGATTTTTCTAACAACTTAGGGTGAAGGATTTCTTTAGATAATAAACTTACCTGATTCCAACTCATAGTCAGGAAAATTAGAGTTCATTGTTAACCCCCCCCCCCCCACCTCCAACCGTTAGAAAATGTAGCAGAAATCGGGTTTACTCCGGGTTTTATCGAGAATGGTTCAAATGATTCTAATGAAAACTTAGAAATACGGCTGCTTTAGGACGACAAACGCATCGGATTTATTTTCATCTCATGAAAAATTAGCTTTCGCTGTCAACCTTTATTCCTCCCATTGAAAAATACAGCTTAAATTTGGTTGTCTGGGAAATGGCTCTAGTGATTTTAATAAAAACTTAGGGTTATTATTATTTATTTTATTTTATTTTATTTTTTTAGATGACAAATACTTATCCCCTTCTTCATAAAAATTAGCGTTCACTGTTAACTCTTTTCCGTCTATTGCAAAATATGGCAGAAACTTGATTTTCTCGGATGTAAATCGAAGATTTTAATTAAAACATAGAACTAAGTTTATTTTCATTTTTATTTATTTATTTATTTTTTTTTATGAGAAACCTATCTGACATATTCTCATCTTTAGGAAAATTAGCGTTCACTGCTGTGTTAATGCTCCACCATGGCAAAATATGGTTGGAAATTGGTTTTCTTAGAACTTGCTGGAATGATTTTAATAAAATATTTATGGTTTGGGATTTTTTTAGATGTTAATTCAAACTGAATTTTCCCCATCTTCAGGAAAGTGAACGTTCACAATTAATCCTCATTCTGTCAGCTGCAAAACTACGGCAGAAACTTGGTTTTCTAGGAAATGGATTAAAGTATTTTGATAAAAACTTAGCGTTAAGGGTTTTTTGAGATGAGAAACCCATCTGATTTATCCTTATCTTCATGAATATTAGCATTCACTGTTACCCCTCATTTCGCACGTGACAAAATACGGCAGAGACATAGTTTTCTTAGAAACTATTCGAACGACTTTGTTAAAAATTTAGATTTAAGGAATTTTTGAGTTTCAATTGAATTGAAAACAGAAAATCTGCCATTCTCATTAAAATATTTAGTGTTCACCGGTACCCTACGCTTCCTCCAAGAAAAAAGGCAAAAACTTCTGTTTTCTTTCTTTCTTTTCCTTCCTTTCTTCCTTTCTTTTTTATTATTATTATTTTTTTTTTATATTTAAATGATTTTGATAAATATTTAGTGTTAGTGTGTTTTTGTGATGACATTTTTATCTGAAATACCTCCTCATAAACTTTGTTTTCTTGGAAATCCTTGGAATTATTTTGGGGAAGGAAAAAAAAAAAAAGTTTAGAGGATTTTTTTTTTTTAGATGAAAAACCAGTCTCACTTATTTACTTTTTCAGAAAAATTAGCCATCGTTGCCTGGAACAATATATAGCAGAAATCTGGTTTTCTAAGAAACTGCTTGAATGATTTTGATAAGAAATTATAGTTAGAGATTTGATATGATAATTCTATTTGAATTTTCCTTATCTTCAGGAAAATTAGCTTTCAATGGTAGCCGGGCAACAAATAAGGATTGTAGTTATCTGAAAACAAATCATTGTATCTACACTACGAATGACTTTTGCAATGAAACCGAGTGAACTCGGTCAACCAGTTACTTTACAATATATCTATGTACAATCAAGGGGAAAAAAATGTAAATACTCCCTAATAATTTTACCGTAAATAATAGTGGGAAAATGAAATCTCTGTCATTTTTTTCGTAATATCTACTTTAATTAAAAAAAATGTATATATATATATATTGGGGATCTATCTCTACATTAAAGTACACAGGGGAAAATACAAAATAGTAGCGCCACTGGTCAACCGATATGTGCCCAAAGTGAGTCATAGTTTTTCCTAATGGCCCTGTCACATATCAAATTTTGTGCAGCTGTACACTATAAAAACTGAGATACAGCCTTTTCGTAAATAGGAAACAGAGTAGCATGGCAGCATCATTTATTGGGCGATAAGCACCAAAAGTTGATAGACACCAGTTTATGTCAAGGTGATACCAAATGTAAACTTTTATGAAATTCTATTCATTAGTTCTTGATCTGCACAACATTTTTATCATACACACACGGAACCACTTTTATTATTATTTATTTATTTATTTTATGTTCATATTGTGCTTAAGGGCATCTCAAAGCGCATGAATTCCCGAAACCTGGAAGTCGAAAATTTATAGAAATCCAATATTTTTTTCTACGAATATAGAAGGCAGTAATTATGTTCATATTATGATGGTTTTAAATAGGATTCTTAAAAATCAATTTATAGGAAAAAATAAAATTTTGTGTATGCGCGCCAAAAGCTAAAAAGCTGAAATAATAAAAAAAAAAAAGTTTTGTAATATTTATCAAAAATTAGAGAAATTTCCTAAATCTATTAGCAGATATTTATAATAACAATGAAAAAAGCACACAATCTTTTTTTTTTTTAATCAAAACCAAACATATACATATATATATATATATATATATATATATATATATATATATATATATATATATATATAATCTAATCCAGGAAACTGCTGTGAAAAAAAAGTGATCTGTAATTTTGGTTATTAGCAGTTGAAAGCGTAGTTAAAAAACGACAACTTATAAGACTTCTTCCAAAAACAAATAAAGATAGTAATTCAGAGAGTTCGCATAGTACTTATTTTTTTCTACCACTAATTTTTAATTACAGTATTTTGTCATAAAATATTCCTATAAATTATAAAAGCACCTTTAATTTAGGACAGTGGTGGAAGAATCCTCACAAAAACGGGTGTCCTTGAGAAATTTCATTCCGGTATTATGAGGTTTTCTCAATTATTTTTTCTTAACTTTTATTAATTTTAATTACAGTTTATTTTATATTTGATTATGAGTTTCTCAAGAACAAAGAGGAAGCCTTAAAAAATATGACTCTTTCAAGTTTGAAGGTTAAAAACGTTCTACTAAAAATTCTGCTTTACTCTGTTATAGTAATTTTGAGGCGAAAGAAAAGATATTGCCCATCTAATTAATACACTTATAAAATTAAAACTAGAGCTGAAATATATTCTATGTGAAGTATAATCTATATAAAGTATAACTCAAATTATTTTTAATAGTTTTAAAGTTGAATGATTTAGTCCAGACTTTAATGAATAATTCTGATTTCCAATATTGAAAAAGCTCAGCAAATATTATTTATTTATTTACTTAATTACTTATTCATTTATTTTTAGGTTTTTGTACAGTCGGTAACAAAAGTGTCCGAATACTAGCAAAAATTCCTATGTAAAAAAAGTACACTTCATACGGTTTTGTTAAATAAATCCTTGTCGAACCCTCTTCTTAGTCAGTCTAAGAACATGATTCGATAAGAATTTATTTAACAGAACCATATGAAGTGTATTTTATTTTACATAGGAATTTTTGCTAGTGTTCGGACACTTTTGTTACCGACTGTATATTGTTTACAAAATACCAACAAATGGTTCACGAAGATAAAAATTTATTTTGAAGATTTTAATATGTTATTATATGCTACTTGATACACACCTGCTCAAAAGTTTAACAAGATTTACAAAAGATCAGGTTTTTTTTTTTTTTTTCAATTTGAAAACTTATCTCTCGATGAAATGCTTTCAAACACTGGGCATTTAAAGAACTGGGTCTTCCTCATGTTTTTCAGTGAAGATTGGTTTAAGACAACATTTAGGGGGACGGTAACAAATTGAGAAAAATCAATAATGTTTGTAATCACCCTGTATCGTTCAGTGAAAAAGTACACTTCATACGGTTTTGTTAAATAAATCCTTGTAGAATCCTCTTCTTAGTCAGTCTAAGAACATGATTCGATAAGGATTTATTTAACAGAACCATATGAAGTGTATTTTTTTTACATAGGAATTTTTGCTAGTGTTCGGACACTTTTGTTACCGACTGTATATTGTTTACAAAATACCAACAAATGGTTCACGAAGATAAAAATTTATTTTGAAGATTTTAATATGTTATTATATGCTACTTGATACACACCTGCTCAAAAGTTTAACAAGATTTACAAAAGATCAGGTTTTTTTTTTTTTTTTTTTTTTTTTTTTTTCAATTTGAAAACTTATCTCTCCATGAAATGCTTTCAAACACTGGGCATTTAAAGAACTGGGTCTTCCTCATGTTTTTCAGTGAAGATTGGTTTAATACAACATTTAGGGGGACGGTAACAAATTGAGAAAAATCAATAATGTTTGTAATCACCCTGTATCGTTGAGTGAACGAAATGAACTGTAACTTTGGGATATGTTAATATAGACCCAGTTCAATTTGTGGATGAATTTGTATGGCGATAGTATATTAAATAACGAAGATATAAGCATTTATTTTAAAACTCCAAAAAAAATCAACATGTTTTTTATTTATAATATACAGAGTTTTTATCGAAAATTATTCCCACTTTCAGATTAGTTTTGGAAAAACCCTTTTAAAACAATATACTGCAATTAGAATACCAATATCTTAAATATCTCATGAAATATTGTCTCACTTTTGTCAAAAATGCTTTTGAATAGAGTAAAAATTAAGCAAATTATCCGAAAAAGAAGGAGCTAGATTTTAGATATTTTCCAAGAGTTGAAATTTCTTAAGGAGTTCTTCACATGCCGCGTAATTAATTTGAAGATACAATTATTTCAACCACGCTCCAAATGTACTTTTTTGTGAAAAACCCCTTATAAGCTTGTAACTCTAACTTTTTTTTTTTTTTTTTTACTAATATTTGTGACATAAGGGTTTTTTCACAAAAAAGAACTTTTGCTATGTGGTTAAAATAATTGGATCTTTAAATTAATTACGCGGCATGTGAAAAACCCCTTAAGAAATTTCAACTCTTGGAAAATATCTAAAATCTAGCTCGTTCTTTTACGGATAATTTGCTTAATTTTACTCAATTCAAATGCACTTTTGACAAAAGTTGTCCAATATATCATATCTAGCTTTCAACCTATGCAATAATTTTTTTTTTTTTTAATCTTTCGCACATGTGCAGTGAAAACGTTCTTCATAAAAATGCTCATATTTCATGAGATATTTGTATTCTGATTGCAGTATATTGTTTTAAAAGTGTTTTTCTAACTTATCTGAAAGTGGGAATAATTTTCGTTAAAAACTCTGTATATCATAAATAAAAAACATGTTGATTTTTTCTGAAATTTTAAAACAAATGTTTATATCTCCGTTATTTAATATGCTATCGTCACAAAAATTCATCTGCAAATTAAACTGGCTCTGTATTAACATACCCCAAAGTTACAGTTCATTTCGTTAATTTAACGATACAGAGTGATCACAAACATTATTGATTTTGCTCAATTTGTTACAGACCCCCTAAATGTCTTAAACGAATCTTCACTGAAAAACACGAAGAAGACCCAGTTCTTTAAATACCCAAAGTTTGAAAACATTTCATCGAGAGATAAATTTTTAAATTTAAAAATACCGATCGTTAGCAAATCTTGCTAAACTTTTGAGCAGGAGTGTAATTTTGTTCATTAGTATTTGAAAGTAATGGACTTTTTTTTTTTTTTTTTTTTTTTTTTTTAAATCAAAGGGGAGATTATTTGTATATGGTCTATTAAAAATATTTTATTTATACATTAGAAAATACTCTTGCAGGGGTTTATAAATTTTTGAACATAATTGTGTTTAATTCCGAGTAATTTAATGTACATTATTAATGACAAAAGTAATAAAAATATACTTAAGATTTTCAAAGTATTATATCGTCGACATTTAAGCAAATGTCTCTAAGAGCAAACTATAGCCACAACCTCAAAAGAAAGCCAAATGTATCCCGTTTTGAGATATAGGCCATTAAAGTTTTTGTCCTCATGAAATATAGTAAAAATTATTTTACGGATTTTTAACTGTTACAGCAAGTTTACTAATGAAATAATTAATCAAAAGTCCTAATTAGCTTCTTTTTACTTGACAATACATACGTCTACTAGACATCTCTATTGCTCTGCAACAAAAATTCAATGAAGCTTGTGAATTTTAACAGACTACCAAGAATTAATTTCTAATGACGAAGGTGTATTTATCACTAAATAGCAATTTTTGAGCTTAATGACTTTTAATTGAACCTCGACGACGTGTAGTTAGATGCGCTGTTGATATGAAAGCAGCTTTCACGCTGAATGACTGTTTTTTCCCCCTTATGAAGTATTTAATTATTTTGACCGAAAACAGTTACACAAGTATGAGGCAAATGAGTTGTTTAGGATTTGTTTACTGTTTCTTATAGATTTTTACATTTTTACCCATTAAAACCGAAAACAATAGTAAAAAATCATCATATCTAGTTTTTGAAAACTCATATTTTTAGTTCGATTTTACGAGAAAACATGAACTCTAGTTCTCTGGTGTCCTATTGTTGATTATAAAAAACATATTCAATCACTGTTTCTTACTATGGTTTTGGTTGGGTCCACTTTTAAGGTACACTGTAAAGAAATAACTATTACCAGCTGCAAGAAACTCTCTGTGATTTGAGAAAATAATTATTTTCTCCAATGACAGAGAGTTTCTTGCAGCTGGTGATAGTTATTTTTTTACAGTGTATGAGTTCTTACGCGGTTTCACTGGGTTAGAAAAGTCAACATTACCAGTTGGATCCAGCGTTAGATAGTGATGATCTCGGTGACAGTGTCAAGTTAAGTATAGAAGTGTTCGGTTGGAAGTGTCAATGTCACTAGACAGATCCAGCATTAGATGGCAATGAAGTGAATGAGATGGTGAAACTGTCAGGTTAAGCATAGAAGTTTTGGGTTGACGTAACATTACAGCGCCTAGAATACATAGTGTGGAAAGCCACCAGCAAATTAGTGCCTTAAAATTAAGCCTCGCACCAGAGGTCAGTGCGATCGAGTTTATTGCTTGAAAAGTTCCCTATTGGCTAATTATGTGCTTCGATCACGTGATTGAGCAGGCGAAACTGGGAAAAGCCAATCAGCTCTTCGATTTGAGCAAAAAATTCGATCACAGCGTCATCTGGGAAGCTTAATTTTATTAGCAGTATTTTAAGCATTCGATCATCAGCGCTTGCCACACTGCATATTCTAGGCGCTGTAGTAAAAGAAGGTTGCCAGCTAATCGTAGGTAGTATGTCTTTCGGTTTCTAGTGAAGATGTAGAACGAATTTAAGGAAAGTTGCGATGTTTGGTATTCAGCTGAATATAGGTATTTCTAGGATGAATATTTTACGAAGAATGAAAGGAATCGTTCTGTATCTATTAACTTTAAAATGGAACTTATGAATTAAGGAAGTTCGTACTTTTGGTTCGTGCTTTTGATGCGTGTTTTTGTGAGTGTTTTTTTTAGGTCCATACCCACGATGTTACTAAAGTTAAATCTACCCGGCGCGGTAATGTAACTCCAAGTGGTGAGATAATTTTAATTATAATCCCAGTGATAATTGAAATTTGATCTAAGTTAATTAAGTTCACATTTGTGAAGGTCTTAGTGAACTCCCCTAAAAGTTAAAATAAAAAAAGCGATTAGTTTTATATGAATTGTCTTCATTAAATCCTTTAGACATCACCTTTGAATTATAATGGGGAACAACCATGACACAGAGGCTGTATGTAAAGTATGTAAACCAGCCGTTACACCATTCTGATTGATTTTTCCCATGCTGTTGAGGTATTGGCTGGTTTGTGTTGCTCCTTCCTCCTTGAGCTTTTCCCTACTTTCAGACTTGCTTTTGCCTCCTAGGCAGTAGCGCATGTTTTTTGCACCTAAAAAAGGACTGTCACGTCCTTTCGAAACCGGTAGTGCTTGGATTTATTTTATGGTGTGTGAAGAAGTTTTTAAGTTTAAATATTAACTGTTTCCTATTTTAAAGTGATATTTATAAGAAAGAAAAAAAAAATGCAAAATGCGATTTGGGGGCAGAGGAAAGGGTAAAGCGAAAACGTAATTTGAGGTACATTAAACGAAAAAAAAAAAAAAAAATATTTCGCAGGCAAAATGAGTGAATACAGACTGTTGAACACATCATAAAGGAAATAAATTGATTGTTTAATTATGAGGAAGAATATGTTTTGCTTCATGTAATATTATTAGTGATCTTTTTAGTTATCTTTTATTATCTTTTAGCTATCTATTACTTCCTTTTAGTTATTTTTATTATTAGTTATCTTTTTTATTATAAACCCCTATTATTTAAAAAAAAAAAAAGAATGTAACGGGTAGAAATGGGTGTCACTTTTTTATTCAGTATCCTTGAAAACATAAAGTTTACCAAAAAATTTGCAAGCAACTTATTTTTATTTATTTATTTATTTTTCTGACCTGTGTTACTATTTCTGTTATACTATGGTGTATTTTTACAAAGTTCTTATTTTTAATAATGGAATGTGTTAAAATATTATAGATAAAAACATATCAACTAGGGTGGAAATAAATCCATGAATGCCAGAGTTATACCCTTTAAACAAGGTGATCAGATGTCCTCATTTTCTGAGGACAGTCTCAATCTTCAAGACACTTTTCAGAATTTTAAAGAAATGCAAACAAAGTTCTTTATAATATTATCTTTTAGGTCCTCATTTACGAAAAATAGAAATATCCTTCCATAACTGGATAACACAGGCCTGCTATGAATTTTTTGTCTTTAAAGTGTTTTATTTTTCTGGTGTATTTTTGGATACCGATTAAGGAACAACTATATAAATACTTCCATCACGTATAGTTTTGACAAAAAATAGGATGTTTTTTAGCTTAAAACTCTACCTTTTCAACTCCTACTTAGGTTATTTTCCGTAAAATCTGGGTGATGTGAGTGAACAACAAGAAGAGCTATTTCATTAAGACATCAAAGAAATGTAAAGAAGGTATCAGGGCCGATGGAGTGTTAAATTGTTAGCAGATTATTCTTGAATGCTGCATAGAGAATCCCCCCCCCCCTCCTCCTCTCCAAGTTTTCAAGCCGTACGCCAAAGATAAAGCTCTAAAGATAGCTTTGATGTAAAGAAACACATTTAAAAGATAACGTATAAACAATAGCCTATTTTAATGTATTTTATGCATAAAAAGTTTCGAATTTGTTATAGCCTTTATGTCGATTCTTCCGATTTTCATCCTTACTTTATGAAAAAAAAAAAAAAAAAAAAAAACTTACGTGATAGGCAGAAAAGACTAGCATTTCTGAATTCAGCGTATCAAAATACTTTAGAGCGATGAAAAAACGAAATCGAAAAGCACGATTTCGCAGGCCTGTGTAATTGTAATATTTTTCAAGTTACCACATCTTTAAGGCGATTTTAATAAATACTGTTTTATTTCCAAGCAAAATATTAAAATTTTGAGCAGGACATTAGTGGTTCCATCTACACATACATGCACGGATTGCCGACTCTTAAGGATAACTCATTCTGAAACCATTAACTTCAGACATGCATATATAATTTGAAAAAATATTTCAGGCAAAAATAATTGTAAACAGTGTTTCAGTTAATAAATACAATCATATAAATTTTTATAAGGTCTTGTGGTCCTATTGCTAGTAATTTGTAAAACGATTTTGATATACATTCATATTTAAAAAAAAAAAAAAAAAAAACTTTCACAATTGAAATTTGTTATTAGCTGCATGAAAGTGCAGCATTTGTTTATATTTAAAATTTTTTTTAATCCACAACATCATTTCATTATGAAATGAGATATTATTTGTAATTCAATTACAATCAAGAATATTGAACTTAATGAATTAAAAATCATTTAACTTTTGCTCGAATTTGTTTCCTTTTGCTAAATTTAACATCATTATTAACATCATTATTTTGCTCGCAAATTTAGGAATTATTTTCACATGCATGATTTGCTTCAATAAAAGAATTTTTAACAGTTAATAAATTAATGTAAAGAAAATCAAACCATACAGCTAAATAATTTACATATAGCACTGAAAACCTACATAAAAATGAACAATTTCCATATTAAGAAGTAGGTACTGAAAGACTTTCTTAAAGCAATCTACAGTCGACAGCAAAATTATTCGAGCACTAGCAATAATTCTACATTAAAAAAAAAAAAAAAAAGTACACATAATACTGTTTTGTTAAATAAATCCTTGTAAAATCATGTTCTTAGACTCTCTAAGAACATGATTCGACAAGGATTTATTTAACAAAACAGTATTAAGTGTACTTTTTCTACATAGGAATTATTGCTAGCGCTCGAATAATTTTGCTGCCGACTGCACACCTTTTGATGTTACGTCATTAAATGGAATCTAAACACGCTTATACAGTACAGCATTAATTTATTTATGACCCTATAAGGGACTTTCTAAAACAATTTTATTTTCAAATCAAAAAAAGTATAAAAGTCATTATATATATATATATATATATATATATATATATATATAGTAATATATAAATGCAAAAATATATAAACGAATGAATGAAATTAAATGTAGAAATATATGTACACAAATGAATGTAATTATACCCCAAAAAACACTGAGATCTTCATCAGGGAGGCCCCTCAGTGTAGGGGTGAATGAGAAGTTTCTGAAAGGACAGTAGCTATAAGCTAATAACTATCCTTAGCCCCCAACTTCTCACCAAACAGAAAACCACCAATAACTGAAGAGAAATCAAACATACATATAATGTATAAAACTACTAAAATATTTTATAAAACCATCAAATTGTAAAAGTTATAAAACCACATCAATTCATTTAAAAATATATACAATACAAAAGAGAATTACCGAAGGTAAACAAGAAAGTATTAAAAGAAATAAAAATTACAACCTTTCAACTGGAACACAAACTATCTTCGGCCAACGGGGCTACTCGTTGGTACTTCAATATCGCCCTTAAATGAGGAAGTAGAACCAACCGAGACAGGAAAACTCTGAAAAGTCACAGTTAAAAATTGTGACGGGTAACAGTTAATTTGCAAGGTACTTTTTAGATCTTCAAGAGCATATTTTAAATCATCTTCATTATTGCAAATAGAATGAATTCTTTTAAGCTGTGCGAACATAATGTTTTTTAAAACTTTTCTACTCATATTTGAAAACCAATTAGTAAGACTATTAACTTTAAAATTAAAATCCTTTCTTTTATCATATAATCCAATTAGCCATTTATCTTCATTTCTCTTTATATTTAAATCAAGGAAAGAAATTTTATCGGTATCTGTACGGTTCAAAACCAATTCCTTAGGATATATTTTTTTAGAGATATTTTCGAAACAATTACAGTTAAAAACAATTAAATCATCTATATATCTATAGAAAGTAATATTTATAAAGTTTTTTTCGAAAAAATATAAAAATAAATTGGCGAAAGCACTCGAAAAACTCGAAAATAAAGCTAATAGTAATTTTGCTATTATTTGTAAAGTTTTTTATAAAAATCTTCTTTTAAAGGAATATTCAAGTAATAGTTCTTTCAATAAATTAACTGACAACCCCTCTATTATCAAAAAACGTATATTGGCCTTTGATAAAAAACTAAGTTTAAGCAGAAATTGTTTTAATTTTCCATATCTTTTCGTTACTGTAAAATTTCATAAAAATCCAGTTAAATTTCGCTTTGTCACCTGTGGTACTAATAGCTATAATGATAAAGCTGGTAAAATCTTGTTTAAATATTTAAATTCAGTTTTAAAAGTAATAAATTCTGCTAATGATTGTAACATCATAAATAATAACCAGAAAGTCTTAGAATATTTCAAGAATAATTCAGAAAGCATTACTTCCGTAAATACCTATGACTTTGAAAATTTGTTTGGCAGTATTCCACATAACTTGGTAATTGAAGTTTTTGAAAGCATTTATGATGAATTTGGCAGCTACTTAAATTGTGATAAAAATTATTGGACTAATCTTATAAGGTTTTGTATTTTTGAAAACGTTTTGTTTAACGGGAAAGATTACTTTTTACAGCGGAGGGGGATCCCAATGGGAACGAGTTTTTCGAGTGCTTTCGCCAATTTATTTTTATATTTTTTCGAAAAAAACTTTATAAATATTACTTTCTATAGATATATAGATGATTTAATTGTTTTTAACTGTAATTGTTTCGAAAATATCTCTAAAAAAATATATCCTAAGGAATTGGTTTTGAACCGTACAGATACCGATAAAATTTCTTTCCTTGATTTAAATATAAAGAGAAATGAAGATAAATGGCTAATTGGATTATATGATAAAAGAAAGGATTTTAATTTTAAAGTTAATAGTCTTACTAATTGGTTTTCAAATATGAGTAGAAAAGTTTTAAAAAACATTATGTTCGCACAGCTTAAAAGAATTCATTCTATTTGCAATAATGAAGATGATTTAAAATATGCTCTTGAAGATCTAAAAAGTACCTTGCAAATTAACTGTTACCCGTCACAATTTTTAACTGTGACTTTTCAGAGTTTTCCTGTCTCGGTTGGTTCTACTTCCTCATTTAAGGGCGATATTGAAGTACCAACGAGTAGCCCCGTTGGCCGAAGATAGTTTGTGTTCCAGTTGAAAGGTTGTAATTTTTATTTCTTTTAATACTTTCTTGTTTACCTTCGGTAATTCTCTTTTGTATTGTATATATTTTTAAATGAATTGATGTGGTTTTATAACTTTTACAATTTGATAGTTTTATAAAATATTTTAGTAGTTTTATACATTATATGTATGTTTGATTTCTCTTCAGTTATTGGTGGTTTTCTGTTTGGTGAGAAGTTGGGGGCTAAGGATAGTTATTAGCTTATAGCTACTGTCCTTTCAGAAACTTCTCATTCACCCCTACACTGAGGGGTCTCCCTGATGAAGATCTCAGTGTTTTTTGGGGTATAATTACATTCATTTGTGTACATATATTTCTACATTTAATTTCATTCATTCGTTTATATATTTCTGCATTTATATATTACTATATCAAAGTTTTGCATTTCCTTTCGCTGCAATCTTGCGCATTGGTTTGTAATTCTCCTGTTGGTTTTTCTAATCAGTAAAACTTATATTTTTATATATTTTCCTGTCAATTGTTTTCTATATATATATATATATATATATATATATATATATATATATATAATAACTACTAAATAAAATTTGTGAGATCAGATAACTATATGATAATCTATTTTTTTTTTATTTACTTATTTTTTTTTTTTTTTACCCTGAAATGAATTAATTAACTAAAACACCATGTAAAACAAATCTGCACTTCATTTTAATCAGCTGTCTAAAGAAATGGTTTCAGTATCGAAAGATTAATACAGCGAAGCATATTCCAATCGAATGAAACTTTTGGGCGATATTCTATTATATAGTAGGACTGGGCGATGTAGCGATTCTATAAATCAATTTACCTTCCATCTAATATCGCAATATAGAGATAAATCAATTTAACACTGATTTAGAAAATACCTCCTCCCTACCACTCCTACATATACAAGTGTTTTAATCAATAGTATAATGACCGAAAAGCAACGCTGCTATTGCTTATTTATTTATTGCAATTTCTCATATTGCTATAACTCAGCATCTATGGCTTAAAATTACGCCAAACTGCATAATTTAAAATTTAAATTATGCAATTCAAACTGTAAAGTTTTTATTAAGAAAAGTTAAGTTAATTAAACATTTCTGGATGATTAATATTAGGGGGCGTTGTTATAAATATTGATATTAAAGAGAGTTTTTGATGGCCTTCGGCACAACAGTTTTTTTTTTTTCTTTTTTAATTGTTTAGCCCTTTTTTGTGTGTTCCTGATATATGATGGAATATTGAACGTTGTATTTTGATTTATAAAATTTGTCTTTTACCACAGTCAGTAAATTAAATTTCCGCTTTCTTCAAAAAAAAAAAAAAATTTTTTTTTTCAAGTCGATTGATAAATTCCACGCGATATTTTTGAACCAACTGCCCAGTTAAGTAATAATTTAGTAAAAAATTTTGAAAGCTGATTACCAAATTTTTTATCATTTTACTAAAATTTAACAAAATTTCTGCTTTTTTGTGTCATATTGACGAAATACGTTATATTCTGGCGGTCAATATCCAATTTGCCTATAAATACACCACACATCATTCTGAAAGAAAAAAAAAAAAAATCAAGACCAATTTGTTCGTTAGATGAAATAGGTAGCAGAGTTTGAAAAAGAAATTTAATTTTAAATGATGAAAAAAAAAAAATTAAACTCTATTTCCATTTAATAGTATTTTAAAGTATTAACATTGTAGATTTTATTAACTTCAGTAAAGTAATATTTGAAGCTTATTAATGTTATTATAAAGAGCGTAATAAAAAGTACGTAATAAGGAGCACCTTCAAAAGTTCTTGTGTACATTTTTTAAAAATCCCCCCCCCCCCTCTTACAAAATACTAATAACAGAAGTGTCAGACAAAGCCAAATTATTGAATAAATTATAATAATGACAAACAGATATATCGTATTGCAATATGAAACTATTTTTATCGTGATTTACTGTATTCTTAAATATTGTAAAAAAAAAAAAAAAAAAATATTTTCTATTTAATTTAATGAAAAAAATCTATGTACTTATATTAATATTTATTACAACAATGCATACTGTAATTGCCGAAAATAATTACTTATTACAAAAAGAAAGGAATCATTACTTAGCAAACAAATTGGAGTATCCAAACAAGACCGCAAGAAGTTAAAAGTTTGGAACAGTTGCGATTCATCTAAAATCGTATTTTTTTTTCTCCCCGATTTAGCGGGCCGCGGTAGCCCAGTTGGTAGAGCACTGGCCTCATAATTGGAAGATTGCGGGTTCGGTACTCGAGCCGGCCAAAGACCATCGTTTACACTAATGGTGGCTGGTGCACGTAAAATCTGTCGTGACCGCAATGTCCTCCATGTTCCCATCAAAAATTATACCTCTGGGGGTCACCGAAGCGGGGGAGACATTCCTTCCGTGGAAGATCAAAATTGTGATGGCATGTCTCCGGACCACCTCTAGGGGTGTGTCCTAGATCATCGCCAATTGCCCATCTGCGCAGCATTAGTGCGACGTAAAACCCAACCATCCAACCATCCATCTCCGATTTAGCATAGCGCAAGCGCAGTACTTCGTCTCTCCTTTGGAATAAACGGAGCAGACGACAGGCGATTTAAGCGCCTCGTCTCTCTGGTATCTCCTTTGAAATGAAAAGCCGGCACGTAGCACAATTCATATTACGATAAATCGTAAGACGGCTTTTGCACTTATTGTTAAATCGTTTTCTCTAAATCGATAAAACTTCCCTTGTTGCATTAACTCGGAAGCGTGACGAGGAAACTTGATGCCTAGCTAACATCGGATTTTTATCTCTAAATCGATGCAGAATTACATCGTCTAACATCGTCATTCCGAAATTTCGTAGTAGGTGTTATCTTTAAATCGGATCGCCGATTTTAGCTATAAATCGATTTTTGCATTACATCGATATAACACCCAGTCCTATTATATAGTAGCACAGTAAATCTTAATCATATTAAAAATAATAATAAATAAATAAATAAAAATAAATAGGAAAAAAATTGGCTTGGTGACCAGTAAAGTTTGACATATTTCTTTATCATGATAAAATATAATTTTAAAATTTACGAATTTTACAACTCATTGCGATAAGAAATTTTTACTGTGTGGCTAAAGAAGTATGACGTATTGCGTTATCATGATTTATAAATACAAGAGTAAGATTTACAAATTTTAAACAGCTTTGTTGCAAGAAATACCTCAATTTTGTCAGTTACTGACAGTCTATAACAGAGCTGAATGTTGTGATAGCTATTAGGAATTTAAAATATACAATACCTTTCTAATATCCACACTGCGATTTTGATGCAATATAAAACTCGTATTTCTGTAATCCACAGAAACATTATGTACCCATTTACTTTTTACCAAGTCTTTTCGTTGATCTTTATTAAACTGACTTACCCAGAGCGAAGTGCATTTTGAATCTAGAATTTTCCTGAATGGTATTTTGGAAACGAATTCTGAAAATGAGCTTTATTACTCTCTCTTTAGCATATACAGCACTTACCTTTTTATGTGATCCTTTAACGTTCTTACCTTTTCTTTAAATAAATAAATATACAGTCGGTAACAGAAGTGTCCGAACAGTAGCAAAAATTCCTATGTAAAAAAAGTGCACTTTATACGATTTTGTTAAATAAATCCTTATCGAATAATGTTCTTACACTGGCTAAGAAAAGGATTCGACAAGGATTTATTTAACAAAACCGTATGAAGAGTACTTTTTTTACATAGGAATTTTTGCTTGTGTTCGGACACTTTTGTTACCGACTGTATATATATATATATATGTGTGTGTGTTACAAATATGCTAGTCTGTATCTTTTATTCTTCTACATGAAAATAGCTTTCTACATAATATAGAAATCTGGTAAATTTCATTTAAAACATAGATTGTTGTTAAAAAAAGACAAATGTGTTATCTAAAAAGTATTTAATATCAAACTGAAATCATCTGCGTGGATCCACATTTAATACTACAGAAATGAT
Organism: Salticus scenicus; assembly: GCA_963930645.1. Classification (NCBI taxonomy): domain Eukaryota; kingdom Metazoa; phylum Arthropoda; class Arachnida; order Araneae; family Salticidae; genus Salticus; species Salticus scenicus. Next base: position 226,344,185 of record OZ005657.1, read on the forward strand.
TGCGGAAGTCTTGCACGCTCCTAGGTCGCTCTACACATTCTGTTACTTTTCCCCAGATAGCAAAGATGCAAACTTTTTGACCCTCCCTCTCACTCCCCTTGATATTAGCAAATCCCCTGAACTTATTATTTGAGTAAAATCACTTTGTTTTTATCAAAGAATTGACTGATATCATGGATATGATTTTTATCAAAATAAAATAATTTGATTAATATCTTCGCCTGCGTTAGTGTGGTCACCACTGTATCTGTTCGATCCCGCCATCTTAACCAGAAAGCTCCGTTACATCCCCCCCCCCCCCTCTACATTCATAATTATTCCTAATGACATTGGCTGCTTTTTTGGGGAGTATGTGCCTAGTTATTATTTCATAATTTTTCATTTTTCCATCGTTTTTTAGTTAAAATATGTTTTTTCAATATCTAATCTTCAGCTTAATTGGTTGTATTTTTAATTGTTAAGAATTTTTATCGTGATTTATATCCTGATTTCAACGCATTGTCGTGGTGAAATATGATATCTAAAAATTTGGTTATTATAAATAAATATGCGTTTAATAATATATTATAAAACATTCCACTAAAATTTTGTTATTGGCCATATCTTTTTTTAATCTGTCGGTGAATAATTATAATCTATATAATTTTGACAACACATTTGCCTTTGAATTAAAGCTTCCATGCATACTTAAAAAAAAAATTAAAAAAAATTAAAACTACGTAAATGTACTTACTTATAGGATGACGAGGGGGGCTTCGGGGAAAATTAAAGATCTTTTTGCAAATAAAGTATATATGTAAGGCTTCAAACTTGCTTGTAAGATTCTGAAACTGTAAAAAAAAAAAAAAAAGCAAAATGTTGTAATTATGATTACGATATAAATCGGTAAAAATAGAATAAAAGTCCCCAACAAATATATTTAAGCATGGAACTGCAAGATATTTGTTTAATAAGATAGATGTCCAAATAATTATCCAAATCTTTTTTTTTTTTTTTTTTTAAATCAGATTTATTAAAAAATGATATTTAAATGTGTTTAATAAAAAGTTTCAGTCTTTAGCCCTTGCTTCAGATGTTCTATAAATATAAGGCTTCATATATCTGGATGCAACTCTGAAACCGAAAATATAAAATAAAACAAAATGTAGGAAATAATTACAACAAGAATCCCTTAAAATAGAAAACGTCAACGTGAGACGAGTGCATATAGGAAAAGAATTATTTAGGAGAAATTTAGATACCGTATTAGACTTAAAAATAGCAAAAAATATGTAATAAAATATACATTTGCTAAAACAAACAAAATTCTTTTCAACCATTTTTTACAAAAGTTTATTTCAAATATGTTTTTTTTTTTAAATTCAGGGACTTTTAGTTTATTTATTTAATTATTAGATATTTGTAAATGTAAAGATTAAATTCTTGGGTCTAAAATTTTAAAAAGAAGTTATAACAAAAATATTTGCAAGTGATTGTTAATTATACTTAAAATTAAAATTTACATCTTTTTTTGTGTTTTTTTTTTTCCTTCTTTTAGTAAGACATTATATTCTCGGGTTGGATTTCGAAAGCTGAAATAAAAAATATTATAACAAAAATGTTTAGGAATAATTAATTATATTTTTAATTTAAATAAAAATATTTAAAATATTTAAAAATAATCAATAAGTATACTTTCGGTTAAACTTTTTAGTTATTTTTAAATGTAGTGCATTAAATTCTTGGTTAGGATTCTAAAAAAAAAAAAAAAAAAAAAAAAAATCAGAATAATTAATAATTTTAATTTTAATGAAACTTTTCAGTTGTTTGTAAACGCAGTGAGACTACAAAACTTGAAAAATTTATAACAAAAAGGTTTTAAAATAATAAATAGTTATACTAAATTGATGAAATATTAAAAGCACAAAAATATAAATATCTATTTTTATAATATAAATTTCATTTTTTATTTTCAATTTTCAAATATCACACCTTCTTATTTGAAAAATATACACAATTATGAATCGTTTTTTTTTTTTTTTGTTGTTGTTGTTGTTGCTTGTAAAAAAATAAAAATTAAAAAATTAAAAAATTTTGCCTTTTTTTCCCCTTCACTTTTCCCCCCTTTATTATTACTCTAAGTAAATTCCGTAAAACACTTCTGTTAAAATTCAAAAATTTAATTTATGCACCTTTAACTCTAAAATAATAATAATAGTAAACTAAAAATTAAGTTTGTTTAACAAGTTACACGTATCCCCCCACTTTTTTAATACTTTTTAGAAAAGTTGAAAAGTTTTTATGATTTCGATTTGTCTTCGATTTTTAACACTTTCTAACAATGTTTTAACGTGATTATGATTTGAATTAGTCCATCTGTCCATTTTTCTGTCCGTCCGTCTGTCTGTCTGCGCTCTAACTCCCGTAGACATTCATGGGATTCCTTGAAACTGATATATGTTATTCAAGTTCACTTTCGGATGTTCCCTACTGAAAATGGGGCAGCTACCATCACTGGTTTGTGTAAGGGACACCCGAAGGGTCAAGGTACAGTACAGAGACACCAAAAATAATTCCAAAGCATTGTGTTCTATGAGAGGTATTTTTATAAATCACATTTTAATACTTCATTTTGCACAAAACAGTATGAAGTCAACATTTATAATTCATATGCGCCATATGATTAGCATTACTGAATACAATATGATTAAGAGCCACACGAAATTATCCAGGGATACAATTGGAAGTTGCTGGAATTGCATTTTCGATTTTATTAAATGTTTTTAACAGTTTCAACAATATTTAAGAATGATTATGATCAATTAGTCTGTCTTTCTGTCTTTACGTTGTCTGATCTCATAGGCAAAGGATATTGAAGGTTAAACGAGGCAAAGTGTACTTACAGTTGGAAAGTGTTAATAATTTATGCGAGCTGCAGGATTTTCCTATTTCCCTTTTTTTTTTTTATTATTCCTTTACTTTTCGAAAAAATCCTCCCAAAAATTCATAAATCACAACTTGTATTTTGCTTTTTTATAAAGTGAGACTGTGACATAGTAAATAAAATTCTTGAAAGGGAACAAAAAAGTAATAAATAAAGTATTATAATGATTTCACCCATAAAGCTGTTCTAACAAACATGTTATCAAGCGCAAATTTTCGACAAGATTTCAGAAAATTTGTAAGTTGTTACTTTATTTATTAATAATATTATTTTTTAATTATTATTATTTTTGATAAAATCTCTCTCTCTCGTTTAAGTTTAAATGAAAAGTCAAAATTAATAACATTTTTGGATCGGTGTATGAATTTAGTTAATAGATATTAATAAAACTGAATTCAGTAGTTATACTAGAGGTCTGCACGGGCCGAAATTTTAAAGCCCGGCCCGGGCCCGGACAAAAGAAGATTCGGCCCGGCCCGATCCAGAAATATGTAAAATAACAAAAAAAAAAAAAAAAAAAAAAAAAACATGCCTTTCTATGAAAAAGTTTTTTAGTATGTGTTTTGTAGAGGTTTTATATAGCCAAGCAATGGAATGTTCTTTAACAAAACTGCTTAACTTTTACAAGATAATTATATATAAACAGAAATTCATTATTGCAGACGTACAGAAGGCACAAAGACAGACAAAGAGTCAAATAGAAAATATTCGCATTCATCAAACAATATAGAAAGGTATTTAAAATGGTTAATACTACTAAAAAAGCACTTTCAACCATTTCCGTTTATATACCGTAATGTATCCGAATCTTTCATGTGATCCGGTAAACAAAACGTTAATACTAATCCAACCATATTCAATAGAAAAGATGCTTTTGCACATGCTAAAAATGATGCTACTATCATCCAGTGCACTGGAGAAAAGAAAAAACATCCTTAGAGAAAAAGTTATAGCGGAAGGATTTTTATAGTCTTCATACCACCTAAACTCTACAGACCATAGGACACAATGCGATATACACAGTAATGTATCTAATTTCTTTTGTTTGTACATGTGCCCAAACTAGTAGTGACATGCATACTATTTTGAACAAGAAACCATCTAATATTACTTTAAATAACATATATTAATTTCCAGACATGTTAAAATATTTGCGGAAAATCAGATCGCGAACAGACAGACTGATAGGCAATTAAATTGATGTTACAGACACTTTTTAACAAAATAAAATTTTATGTGCCATACCAGCCAGCAAAATTATGTAAAAGAAATGACAAAAGAAATATTTTATCATTTTCCTTTTTCGTTGATTAACGAGGAAAATAGAAAAAGATTCGGGCCCGCATGGCCCGAAAAAATTTCATCCAGGCTCGGCCGCATATTAACTACCTTTACTCGAGTTCGGACAGGGATGAAGTTTCGACGCAGCTATTGGTTGTTTGATTCTATGACGCAATGAATCGTCATTGGAAATGATACTTAGCTTAAATCAGTCATAATCTATAATATTTCATTAGTTTTTCGTTGAATAAATTAATGTGGATATTTGAAAGTGTTTTCTGATTGTATTTTGAAAACAAAGTTTTCTTCTGAGTAATTTAAATTGTTTATTTTACCATATTAAATTTGTGACAAATAACATTTTTTAATAAGAGAATTCTGAAAAAAGGGAATAGTGGCACCAACTTTATTTTTCACTAATGCTTAATTATTATTTAAACTTTTTTTTCCCCCCATTTCCCTTCATTTTCCGAATTTATTTATTTTAGAACTTCGTATAGCATTCCCCTAAATGTCTTAAACATATATTTAAGCGATTCCTTAAAATTGGTTTTATTTAAAAAAGAAAAAGAAAAAGGGGGGGGGAGGAAAGGAAAAGGAAAGCAAGGAAGAAAGAAAAAAAATGAAGAAGAAGAAGAAGAAAAAATAAATGGATATTTTTGGATCGTAGGAAAAAATAAAATAATTATGTTTATTTATTTATACCCCCCCCCCCCTTTTCTTTCTTCCTCTCTCTCTCTCTCTCTCTCTCTCTCTCTTTTTAACATTAAAAAACATTTTTGATTCTGATCTTTCATAAAAATCGAAAGTAAAAAAAAAGTATTAAGTTATTAAGTAAAAAAAAAAAAAAATCGCAAATCTGATTTGAAAAATAAATAAAGACATGACTTAATAAATACCTTATTAATTTATTGTACAGTCGGGGAAAAAAAACGCAGCACTCGATGTAACTCCGTTGCTTTTCAATGCACAAAAATGTAATACGTATCATTCGACGGGGAATTGAGAGTAGATTCAGAAAATGAACGGAAATTTTGAATTGGGGGTCGTCTATATATTAAAACGCGCACCAACTTTGATTTTTTCAATGGTAATGCCCCATTTTTATTTTATATTTGAATTCCTGGGATCGCGACAATGCGAAAAAGTATATTGGTTGTATATTTTGCTTATTTTTTCACAGAGTTATAAGCGTTCAAAGTTTGAAGGTGCTAATGTTAAATTCATATTTCAAACTTTTATTAATATCTTCACAAAAAATAACTTGATCGATATAATTCTTTTTTTACGAGATACAGTGAAGAAACCCAAACATAATCCATCATTAATTTTGATTCTGAAAAATATTTTTAATTCTGAAAAATATTAATAAATTCATATTCATAAAAATTATGAATTATGACCTATATTAATTTTTACATAAAATGAATCCTAATGCTGAAAAATATGGGTGTGCAAATTTGCAGCTCATTCCAGTTATTAGTTTTCGAGATATAAATAAATCTTTCTTTTGGAGTGGTTTAGGGGGCCGTCTCTTAAAAATTTTTGAATGAGATAACGAAGCAATATTTTTATTTTTAATTTAAGGGTCAAATTATATAACAACAACGTCAAATGCAAAGAAATGAAACAAAAATGTTGATTTTTAGACATTTGTGTTAGTATCAAGAATTCCTGTTTTCTAAAGCCCCACCTTTTATCGTTCTTCAAAACAAAACAATACAGAAACGAAAAGTGAATGTGACTTTGAGTATTCGTGTTAAACCCCTTATTTTACATTGACAAAAATATACACAAGTGGTATTTACTTCATCGATTACTGCTGATAAATTTAGAATCCTTTAAACGAACACTAGAAGAAAAAAATTAACTAAATAGGCGGGGTTTACTGTTTGAAATACTCTCAAAATAAAATATTTCAAAACAAATTTTCTGTACCACAATTATATTACAGATGGATATACATTATAACTATATTCTTTCTAATCAATATATTTCTATCCATAGTATATTTTATTGCAAAAATATGAACACTGGGTACATGCTTAAGAAATAAGTAACACACAAATTACGAAAGAAACGCCCACTGGCATTGTTACAGATTTTCAAATGATGTGAATCTACGTCAGCAGTCGCGAAAGCGTTAATTAAGAAATTATATTTTCATAGAAATTATAAAACAAATCGTACAGTTCCAAAGAGTTCAACTGACCCAAAACTGGTAAGTGCTATTAAAATTGTTTAATATTTACTTTATGAAACCTTACAATAATTTATCCGAAAAGATTTAATTTATGCGTTGTTATATATATATATATATATATATATATATATATATATATATAGCTATATTATTTCAGTTTGCATATTATGTTACACGTACGAAAGAAAATTTAAGCTTTATTGGTGATCAGTATATCCATGATAGATACTTTTTAATTGAAAAATATTGCACTTTTATAAAAAGTATTGTCTGACCAATCGTAAGTGTAATGTATTTAAATATACCTAAAATTATCTAAAAAAGTACTAAAGTATATACATATCCAAAAAACTAAATTCATGATAATTAAGATACTGCAAAGGTGTTAATATTTTTATTTCTTTTTATAACTCTTTTTTTCTTGAAATATTTCCGGTGTGAAACAGTATAATTTTGTCTAGTTCTTGTAGGATCTTAATTTTATTTTTCTATATTTAGAGATAGCCCCCTAACACATTTTTGATCATAACTCTATGAATACTAAAGATAACGTATACAAACAGTATACTTTTCCGCACTGCCAGACTCTCAGAAATTTGAATATGAAGTCAAAATTGGGTGTTACCATAGAAAAAATCATTTTAATATGTAGATGACCCCCAATTCAAAATTCGACGACATTTTCAGAAAGTGCATTTCATTTCCTGTTGAATGGTGTCTATTAAGTTTTTCTGCGTCAATTAATAACGAAATACCATCAAGTGCTGCGTTTTTTTTTTCCCCGACTGTACTTTTGAAAGATATAAATTAAAAAGTTACTGTCATTTAAGGAAACATTCATCTGTTAAAAAGTCATAATACTATACTTTAAATTGTTGTACACTTAAAAAATTTTGATAATGTACAGTGTAAATAATTATTTAAAAATGAAAATTAATGTAATTTTTTTTTTCTCTAGTGTTATTTATTCATTACTTGGTAAAAATTGTTTGTTATATTCCACATTATTTTTTAACACTTTCTCTTACCCGTATAATGGGAACGACAGTAATATTTTTGGGTCAACTTTTGAAATTGGGTTTTAGCAGTATTTACACGCTTTGATGCCCCCTCAATTCAAAAATCAGGTATTTAGCGGTTGATCTACGATCACCATGCCTGAATAACAAATAAAGAAGAAGTAAGTGCAAAATGGTAAAAAGTGCAAACTGGATATTCTAAATGTGTGCCATATAGAGTTGCTATACTAAACTTTTCGTTAAGATCAAGCAAAGTGCTTTCGTTGAGATTGTTAGGGGGTATCCTAGAAAATCCAAATACATTATTTCTATGGGCGAAGATTCTGGTAGATACAGTTTAACACTTTTAGAATGCACTAAACGAAATGAAATATATATATATATATATATATAATATGTGCAAAAACACATGTTTAGGTTATGATATGAAAATCATTTACCATTCGTTTACATGGTCGCACAAAAGAATTCGGATGTATTAGGATCATGCTTTAAAATTGCTGAAACTTCATTTCAAGTTCTATTATGCGACTTTTATACTGTGTTTTATTTAAGTATACTACATGGTGTGTATATAATTTATAGACAATATACAGGACTAAAAAAATTGAGTGAATATGAATTTAACCCAAAAACGTTACTTTCTCTTTCATTTTACGGATAAAAGAAAGTGAGTAAATAATGTGAAATCAAACAAATTTTACCAAGTAATGGGTAAATAACACAGAATTTATTGTTATTATTATTATTATTATTATTATTAATTTTCATTTTTAAATATTTATTTATACTATAAGTTATCAAACTTTTAATTTAAATTATATTAGTATGATATTTTAACGAATAAACATTTCCTTAAATGACAATAAGTTGTTTATTTATGTCCCCAAAAGTACAATAAATTAATAAGCATTTCTACTACTACTAAGGTACATTTATTTAGTACTGCATGTCTTTATTTTTCAAATCAGATTAGCATTTTTTTTTTTTTTTTTTGTACTTTTTCTTACCCATAAGGCAGAGAAAGTATTGTTTTTGGGTTAAATTTTCGAACGCGAGATTTTGTTATATTTACACGTTTTGAGGTCCCCTGAATACGAAAATCATGTGTTTAGCAAATAGTCTGTGTGTATGTCTGTGTGTCTGTGTGTGTGTCTGTCTGTTATCAGCATATCTCAAAAACAAATTATGGCAGAAAGTTCAAACTTGGTATTCTAAATGTGCATCATATAGGGATGCTACAGTAAGCTTTTTGTTAAGATCAAGCAAATGGTTCGTGTACAGGGACAATCAAGAGAATTCTAATACATTACGTCTATGGGGGAAATTGCAGGTAAGTAGAGTTTAACGTCTATAGACTGCACTAAACCAAATGAAACGAATATATATTTTTTGTAATAGAGATAGTTAACTGGGAATTTTTTTTTTTTTTTTTTTTTTTTTTTTTTTTGTGTGTATGTAGGAGCCTCGCCTCCCCCCTGGGGGGGAAGTCCCCCGTCGAGGGGAGTAAATTTTCATGATGGGTATCTTTCAAAAGAGCTCGCCAATACCTTTAAAACGAATGGTTGAACCATCGATCTGCGATAATTTAAAACAAAGTTATCGATTTTTTTTTTTTTTTAACGAAAAAAAACTTAGAAAAAAAATCGTTTTTTTTTTTTTTTTTTTTTTTTTAAATATTGAGAATAAAATGGATTTATATATGTTACCGCTAAAGTGCAGAAATCAGTTAATCTGCAGATTAGCTAGGTAATCTGCACATTAACTAGGGCAATCCGTTAAAGTGAGGAAAATTGTTTCATTTCTCAAATTACCTAGGTAATCTGAGAATTACCTAGATAATCTGCACATTACCTACTAGGCACTCGTTTAAGTGAAAATAAGATCTCTGGTGTTGTAATTTTACAGCACGCTGTGTTATATTTGTTTTTTTCATTCGGGGAAAAAAAAATAGTTTTCTTTCCTTTACTTTCTTTGTTTACTTATTTTAATCTGTATGTGTTTTAATTTTTATGTCTTTTAAAGTTATATTTGTTTTAGTTTTTTTGCTTATTTCATCTTTTTTATTCTGCCAATATAAGTTTGAAGATGTTATGCATTTCTAATATGAAATATAACTTTAATAGCTTTCAATAAATTCTATTTTATAAATGAATGTTGGAATTGTAATACAGTAATGATTTCTTTTCAAAATAAAAATATTTAACCATTTAAATAAAAAAAAAAAAAAAAAAAAAAAAAAAAAAAGTTTTATCAACAACTTACATTGCTATTACTATTTTTTTTTTTTTTTTTTTAAGTTATGCACCAATTTTTAATTCGATAAAGAAATATTAAATTAGACAATTCAGAAGCATTATTTAAGAAGTACTTCAAATAATTAAAACTGCTTTAATAATTTTTAGACCGCAGGAAAATTAAAATGACTGTTTTCCAAAGCTTTATTAAACTATATTTTGCAGCATACATATTACAACAACAAGTACAAGTTTAGCAAATATATTAATTTTACAATTTATAAAAAAAAAAAAAAAAAAACTTTATTAACACATTTTATGTGATAAACTACAACGAAATTATCCGAAAAAGCGAACAAAATAAAAATAAAAATGTAATCACGATATATAAAATATATAAAGGAAACTTGAAATTGAAAGAAATAACAACAAAATGTAATGAAATGCTAAAAAAAATGCATAAAAATTTCATATTAAGTATTTATTAAAGAAAGCCATAATATTGAATGCAATATTTTTCAGAGTTAAAAATTAAAACTTTTTTTTTTCAGTAAGTAATAGTAATTTAAATCAATTTTTAAATAAATTAGTTTTAAAAAGTTGTGGTTTAATAGTTTTATTTCGGGAGGAAATAATTACTGTGTTGTAAATTTTAATATTCATAATTCAAAATAAAGTTTCAGGAGATAGAGCGTCTAGATTAAGATAAGATTTCAATAAAAAATGCAGTGCAGACCCTTATCAAACTTATATTGACAGAATTAAAAAACAGAAGAAATAAATTCAAAATTAAAACAATTATAACTTACTTGTTACTTTAAGTTTTGTGTTGGTCATGATAAGAAACCTATAATAACCATGTCTTCGATGCTCTAAGTTTTGCGTTTACCAATTATCATAGCGAAGCGGAGCGGAAAGGATGAAAGTTTTGGTTTGTGTTTGAAGGTCATTCGCGTATCTGTATCACATGACTGTTTGACGTCATAGTGAATGTAAAAAAACTAAGGCTCGAAACAAACATTTGAACTTTAACGACACAGAAGCCGCTAATCTGCAGATTACCTAGTTAAAATACGGAAAACTCTTGATTCCACACTTTAACGGGCCATTTTAGTTAATCTGCAGATTAGCTAGGTAATCTGCACATTAACGGATTTCGAGCTTTAACTGTAACATATATATATACATATATATATATATATATGTATATATATTTGGTGTTATACTACTTCTCTAATATGGAAATCGTCTGCATTATCATAAAAGATAATTTTTTTAAATAATAATTTTAATAAATTATTTTTTAAAAACAGATTATTCTTTAATAACCGAATTAAATTCTATATAAATGTAGGTGCATTAATGAAACGAAATAAAGCAAACAGATTTAAGAAACGGATTTAAGCAAAGTTTAGTTTTTAGTGAAGATTCATTGCGTCATAGAATCAGACAACCAATCAGCAGCGTTGAAACTTCATTTCTGTCTGAATTCGAGTAAACTACTTAATATGCGACCTGGCCCGGCTCGAGTATACACAAAAAAAGTTAAGCTCGAGCCTATAAAAAAATTTTAAGCTCGAGCCTGCCCCGGATCGAGAGCAAATTGGAAAATTCGACCTGTGCAGACCTCTAACTTATAATTTAATGATTTTTATTATGCTAGAATCAAATAGTTAAAACGGAAACGTTTGTGTCATCAAAAGTTTTATTTAAAGATTCGTGATCAATAATTCGCGCTTTTTCACAATTTAACAAATTTAACATATAAGATAACATCAATAATAGTAATAAGTCAAATGCAAATTTTTCCCTAGATAGAGTTCACCAAGAGAAAATCAAAGAAAATATCGGTACATTTTCTTTTTTCTGCATTTTTACATAGTTTTTATTTTTGCATGTATATAATGCAGAATCCTCTGTTTTTTTTTTTTTTTTTTTTTCTCCCATTATATACATATATATATATACCAGGTCTCCCAAAAGTCTTTAGACATTTTAAAAATTCATAAAAATTGAAGGAATGGGTAGATTTTAACGCGGTTTGCGAAAAAGTTATTCTCGTGAAGGTGGATTTATTTTATCTTATTTTATTTATTTATTTATTTATTTATTTATTTTATTTATTTTTATTTATTTATTTATTTATTTATTTATTTTAGGAATGAAAAAAAAATAATTGTTAAAGTTTTCGTTGATAGAGGGCGCTGTACGTGAGCAAATCACAATTTTCCAAAAAAATTTATATTTATTTCTAAGCAAATGTTTACAGTCATATAAATCCTATTCTATGTGCTCGTCATCACCACAAATAATAGTTTGCAAACGAGTTACAACACCGCTAATTAAAGTTCCAATCGGCAGTTCTTAACTCAGTGAAAACATTTTCATCAATAATACTTTATCCACCAAGTCTGCATCGCGATTAAACCTTCATGTATGCGCAAGTAGGAACCAAAATAAGAAATAAGCTGTGTTAATCGTAAATTGTGCAATTTATAAGATTCTGATTTGCAAATCTCTCGTCATGCGTACGTGCAACGCCTTCAATCGACGAAAAGTTTAACCTTTTTTTTTTTTTTTCCTTAACCAAATAATAATAATAATAATAATAAATAATTAAAGAATCCGCTTTCACAAGACTAACTTTTTCGCAAACCGCGGTTAAATTCTACCAATTTCTTCAATTTTGTGAAATTTTAAAATGCCTACAGACTTATGGGACACCCGGTATATAGATAATATTCACAGACACAATGGATTCAAATTATTTAAAGTGCGATAGCATGTCAACACCTTATGAACTAAACGTTAGCAGCTATGCTATAGGTTACCCTTGTGTGCCCTGTATATGTTTTGATGAGTGTAGAACTTGCAATTCCTTTGCAGGGACACAAAGAAAATTTTTTTATCATTAAGGACTATGAACTCAAATTACATAAAGTTCGTTAGTATGTTACAGGTCACTTAAAAGGTTTTTTTATTTGTATATTTTATTTTATTTTATTTTTTTATTTATTACAAAGATATGAAATAGAATTCTTATACATTGCGGTCTTTGGACTCAATTAAATTGAATTTCGTTTTAATAATGTTAAATTATTTAAAACATAAAATAATAATAATAATAATAATCTGATACATGTATTCTTTTGCCATTGCATGATCATTTTGAGAAATGATGTACGCATCATTTATCTTTTACAGGAAATATGAAATAATTTACTCATATCGTGTCATATTGGGGCTAATCATATGAAATTCACCAAAGTATTTTAAAAAGACAAAAACTGATATACGTTTTAGAATTTTGCTATGGAAATTCTCTTTTACAGGGACAGGGACGCACAAACGAATTCGGACACATTACCGTCCATTGTACAAATCTTAACTTGTGGAGAAATCTGCAAACAAAACACCCCATTTGTTTAGCTTTATGCAAATTTGTCATATTTTCCTTTCTGTCCAGAAGAATTATAATCATTATTTTCTAATATGACATTCCTATTTATTTAATCTTAGAAAATAAGTACAAAATATTATTATTTGTAAATACTAGCGTTAAGTTTTTCGCCTCAATTTGCAGACTTGACCACTATATGTTTATGCCATTTAAAGAAGAAATAATACTTTAATGGCTAAGAAAAGTAATCATATGTTATCAGAAATTATGAGAAGTTATACTCAGATTGAGTCTCAATTTTGGTGTGTGTGTGTTTGTTGTTTGGGAGTAAGGCTAATTGACTACTCTTGGGTCCTAGGTCTGAGGGGGAGTGCCCTCCACGAGGGTCTTTCTAAGGGGTCCTAGACCGTATTTACGCAAGTTTCCGAGAAAACCACAGAAAACTCCGAACAGCTAGGCCGACGAGTGCGACCTGAGATCGAACCCGGCACCTCACGTCCACCAGCTTTGAATGCAGAACAGCTCGGCCGCTGGTGACAAGTCTCATTTTTTGTTTTTTTAGTGATTGCAAATTGAGAAACAATTTTCGGAAAAGTTTAAATCTAGCGTTTTATTAACCAGTATGCATATATTTATAATTAGCTACTTTTATAGTATACAACTTTATAATTTTTACTATTTTATTGTAATTATATTTATCGATGATCAATCTAAATTTTTGTTTTTTCATTTATCCGTACTTAAAAAGTTTAATCTTATGTTGTATCAGTACTCTTAAATTATTCTTACTTCGTATAACTCAATATACAAACGGATGATGATTAATAATCTTTTGATTACTTATTTATTTATTTATTTTTTTCCATAGTTTAAAAGTTTTTTTTATTGCATTGGTGAAATCTTTGAGTTGCTGGATAATGATAGTGGTTTCATAGGGTCAGGTGGGTTAATACGGGTATGAAAATACCGTTTTTGAAAATCAGAGGAACACAATTAATATAACACTGTTAAAAATATTTTCTCAAAAATGAGCAAAATTTTCTCAAAATAGCTCCGAAACGATATATACTTAAATTTGAAAATCCCATGTACTCATTTTTGAGTATATTGACATGCTCAAAAATGGGGTTGACCACTAAGAAACCCAATTTCCCCATTTTTGAGCATGTCAATATACTCAAAAATGAGTACATGGGTTTTCAAATGCAAGTATATATTGTTTCGGAGTTATTTTGAGACAATTTTGCCCATTTTTGAGAAAACATTTTTAACAGTGAAGATTTCAGAATATTAAATAACTTTTTGTCGCATATATACATTACAATTGTTGAGAGCACATAGCGCTTGAATTTTTGACTCTATACTTAAAAATAAATAAATAATAACGGTTTGAGAGAGAAATAGACTAAGTTTTATACCCACATTACCCCATGGTATGGGGTAATGTGAGTAGTCTGTGGGGTAATGTGAGTAATTAGTAAAAAAGGAGCAAAATTGCAAGTAAATCTTTTTTAACACTTTCTAACAAAGCTAAAAAGTGTTTTTAACACTTTCCAACAAAGTTGAAAAGAGTTTATGACTTCGGTTTGTCTGTCTGTCTGTCTGTCGGTCTGTCCGCGCTGTAACTCCCGTAAATATTTATGAAAATTTTTTGAAACTGATATATTTTATTCGTGTTCAGTATGAAATGTTCCCTATTGAAAATGGAGGAAGTATTCTTTAACCACATTTCTTGCGACCATGGAAGCCTCTGCGCAAGTGCGGATTGAACGAGTCCAGTGTTAAAATAGGGGTGACTGAGAGAAAACAAGCCATAAGGGAACACCGAATAACTGGATTTTTGCCAAATAACTATCTCTCGGCCAATTTTGCATCCCTCGAAACTTTTGGACTCAGCCTCACTGCTAGTCGTAGGAAACGTGGTCGCACTATACCACCGCTGGTTTGTGTACAGGGATACCCGAAATAATTCCAAACCACTGAGTTTTATGAGAGGTATTTCCATAAATTTCTATTTTTTAATACACCTCTATTTTGCCCAAATCATAATGATATTGTTATTAATGATACACAAAAAGAAAATGTTTTTTTGTAGAATGCAGTACCATTAGCATTAAGATTTACAGGGCCACACAAACATATTCCGATATTTTAAGGGCTGTAACCGAAAATTGCGGGAATTGCATTTTCGATTTCTTTACGCGTTTTTAACAATGTTTAACAGTGATTATAAGTTCGATTAGCCCATCTGTCCGTCTGTGAACGTTCTAACTCCCATAAATATTCGTGGAATCCCTTGAAATTTGTATATATTATTTACACTATAGGATGTTCTTTATTTAAACTGGAATAAATACTACCACTGCTTTGTGTATAAGGACGACCAGAAGAATTTCAAAGTCCTATGAGTTATATTTTTTAAACCTTAATTTAATGCCTTTATTTTGCAGAGATTATAATGAAATTCACATTTATTATTTACAGGATCACAGGAAAAAAAAAATGTGTTCTATAGAATACTGTGTTATTAACATTACGATTTAAAGGGCCACTCAAAAGAACTCAAGCCTCTCGTGGATTAAAGGCTATAAATAAAATTGCTGAAAATGGATTTTCAATTTTATTAATCGTTTTATTAATATTGCGAATAATATGCAGGATCTTTATTTTTCTAATGTAGCAATTACACATATCTGTTAAAAAAAATTTCAAAGCTTTTCCTTCATTTTAATTTTATCATAATGACAGTTTTTGCGAGAATGACCTATAATAATTTAGTCATATAATTAAACCTAATGCTATACCCAATTTACCCCACATGATAAAATATCCCATAGAATACAAAATACAATTAATTTAATTTACCTTCAAGTGAATAAATGTTCTTAGATATTTTATGCTTATTATTCTTTTTGAAAAATCTATAATTTTGCTATAAAAAAAGAGGAAAAAAGAAGTTTGGAAGAGTAATATCTGCTATATGTTGTACGTAGAACAATAATGTAAATTAAAAACGATAATTTTAAGTTGCCACTATTACTTTCTGTAGCGGAAAAACAGCGCAGCCTTCTAATAAATACAAAAGAAAAAGAAAAAGAAAAAAATAATGTATTATTTTAAATATGTAGCAGTTTTTTTTTTTTTTTTTTTTTTTTTTTTTTAAGTATACTCGCTTTACCCCATACAACCACTTTATCTCACCTAACCCTATGATCGCATATATCACTGTCTAAGAAACAACTCGCTTTTTATTAACCGGCTGCTATATTTGTCCTTGTTAAAAAATAGCAGCTTTTTAGGAAATTTCAAAGTTTTTTTTTTTTTTTTTTCATGTATTTAATTGTTTCATTATCTTTTGCTTTGCATAAAGCTTAACTTACACATATAATCGTAAATTGATTAATTCGAATCTTCCTTCCTGGTGTTTGATCATTATAATGATGAATTATATGTATATATATGTGTGTGTGTATTCAATTTTATCCATTTTATATCAAGGAAATTTAACTGTACATTATATAAAAATTAATTTTATATTGATATTTTTAAATTCGTAAAAATTCTTATTAAAGTTATTAATAAGAATTAATGGTTTTACGTCCTTCCGTGCGTCTCTTTCTTTTTTGTTTTTATTTATGTATATTGAAATTTATGAAAATAATAAACATTTCTTAATTGAAATTGTAAAAGTCTGTCTGTCACAAATTCCTACAGAGACTTTAAAAGGTCTTTGCAGGAATTTGTGAATTTATTTATTATGATCTAATCTATATAGTTGTCTTGTAAGATAAAGTAAAGTGAAAATGTATTTCAAATTTTCGCATATATTTTCCTGTTATTAAAAAAGTTGTTTAATTTTTTATTGACTTTATAAAAAAGGTTTTCAATTTTCAAATTAATAACTCCGGAAATAAATAAATAATTTAATAATGGGGTTTCGAAATCAAACTATCGTAACGCAATTCTTTTCTTTTTTTCTTTTTCTTTTTTTATAATAAATATTTTAAATGTCTATTTCAGTTTCTGTCTTTCTTTTTTAAGTTAGTGGTTTTAAAATTATTTAAAGACGCGAGATAACAAAACTTTTCGATGAAAATTATAATTCATAATAGATTGTTTCACAAACCTACTCACTTGTTTAAATATACAGAGAAAAAAAAGAAAGAAAAAAATACTATCACTTTTAAATATTAACAAAGCATTAATTAAAATAATAATAATAATAATAATACAATTTTGATAGAAGTTTGTTTAGACGTAAAATACATTGAATATTTTTAAGAATCTATTTTCGATACAGAAAAAAAAAAAAAAAAAAAAAAGAAATGATTTAACAAATAAACTTAGTTTTGCACATAGAAAGATTTAGACACTTTTAATTATTAGTGGGATTCAGATAAAGCAAGTTTCAAAATTATATATTATTTATTTATTATTTATTATTTATTCAAATAGTGTTTTTCTTTCTTTCTTTTATTTTTCAAACTGTCGAAATCAAATTATTACCAACTTTCTTAAACGAATACTTGCCTATTAAATAATTACAATAATGTCATTAGTTGCATAGAAGGTAACGTAAAAAAGCCTCTATAATTTCTTCAATCTTACAGAGTAATCATATCATTACTTGTAATTATTAGATTAATTATAAGAAATTCTTTCAACTAAGTTTTTTTATAGTTAAAATTTAATGCAAGTTTTTTATTAATTGGAGAGACTTTTAATGATGTGACTATCATCTATGTGTGTATAACTGTTCTCAGATTCTTCAAAATCGAAACAAAATGTTCAGCACTGATGGTCAAATGACCGAATTATTACAGAGTTAAAAAAGTACTATACAACTGAAAATTAGTTTTTGTTAAATCCATGCACATAAATGAATTTAACATGTTGGGTGTGCTTTTTAGAAGCTTTTTCCCCAAATTCTTATGTACTTACTGTCATTCACTACGGTATGTTTGTGAGTGTCAAGCGAATAAAATATGCGCTTCCATTTTAAGGTGAATATAAGCTTTTTCATTTGTCTCTCCGTCGCTGAGGTAGTTAGAGCGCCATGCTAGTAATGCGGTGGTCGAGCGTTCGATAACCCGAAGATCCGACGTGTTAATTTTTGCAGACAATTAGTAGAAAAGGTGTCAATTGATAAAAGAAAATTTTTCGTTGACTACACAGTATCCTAAGAATTTTTAAAGAGTTTTTTAAACAGCTTTTTATCTGGTTACTAAAAAGTACAAAATAAAAGTTTAATTAAAAATAAAGAAATAAATTTTTTTAGGAATTTTCTATTAGAAGCTTTTCATTGAAATTAGATTTTTGTCATCGCGTCTTCGCGTCACGCTAAAAAAACAAGGCGCTTCCACTTTAAAGTAAATGTAAGCATAATTTTGAGTCGCTCGTTGGCCCAGTTGATTACAGCATCATATTGATAGCGCGATGGTGGTGGGTTCGGTTCTTGAACACCGAGGTGTTGCTTTTTTGCCGATAATTAATAGAAGAGATGGAATTTGTTAAAAGGAAGGCTTTCATGGTCTGCACAATATCCTAAGAAATTTTGATTAGTTTTTTTAAGAAGCTTTTTTTAGTTACTAAAAAGAACAAAAAATAAATTTAAGTAAAAAAAAAAAAAAAAAAAAAGGAAAAATTGCTGGAAGCTTTTTATTGTGGCATAAAATTAAATGTTATTCTTGCTCAGACATGCTATAAAAACATAAAAGTTTCAGCAATAAGAATATATATATATATATATATAGATAGATAGATAGATAGATAGACAGGTATAGATATTTCAAATTTTTAAGCACTGAAAATTTTTAAATATTCAAAATATTTTAAAAAGCATTCAAGAACAATAGTTTTTGCATTTGTTAGATTTTTCTAGCATGTTCTATGGCTTTTCTTGACTGTTCTTTGACTTCTGGTTAGAGCGTCATGCTAATAACGCGATGGTCATGGGTTCAATCCTCGAAGGCCGATGTGCTATGCTTTCGCAGATAGTTAAACACTTAATGAAACTGTCACTTAATGAAAGAAAATCTTGAGTTGTCTGCACAGTATCCTAAGAAATTTTGATTAGTTTTTAAGAAGGTATTCTTTTTATAACTAAAAAGCACAAAATAAATTATTACGTAAAAAAACATTTTTTAAAATTAGAAGCTTTTTATTGTGAAGCCCTAAAATGCATAAAATAAAGATTTATTGTGGCAAAGACATTCTATAAAGAAATGTAAGTTTTAACACTAAGGAAATTTTAGAGAAAACTATAGATAATTCACTTTTGCAAGAGATGAATATTTTTAAACATTCAAAATATTTTAAAAAGCTTTCAAGACCTTTGAAATTTATGGCTTAATGAATAATTATGCAAAAAACCGACAACTAAGAATATTAGTCTCGAATGTTTCTTTATGTCTTTGCCACAATAAATTTTCATTTTATGCATTTTAGGGCTTCACAATAAAAAGCTTCTAATTAAAAAAAAAAAAAAAATGTTTTTTTACTTAAATATTTATTATTATTATTATTATTATTTATATGAAATTCTCTTCGTCATCGTGTCTTCGGGTCACGCTCATAAACAAGGCGCCTCCATTTTAAAGTAAATATAAGCTATTATGTTTGCCGCTCCTTGGCTTAGTTGGCTAGAGCATCACGTTAATATCGCGGTGGTCGAGATTTTGATACCCGAAGGTCCGGCGCGTTAATTTTTGCAGGTAATTAGTAGAAAATATGTCAATTGATAAAATAAAATTTTTCGTTGCCAACACAGTATCCTAAGAATTTTTGAAGAGTTTTTTTTAAAGAAGCTATTTTTTCTTTTTCTTTTCTTTTCTTTCTTTCTTTTTCTTTTCTTTTCTTTTCTTTTTTTTTTTTTTTTTTTAGATATAAAAAAGCACAAAACAAAAAGTTTTAAGTAAAAAATACATAAATAAATATATTTTTAGAATCTTTTTATTGAAATTGGATTTTGTCATCGTGTTTTCGTATCACACTAAAAAAGAAAATGCCTCCACTTTAACGTAAATGTTATCACCTTTTTCCGTCACTTATTAGCTCAAATGGATTGAACGCCATGTTGATAACGCGATGATTGTAAGTTCGAAAGCCGATGTACTTTATTGAATATAATTCATAGGAAAGATGTCAAATGATAAAATAAAGATCCTTCTTGTTCTACAGACTACCCTAAGAATTTTTTATTATTTTTTAATAAGAAGTTTCTTTTAGTTACTAAAACGCTCAAGAATAAAAATGTAATTAAAAAAAAAAGAACTGGAAGTTTTTATTGTGCAGCTCTAAAAATCATTACAAAAATATTCTTGCAAGGACATGCTATAAAAAATAAATAAATGTTTCAACAATAAGAAAATTGTTGAAACACAAAAATATAAATAGAACAATAATCGAGAACAATATTATTTTTGTATAAGTATTTGTTGGAATCTTTTAGCATGTTCTATGACTTTTCTTTACTGTTCTTTGATTTTTGGTTAGAGCGTGTCTTAGGTTCGATTCTGAAGGGCCGATGTATTAATTTTTGCAGATTATTAATAGAGAAGAAGTCAGTTAATAAAAGAAAATCTTTCAAAGTCTACACAGTATCCAAAGAATTTTTTATTCTGTATTTTTTTTTATAAGCTATTTTTATAACTAAAAAACAGAAAATAAAAATTTAAGTAAAAAACATTTTTTAACAGTAGAAGCTTTTTATTGGGAAGCCCTGAAAAGCCTAAAATAAAACTTTATTCTTGCAAAGACATGCTATAAATAAATGAATGTGTCATGATTCATATTTCACGCATGAAAAAATATAAAATAGAAGAAAATTAACGCTGTTTGGTGTAGTTGTACTAATATGTCAGACTTTAAAGTCGAGATTTTTTGCCGAATTAGAATTTCTTTTCAAATACAAAGAAATTTTATTAATATTTTGTAGATTTGTTAACAATATATCTTGTGTTTTTGTAACCAAACTGATTTTTTACTTCTAATAAAAATTTGGTGTAAAACAACAAAATAACCTTAACAAAACACATTTTGTAGTTTTAATCAAATCCTTTCTCTAGGTGTTGGTACATAGAAGTCGAAAAAAAAGGTTCTTGAAAATAAAATATAAAAAAGTATTTATTTTGTATCATATTCATACTTTTTCTAAGATTGATGGTAAATTCTTGAGGAAATATGTAAATTAACTATAACACAGGTGAATATAAATGAAAAAAAAAAAAAAAAAAAAAAGTGAGAAACTGAAGCTTTCTCCAGTTCAAAGTGCCGACTATCTTGATCATGTACTGCATATCCAAGTTCTCCTTCTCATGTGGAGGTAGGCGACGGTTGCGACCGTCGTAGGTAATCCTTTAACCTTTTAACGTTCACTACTTAATTTATTTTAAAAATTACTAAACTAATTTTAAAAATGGCTTTTAGACACATAGCTGATCATAAATATTTAAAAAATAAAAAATTAGCATTGTTCCTTTTCGAGAAATTCTCGGTTTGAAACATCTGTAAGTAAACCTTATTAAATTCAAATAGTATTTAATTTAATAAATAAATCACATTATAAGTAAACATTATCGACAACAAAAACTCGTAAAAGTTGCATAGATCCCAACATTTCAATTTATTCCGGAGTATTTTAACCCTTTGCGGCACAAGGTAATTCGGATCATTCAAATTACACTGCCACCAGAATTTACGAACATAATTATAAAATCTTTTTGTAAAAAAATAGAACCGACTCCAAAAAGCTACTACTATTCAAACAACTAAAAAAAAAGGTACAAAATGAAACTGTAAATTGCGCCTAAAAGTATAAAATAATTTCCTTCGCCAAACAACCTATAACACTACAATTAATCATAACTTTTGAAGTCGGCGCAAAATTAAATAAAATTTAATTATTTTTCAAAGGTTTGTTTTTAGATCGGTAGCAAGAAATGCTGCTGTCTCGAATGATCCATTTTCATGTTTCCTTTATTATTTTATCACTGTATACAATTGATCCATTAGTAACATCTACATAAACAGCTGGAAATTGCAGTACCATTAGCATTAAGATTTACAGGGCCACACAAACATATTCCGATATTTTAAGGGCTGTAACCGAAAATTGCGGGAATTGCATTTTCGATTTCTTTACGCGTTTTTAACAATGTTTAACAGTGATTATAAGTTCGATTAGCCCATCTGTCCGTCTGTGAACGTTCTAACTCCCATAAATATTCGTGGAATCCCTTGAAATTTGTATATATTATTTACACTATAGGATGTTCTTTATTTAAACTGGAATAAATACTACCACTGCTTTGTGTATAAGGACGACCAGAAGAATTTCAAAGTCCTATGAGTTATATTTTTTAAACCTTAATTTAATGCCTTTATTTTGCAGAGATTATAATGAAATTCACATTTATTATTTACAGGATCACAGGAAAAAAAAAATGTGTTCTATAGAATACTGTGTTATTAACATTACGATTTAAAGGGCCACTCAAAAGAACTCAAGCCTCTCGTGGATTAAAGGCTATAAATAAAATTGCTGAAAATGGATTTTCAATTTTATTAATCGTTTTATTAATATTGCGAATAATATGCAGGATCTTTATTTTTCTAATGTAGCAATTACACATATCTGTTAAAAAAAATTTCAAAGCTTTTCCTTCATTTTAATTTTATCATAATGACAGTTTTTGCGAGAATGACCTATAATAATTTAGTCATATAATTAAACCTAATGCTATACCCAATTTACCCCACATGATAAAATATCCCATAGAATACAAAATACAATTAATTTAATTTACCTTCAAGTGAATAAATGTTCTTAGATATTTTATGCTTATTATTCTTTTTGAAAAATCTATAATTTTGCTATAAAAAAAGAGGAAAAAAGAAGTTTGGAAGAGTAATATCTGCTATATGTTGTACGTAGAACAATAATGTAAATTAAAAACGATAATTTTAAGTTGCCACTATTACTTTCTGTAGCGGAAAAACAGCGCAGCCTTCTAATAAATACAAAAGAAAAAGAAAAAGAAAAAAATAATGTATTATTTTAAATATGTAGCAGTTTTTTTTTTTTTTTTTTTTTTTTTTAAGTATACTCGCTTTACCCCATACACCCACTTTATCTCACCTAACCCTATGATCGCATATATCACTGTCTAAGAAACAACTCGCTTTTTATTAACCGGCTGCTATATTTGTCCTTGTTAAAAAATAGCAGCTTTTTAGGAAATTTCAAAGTTTTTTTTTTTTTTTTTCATGTATTTAATTGTTTCATTATCTTTTGCTTTGCATAAAGCTTAACTTACACATATAATCGTAAATTGATTAATTCGAATCTTCCTTCCTGGTGTTTGATCATTATAATGATGAATTATATGTATATATATGTGTGTGTGTATTCAATTTTATCCATTTTATATCAAGGAAATTTAACTGTACATTATATAAAAATTAATTTTATATTGATATTTTTAAATTCGTAAAAATTCTTATTAAAGTTATTAATAAGAATTAATGGTTTTACGTCCTTCCGTGCGTCTCTTTCTTTTTTGTTTTTATTTATGTATATTGAAATTTATGAAAATAATAAACATTTCTTAATTGAAATTGTAAAAGTCTGTCTGTCACAAATTCCTACAGAGACTTTAAAAGGTCTTTGCAGGAATTTGTGAATTTATTTATTATGATCTAATCTATATAGTTGTCTTGTAAGATAAAGTAAAGTGAAAATGTATTTCAAATTTTCGCATATATTTTCCTGTTATTAAAAAAGTTGTTTAATTTTTTATTGACTTTATAAAAAAGGTTTTCAATTTTCAAATTAATAACTCCGGAAATAAATAAATAATTTAATAATGGGGTTTCGAAATCAAACTATCGTAACGCAATTCTTTTCTTTTTTTCTTTTTCTTTTTTTATAATAAATATTTTAAATGTCTATTTCAGTTTCTGTCTTTCTTTTTTAAGTTAGTGGTTTTAAAATTATTTAAAGACGCGAGATAACAAAACTTTTCGATGAAAATTATAATTCATAATAGATTGTTTCACAAACCTACTCACTTGTTTAAATATACAGAGAAAAAAAAGAAAGAAAAAAATACTATCACTTTTAAATATTAACAAAGCATTAATTAAAATAATAATAATAATAATAATACAATTTTGATAGAAGTTTGTTTAGACGTAAAATACATTGAATATTTTTAAGAATCTATTTTCGATACAGAAAAAAAAAAAAAAAAAAAAAAAGAAATGATTTAACAAATAAACTTAGTTTTGCACATAGAAAGATTTAGACACTTTTAATTATTAGTGGGATTCAGATAAAGCAAGTTTCAAAATTATATATTATTTATTTATTATTTATTATTTATTCAAATAGTGTTTTTCTTTCTTTCTTTTATTTTTCAAACTGTCGAAATCAAATTATTACCAACTTTCTTAAACGAATACTTGCCTATTAAATAATTACAATAATGTCATTAGTTGCATAGAAGGTAACGTAAAAAAGCCTCTATAATTTCTTCAATCTTACAGAGTAATCATATCATTACTTGTAATTATTAGATTAATTATAAGAAATTCTTTCAACTAAGTTTTTTTATAGTTAAAATTTAATGCAAGTTTTTTATTAATTGGAGAGACTTTTAATGATGTGACTATCATCTATGTGTGTATAACTGTTCTCAGATTCTTCAAAATCGAAACAAAATGTTCAGCACTGATGGTCAAATGACCGAATTATTACAGAGTTAAAAAAGTACTATACAACTGAAAATTAGTTTTTGTTAAATCCATGCACATAAATGAATTTAACATGTTGGGTGTGCTTTTTAGAAGCTTTTTCCCCAAATTCTTATGTACTTACTGTCATTCACTACGGTATGTTTGTGAGTGTCAAGCGAATAAAATATGCGCTTCCATTTTAAGGTGAATATAAGCTTTTTCATTTGTCTCTCCGTCGCTGAGGTAGTTAGAGCGCCATGCTAGTAATGCGGTGGTCGAGCGTTCGATAACCCGAAGATCCGACGTGTTAATTTTTGCAGACAATTAGTAGAAAAGGTGTCAATTGATAAAAGAAAATTTTTCGTTGACTACACAGTATCCTAAGAATTTTTAAAGAGTTTTTTAAACAGCTTTTTATCTGGTTACTAAAAAGTACAAAATAAAAGTTTAATTAAAAATAAAGAAATAAATTTTTTTAGGAATTTTCTATTAGAAGCTTTTCATTGAAATTAGATTTTTGTCATCGCGTCTTCGCGTCACGCTAAAAAAACAAGGCGCTTCCACTTTAAAGTAAATGTAAGCATAATTTTGAGTCGCTCGTTGGCCCAGTTGATTACAGCATCATATTGATAGCGCGATGGTGGTGGGTTCGGTTCTTGAACACCGAGGTGTTGCTTTTTTGCCGATAATTAATAGAAGAGATGGAATTTGTTAAAAGGAAGGCTTTCATGGTCTGCACAATATCCTAAGAAATTTTGATTAGTTTTTTTAAGAAGCTTTTTTTAGTTACTAAAAAGAACAAAAAATAAATTTAAGTAAAAAAAAAAAAAAAAAAAAAGGAAAAATTGCTGGAAGCTTTTTATTGTGGCATAAAATTAAATGTTATTCTTGCTCAGACATGCTATAAAAACATAAAAGTTTCAGCAATAAGAATATATATATATATATATATATATATATAGATAGATAGATAGATAGACAGGTATAGATATTTCAAATTTTTAAGCACTGAAAATTTTTAAATATTCAAAATATTTTAAAAAGCATTCAAGAACAATAGTTTTTGCATTTGTTAGATTTTTCTAGCATGTTCTATGGCTTTTCTTGACTGTTCTTTGACTTCTGGTTAGAGCGTCATGCTAATAACGCGATGGTCATGGGTTCAATCCTCGAAGGCCGATGTGCTATGCTTTCGCAGATAGTTAAACACTTAATGAAACTGTCACTTAATGAAAGAAAATCTTGAGTTGTCTGCACAGTATCCTAAGAAATTTTGATTAGTTTTTAAGAAGGTATTCTTTTTATAACTAAAAAGCACAAAATAAATTATTACGTAAAAAAACATTTTTTAAAATTAGAAGCTTTTTATTGTGAAGCCCTAAAATGCATAAAATAAAGATTTATTGTGGCAAAGACATTCTATAAAGAAATGTAAGTTTTAACACTAAGGAAATTTTAGAGAAAACTATAGATAATTCACTTTTGCAAGAGATGAATATTTTTAAACATTCAAAATATTTTAAAAAGCTTTCAAGACCTTTGAAATTTATGGCTTAATGAATAATTATGCAAAAAACCGACAACTAAGAATATTAGTCTCGAATGTTTCTTTATGTCTTTGCCACAATAAATTTTCATTTTATGCATTTTAGGGCTTCACAATAAAAAGCTTCTAATTAAAAAAAAAAAAAAAAAAAAAAAAAATGTTTTTTTACTTAAATATTTATTATTATTATTATTATTATTTATATGAAATTCTCTTCGTCATCGTGTCTTCGGGTCACGCTCATAAACAAGGCGCCTCCATTTTAAAGTAAATATAAGCTATTATGTTTGCCGCTCCTTGGCTTAGTTGGCTAGAGCATCACGTTAATATCGCGGTGGTCGAGATTTTGATACCCGAAGGTCCGGCGCGTTAATTTTTGCAGGTAATTAGTAGAAAATATGTCAATTGATAAAATAAAATTTTTCGTTGCCAACACAGTATCCTAAGAATTTTTGAAGAGTTTTTTTTAAAGAAGCTATTTTTTCTTTTTCTTTTCTTTTCTTTCTTTCTTTTTCTTTTCTTTTCTTTTCTTTTTTTTTTTTTTTTTTTTAGATATAAAAAAGCACAAAACAAAAAGTTTTAAGTAAAAAATACATAAATAAATATATTTTTAGAATCTTTTTATTGAAATTGGATTTTGTCATCGTGTTTTCGTATCACACTAAAAAAGAAAATGCCTCCACTTTAACGTAAATGTTATCACCTTTTTCCGTCACTTATTAGCTCAAATGGATTGAACGCCATGTTGATAACGCGATGATTGTAAGTTCGAAAGCCGATGTACTTTATTGAATATAATTCATAGGAAAGATGTCAAATGATAAAATAAAGATCCTTCTTGTTCTACAGACTACCCTAAGAATTTTTTATTATTTTTTAATAAGAAGTTTCTTTTAGTTACTAAAACGCTCAAGAATAAAAATGTAATTAAAAAAAAAAGAACTGGAAGTTTTTATTGTGCAGCTCTAAAAATCATTACAAAAATATTCTTGCAAGGACATGCTATAAAAAATAAATAAATGTTTCAACAATAAGAAAATTGTTGAAACACAAAAATATAAATAGAACAATAATCGAGAACAATATTATTTTTGTATAAGTATTTGTTGGAATCTTTTAGCATGTTCTATGACTTTTCTTTACTGTTCTTTGATTTTTGGTTAGAGCGTGTCTTAGGTTCGATTCTGAAGGGCCGATGTATTAATTTTTGCAGATTATTAATAGAGAAGAAGTCAGTTAATAAAAGAAAATCTTTCAAAGTCTACACAGTATCCAAAGAATTTTTTATTCTGTATTTTTTTTTATAAGCTATTTTTATAACTAAAAAACAGAAAATAAAAATTTAAGTAAAAAACATTTTTTAACAGTAGAAGCTTTTTATTGGGAAGCCCTGAAAAGCCTAAAATAAAACTTTATTCTTGCAAAGACATGCTATAAATAAATGAATGTGTCATGATTCATATTTCACGCATGAAAAAATATAAAATAGAAGAAAATTAACGCTGTTTGGTGTAGTTGTACTAATATGTCAGACTTTAAAGTCGAGATTTTTTGCCGAATTAGAATTTCTTTTCAAATACAAAGAAATTTTATTAATATTTTGTAGATTTGTTAACAATATATCTTGTGTTTTTGTAACCAAACTGATTTTTTACTTCTAATAAAAATTTGGTGTAAAACAACAAAATAACCTTAACAAAACACATTTTGTAGTTTTAATCAAATCCTTTCTCTAGGTGTTGGTACATAGAAGTCGAAAAAAAAGGTTCTTGAAAATAAAATATAAAAAAGTATTTATTTTGTATCATATTCATACTTTTTCTAAGATTGATGGTAAATTCTTGAGGAAATATGTAAATTAACTATAACACAGGTGAATATAAATGAAAAAAAAAAAAAAAAAAAAAAAAAGTGAGAAACTGAAGCTTTCTCCAGTTCAAAGTGCCGACTATCTTGATCATGTACTGCATATCCAAGTTCTCCTTCTCATGTGGAGGTAGGCGACGGTTGCGACCGTCGTAGGTAATCCTTTAACCTTTTAACGTTCACTACTTAATTTATTTTAAAAATTACTAAACTAATTTTAAAAATGGCTTTTAGACACATAGCTGATCATAAATATTTAAAAAATAAAAAATTAGCATTGTTCCTTTTCGAGAAATTCTCGGTTTGAAACATCTGTAAGTAAACCTTATTAAATTCAAATAGTATTTAATTTAATAAATAAATCACATTATAAGTAAACATTATCGACAACAAAAACTCGTAAAAGTTGCATAGATCCCAACATTTCAATTTATTCCGGAGTATTTTAACCCTTTGCGGCACAAGGTAATTCGGATCATTCAAATTACACTGCCACCAGAATTTACGAACATAATTATAAAATCTTTTTGTAAAAAAATAGAACCGACTCCAAAAAGCTACTACTATTCAAACAACTAAAAAAAAAGGTACAAAATGAAACTGTAAATTGCGCCTAAAAGTATAAAATAATTTCCTTCGCCAAACAACCTATAACACTACAATTAATCATAACTTTTGAAGTCGGCGCAAAATTAAATAAAATTTAATTATTTTTCAAAGGTTTGTTTTTAGATCGGTAGCAAGAAATGCTGCTGTCTCGAATGATCCATTTTCATGTTTCCTTTATTATTTTATCACTGTATACAATTGATCCATTAGTAACATCTACATAAACAGTGAACATTCGTCACAATGCGGTATTTATGTTTCTACGAAGTTAGAGTTTCCTTTGCAAATTTGGTATAACTTAGATAACTATCATGTAAGATGTGTATTTTGAATAGGATTTGAGTTTTGTATTGAATAAAGGTATCAATTTTTATTTAATTTTGCGCCGACTTCAAAAGTTATGATTAATTGTAGTGTTATAGGTTGTTTGGCGAAGGAAATTATTTTATACTTTTAGGCGCAATTTACAGTTTCATTTTGTACCTTTTTTTTTAGTTGTTTGAATAGTAGTAGCTTTTTGGAGTCGGTTCTATTTTTTTACAAAAAGATTTTATTTTTCTCTTTTCAGTGAAAATTTATTCATATAGCAGAACATCAGAAGACGTTCGACGGCAGTTTCACAAATCACAACTTCCAAGAAAAGGAGTATAACTCAAACAATGGATTATATCACTGAAAAATACATGAAATGCACCCAGTGTGAACAAAGAAGTTACATCCCCATCTACAAAGTTATCCACTCGAGAGACAGTTATGCCAGTTTTATTCTGGACAATCTATTTTTAAGTTGATTTTTCTCAAATGCTGCATTTTTTAGTTGTGTCACTTTTCTTAACTTTATCAGATATGAGCAAAAAACTATCTATTGAATGAACATACGTTAAATTAAAATGTCTTTAGAAATGTAAAGAACGGATACGCTGTATTCGTAACCAAAAATTCTGTTAGGCATATACATTGAACTTTACAGTGAATATGTGTCACCCGCTGCGCTGGAAATTGCGAAGCGTATAGTTAAAAAAAAAGAGCAAAACATGCATTGCAGCTGACGGACAGAAGTTTCAACATCGATACTTATATACTGCTTTTACCAGTGTAGCTGCATGCGTTCAGCAGTTAGAGTGAGAACAGACTTTTGTGAGTATCCTGTAATTTGTTTATATCTTAATGAAATCGTAATGAAACCTTTTTCAGGCCAAGATCATTACGACAACAAAAAAAGTTTTAAAATCAAATCATCTCTTACGAAGTTATAAGCTAACAAATTTCAGCAACAACAACAACAATGAGAAACATAGTTTGTATTGAGAACTTCTTTCTTTTATGAAGTCGGTTTGAAACGTCTTTGCGTTAATTGATGTGACCGCTTATAATAACCATACTTTGAATTCTACATAGCATAAATGTCACCCGCTACGCTATAACATGTGCAATGTCGTTCAAGTGTGCACAAAATAGGAAATTGTGAACAAACAAATGCATGTTTTAAGCGTTCTGTTTTTAGCATTAATGTCTAAACTCACTTTTCGTACTAAATCGATGATGCTCTGCAATTTTATAATTCACTTTTTCCCCCGTCTTGAACCGTTTCCGAGATAGGAGCGCTAACTCCACCATTTTCCGCCAGGTGGCGCTGTAAGCGGTTGAACCTCATTGCACATATACACTTTATTGTACAGCTACATACCATTTTTATGATTATAACTGCAGCTGCTCAGCAGTTAAAAGAGTTGGGACTGACTTTTTTGGGCACCCAGTATTTTCTTTTGATCGTAAAGATATTACAATGGGAACTATTTCAGACCAAGACCTTTACAATAAAACAAAAAGTATCAAAATCGGATCATCCGTTCAGAAGTTATGAGCTAACAAACAAAAACAAAAAATCATACGCTTTGTATTGAGAACCTCCTCCTTTTTGAAGTCGGTTAATTAGAGCATCTCTTACGAAGTTATAAGCTTACAAACACCAACAACAACACATAGCTCGAATTAAGAACACCCTCCTGTCTGAAGTTGGTTGAAAACGACTTTGCGCTAATCGATGTGACCGCTTACAGTACCAGTACTTTGAACCGCAGAGTATGCGTGTCATCCGCTACGCTGCAAAGTGTGCATCGTAGTTCAAGTGTGCATAGTGTAAGAAATTGCGAACAAACAAATGCACGTTTTTAGCATTGTGTTTTTAGCATCAATGTCTAAACTATCTTTTCGTACTAAATCGATGATGATCTTCAATTTTATAATTCACGTTTTCCCCTGTCTTGAACCGTTTCCGAGATAGGAAAGCTAGCATGAATGTCTGTACTCTTCAATTTTGTAATTCACTTTTTTCTCTAGAACCGTTTTCGAGATAGGAACACTAACTCCTCTATTTCCCACCAGGTGGCGCTGCAAGCGGTTTAACCTTGTACTGCATGACCACTTTGCTATACCTGCATACCATTTATATCACTATAGCTGCAGCCGTTTAGCTGTTAAAAGAGTTGGGACTGACTTTTTTAGGCACCCTGTATTTTCTTTAGATCGTAAACATACTACAATGGGACCTAAGTCAGACCAAGACCTTTTCAACAAAACAAAAAGTATCAAAATCGGAGTATCCGTTCAGAAGTTATGAGCTAACAAACATAAAAAAAACATACGGTTTGAATTGAGAACCTTCCTTCTTTTTTGAAGTCGGTTAAAAATATAAGAAATTTTAAAATTTCACGTTAAAAAAAGGGCATTTTCTGCTATGTTATAAATGTAAATTTTTGTTAAAAAATTTCCGGGATGAGTTTTTGCACTTGAGATTTAAAATTAGGTGTTCCATCAGCGGGAACACTGCGACTGAAAGGGTTAAGCCCCACGATGATGATGATCATATCAATTATACAGCTTTTCCCTTCGCAGATGAAAACATTTTTATCAACGGGGTTCTAAAGATTTTTTTAACTTGAAACGTTTTAATTAGAGAGTGATATACATTATTAACGTCCTTGGAATATTAAAGAATTTAATCTCAGTTACAGCTTTTTTTTTTTCAGTTGTAATGATACAGAATGTAAAACACATGCTAAAAATATTCTGTCAACAAATTATTTATAATTGCTTAATTTTATAGCTTCTACACCGTTGGGCCTGGATACGAATCCGATACAAGGTATGGATGTGTTGTCCATGTGGTGCGGTAATCGCCCATTGGGTGCCCTTTATCAAATAATCTTTAATTCGACAAACCTCCGGCCAATGCTTAGTCGTAAGTGCCGCGCCATTGAAAAAATTAATAGCTTACGACTGATTTTAAACTCCAACTTTATCATAATTATAATGAATATCTATAAAATATTGAATTCAATTTACTAACATACAAAAAAAAAACTTTCAATAAATAAATAGCACATACTTTTTACCTATAAAAAAGGCATAGATGCTATAATTTCATGACAATCAAATATCTGTAACTGATTAATGTTTTTAAACTTCTGGACAAGTAAACTTTACCTACTAAAGTAATCAGCTTATGGGTTCATCACTTGCCAAAGAGCGAAATATCTAGCGCCTAGTAAATCTCAGCTACCTTACCTCAAAAAATCAAACATATTTTAATTTTTCAAACTTAACCCCCCCCCCCTCTTTTTTTTTTTTTTTTTTTTTTTTAAATTTAGAGTCTTAAAATTTAGATTTTCTTTGGAAAGGGCTCTGTGTGAATATAAGATTTCCCATAATTTTTATTATCACCAGAAGGCAGAGAACTTTCTGATTCCGGATGTC
Source organism: Salticus scenicus (assembly GCA_963930645.1). NCBI lineage: Eukaryota > Metazoa > Arthropoda > Arachnida > Araneae > Salticidae > Salticus > Salticus scenicus. The sequence goes on from OZ005657.1 coordinate 226,376,761, forward strand.
TCTCCCATCAGTCAACTTCCCACTTTAAAAATGGTCAACTATTATAGTTGTTTAGCCTTAACTGTGACAAAAGAAAACTTTTTTTTAACATATGCGTTAAAATTTGGCAAGCATGCCCAATCTCCAGATATCATACTTCGGTACACTTTCCCTCTTATGTTACACACTCTTACTACTGAATCAGTTAAGTATGCGAAGTATATTTTTTGTTAATGTATCAAAAGGCTTTTCGCGATATCATTTTAGTATAAAACTGATAGTGCAGAGACAGACAAGCAGTATTTGTTATTGATCTTAAATATGAAATTCACTTATTTAGTCAAAAAAGACAGTTCCGTAGAGGGGGAAAAAAAATCGAAGATCTTTTTATTAAATTGAATTCCTGAAAATTTGTCCAGAAAAAATAACAGTGTTAATAAATAATACAGGCGCTGGGGAAAATTACTCGAACATTAAAAGGCTTCCTAGGCAACAATATACCTAATTACTTATGCAATATTTACCTAACCCTTCAAGCTCGGTGGATTTCTTAAAACTATCAACTTTTTTTTAGTTTTATTTTTTGCAATTTAATTAGTTTTTTGTGTTTTTTATCGATATTATTTACTTATTTATAAAAATAATATATTTAATTTTTAAATTTAAAATATAGAGTTAACATAGCTGCCAATCTAATCCGGAGTATTGTTAATACCAGCCCCTTTTTCCACATCCCTCATTTTTTATAGTAATTCTCTTTGAATGCATTTAAGATGAAATAAGAAGAAAAGTACTCTTAAAAAAAAAAAAAAAAAAAAAGACTGGTGTGGAGAAAAAAAAAAAAAAAAAAAAAAAAAAAAAAGCGGGTACTAGCAATCCCCTGGATTACTAATTAGGATGTTGCAACTGTGAGCTATTATATATTGAATGATTTAGTACGTGAGAATAAGGTCCATGAGGCCACATATAAATGTTATAAGTTATGCTAACCAGGTGTCCAGTCTATGAACTGTTACGATTGAAATAATAAATTACTTTTTTATACAATTTAAAGCTTTATAGTACATATCAAAAACAAATTTCATTTTGTATTTTTATATAAATTTTCAGGGGAGTTAAAACGTAAATTTTTCATTTTTCAATTGTAAGAAAAAAAAAAAAAAAAAAAAAAAAAAAAAATTTCTGAAAATCCATTTTTAATGAAATATTTAAAATTTTATGCATTTATATGCGTTTAAAATAATTAATATTATTAAAATATACTGTGCAATAATCTGAACTCTTCCTATCACATTTTTCACAAAATAATGTAAGTTTGTCGAAAATTTTGATAAATATCTTCAATGGTTAGATACGAAAATTCTGGTTTCGATTACAGTGAGATAATACATGCATTTTTATCTAAATTACAACCATAGGGTCTACCACATGTATTTTTGGTCCGGGCACTATCATACCTTCTTTTCTGTTGACAAAGTTCACTAAAATCGCCATCACCCTTGAAATATCGGTTAACACTTTCAGAGAATTTGAGTAGTATCAAGATACTGTACAAGATATTAAATTATATATAAATTAAATAATTGGACTTGTTTATGTTGCTTTTATTTACCTGAATAACATTAAACCAGTTCTAAAAATTTAATAATCTATATAAATATATGTTATTACCAATTCATGACTTGACGAAATAGATTAAAAGGCATCTAAATCACTGAAAATATAAAACCTTCCCCCCCCCCTGTTACTTAATCTATTTTAAATTTAGAAAGGAATTAATTAAACTTTACGCATTACTTTTGTTTTTACATTTAGTTGAGTCTAACAATTCCACCTAGAAAATAATCCCGTTCTGGAAAATAACCCAAACTTCATAGCGACAAATGAGCATAGTTTTCAATCTCAGTTGATGTTTTCTATGTTTAATTAAAACCTGTAAATTCTCCTAACGCAAGTTGACGAGAATTTAAATCACATAAGACATACAGTTCTTTAAAATTTCATTTCTTTACATTTCTTTATAATTTCCTCATGTTTACAGTAAATTAATAATCAATAACTAAATTAATATAATTAAAAACATTTTTAATAAATTATAAGCCATTTTACCCTTTTATTTCTGGAGACTTTTAAAAATACATTTCGTTTACAGCTTATAAAAAATAGCGTTCAAGTTAATCGTTTCCGAATTTTTTGTATCATAGGTAGCGAAAGCCGGCCTAGCCGTTCGGAGTTTTCCGTGGTTTTCTCAGAAACTTGCGTAAATACGAACTAGGACCTGTTAGAAAGGTCTCTACAGAGGACACTTGCCCTGAGACCTAGAACCGTAGTGTAGTCAATTGGCCTTAATCCTGACACTACACCACCACACCGAAATATTTGTTATCAGTGAAAAATTGCGCTATTGAAAAATGAAACAAAGGATTTACTGTGATTTCCGGCATATAATCCGAATGTCATTATATTCGTTTTATACCAGAAATTTTATTTTAAAATATGTAATATTTTAGTACAAAAATAACACTTTCTGATAATTAAAATTTTTTATGTAAAACGGATTTCTCTGACCTACTAATTATATCTTGGAAATGTTTTCCATTTTTGTTTTCCTTCCTTTTTCAAAAATTCAAAATGCATTCCGTATTATTTTATTATATGGTTTTGATAGCCATAAAAATATAGAATGTGTAATTTCAAACATTTTATTCGTATGTTTTATTTTTTCTTTTAGAATCGCAAGTGCAGAGGGAAGGACACGTGGGATGGGCGGTCAGAAAATTCCTTTATTGCAGATTTCTGTTTTAGGAAGTACGCTATATTAAGTATAAACAATATATTTTAAATAAACTTAGGATTTTTCGTTTAAGGCAACTTTCCGTTATACCAGATCGTTTTCAATTTTCAGTGAAAAAAAATTAAATTATTATTCACTTAACCATACTTGCCAACATACTCATTAATATTCCGTAGTATTGTTAGCCCCGCCTTCTTTTTCACACCAGTATCTTTTTAGAGTATTTTTCTACTTATTTAATCGTAATTTCATTTGTAGAATATTACTCTAAAAATTTGTTGGTGTGAGAAAAAGGGTGTGACTAACAAGAAAGACAACGGAATATTAATTAGGATGTTGGCAAGTATGCTTAACTCAAAATTCATTGTGGTCCTAAGAACGGCGCAAACAAGTTCAATTTTAAATTCAGTGAATAATAATAATAATAAAGAAAATGATCTTTAAATTACTAAATCGTCTTTCACAATGAGCAATAATTTCGAGTTAAAATAATTAAGCACAACTCTAGATCAATCAAAAAAAAAAAAAAAAAAAAGGAATGTCAACTACTTAATCGTTCTGTACAATGAAAAATAGTTTCGAGTTAAAATAATTAAGCACAACTCTAGTTCAGTTTAAAAAAAAAGTACGAAAAGATGCAAACATTTTTCCCATGATGATGGGTCGTGCTCCCTTATTTCGACCTGAAGCATTTGTTCCGCGTTTACAAGTTTTTATTCTTCGTTATTCAACTTCATATTTTCTTTGCATTTTACTGACACTAAATCATCCCATGTAAAACTGAAATAGTAGCAATATAATTTCCAAAAAAAAAATAACACCTTAATTTTAATATGCTACTCTGATCCATATGTAAAGTTTAGTAAATAAACGGAACGTGTCTGCCAAACTTTCTATTTTTTTAATCGAACTTTTCACCACTATTTTTTTAACCCTTTCAGTCGCAGTGTTCCCGCTGATGGAACACCTAATTTTAATTCTCAAGTGCAAAAACTCATCCTAAAAATTTTTTAGTAAAAATTTACATTTATAACATAGCAGAAAATGCCCTATTTTTTAGCATGAAAATTTAAAATTTCTTCTATTTTAATTATGTTCGTAAATTCCGGTGGCAGTGCAATTTAAATGATCCGAATTACCTTGCACCGCAAAGGGTTAAAATACTCCAGAATAAATTGACATGTTGGGATTTATGCAACTTTTACGAGTTTTTGTTGTCGATAATGTTTACTTATAAAGTGATTTATTTATTAAATTAAATATTATTTGAATTTAATAAGGTTTACTTACAGATGTTTCAAACCGAAAATTTCTCGAAAAGGAACAACGCTATTTTTTTTAATTTTTAAATATTTATGATCAGCTATGTGTCTAAAAGCCATTTTTAAAATTAGTTTAGTAATTTTTAAAATAAATTAAGTAATGAACGTTAAAAGGGTTAAAGGAATATGTCCCATACATTTTCGTCGATTAAATAACCTGAAAACAATTATAAAAAATTTCTAGTATTAAGTCTCCCATGAAAAACGGGAGACTTGGCACCTACATACCTCCCAACATTTTAATTAATATTCTGTAGTCCTGCAGTGCCCGCCTTTTCTTCCACACCATTCTTTTTTTAGAGTATTTTTCCTCTTACTTAATCGTAATTAAATTTGGAGAAAATTACTCTAAAAATAAAGTGGTGTAGAAAAATGGGCGTTTCTAACAACACTACGGAATATTCATACCTGCCAACCCTCTCATTAATAACACAGGACTGTGAAACCATGCTCTTCAATTTTTTTGGCACTGCCTTAGGTGTCTCTAATGTATTTTGATATGCTGAATTCAAAAATGTTTGTCTTTTCTTCCTATCACATAAGAGTTTTTCACAAAGTAAGGATGAAGATCAGAAAATGTCACACAGAGGCTGTAATAAATTCGAAATTATTTATATATAAAATACATTAAAATAGGCTATCATTATCTTTAAAATGTGTTTCTTTACTCAGAAGATCCATTAGAGCTTTTTCTTTCGTGCACGGCTTGATGGCTTTAACCCTTTAACGTTCACTACTTAATTTATTTTAAAAATTACTAAACCAATTTTACAAATGGCTTTTAGTCACATAGCTGATCATAAATATTTAAAAAATAAAAAAATTAGCATTTTTCCTTTTCGAGAAATTTTCGGTTTGAAACATCTGTACGTAAACTTTATTAAATTCAAATAATATTTAATTTAATAAATAAATCACTTTATAAGTAAACATTATCGACAACAAGAACTCGTAAAAGTTGCATAGATCCCAACATTTCAATTTATTCCGGAGTATTTTAACCCTTTGCAGCGCAAGTTAATTCCGATCATTTAAATTACACTGCCACCGGAATAATTAAAATAAAAGAAATTTTAAATTTTCACGTTAAAAAAAGGACCTTTTCTGCTATGTTATAAATGTAAATTTTTCCTAAAAAATTTCCGGGATGAGTTTTTGCACTTGAGAATTAAAATTAGGTGTTCCATCAGCGGGAACACTGCAACTGAAAGGGTTAAGGGGGCTGGGATTCTCTGTGTAGCATCCAACAATAATCTGCTAACATGTAACTCTCCATCGTCCCTAATACCTACTCTACATTTATTTAATGTCTTGATGAAATAACTATCTTTGTTCTTCACTCATATCACCCAGATTTTACGGGAAATAACTTAGATTGAAGTTTAAAAAGTGGAGCCTTAAGCTCAAACAATCCTTTTTTTTTTTTTTTTTTTTTTTTTTTTTTTTTAGCATATTATCTTGAAGAAAAACATTTCCTCGCAGGCCCGTATAATCGGAAGATTTTTAGTACCTGCTTTATATATATATCACATACATTTTCGTCTATTAAAAAATCTGAAAACAATTATAAAAATTTTCCAGTATTAAGTCTCCCATGAAAAAACAGGAGACTTGGCACCAACATACCTAACAACCATCTCATTGATAATCGAAAGATTTTTAGAACCCACCTTTTTTTTTTTTTTTTTTTTTTTAAACACCAGTCTTTTTTTTTTTTTTTTTTTTTTTAAGAATAATTTTATACTTATTTAATCATGACTACATTTGGAGATAATTACTCTAAAGATAAAAGGGTGTGATAAAAGGGGCGTGTACTAAAATTCTTCCTACACATAATTAGGATGATAACGGCAGGTATGAATATTAATTAGAACGTTGGCAGGTATGCACCTATGATAGTTTTATAAATGGGCCTAGCATAGCTGGAATCGCTCGACACTGCTCCTAGAGTGGTGAGCGGCTCCTTGTCCCTGTCAAATAGTTTACAGATACATTTATTCAGTTGAAAAACAACACATTTGAATAAGTTTAGAAACTTTTTAAAAATCATTATTAAGAATTAGATTGTAAAAGCCGTAAGATCTGCAAGTCCTAACATTTATCCTTATCATCAAATTTATCCTTATTGCATATATATATATATATATATATATATATATATATATATATATAATAGAAGTTTGCTCTATAATAAAAAGTAGATTTACTTACCAGATTATTAATACTGTACATCATTCTTGTTGGACCCTTCACGCAGATGGGAATTATTTTCAGAGAATTTTACTCTAAAGAAAAGGAAAAACATTAAATTTTTAGATATTTGTAATGGTTATGACTATTTAAAAAGTGAAATTAAAACAGAATAAACATGAATGAACATAATAACACATTCCTTTTTTAAATTTATAAAAATATATAAAATTAATCAAATATTTCAAAACAATTCTTAAAATATTAAAGGTAAATGTGTTAAAAAAACAAATAATTTCTAAGATATTTTTATATTAAGTGCATATACAGGGTGATTCTTCGGTCATGGAACAAACTTGGAGGAAAGGTAGAGAACATCAAAAGGTCTGAGAATTGTATGGAAACCTATAACCGTAAACGTAATTTTAACCCCTTAAGAACTAGATGTTTTTGGTTATTTTGTAACAATAAAATCAGTGTTGCCAATTTTAAAGACTTTTTTGTTCATTATCAACCACTAATTTTTAAATGTAGAGCCTAATCACACCAAAGATTAATCGTCTACCATATATATAAAACATCACCCCTGAAAATTATTGGTAATCTATTATATAAAATCGTTTGTCTTGAGTGGGTGAGTGAGTGAGTGAGTAAGATATTCATCATCGCCCAGTCCAAACCCCTGGACCTAGAAGCATGAAATTTTGTAAAAACATTCCTTCTGTGACGTAGACATCCACTAAGAAGCGATTTCACAAAACGTGATTTCACAAAAACCCTTATATCTCAAACAAAAAACAGATATCTCTAAAATTTTTGCTTTAAAATATAGCTAACACATATGTCTAAAAACCAATTTCCGGATTTTTAGAAATTCGGTCCCCCAAGGGGGGGAAGGAGGCAAAACGTGATTTCACATAATACTATATATCTCAAACAAAAAAAAACAGATGTACACAAAATTTTTGCTCTAAAATATAGCTAACACAAATACTTAAAAAACAATTTCTGGAATTTTAGAAATCTGGCATTAAAGGGGCGGGGAGCAAAACGTGATTTCAAATAATCCTTTATATGTTAAAAAAAAAAAAAAAAAAAAACAGATACATGTGAGATTTTTGCTCTAAAATATAGCTAATGCAAATACATAAAAATCAATTTCTGGAATTTTAGAAATTCGTCCCAGAAAGGGCGTAAAGGGGGGCTAAGGGGCAAAAAAAAAAAAAAAAAAAAAATAATAATAATAATAATAATAGAGTTAGACCGTTCAAAATTGGTACATATAGGTTTTTGGGGCTTACAAATCGAATGAGGATATTTTTGAAAGTGTAAAATTATTAACACTTAACGGACGGGTCACGTAAATTTACATTTTTCCATTATGACTTTCTAGTACGGACCACATAGTATTTACATTTTTGCTTTAATTTTCAGTACGTTGCGTTAGTTTTTCATTTTATACAATTGTGTTATTTTTTCTTGGTATCATTAGTTATATCACAATCTGTCTGTTGACTCTACTACGCAGTTTTGCTTTTTAGGTAGTATTTTAACGCATTTCAGACGGCGTATTCTCCTATTTTGAACAGAAAACCCCGACTTTGGACATTACTCCAAAATGTTGCATTATAAAATGTTGCATTTTTAATGATAACATGAATGCATAAAATGTATTTTATGTATTCATGTTATCATTAAAAATGAATGTATTTAGTAATTATACTATTTCTAGTCGAAGTATTTACATGAATATTACCCTGGTAGCACAGATACGAAATCTGGGCATATTTTACAGAATAAACGTAGTACACAATATGTAGAAGAAACGCCTGTAGGCGGAGTTATTTGTAAATGCATTGCACACACTATGTGTAAAACACTTGGAAACCGAAAAAGGCAAAACAAATTCAAACCATCCGTTAACCCCTTAACGCGCGGTGTCCTCGCTGCGAGGACGCAAAAATTAAGATCCAGCTACAAAAATTCATCCCGGAAATTTTTTAGCAAAAATTAACGTTTATAACATATCAGAAAAGGCCAGTTTTTTTAACCTTAAAATTTAAAATTTCTTTTAGTTTAATTTAGTTCATGAATTCCGGTGGCAGTATAATTTAAATGATCCGAATTGTCAAGCGCCGCAAAGGGTTAAGCGTTAAGAGGTGTGGAAAGGAAGGGGGGGGGGGGGGGCGAAGGGGTAAAAAAAAATAGAAATAGAGTTAGAGCGTTGGAAATTGGTATTATAAGGTTTTAAGGCCCGATAAATCGATTGCGGATATTTTCGAAAGTGTAGAATTATTTCGAGGGGGGAGCGCAGGGGTAAAAATAAAGAAATTCGGTTAGAACGTTGAAAATTAGTATTATTAGGTTTAAAAGCCCGAGAAAACGATTGCGGATATTTTTGAAAGTGTAAAATAAATAGAAGAAGCGGAAGGGCTTGCGAAGAAATACGTGCCCTGTGCGCTCGTTTATAGGCTGCCTCAGGCAGTGGGGATCCGGACCAATTATTCCTCTGATGAGAGAAGAATTTTTTTGTATTTTATATTTATGTTTTTTCCCTTAAAACAATGTTATGATTCATTAAGTGTGTCGAACATAAATACGCCTGCCCAGCGCGCAATGACCTGCGCTGACGAAGGCTGTGAGGACCCGGTGCGACATTTTTCTCTATCAGAAATTATTTTTTTCTTTTTTTCTTTTCCTTTTTCTTTTTTTTTTTTTTTTCTTTTTTTTTACATACTAAAAATTAATGCAATTTTGAGAATTCATTAATTTTAGTGATTCATTTAAAAATAGTGACACATTAGCGGGCGAAGCTTGCTAGTTATTAAATAAAAAAGTCCCTAAATTTGACAACACTGAATAAAATCCAGACAACTCTGCGTACTATGTAAATTTTAAAATCTTGTATACTACATTATTTCGCAAAATCATGCACAGTGTTCGCATTAATGCAAGCAGTACATCGATAAAAAACAGAGGTACGTATATTTATTTATGCAAACATTAGCATGTAAAACTTAAAAAAAAAAAAAAAAAAAAGGGATGAAAGAAAGAAAAGCAATATTCAAAAGGCACGCCCATATCTGGATTTTATTGTTAGAAAATAACTAAAAACATACTATTCTTAAAGGGTTAAAATGACATTTGCGACCATTGCTTCCAATACAATTCTTAATACTAATGATGTTCTTTAGGTAGAGAATCTCTACCTCCCCTCCAAGTTTGTCCCATGACCGTAGAACAACCCTGTATATTTGACTTAATCGAACTGTTACTAAAACAGGCTTTCTACAAGTTTATATTTTATATAAAAACAACAAATTCTGGAGTTTTTTCAAATAAAATTTCTAAACTTTATCGCTTATATTAAAATTAAAAAACATTGAGAAGATGTTTTTTACAAAAATACAGTTCAAAAATGTATAGTGCGTAAATATATCCGATTTCAATTTTATGTTGGTGAAAAGAAAATTTTTGAAAATTTTATTAGATACTCTTTTAAATAATCCCTCACGGTCACGTAACAATGTAAAATTTTAATATCTGTATCGATCGCTGAAGCGTTTTCTTAAACAGCCAAGGATTCGTGTAAATTTTAATTTTTATACCCCATTTCTTTTGGAAAAAAATACATATTATTGTAAAATTTCTGCTTTTTTTTTTTTTTTTTTTTTTTTTTTTTCGAAAAGAAAAGAAATTAATGAAGTAGTACCGATTTTAAAAGTCACTATATTTTATATTAAATACCAAGATGTATATATATATATTTAATCAAAATAATAATATTTGATTAAACGAAGTATATGGGTAGTTTCATGTAATAAAGAGAAAAGATCGTGTGGAAAAGGAAATTATTAAAGAAACCATTTTTGAAAAAAAGAATTTTGCGAATGAGACGTTTATATTTGCTAAAATGAGTTTAGCGTACAAAATAGAAGATAACATTTTCTCAATTAATAAAGTCTGAAAGATTATTATTTTCATATAGTCTCAAAAAACCTTATATAGGCTCATAGAGTCTCAAATATTAATATTCTGTATTTTGCCGGTCCAATTTATGGTCTAAATTTTTAATCTCTCTCTCACCTTATGTTTAAAATAATTCCTTGAGCAGATACTATAGAGTTATTCTAATCCTCAATTTAACGACAATGCATAGTTTTTCTGTTAATAAAAATAATGATAGGTAATTAAATGAAACAAAAACAAACATCATTAAAAAATTAATAAGAAAGAATAGGTTTAAACACATTGGCTTTCAAAAGGATGTGAACGCCAAATTTTTCAAGCTTAAAATAGAAAACAATGCTACAAAATAAACTTAAGACTTATTAATGTTATAAACAGAACAAATATTTTTATTTTATAACAAAATATGATTCAAACAGACGTTTTTATATAAAGAAAACTGCATTTTTCATTTTTGAGGCGTTCATAATGATATGAACACTACCCCAAAATATTGATTAGTAGCCAGTGAATGCACAAGTTTTTATAATTAATATAAAAACGCAGTCAGGCATGAAGCGAACGAAGTCTTTTAATGTATTTTTGTCTTCTTTTTTTTTCCCCCCAGTGGGAGATGATAGAAGCTTTTAATTCTGAAATTGTGGAATATTGCTTTCCATTTGCATAAACTGCTCTAACCAGTAGGCTCCAAACGCTTTCCATCCGGTTTAAATCAGGAAAACAGATGACTAGGGAATTACATGTACAATATTCTTTAGGAATCATTCCAAAGTGCTTTTTGCGTGTGGATGAATGCATTGTCCTGTTGGAACATCCAGAAAGGTCTGCCAATTTCCTTCGCAACAGGCAATAAATTTTCTTCAAGTAGATTTTGGTAGGTTATTGCATTCATTCTGCCAGAGGGAAATGCAATATCGACTTTACCACGAAATCCAAACGCAGCCCCATGGACGTATACCGTAAGTCTAAGTCCGTGCGCAGCCCAAACCATGAGTGACCCTCCACCTTACTGCCGTTTTGAAAATGTTCTTTGCGCAGATCATGCCAATAAAAAGAAAAACCGTCAGGACCATTAAAACTGATTTTCTTTTCATCGGAAAATATTATTCTTTCATATTCTGATTTCCAGGACATGTGATCTTTCGCCCAATCCAGGTGATTCTGATGGAGCTTTTTAGTCAGACGTTGTTGGAATTTTCTTTTCTTGTAGTTCAGCATTTGAGAGCTATTGACTGTTCTGAACAAAGTCCTTTTTGACACCGCTATCGCAAGATCTCTCGTAAGTTCACCTGAAATTGTTTTCTCATCGCTCTTATAATGGCTCTTTTTTGCGTTTTTGATATCTTTGACGAACGTCCTGGCGATTTATTTGCTCCGTAATCCTCTTGTAATAGAAGAAAATTCAATATTACACCTGAGGATCTTAATTTTTTTGCGATAGCTCTTGCTGACAGTCCTTGATCATGAAAAGCCATAATTTTGCCTTTCACAAAAACCGCGATTTTACGACCTATACTCCTAGAACTCAGTTTGCTGGTTCGTTTGAAAGTTTCCAAGCCTGAGAAGCACATTTATATGCTAAACTAATTTGCATATTTCGGTTTCTTCTTATCGGAGTCGTATTCCATATTCCTGATCAGTTTATATGCTCATTTATAGTGGTAATTTCGATCAGTGTTTATATCATTTTGCAACACCATTTTTCAAAATAATTTATATTTTTAATAAATTTAAAGTTTTATATTCATTTCATCGTTATGTATTAGATGATATTATCACATTTGTCCACAGAATAGTGTTTTCTGATAATTATTCATGAATTTTTGTCTTGATATCACAAAATTACTAGGTGTTCCCATTTTGCTACCCAATGTAGAAATATATACTGCAAAGGCGAAAAGGTAATCAATAATTTTTGTTACGGCATTTATTCTTTACACACCTACACATAGAAATACAGTAAAGCACCGTTTATACGTCTTTCAAGGGACTGGCGTAAAAGGGCGCATAAACGAAAACGAAAAGACTTATAAACGAAATTTTAAAAAATTAAAACAAAATTTATGTCTAAATACTAACTAATAAAGTTTTTTTAAGATAGTCATTAATAAATTACTTTATAGTAGAATTTATATTTGAAGATAACAGTCAAATAAATAAATTAAAAAATATTTAAATTAAAAATGATTCCTTATAAAGAGTGATAAAAATCATGTCATTAATTCATGACTTGAGTACAAATTATATTTTTCATAACTTGAATAGTATATGAATACATCTTGAGTGTTATATATATATATATATATATATATATATATTTCCGTTTTCGCTAAACCGACACTCTTGTCGATTTCTTTTAAAATTCCGATTTTAATCTTTCATTGAAAGTGTTCTATGCTTTCATGACATTTTAAGTTTTTAAATAACAAACAGAACAGAACAACACTCAGTTCTATTTATGATAAGGATTTTCGACTTTTCCTATGTTCCTCCATGTAAGACGTTTTCTAGGAAAAGTTTCCCTTATTAGAACGAAAAAATAATGTCTAATCTAGAAATTTTGCAAAGTTTAGAAAAGTAGAAAAGACGTATAACCGATAATGAGCGACGTATAAACGAAAAAAATTCCTATTAAAATGAATAGGAATGAATCAGGACTTAATAAAGAAGACGTATAAATAAAAAACACGTATAAACGGTGCTTTACTGTATAAGTTAATCTTGATTTTCTGCAGTTATAAGGCATTGTTGGATATTTCCAATAAACTTACACGATTGAATCAAAGATCGAAAAAGATTCGACAAACGACCAAGTCGCTCCTCGCGACAAACGTTTTGTCGTTTGTCCATTGGCAAAAATGATCATTTTGTGCTTGATAACCAAATAAAGTATAATCAATGAACTTAAATTCTGTTTGATGAACATTTTTCTATGTATATGTTTGTTGCTGTAGCTCTTGAACAGTATAAATACAAAATGTCTTATATGCAAATTACTTTCACTAAATTTAAGAAGAAGTCCATATTTTGTGAAATAATTTGATACTGAAGTTTTTCTGAAGATATTCTTTTTAAATAAGCGGGGAATTATTCAAAGTAATAAAGGATCAAGTTATCATATTTTCATTATAGACATAAGCGAATTCTGCAAACAAAAGGTTGATTATATATTTTTTAATACAGTTTTAAAATTTAGGTTACTTCAGAGATTGATGACATCTGTATTCATGCGTTGCTCTTTCAAAATTGTTTCTTAAAATTTAACAATTTTCTTAAAGAAAATAAACTTTGAAATATTTTCTTGAAAGAATTTTTTGGATTTCGTTGATGTTAAGTTGTTAAAAATTTAAATAGCTTTGTTTTTGGATGTGTAGTAGGTCAACTTTTTTAAAAAGCTAAATTTTGAAAAATAAACTAATTAAAAGCATAATTAAGAATTTTCAAATAAATTAACAAGGGAAATCTCGACGACATAAGCATTGTTATCTATATTTACATAAGTACACATAAGCATGAAAATTATATTGATTATAAAACATTCTTATTATGGATTCATTATTATGCTTGAACATTTTTTCTTTTTAAGAAATTTTGTTAATATGACATGCGGCTTGTTTTAAAATGTTCGTAATCAAATAATTCAGTAAAATAATAATATACAGTAAATTATTTCACAACAGTAATTAAAAAAACAATTAATCTATTTTTTAAATTTCTAAAGAGTATGCAATATTTAAGGGGGTATTCTGGTTTAGAAATTGAAAAAAATCGATTTTTTTTTTTTTTTTTTTTTTACATATTTTCATAGTATAACCCTTTAAAAATATGTTCCTAAAAGGATTTTTCAAAATTCGAATTATTTTCGGAGTTACAGCTCATTTTGTGACGGTACGCGCTGAAGGTACTCTCGATGAATTTCAACATGAAAACCCTCCGTTAACTGAAGCTGTTCAAAAAGTTATAAAACCAATCTACGAGGACTTATCTTCAGAAAGCTTGCTGGAAAGGTGTTTGGGCTCTGAAACTCAAAATAACAACGAATCTTTAAATTCGCTCATCTGGACTTTCGCACCCAAGCATATCCATGCTGGTACCCATACAATACAAATTGCTAATTTCATTGCGGTATGTATATTTAATGAAGGGTTTTTACTAGTTTTAAAGATTATGTCAAAAATGGGAATAACAATTGGGCCAGAATCCCACGCGTTCGTTAATAGACGCAATCAAGTCCGAATTAACAGGTCCGAGGTACGAGCTTCTGAGGCTTCCAAGGAAGGTAGAACTGCTAGATCATCTGAAAGGTCGTCTTTAAACATGACATTTGAAGTGGAGGAAGGTACTTTGTATGGAGCAGGAATCGCTGATTAAAAAAAAAGTAAGTATAACAAGCCGTTAAGCGACTCCGGTTGCACGCACTTGTCCTCAAACTTTAAACGCGTTTTTCTCGGAACTACATTTTCAGAAACGGTGTGCATGATATCTCAAGTTCTACTCAACCGATTCACTTGAAATTTAATACAGATCTTCTTTATACATTATAGTATCGCACTACCAAGAGTTTTTTAAAAAAATTTTCTTTTTTATATTTTTAAAAAATTCCGAACGGCCAAAAAACAGGGAAAAAACGAAATGTATTTTTCAAAACGCCGCCATTTTGTGAGAAATTTTTTTTTTGTCTTAATCCTCTCGTAGTGCGATAACTATATCCTTCCTCTTCAAGGATTATTAATGGTTTTCCATTTTAGGTCACTGCAAGGACTAGTATCCTGCACACCAGGACACGCCATTTTTTCAACAGTCCCCACTTTGTCGGCCTGCAGTTTTTTGAAATTTGATTTTTTTTTTTTAATATTATGCATGTTTTGTATTCTTTAAATATCATTAAAAAACTTATAAAAAAATGGATACTAAAAATATTTTTTTTTTTTTTTTTATCGCCTCCAGAAAAACACCTAAAATTTGAGCTTCTAAACCAGAATACCCCCTTAAATCAGAACGCTTCGTCGCCAAATAGACAAAAATAGAAAGAAAAAAAAATAGAAAGAAAGAAAGAAAGAAAAAGAAATAAAAAATAATAATAAAGAAAGAAAGAAATAAAAAGAAATCTAGTATGTTGTAGCCATCATAAAACTGAACATGCACACAGATTTAATCAATATAACTTATTACAAAATAAATTTTACGTATGCAGTTTGGTGCGATTTTAACCAATAGATGCAGAAAAGAGCCGTATTGAAGATCACAAAAGACGAGTAATAACAACTCCTGGTTTCTTCTTCTTTTTTTTTTTTTTTTTTTTTTTTTTAATAATAGATATCTCACATATCAAGTTTGGCGCATTTATCCGTTATAGAAACTCAGATATATATTATTCTAGTAAACAAGGACAATTGCAGCATACCAGCACCACCTGTAGGCCGATATAAATACGAATCGAATCAGCAAAGTTTTTAAAAATGACAGTGTCACGCATTCATTTTTGTGCAGTTGTACACTATAAAAGCTGAGATATAGATAAATATCCATCCCTAAATGGAAAAAATGAAACATAGCGCAGCGCCCTCTATTCAGTGATATGGATAAAAAAATTGATAAACACTAATAATTAAAACACGTGTTTATCAATTATTAGTGTTTGATAAACATTATGTCATTATGTCAAGATGCAACTGAATATAAATATTAGTTTTTGATCTAGAGCTGACACAAAGTTTTCTCACAGGCAGATATAATTCCGAAAGTTTTCATTACATTCAGGACCCCTTAAAACATACAAAGTCGTCACAAATCGAAAATTTTAAGAATCAAATAGAAATTTTATTGAGTATCAAACAAAGTAAAAATCTATTAGACAATATTCTAAATATATAGTATGTCATCCTGTGACGGGAATTTTAACTTTACGTGAGTTTTAAATAAACAAAAAATAAGAAAAAAATATTCTATTTTTAAATCGCAATACTAAGTTCTTAATTTGAGTTGTGAAATGATTCTTTCTTTTCTTCCCTTACCTTACAAACAATATGCAAATAAACTAGTTGAAATCTTGTTTTATTTTTTGTTCTTCAAACTGATTACCTCGTTTGTCTTTGTCTTTGTTAATTTTAAGTATAACTCAACCTTGAAAATAATAACAAATAAAAAGAAAGCTTAAGGGTGTTCAAACAGGATTGTTAAGGCAGCAGAGCAGGGCTAAAATAACCGTATAACAATAAATAAAATAATGAAAAATAATGATGAAATGAAATGGAACACGTAGAGTTCATATTTGGCAAAAGCAAAAACAAATTAGCTTTCTAAACTAGCGGTCTTCAAACCCTTTTTCAACTATTAAACACATATAAAAATTATCTTCAGGTGAACTTTTTGTTTTTGCAATAAACGCAAAGCAATGCATATTCGCACTTGTACTTTTCAGAATCGCTGTAATAATTAAACTTCCTGTAATGTCGATAAAATTTGAATTTTAACCTGTTTTTATTCATTTACTTACTATTACTTTGATTCAGCAGCTTTTTCTCAGAAAGCTTGCAATATTTTTATTTTTTTTACGTCAACGTAAAATGTTATAAATCTAGGATGTATGCAAAGAAAACGTAATATTTTGTAACAAAAAAGTAGAAATTTCATACAAATAACCTTCATAAAAGGGAGAAGTTTTCATTATTTTTCCGTTAAACATTAAAACTAAGTGTATTGTAGTTACTGCCAGCATTACCGACATGTGACCATTGTTGTCAAGTCATTAAAAAATGTCGCCAAAACAACAGACAGGGAGGAAAAATTTACCTTCTGAAATATTTTAATAAACCTATTTTTTTCTATTTACATTTTTAAAAATGAAACAAATATATTTATATATTCACAAATTGTCAGTTGAAAAAAAAAAAAAAAAAAAAAAAATATATATATATATATTTTAAGAAATAGAAATCTATGTATTAAAACAATATTCTAACTACGATTTCTATTGTTTATTTGGTAAATATCGTTGTTGTTGTTGTTAATTATTCCATTTAAAAATTCCGAGCCACGCAGTGAAACCAACCGACTTTAAGGCGAAAAGAGAGAGCTTTCAATTTTTGAAGAGTACCACAAGGGTTGGAGCACAACATCAGTTCGACAAATTGGCGGTAGATGACAGCACCAGCAAACAAGAGCTAATAATTTTGATTCAGATCAGGACCAAGTAATCCCTGATCTAGTACCGTCAAGGTATTATTTAGATTGAAATTTGAAGGACCTTGCAAGCATGACAGGTTTAACGTACACCAGGCGTTGTTTCTTTCACAACGCACTCCTGCTTAGTTATCTCGACATCAGACAACTGTTGTGTATTCTTGCATTTTATTGTATGCTTACTTACTTTCTTCATGTTTCAGCACCAGTTTTTCGGTAAATTTTATTGCAAGCTGTTGGAAACCTTATTTGCCTATTTTATACGTTTAAATTCATTACTCAAATTAAACTTTTCTACCTTTACTAAAATAGAAAAACATTGGCAGTTTAGATTATCTTAAAATTTAAATGTTTTCGTAAAAAAAAAAATAAAAAAAAAAAAAAACCATTTATATATTATAAAATTTCTATATTTCAGCATTTGAAAACTTGGAAAATTTGAACTTTTATTTATTTTCATTCGTTTGCTTTTTATTTATTTATTTATTTATTTTTAATCAAAAATCATTTCACAGAAAACTTAAAATAGTCTTTAATTTGTTTTGAAGAATGTATTTGTTACTTAGGATTATTTTTAAAAGATTTATGTTAACTGACCAAAAAAGTTGTGTGAAAATGTTTGCGATATAACATAATCTGTTTTATACAACTTAAAAAAATAAATTAATTAATTAATTAATTAATTAATTTAAATAAATAAAAAATAAAATAAAATAAAGACATTTCGCATATTAAGTTCAAGCAATGGAATAATCATTCTGAAAATCCTGAAAATTTTTAGTAGTTAAAAGTAAATAAAATTCTAATATTCATAAATGCGGGCAGAAACAAAATCAGATAAAATTATAAAGTAAGGACCGCGAGCATATAAAACTTCCAGTCACTTTAATTATTTGCCGGAAAAAAAAAAAAAAAAAAAAATAAATAAATAAATGAAACCTCTGCAGCTTTCTAAATATTTTCATAACTGATTGCTTTTTACAAGTTTTGGAAAAAGTTCAGATAAAATCAGTGTTATTTCTCTTGAAAAAAATTTTGAACAATAACTGTAAAATTGAATTAAATCTTTTCTTTATTTCGCGACGTACGATAGAAAGGAAAAAGACTGAACTGCTATATAAAGAAGACAAAATCAATTGCAGTACATGAAAAAGTAGAAAATATGGGATAAAAGAAAGAAAGTAAAAAGAATATTGATCCAACATACTGCAATAAATTTCTTTTGATTCTTCAATGAACATCAATTGTAGTTATCAATCAGCAAACTATTTTAAGTAGATTGACTCAAAACAACTAATTTAGTTGTTGTTTTATTTTCTCATGCGTGTTTCTACCCAATCCTCAACAACACGAAAAATTACGGATTTTTCTAAGACGCAATAAGTATGAAAACTATACATATGCAAAGTACTTTATCCTTTCATGGAACACTTTTATATTATCTCTTTCTGTTTAATTTAATCCAATAGAATAAACTAAAAATCCAGCCCTCCCTGAAATAATAATAATAATAATCAAGGTATGATTCAAGCATAGTTATTTGAAGGCTTGCTCAGATTTCCCTTCAGTATTACAACAATATTGGTAGTTTCGATGTAGTGCTTCATTAAAAAAAAAAAAAAAAAAAAATCATTTTAAATAATAATAAATATTAATTTAAAAAAAAAATGCAGATTGAGCGAAATTTTTCTAAGCATGTTTTTAGTAACCGATCATTTTTTTCCTCATAATAAATAAATAAATAAATAAATAAATAAATAATGAAAAGCGTAAAAGACAGTTGAACCTCGTTAACGTGAATCTCGAGGGGGATAAAAAAATTGTTCATGTTATCAGTAGTTCATGCTACCAGTAACTAATCTTCATGTAACTAAATTAATCTTAATTTTGACGGGGTTTGTAGAAACAGTTCATGTTAAAAGTAATTCACGTTAACAGTGTTCACGATAACGAGGTTCGACTGTATTGCACTTTAAACTGATAAATACGGGATTTAGTAATATATATGTATACATTTCTTTGAATATCCCCTTAAAATGTTGGAATAAAATTACATTAGCAATATGCATTCAGTCAAGAAAGCCATATAAATGTTTCTTATTGTTCTGTTATTTTGATTTATATAATTTAAAATAAGATAAATTAAGGTGTCAAACTGTTAAAGAGTAAGCAGTGGTTTAGAGATTTAAACAAATTTAAACAGAAAATTAGTTTAAGGAGGAGTTTTCAAGTATAGATCAGAAATACTAATGTTTGAAATTTCGAAGAACAGTTAAGAAAACTTGAATTTAAAGCAATATGTAAAAAAGACATTTTTGGAGGTTAAGCCACTATTGAGGTCATTTTTGAATCAAAAGTGCATTTTCAGACTTAAGATTTTAATTCCACATGACGGCACCTATTTTTTTTTTTTTTTTTTTTTTTAAGATATATTTTAATTAAAATCCCTAGTTTGATAAATCACAGGAAACAAGATTAAGCGAAAACCATTATTTATTCACATGATTTTTTAAAAACAAAAAATAAAAAATAAAATATTAGAAAGCAAATTTTTGGCTAATTTTCTTTTGAATTTTTGGAAATTATATATCTGTGGTTATAAAAGGAATTTCCAACATTGCCTTCAAGATTTCAATTGGTTATATGCAACACAGTACGATATGAAATCTACTTGACTGTTTCTTCCCCCTCCCCCCCTTTTTTTCTCTCTCTCTGCCTGCGGACGCTTACAACTATACTGTAAAAAATAACGTTTAGTTTTTACAGCAAAAATGAGTAGTAGCCAGCATTTTTGCCAGCAGTACTGGCAAAAATGAGTGCCAGCACATTCTACTTTTAGAGTAATTTACAGTCGAAACATTTGTAAAGAAAGACTCTTTTACAGATGTTTCTATTGTAAATTATTTCTTTTTAACAGCAGAATGCGTTGGCACCCTTTTTGCCAGAAAAATGAAAATTTTCAATAATTGAAATTTAATTATTGAAATATTGATACAAAAGTTTGTAAATAAATACTGGTATGCTGAAGAATACATCATCAATCAGAATCTGTGATAAGGATATCGGGATTCACGATGGTCAACCCCATTTTTGAGCCTGTCATCAGTATACTCAAAAATGAGTATATGGGATTTTCAAATTTGAGTATATTTGTTTCGGAGCTATTTTGACACAATTTTGCTCATTTTTGACAGACCATTTTTTTTTTCAGTGATACATCGCAAAACAGGAGAATATAGACCCCATTTAATGGAAGGCTATATCTTAGCTTCTATGGTATGTAAGTGCATAAAACTTTATATGTATGAGAACCATGATGAAAAATTTTGTCGATTCAATATCGGTGTATATTGAACGACAATTGGTTCGTCTATGCTACAATTTAATCTCGTTTATAGGAAGACAATATCTCAGCTTCTATAATATAAAGCCCCACTAAACTTAGTATGTGAGATGCATATTATGAAAATCTACGCTGATTTAATTTGGATGCATATCGGACGAGAGGTGATGCTGCTATGCTGGAATATTTCCTGTTTAAGGGAATGATATATCTAAGGTTTGGTGATATATAAATGAACCATATTTAATATGAGAGATATAGATATTATGAAATATTATGCTTGTTCAACTTAGGTGTAAATCTGACCGCAGGTGGTGCTGCTAATTCCCTTTTTTCAATTTTTCAGATGGCTGTATCTCAGAATCTATTAGTTTAAATCGCTTCAAACTACATATTTAAAATCTTTATAAAAGTCCTGTGCGGGTTGGATTTTACATGATCCGAACCCGATAAATGAATTTTAAATCAATTCAAAACCCGACCCGAACCCGAAAAAACAAATTTTCCTGGAATAAAAAACCGATCTGAACTTATCTTTTTTATACCCGAATCTGACCCGAAATCCAAAAACTAAATGAAAATTAATAATTTATCTAAAAATACCGCAAAACATTTTTAAATTATAAAATAAAGAAAATTTCCATTGTCCCACAATTGGTAAACCGATTTAAAAATAATTAAAAATGTAATTAAGTACTGATGCTAATATATTAAGTTAAAATTTTAAAAATCCGAAAAATGGATTAATAATAATTTTTAAACATTTATGCGTGCTGTGCACTTCAAGTGTACAAAAATTTGCTTGAAGTTTAGCGTTTGTAATTTATTGGTTAATGCTTATATTCTAAAAGAAATATTTTTATTTAATGTTCTTTTGTTCATTGCTTTTTTCCGATATGGATGTTTACTTTCCTATAAAAATTTCGGTTCGCGTATGTTTAATCATGGGTATGTATAAAGTGCTTATATCAGTTATACAGTTAAAATTATATCAAATATTTTTCTGCTTAATATTGTAAATTTTTTTGAAAGATGGTCTCAACTCGACCCGACTCGTTAAAAACAAACCCCCACCCGAATCCGAAAGAAAAAGAAAAATTAGTAAACTCGATTCGAACCCGACGCGCAAGAAAGAAATTTAGTAAACCCAATGCAGACTCGACGCGCAAGAAAAAATTCAGTTAGCCCGACCCCACTCTAATTCGTAGGAAAACCTATGATGATTAAATTCTTATACATGGAAACCGATATGTGATGTTGTTATATATAATTATAAAAAAGAAATTTTTATGATGGCCGCAGCATATTAATTTATTTAAAGTAATTCTAATTAGATATGTTGTTTATTATTATCAAAATTATTTATGATAAGCATAATACATACATTGTTTTTTAAGTATCCAGTACACTTTGAAAAGGTAATGTATAAAGTGTCTTCGATTTGTGGTTTTACTTATTTATTTATTTTTCTCGAAAGGGTTAAAAAAAAAAAAAAAAAAAAAAACAAGAAGAAGAAAAAATCTGTGTATATTTTTAACGTTAAAGCCGAGGTCATATGATGTTACAAGCAAATTATCTATGATAATTGTTAGACTACGTTAAACTTTTACTTATCGATGCATTAATATAATTATCTTCAAAGTTTCAATTTACCTTCCTATAAATTTTTCGATTAAATATCTTCCATTCTAGATTAATTTCGTCCTGTTTAGGTGTATCGGGCATTAAAATCTGTAATTTTTTTGGCTATGTGCTTACACGGTTACAGAAATACCCCTAAGTTTAAAAACGATATTTAACCAATGTCCCTGATTACTTATTGGGTATTGCATGCTTTATTTTTTATTTTTTTAACTTTTATTACCTTTTTTTTTCTTTTTAATTAAATGTGATATTTTTTTTCTTCCAGTGAAATGTTTGGAAAGTTTTTCAAATGTAAATTTTTAAGTTTAATATTCCTTTTTATCGTCAAGTACTTTCTTTTTGTTTATGTTTTGTAAAATTGTCGGGTACTGACAGTGAATTTTTTGTGAAAGCCTTCACTATTAATATGATGTTATTTTGTTCGCTTTAACATTTATATAAGTACCCCTAAAGACATTATAACTCTTTTTTTTTTTTTTTTGGGGGGGGGGGATAGTTATTTCGTAGTTATGTCATAAATTTTCATTATTTTACCGTGTTTTTGTAAAATTATGAATTTTTCAATGTTACCTTATCAGGTGCTGTGGATGTATTTTAAATTCTTAATTTTAATCATAATTTGTTTTCTGGTTTTTCGCATAGTAGTAATGAAATTATTTATGTATAGTAGATGCGGTAAATGTGCTGTTTATTTTTAAAACAATTTGAGTTTAAAATGCTAAATAATTTTGAAATAGCCTCTTTGAGGTTTTGGAAAAAAATTTCCGTAAAAATGAATGTATATATAATTTTTGTGAAAAATACTTAGGGATTTACTTAAAATATCAATTATCGATTAAATGTGTTTTTAAAATATTATCTCTGTACAGTTACTTTAAAAGGGACATGTAAAAGAAAAGAAAAATAGAAATTTAAAAAGGAAATTAAAAAATAAAAAATTAATTTTAGTAGAGGCAAGCAAAAATATTCTGTTTATTTTGATAATAATTGCAGCCAAAAAAAGTAAAATAATTTTCATATAGCATTTTTTTAAGTTTTAGAAATAATTTGTTTAAAACTCAATGTATATTTAATTTTTGTGCAAAAAATGCAAGGATTTCTTTAAAAGTTCAAATATCTATTTTCCTAAAATTTAAATTTCTTTTCATACTGTTATTGGGTAGTAGTATAATTTTGTATTCCGGGCTTACTCAAATACTTTAAAAGATACAAGAAAAAAAATAAGTTAAAATTTTAATTAATTTTAAAAGTAGAAAGTAAATTTTAATAGATGTAAATAAAAATATGCTGTTTACTTTGTTAGTAATACGAGTAAAAAAAAAAAAAAAAAAAAAAAAGTAAATAATGTTTATATAGCGTTTTTAAAGTTTCGAAAAAAAAAAATAGCATAAAAAATTCAATCGATAAGTAAGTTTTATTCGAAGCGTATAAGAGAGATGAAAAATAATATGAATAATAATATGAATAAAAATCTCTAGCACTAGTGAGATAAAATCTATTTATTAGAAAATAAGATCATTCAGTATATTTTATTAAAACAAAGGTTTATTAAACTATAATATAAAACTATATTTTAAATACCTTATTATGCTGCTCCACGTTAAAAAATACTTGCTTGAAATCGAATGCAAATCGCACCCATCACTAATCGATAAGATGGTCATTCTGAAAATAAAAATAATTATAAACATTTTCACAAAAAAATTATTAACAAGCATTATTAATTATAAAATAAAATTCGAACAATATAAATTTTAGTAAATTACAATCTCTGTCAGAAAATAGGATCATCTTACGAATAAGAAAATTAAAATTCCATCAAAAGTTTTGATGATTTCAGATCAATATTTTGATTATAGCATAAAAGTCGACAACATAAAAACTACTGAGTTACGAACTCGGCCAAAAAATATTATACACATTATACAGGGTGCATAAGAAAGTCCTTTAGAGGTCTTTATCTTTACAACTGTTGGTTACAGAGACATATTTTACATTTGCAGATATGTTCCAGATAATGTAAACATTAATGTTGCAGTATTTTTAAATTTAAAAATTGAATTTTATATTTAAAAGAATGTAAAATCTAACATTTTATATACCGTTTCGTATTCCCTATTGTTGTATTTATTAAAAATTTGCATTATATATATTTCGAACAATTAACCCTTTAACGTTCACTACTTAATTAATTTTAAAAATTACTAAACTAATTTTAAAAATGGCTTTTAGACACATAGCTGATCATAAATATTTAAAAAATAAAAAATTAGCATTGTTCGAGAAATTTTCGGTTTGAAACATCTGTAAGTAAACCTTATTAAATTCAAATAATATTTAATTTAATAAATAAATCACTTTATAAGTAAATATTATCGACAACAAAAACTCGTAAAAGTTGCATAGATCCCAACATTTCAATTTATTCCTGAGTATTTTCACCCTTTGCGGCGCAAGGTAATTCGGATCATTTAAATTACACTGCCACCGGAATTTACGAACATAATTAAAATAAAATAAATTTTAAATTTTCACGTTAAAAAAAAGAGCCTTTTCTGCTATGTTATAAATGTAAATTTTTGCTAAAAAATTTCCGGGATGAGTTTTTGCACTTGAGAATTAAAATTAGGTGTTCCATCAGCGGGAACACTGCGACTGAAAGGGTTAAACTAACACCAAACGATTCACTTCTGTGACGAAAAATTACTAAAATATGTATTCAATTTCAAAGATTGAAATTTTTGTCACATTTTCTTAATATTTGTTAAGAGGCCGGTTAAAAAAATAATTAAAAATATTTGAGTTCGGCATGGAGCCAAGTGCTTCACACAAATTCTTACGTATTTTCAAAATACCATGACAAAATTCATAGAAAAGTTCCTCATTTTAAACTCCTGCTTATGTGTATTAAAATGCATAAAAAATCGGAAAGCTTAAAAATGTGTACAAAATTAAACATTAAAAGTTATATACGAAAAATATGTTTATAATTTGTTGCAGTAAAATAATGTTATTATTACCATTATTATTATTATTTAAATTTAGATTATTTTAAACACAATTTTGTGATTTATGAGTTTTATTACTATAAGCCTTTAGACCTATTACAACCAGGCTATTTTCCTATTTTGAACAGTAAACCCTGCCTTTCAGCGTTTCTCTAAAGCGTTACATTATTTAACAATATAATTGTACGCATTTGTAATTAGGTCAATTACATTTTATTCTCAGCAATCAATGCTGTAAATGGCACTGGTGTATTATGTATTCCGGCGATACATAATAATATGTTTAGTGCAAATACGCAAAATTCTATTTTAAACTAAAGTATTGTATGAGAAACGCTTAAAGTAGTTCTCCTTAAAAAAAAAAAAAATAAATAAATAAATAAAAATAAAAAATTACACCACTTTTAAGCCTCGGGTTAACGGAGAGCGACAAAAAATTTAATTTAATTTCTTATTTATTTTATTAATAATTCCTTATTTTTAAATTCAATAAATAAAATTTTGGGGTTAATAGTTTTTATTAACAGAACGAAAGAATTACTTGCGGAGAATTAATTTCCTATTTTATATTCAAATCTCATAGTCACTTAAGGGGGGGGGGATATTATCTAACTTTTTCAAGGTCATTTAGTAATGATAAGACGAGTGAAAAAACAATTCATACAATTTTGACTCCGAAAATTTTTTTAGTGAATGGTAAATTTTGTTCACGTTTTGATTAGCAGAGCGTTGGTAATGTATTTAGTTTACCGAGATAAAGCGTATAAAAAGCGAAAAATAAGAATAATTGATGTAATGTTATCAATTTACATTAAAGATATCTATTATTCTTGCTTTTAGAAAAACATTCTATTTTCATAAAGATATTTTAATCACACGCATATTTCCACAAGCACATAAGATTACAAAATTATATTTTTAAATGCTTTATCATTAACAATGAGATCTTATATGTATAGTGCATTAATTTTTTTTCATTTCACATTTTCATGGTTACGCATCTTTCAGAGATGATAGTCAAAAGCGTATGAACAAAATTTTAAAATGTAATGAAGAAAACAAACCCACGTGTGCATAAGAATAGAAACCTCTCATTTTCATTTACCGAAAGCAAAGGTTTTTGTTGTGAACCGGTGTGATATTTATCTTTTGTTCATGCAAACTAGGTTATATAGGTCAGTGTAGGCAACGTCTGAAATAGAATGTTAATAAGCACTGTCGAAATGCACGTAATAAAAATAAATAAAAAAATACACACTAAATCTTTTTGCTGGTTTTATAATAACTACTTTTACTTTTCAAAGGCTAATATTATTTCTTCCCCTACCTTCTCCTTGACTTTGGATTATCTTAAAGCTGTTTATATTTTAAAAATGTAAAAAAAATAATAATGATAAATTTCCATGTCATTCATATGGGAGACGAGAAATTGTATACATAAATTTTTCAGCCCCTCGTTTTTATTTATTTTTTGTATTCTATATTTCATTTTCTTAGCAGTTTATTTTTATCATTAGCTTTGCCTCCCCTTTTCTAACTTGTGTTTTATTCAACCCACACAAGAATTAAAAAAAAAAAAAAAAATTCTTATATTATTTTTCAAATTTTCATAGTTTTTGCCCATTCAGACTACACTTATGCTTTTTTTTAATATATATATGTATATAGTATATATATATTATATATATATATATATATATATATATATATATATATATATATATATGAAGGGTCAAGTTTAATCATTTCAACCCGAATCAATTGCCCAGTGTTTAGTATTTGTATCTATCTATATATATATATATATCATCATTCATTTCTATGCTTTTTACTGCAAGAGAATAGTTTGTATGATCACTATTTCATACTTGCAACTTTTTGGTTCTTTTTAAAAAATTAACCACCACTATTTTCTAATAATATTTTCCATTACATCTATCAGTAGATAATTAGTAGAAAATTGTTAGCACAAATTTCTATTATAAATTAGTTGTAATACATCTTACGGTAAAACCAAACGACTTGGCAACCATGCTATTTTAAAGGGAAATAATGTATTGAAGTAAGAAAAAGTAGTTTGAAGGATGATAATTATTTTTAAAACATATGAATCGTACTTCACTACAATGAATCCAAACGATATTAAAAGCAAAATATGTTTTAACTCCAGTTGTGGTCAAACGGTGTATCGAAAGGCAGAATTTGCCCCAAATAGGAAAGGGAGAAAAAATTCGAGTCAAACAAAGATGTTTCTTAGAACATTTTTGAAGCTAGCGCGCATTTTGAAGCTGAAATGTCTCTATATATTAAGTAAATTAATAATGAATTAAGAATATTATTAAGTAAATTTTATGCATATTATATCCAGGGAAAGATTTTTAGAACACCAACATACTTCCTTTAATGATGTAAACAGTGCTCAATCCAAAAAAGGTGAGGTTATTTTGTTGATCAGACATGCTTAAAAGCTAAACGATTAAAATTTCGGCACCTCATAACGACAAAAATGAATAACAAAGGCTTGGTTTTCAAGGATAATCTATTTCTAAATCTCTGGATTACAGCTCAAATATTTATTTGAGTTTCCTCCATTTTTTTCCCCGGAGAAACAAATAATAATAATAATAAAAAATGTATTATTAGGTTTTAATGAATTTAATTTGTTAAAAGTAATTGCAAATTTTCTTCAATTATTAATCTTTATATGCTCACATTGCACGACAATATTAATATTATTATTATTATTATTGTTATTATTTTACTAGCAGGCTTTGCCCGCTTCGCTTGTCACTATATTTAAATGAATTCTCAAAACCATTATTAATAAAACCTCAAAATTAAAAAAATTAAAAAAGAAATAACTGAAATCAGTCGAAACCAAAGTTAAAGTTCCCGCTGAGTTCAATAGTGGTTTTCTCGCTCCCAACGGGTCCCCACTTCCTTTCGACTTACCCGCTTTTTACTCTCCCCTCCCCCGCGGATAAGTTAGAAGTTTCACGAAATGCCATCTAAGTGCATATAACGTACAGTCGATAACAAAAGTGTCCGAACATTTGCAAAAATTCTTATATAAAAAAAGTACACTTAATACGGTTTTGTTAAATAAACCCTTGTTGAATCCTGTTCTTTGTCAGTCTAAGAACAGAATTCGACAAGGATTTATATAGCAAAACTGTATTAAGCGTACTTTTTTTATATAGGAATTTTTGCTAGTGTTCGGACACTTTTGTAACCGACTGTACACTTAATCAACACTCACACACCAAAATTCGCCATTCTAAGGTAATTTGAAGCAGATTTAAGTTCGCAACCGTTATTTTTGCACCGCCCACCCCAAAGGTGCGGGTGGGTGATTTCGCAAAATTCCTTTATAGTGCGTATTCCATACACATAACCAACCGGCACATAAAAAAATGGCTTTATTGAGATAATTCGAAGCAGAGTTATGTTTGAAAATGCTGCTTTTACCCCTCCCCCCTCGCTCTTAAAGGGTGGGAAGAGGGGCTATTTCACAAAATCTTTTCATACTGCATGTTGGATACGTATAACCGATCCACACATCAAAAATTGATTTTCTAAAATAATTTAGAGCAGATTTAAGCTTGAAAACGTGTTTTTTTTCTCCATCCCCCCCCCCTTCCCAATACAGGGAGGGTGGGTAGAAAGTAATTTCGCAAAATCTCTTTGTAGTGTGTGTATTGGGTATGTATAACGAATCCACACATAAAAATAAGTCTTACTGAGATAATTTGGAGCAACTTTACACTTGGAAACGTGTTTATCCCCTCCCCCTCCCCCACGGCTCCAAGGAGGGAAAGGGGAAATTTCGTAAAAAATCCCGTAACTATAGCTGTCGAATACACATAAACAGTCCACGCACCAAAATTCGTAATCGCAGATCCTATAGATTTCCAGGAAAAATTTAACGCTTAAAGCGGAATATTGCTTTCTCGTACCCCCCCCCCCCCCTCAAATCAAAAATCAGAAGAAAAAAAAATGGGTTTTTTGAAATATTTTAAAGAAGCTGTCTAGCTGTTTTCAATATCTTTGTACCATTTTTGGTAGAGTTCTACTCAAAAAACCGGAATTCCTCGAAAATTCTCCCCGAAAATCGATTTTCACCCTCCTTCTTCTTAAAAATCCAAAATTCCAAAATCGAAGATTTTTTTTTCCTCATGTCTAGTCCCCCATGTGCAATTTCTTCACCCTGAAGTAATTTGGAGCCAAGCTATGCTTACAAACGTGTTTTTGCCTCTTGCTCCCCCTCCCCTCAGGGTGAAAACAGGAACGAATTTAATAAAAATTGATAGATATAATTTTAAGTTGGGTACAGACCTAAATTCCTGCAAAGTGTCGTTGAATTCCGTCCAGCCGTTCTCACGTCATACCCAGACAAAAATAGTGTTATAGACAGACACAACCCCCCCCCCTCCACACACACACGCACACGCAGAAATTTTTCTAAAGTCATTTTCGGCTTTCACAATGTGTGAAACGTCAAGATATCGCAAAAAATTTTGATTTTGAGAAATTTACAGACAAAAGTCTGATTTTATTAATGCTGATAGATACTTTTCTCTCTATCGCTTAAATCGTTTTTAAGTTAAACTACAATAAAAGAAATAAATAATTTATTTCACGTGTGGATCTTTCTTCTATAATATCGAATTATAATATGTGTTAATGATAACGAGTAATAATAAAGGAGGTCGCAGAGTTTTAGCAACAGAATAGCTATTATTGAAAGGTGAATGAAAACTTTGGAAGCAAACACCATAAATTTCAAAAACACCCAGCAATTGTTTCGGATAGAAAAAATTATGCACGTTCTTCAGCAGTTATTTCAGTTCACTATCGGATGTTCCTTGTTGAAAATGGAATGAATACCTCTGCTGGCTTGTGTACAGGGACACCCGAAAGTATTCCAAAAACAATGTGTTCCATGAGAGGTATTTCTATAAACCATATTTTAATACCCTTAATTTACCCAAATATTAATAAAATTGAAATATGTTATTGAAGTTCACTATCGGATATTTTCTTTAGAAAATGGAGTAAGTACTACCACTGGTTTGTGTACAGGGATACCCGAAAGTATTCCAAAGCATTGCGTTCTATGAGAGATATTTCTATCTACCAAACTTTAGTTATTTTGCATAAATCTTAATGAAATTGCAATATGTTATTCATATGCACAAAAGAATGCTTTCTATAGTGTACAGTACGACTAGCATTAGATTTACAGGGCACGCAAAAGTATTCAGTTACGTTAAGGGTTATTAATGGAAATTTGCTGGAATTGCATTTTCGTTTATATTAAGCGTTTTTAATACTTTCTAACAATTTTTAACTTTAAATATGATTTCAGTTTTCGCATTTGTTTGACTGACTGTCTATCTGTCTATCAGTCCGTCTGCCTGTCCCCAGCGTCCGTAAATATTTTCAGAATATTTTTTAAATGATATATGTTATTCAGGTTTACTATGGAATGTTTCCTATTTGAAATGGCATTAATAGGTCCTCTACAACTGGTTTGTGTTCAGGAGCGCCCAAAAAAATGCCAATGCACTGCGTTTGGGGGCAGACATTCTTATAAATTACATTTAAATTACTTTCTACTGAAAAAGAAAAAAATAATAATAATACGTGTGGCACTCGAGGACTGCTGCGGTAAAGCTATTGCATAGCATTTTTTATCAACTTATGCAATTATAATTATTTATTTATTTTATTTATGCAGTATTTTTTTTTCTTTGATATTAATTCAAGTTTTTTCTTTGATATTAATTCAAGTTACACTTTTTGAGCGTGGTGACCGATAAGAAAACAAATTTTTTTCTTTTATTGAATAAATGAGAATATATCCGCAATGAGAATATATGAAAAATATCCGCAATCGATTTGTAGGTATCGAAAACCTCGATGTACCAAATTTGAATGATCTAACTCTATTTTTTGAGAAAAGATATTTTAATAGGTTTCTAAAGGCCTGCAAGTCGAATGGGGATATTCAAGTTTTTTCTTTGATATAATTTGACTTTACACTTTTTGAGCGTGGTGACCGATATAAAACAAATTTTAATAGAGAAAAGGTATTTAATAGGTTTTAAAGGCCTCAAGTCGAATGGGGATATTCAAGTTTTTAATTTGATATTAATGAATAAGATAACAATAATGATAAGAAAAGAAATTTTAATAGAGAAAAGGTATTTTAATAGGTTTTAAAGGCCTGCAAGTCGAATGGGGATATTCAAGTTTTTTCTTTGATATTAATTCAAGTTACACTTTTTGAGCGTGGTGACCGATAAGAAAACAAATTTTAATAGAGAAAAGGTATTTAATAGGTTTTAAAGGCCTGCAAGTCGAATGGGGATATTCAAGTTTTTTCTTTGATATTAATGAATAAGATAACAATAATGATAAGAAAACAAATTTTAATAGAAAAAAGGTAGTTAATAGGTTTTAAAGGCCAGCAAGTCGAATGGGGATATTCAAGTTTTTTCTTTGATATTAATTCAAGTTACCCTTTTTGAGCGTGGTGACCGATAAGAAAACAAATTTTAATAGAGAAAAGTTATTTAATAGGTTTTAAAGGCCTGCAAGTCGAATGGGGATATTCAAGTTTTTTCTTTGATATTAATTCAAGTTACACTTTTTGAGCGTGGTGACCGATAATAAAACAAATTTTAATAGAGAAAAGGTATTTAATAGGTTTTAAAGGCCTCAAGTCGAATGGAGATATTCAAGGTTTTTCTCTGATATTAATGAATAAGATAACAATAATGATAAGATAACAATAATGATAAGATAACAATAATGATAAGAAAACAAATTTCAATAGAGAAAAGGTATTTTAATAGGTTTCTAAAGGCCTGCAAGTCGAATGGGGATATTCAAGTTTTTTCTTTGATATAATTTGACTTTACACTTTTTGAGCGTGGTGACCGATAAGAAAACAAATTTTAATAGAGAAAAGGTATTTAATAGCTTTTAAAGGCCTGCAAGTCGAATGGGGATATTCAAGTTTTTTCTTTGATATTAATTCAAGTTACACTTTTTGAGCATGGTGACCGATAAGAAAACAAATTTTAATAGAGAAAAGGTATTTAATAGGTTTTAAAGGCCTGCAAGTCGAATGGGGATATTCAAGTTTTTTCTTTGATATTAATGAATAAGATAACAATAATGATAAGAAAACAAATTTTAATAGAAAAAAGGTAGTTAATAGGTTTTAAAGGCCAGCAAGTCGAATGGGGATATTCAAGTTTTTTCTTTGATATTAATTCAAGTTACCCTTTTTGAGCGTGGTGAACGATAAGAAAACAAATTTTAATAGAGAAAAGTTATTTAATAGGTTTTAAAGGCCTGCAAGTCGAATGGGGATATTCAAGTTTTTTCTTTGATATTAATTCAAGTTACACTTTTTGAGCGTGGTGACCGATAATAAAACAAATTTTAATAGAGAAAAGGTATTTAATAGGTTTTAAAGGCCTCAAGTCGAATGGAGATATTCAAGGTTTTTCTCTGATATTAATGAATAAGATAACAATAATGATAAGAAAACAAATTTCAATAGAGAAAAGGTATTTTAATAGGTTTTAAAGGCCTCAAGTCGAATGGGGATATTCAAGTTTTTTCTTTGATATTAATTCAAGTTACACTTTTTGAGCGTGGTGACCGATATAAAACAAATTTTAATAGAGAAAAGGTATTTAATAGGTTTTAAAGGCCTGCAAGTCGAATGGAGATATTCAAGGTTTTCCTCTGATATTAATGAATAAGATAACAGTAATGATAAGATAACAATAATGATAAGAAAACAAATTTTAATAGAGAAATGTATTTTAATGGGTTTTAAAGGCCTGCAAGTCGAATGGGGATATTCAAGTTTCTTCTTTGATATTAATTCAAGTTACACTTTTTGAGCGTGATGACCGATAAGAAAACGAATTTTAATAGAGAAAAGGTAATTAATAGGTTTTAAAGGCCTGCAAGTCGAATGGGGATATTCAAGTTTTTTCTTTGATATTAATTGAAGTTACACTTTTTGAGCGTGGTGAACGATAAGAAAACAAATTTTAATAGAGAAAAGGTATTTAATATGTTTTAAAGGCCTGCAAGTCGAATGGGGATATTCAAGTTTTTTCTTTGATATTAATTCAAGTTACACTTTTTGAGCGTGGTGACCGATAAGAAAACGAATTTAATAGAGAAAAGGTAATTAATAGGTTTTTAAGGCCTGCAAGTCGAATGGGGATATTCAAGTTTTTTCTTTGATATTAATTCAAGTTACACTTTTTGAGCGTGGTGACCGATAAGAAAAAAAATTTTAATAGAGAAAGGGTATTTAATAGGTTTTAAAGGCCTGCAAGTCGAATGGGGATATTCAAGTTTTTTCTTTGATATTAATGAATAAGATAACAATAATGATAAGAAAACAAATTTTAATAGAGAAAAGGTATTTTAATAGGTTTTAAAGGCCTGTAAGTCGAATGGGGATATTCAAGTTTTTTCTTTGATATTAATTCAAGTTACACTCTTTGAGCGTGGTGACTGATAAGAAAACAAATTTTAATAGAGAAAAGGTATTTAATAGGTTTTAAAGGCCTGCAAGTCGAATGGGTATATTCAAGTTTTTTCTTTGATATTAATTCAAGTTACACTTTTTGAGCGTGGTGACCGATATAAAACAAATTTTAATAGAGAAAAAGTATTTAATAGGTTTTAAAGGCCTGCAAGTCGAATGGGGATATTCAAGGCTTTTCTTTGATGTTAATGAATAAGATAACAATAATGATAAGAAAACAAATTTTAATAGAGAACAGGTATTTAATAGGTTTTAAAGGCCTGCAAGTCGAATGGGGATATTCAAGTTTTTTCTTTGATATTACCGAATAAGATAACAATAATGATAAGATAACAATAATGATAAGAAAACAAATTTTAATAGAGAAAAGGTATTTTAATAGGTTTTAAAGACCTGCAAGTCGACTGGGGATATTCAAGTTTTTTCTTTGATATTAATGAATAAGATAACAATAATGATAAGAAAACAAATTTTAATAGAGAAAAGGTATTTTAATAGGTTTTAAAGATCTGCAAGTCGACTGGGGATATTCAAGTTTTTTCTTTGATATTAAATCAAGTTATACTTTTTGAGCGTGGTGACCGATAAGAAAACGAATTTTAATAGAGAAAAGGAATTTAATAGGTTTTAAAGGCCTGCAAGTCGAATGGGGATATTCAAATTTTTTCTTTGATATTAATTCAAGTTACACTTTTTGAGCGTGGTGACCGATAAGAAAACAAACTTTAATAGAGAAAAGGTAATTAATAGGTTTTAAAGGCCTCAAGTCGAATGGGGATATTCAAGTTTTTTCTTTGATATTAATGAATAAGATAACAATAATGATAAGATAACAATAATGATAAGAAAAGAAATTTTAATAGAGAAAGGTATTTTAATAGGTTTTAAAGGCCTGCAAGTCGAATGGGGATATTAAAGTTTTTTCTTTGATATTAATTCAAGTTACACTTTTTGAGCGTGGTGACCGATAAGAAAACAAATTTTAATAGAGAAAAGGTATTTAATAGGTTTTAAAGGCCTGCAAGTCGAATAGGGATATTCAAGTTTTTTCTTTGATATTAATTCAAGTTACACTTTTTGAGCGTGGTGACCGATATAAAACAAATTTTAATAGAGAAAAGGTATTTAATAGGTTTTAAAGGCCTCAAGTCGAATGGGGATATTCAAGTTTTTTCTTTGATATTAATGAATAAGATAACAATAATGATAAGAAAAGAAATTTTAATAGAGAAAAGGTATTTTAATAGGTTTTAAAGGCCTGCAAGTCGAATGGGGATATTCAAGTTTTTTCTTTGATATTAAATCAAGTTATACTTTTTGAGCGTGGTGACCGATAAGAAAACGAATTTTAATAGAGAAAAGGAATTTAATAGGTTTTAAAGGCCTGCAAGTCGAATGGGGATATTCAAATTTTTTCTTTGATATTAATTCAAGTTACACTTTTTGAGCGTGGTGACCGATAAGAAAACAAACTTTAATAGAGAAAAGGTAATTAATAGGTTTTAAAGGCCTCAAGTCGAATGGGGATATTCAAGTTTTTTCTTTGATATTAATGAATAAGATAACAATAATGATAAGATAACAATAATGATAAGAAAAGAAATTTTAATAGAGAAAGGTATTTTAATAGGTTTTAAAGGCCTGCAAGTCGAATGGGGATATTAAAGTTTTTTCTTTGATATTAATTCAAGTTACACTTTTTGAGCGTGGTGACCGATAAGAAAACAAATTTTAATAGAGAAAAGGTATTTAATAGGTTTTAAAGGCCTGCAAGTCGAATAGGGATATTCAAGTTTTTTCTTTGATATTAATTCAAGTTACACTTTTTGAGCGTGGTGACCGATATAAAACAAATTTTAATAGAGAAAAGGTATTTAATAGGTTTTAAAGGCCTCAAGTCGAATGGGGATATTCAAGTTTTTTCTTTGATATTAATGAATAAGATAACAATAATGATAAGAAAAGAAATTTTAATAGAGAAAAGGTATTTTAATAGGTTTTAAAGGCCTGCAAGTCGAATGGGGATATTCAAGTTTTTTCTTTGATATTAATTCAAGTTACACTTTTTGAGCGTGGTGACCGATAAGAAAACAAATGTTAATAGAGAAAAGGTATTTAATAGGTTTTAAAGGCCTGCAAGTCGAATGGGGATATTCAAGTTTTTTCTTTGATATTAATTCAAGTTACACTTTTTGAGCGTGGTGACCGATATAAAACAAATTTTAATAGAGAAAAGGTATTTAATAGGTTTTAAAGGCCTGCAAGTCGAATGGGGATATTCAAGGTTTTTCTTTGATATTAATGAATAAGATAACAATAATGATAAGAAAACAATAATGATAAGAAAACAAATTTTAATAGAGAAAAGGTATTTAATAGGTTTTAAAGGCCTGCAAGTCGAATGGAGATATTCAAGTTTTATCTGATCTACTTTATACACAAATTTTACGCGTACAGCTATTCACTGTTGTACATAGATGATAGATACCTATACACCTATATACTTTCTCACAAACAGCTGCTTATGTATTCGTCCGATTTCGGAGCAGCTCGTCTCGATCTGTGCGAGCTTCGTACAGCCGAAGTCTACCGAACTGTGTTAGGTTTTTTTTCGTTACGGAATTTTTCGATTCGTTCGCCGCGCTCAAAGCCTGCGATAAAAGCTTTACAATAGCTTAAAAAAACATAAAGAAATTCACATTTACTGTTAATATTCTAAAGTAATGTTTTGTAGAAAATATGATAGGGTTGACCTTCAGATTTACTGGGCTATACTAAAATATTCAGATAGATTAAAGTCTGCAATTAGAATCTGAGGGCTGCATTTTCTTTTGCGTTATGCATTTTTTTAATTTTTCCAAAAAAGTTTAAGAGTGATTATGAATTCAAATAGTGTATCTGCATGCCTTTCAGTTCTTCTGTCTGTCCGTTGTGTGATAAAGTCGGCAAATAACATTGAAAGATATAGATACAACGAATACGTACAGTTGGAAAGTGTTAATAACCAATGCGTACCGGATGATTTTTCGTTATTTTTTTTTTTAACTTACATTTACAATTTTAAACTAAGTCTTATACCAATTTCACCACCCAATTTAAATTTAAATTTATCAGAAGTCAAATTATTATTTAGTTTTTGTGGGATGAAACGCTTATGACAGTGAACCAGGATCATTCAAAAAATAAATGAATAAATATATAAGTCTCAAAATAAAATTCATGTTTGACGGCACCTAGGCAGGACATGTTTAGTGTAGGACTCCTATGACAATTTTAAATATTTGCGCCTTGTTGGTGATGCCTTTTAATTTATTTCATTTTTTATTCATTTTGGTATTCTTTCTGTTAAAAAAAATAAAAATAAAATAAAAATAAAAAATTAATGTACCTATTTTGATTATACCGTTTCTTTAGTCAATTTATAACAAAAGTTCATATCTTGTTTATATTTTTAAAGTATTGCTAGGTTTAAAATGACGCTTGCAAAGATTGTAAAGATGCAACTTTTAAAAACAAAATTTTCTATAAGATGATCTCATCCCACTTTTAATAGCCTTTTATGAGTTACTGTAGCCGAATAACTAAAGCTATGTATACTATTTTCAACAGGAAATTTTCCTTAGAGAACCTAAATATATACACATCAGTTTCAATGGATGCTAAAAATGTTTTCGAAAAATCACAGCACGAATAAATTAAAAAACTAAACTTTTTTTGTTCATTTTTTGGAAAATATTAATAAATAAATAAATAATTTTACTCGCACGTTCACTATAGTGCATCAGTGGCCCAGAAGTCACGTCGGTGTAGTCGCTAAGAGTTTTTCTCGGTTTTCTTCAAAATTATTCTCGTAAGTACGAGCTAGGAATCATTAGAAAGTCTTCATGTAGAGCTTTTCTACGGGGCCTAGACCGTAGCGTAGTCTATCGCCTTTAACCCTTACAACCACAGAAAAAAAAAACTACCAATTTCATTACGATTCGGAGTGAAACACTGTTATTACTTTTATCATACACTATTGGGATCATTTTATCATACACTATTAAATATGGATTATAAATGCAATTTTATCTAAAAAGAAATCTTAACATGGTCGAAGAATAGCTATGATACATAGCAAATTTAAATGAAGATTAAGATGTATTGTAATTACCACAGATATTGTATACTATATAATCTTCCCCACGTTATCGACAATAGATTTTTGATACAGAAAAAAAAAAATTTGGCATCAGCCGTTGCCGGGAATTGAAACTCGGCAATAGTAATAGAATAGAATGATGATGAATTTTGAAAATGCCAAAATATTGCGTGTATTTTAATTGTTCTAATAAATATATGAAAGAGAATGAGATAAGATCAGTAAGTTATATTTGACTAATTCCTAAAAAATATGATTTTCCTAATCAGTTGCTTTGTTATTATTACGATATAAATACTGTTATGATATTTAATGATTTTTTTTTTTTTTTAATATAATATTTTTTAAGATATTTGAATATTTTTAGGTGTCCCTATGTACAAACCAATAGCGGTATTTGCACAGTTTTCAATAGGGAATATCCTAAACATATATCAGTTTTAAGGGATTCCATGAATATTTACGGGTTGGTTGGTTGTTGGTTGCAGGGTTTAAGACCGATTGCCTACGCTAGGGTCCTAGGCCTATAGTTGGAATGCCCTCCATGAGGGATCTTTCTAAGAGGTCCTAGTCCGTAGAAAATTTACGGGAGTTAGAGCACGGGCAGACAGATAGACCGAAGTCATTAACATTTTTCACCTTTTTAGGTAAGTGTTAAATCATAGCCTTTTAAACTGGATGCCTTCCGCGTGGCTCGGAAACTTGGCAACAGTACAAAAAGAACATAGCCGGTAGATAGCGCTTGATACGGGGCATAAAGTTCTGTTTATATCCCATTATTCAATTGGGTTAAACTGTTACTTTATAGCTTATATTTTATTAATTTAACAGATGTGAAAGAGTGTGACAAAGATAAATTTAAAAGAAATGGTGATATAAAAATTCGGAGTGTTGACAACTCTTAGTAAGTTCGATTTAACAAATAAAATAGTTATTATGCTTATTAAAAAAGGAAACGAAATTTTTATTTATTTATATTGATGTAGGAGTGCGGAGAAATAACTTGCTTTTGGTTACTTTGAAGTAACTAAGAACTTTCAGTAATGAGTTAACTTATAAACTCTAATTTGTGAATAAAACTATAAAATACTCCAATACAGGAACAAGATTGATTTATAAATTTTTATTACCACTGTTTTTTAAACACTTGTATAAATACGTATAAAAATTTGATTATCTCAGCGAAATCGAAACAAAAATGCTGGGAATATTTAAAATAAAAAATAACATTTATTTCTACTTTTGTTTTTGTTTTTAAATTAAGATTTAAGATTCAAAACATTTCTTTTACTAATACATGATAAAATCTTTATGTATGTTAAAATCCTGTTTTATTAATATTTTCTTGAAAACCTCTGTTTTAAATGATAGTTTTCCTTTTGTTAAAACGAAGGCGGAGCACAGAATAATAATAATAATAATAATGTGACAAGTCCCACGGAACACGCAATATTAATTCATTTTGTGTGTATATATATGTATATATATATGTATGTGTGTGTACAAATTCGTAATATCCAATATATATATATATACTAGCAGACCCGGCCACGCGTTGCTGTGACAAAGTTATACGTTGAATTATACGGCTGTAAACTATTTAGTACAGTCAAATTATTATTTACGAACAAAGACGAAAACGTTGTAGCCGATGTAAAAACCCACAGGGTTGAGATTTGAAACTTAGGTCAAAATTTGGAAGCGATTGATAAAAATTTTCGTAGTGTTGATATTAAGCACAAATTAATTTTATTGTAGGGTCCTATAAATTTTAATGGAGAAGTGATATATATTATTTCTAATGCTACTTTGGATAAAATTGCTAAAATGACTAATATATAAATTAAATTCTATTAAAATTCTATTAAAATAAAAGTATAAAAGAAACAGACGATTTTAAAATCAATTTTTATGGAGGAGTGAAATATAATATATGCTATAATGGATAATTTTACTATAAAATGACCTCATCATTTTAAATATTTTAAAGAGGGCAACAGCTGTAGTTATAAAAAGGAAAACAATAAGGCTAAACCAGAAAAATAAGTAAATTTGATAAATATTTTAAAACTTTAAAATTGGAAATCTTATGAAATATTGGACATTTAAAGTAAATACATGTATCATTTTAAATAGAAAAAGATTTTGGAAAAGTTTAGTGTATTTTAACGAAGTGATGAGAAGTTTTTGAGTATGTTAAAATTTTAATAGTAAATTCAAGTTAATAAAGATGGGAAACATTGAGGATTAAGATAAGAATAATTATAAGATTAAAAAAAAAATATATATACATATATATATATATATACCATGCTTTTAAATTTTAATATACTAATAATATACTAATTAAAAGGAAAATGATAAATATTCTATCATAGTTTGAAGTCAAATTTGTTTTCAAATGTCTAAATAAAATATCTGATGTAAGATACTAATATTTTGCAGCGGAATAGATTTCATTTCTGTCATCCTTGGCGAAAAAAAAAAGAATATCGCCAAATTATCTGGCGAAAATATTTAATTCCTTTCAAAAATCATGGTTATTTTAACAACTTATATTAAAAGAGTAATGAATAATATGAAACAATATTTCGTACAATACATATTACATGTCATACATACGAACAATGAATAATACATATTACATTTCGTACAATGCATACATCTGGCATGTATATTTTCGTGTTACGCTTTTGATCGCCAAATAATAATAATAATAATAATAAAAGCCAAGGGCGACAGAGTTTTGAAATTTAAAATTAAAATTTTGTCAATTTGACAGCAAAATAATTCAATCTAACACCCGCGATAACTAATACATATCTATACCCAAATATAAGGATTAAAATCGGGAAATAAATTTCCTCGATTTTTAATAATTTCTTACAAAAAAATCCAGTGGGCAATTAACATAGGAAATCTTTTTCTTGGCTGCACAGACGGTCAGTGAGTCACACTTCGCTTGCGTATAGAACTCATAGATATAGTATAGCATATATAGAATAGAGTGATCATTGGGGAGAAAAAAGTTATTCCTTTTCATTTGGGAAAAGACGACGTTTTTACCAAAATATGGCCGTCTTTCCCCGAGTGAATACACACGGGAATACATACTAATATTTTAGCAAATAAAATTTATGAATAATTTATTTGCTAAAGGGGAATGGAAGATTCCAGATACAGTTTCAAATTCATATTTCTTTCTTTCTTTTCTTTCTTTCTTTTTTTTTTTTTTCAATACCACTTAATGGCTGTTTCCAAAGCTTTTATTTATTTTTTTTTTCGGCATCAAAAATCTTTGTACGATAACATGGGGATGAGAGATCTATATATATTACTATATCTATGATAGAACTACATTAGCACTTTATCAATGTGTATAAAATCTTTAAATTGATTATGACGTCAATTTTCGTGAGATGCATAATTTAACTTTTTATAATTTTTTAACGTTCACGTTTGATTAAATGTATTTTTTTTTATGTCGAAAGAAAATGAACTCGTATTTTTTTTTTTTTTTTTTTTTTTTTTTTTTTTTGCAACAATTAAATTAATGGAACTCACAGATATTTTGGAGCAACTTTAATAAAGGTCTATAATTAACAAATAATTGCAATAAAACGATATTGTGACAATAAATTGAGATAAAAACTATCCTATCTCTCAAGTTGGACCAAACTGCACACAGTGTGCAAAATTTCATTAAAATCGGTTCCTTAGTTTAGGAGTTTACCCCGGACAAACATCGTGACACGTAATTTATATATATATACAGATATATATAACATACATTGTTTCTTTAAATTCAAGATGTTTTAATTTAAACAAACAAGACTTTCATCTGATACTTAAATTTAAAAATGTTTGAAATTTTTAATAAATAAATATATAAATAATTACAAGATAAAAAGAACTTTTTATATACTACGTTTTTAAATTTTCTGTTGAATCATATAAACGCTACCGAAGGCAGCGGGGACCCGAAACAATTGGCTAAAAGTATTTAAAAAATGCATTGTCATCGTCTTCGGAGCTATTCTAAAATTTTCAAATGTCTAGCTAGTCGGGAAGTTTACGCGATTGTTAAATCATATAATAAACGCTCTCGTAGACAGCGGGGACACGAAACAGTTGCCTAAAAGTATTTAAAAAATGCATTCTCACCGTGTTCTGAGCTATTCTAAAAGTTTCAAATGTCTACCTATTCGGGAAGTTACATGATTGTTGAATCACGTAATAAATGCTGCCGAAAACAGCGGGAACCCGAAACAGTTGATTAAAAATATTTAAAAAAATGCAATGTCACTATATTCTGAACTATTGTGAAAGTTTCAAATGTCTAGCTAGTCGGGAAGTCAGTTAAAAATAAATTTTATTTTGAATCATATAAACGCTGCCGAAGGCAGCAGGGACCCAAAAACAGTTGACTAAAAATATTTAAAAAAAAAAATGAATTGTCACCGTGTTCTGAGCTATTCTGAAAGTTTCAAATGTCTTGCTAGTCGGAAGGTTAGTTAAAAATCGATTGTAAGATTTGTACTGGACAAACCTACAAACAAGAATCGAAGTTAATAAAAATGGTTACAAGATAAAAAGAACTTTTTATATACTATGTTTTTAATTTTTCTGTTTAATATCATATTAACGCTACCGAAGGCAGCGGGAACCCGGAACAATTGGCTAAAAGTATTAAAAAAAATTCATTGTTATCGTGTTTTGAGCTATTATAAAAGTTTCAAATAGCAAGCTAGCTAGCCAGGAAGTTAGATAAAAATCGATTGCAAGCTTTGGGCTGGTAACGCTGCCGAAGGCAGCATGGACCCGAAACAGTTGGTTAAAAGTATTTAAAAAATGCATTTTCACCGTATTCTGAACTATTCTGAAAGTTTCAAATGTCTAGCTAGTCGGGAAGTTAGTTAAATAAATTTTCTGTTGAATGATATAAACGCTGCCGAAGGTAGTAGGGACCTGAAACAATTGACTAAAAGTATTAAAAAAATGTACTGCCACCGTGTTCTGAGCTATCCTGAAAGTTTCAAATGCCTAGCTAGTCGGGAAGTTAGTTAAAAATCGATTGCAAGCTTTGTACTGGTAACGCTGCCGAAGGCAGCAGGAACCCGAAACAGTTGGCTAAAAGTATTTAAAAAATGCATTTTCACCGTGTTCTGAACTATTCTGAAAGTTTCAAATGTCTAGCTAGTCGGGAAGTTAGTTAAATAAATTTTCTGTCGAATCATATAAACGCTGCCGAAAGCAGTAGGGAACTGAAACAGTTAACTAAAAGTGTTAAAAGAATGTATTGTCACCGTGTTCTGAGCTATTCTGAAAGTTTTAAATGTCTAGCTAGTCGGGAAGTTAGTTAAAAATCGATTGCAAGATTTGTACTGGACAAACAAACAAACAAGAATCGAAGTTAATTAAAACATGGTAATATGGTAAAAATGGAAATATAAATAAGAAACCAAATAATATTTAATATTGAGATTTATCAAAAATAAATTTCAGTATATATTATAGTCAAATAAAATAAATACAATCTTAATAATAGTAAGTGCAGGAAGGGATATTTTTGGCCATAAAGAATAAAATAGAGTGCCTCAGGAACAGACTTTTACGAAAAATTTCTCGATTTCCTGAAAAAAAAAAAAAAAAATTATAATGAATATGGGTGTAATATGTATGTTATTATTCCCTTTTGACTCGTACAGAATCGAACTCGGATTGTGATTTGGGGTTGTCACTCTACACTGTAAAATTCCCAGCAAATTTACCGAAATGTTCTTTCAGAGTCTCTATAAATTTACAGTAGTTCTT
Source organism: Salticus scenicus (assembly GCA_963930645.1). Taxonomy (NCBI): domain Eukaryota; kingdom Metazoa; phylum Arthropoda; class Arachnida; order Araneae; family Salticidae; genus Salticus; species Salticus scenicus. Next base: position 226,420,734 of record OZ005657.1, read on the forward strand.
ATTTGAAAATAAATAATCGAGATTCTTAATCTTTATTCTGTATTTTTACCATTTTTATTATTTAATTTCTTAATAAAAATTAAAAATTAAAAATGAATGATTCCACATAAGAAAAAAGCGTTATAAATCATAAATACATTCACATCAATAATTAATTAAATTAATGTTAGTAATTAAAATGCATATATAAATTAGATTTTTTAACGTCGCCGTTTATTTTTCTCAGTGATTTTACTTTAAGACTTATGGCAAATCGTACACAGGTTGGCGAAATCGTACTTTTCAATTTTTTTTTTTTTTTTTTTTTTCACTGCTTTCGATATATCTAATGTGTTTTGATACGCTGAATTCATAAATGCGTGTCTCTTATCTTCTTATAACGTAAGGGTTTTCCATAAAGTAAGGATGAAGATCTGAAGAATTTGAAACTATTTATGTATAAAATACATTAAATAGGCTATTATTTATACATTATCTTTTAAACGTGTTTCTTTACAAGCTCCGTTTAAAGTTTTTTTTTTTTTTTTTTTTTTTTCTTGTGCACGACTTGAGAGCCTTCAAGAGAGGGGAGTATTCTCTATGCAGTTATCTGCTAGCATGTTAACACTCCATCGTCCCTGATATCTTCTGTACATTTCTTTCATGTCTTGATGAAGTAGGTTTCTTCGTTTTTCACTCACATCACCTAGATTTTACGGGAAATAGCTTAGATGAGTGTCGAAAAAGTAGAGCTTTAAGCTCAAAAATTCCCAATTTTTTATTAAAAAACTGTACGTGATGGTTTAACCCTTTATCTAGCGCATTGTGAAACAAGCAAAAAATGCATCTGAAACACACTTTTTTTAATTACTTATAAGAATATTTTTTAAAAGATATATGCATTAAAAATTATACATATTACCTCTAATGAGAATTTGCTGAGGTCGTACTTCAGTGTACCATTGGTACATAGAGATAAAAAAAAATGTTAAGATCTTAAAAAACGGTAAAAAAGTATTTATTTTTTATGTTCCTTATATTTTTTAAGATTTGTGGCTGATTCTTGAGGTAATATAGGAATTACTTATACGTGAAGATCGTAAAAAATGCCAAGCAAAATCAACGACACCTCTCTATAAAATCCTTTCTTGTACAAAAACGGCTACGTGTAGCATCTAGCGCCTTATAGTGAGATTAAAGTGAGGTATATGCGTAAATTCAGTTTTATACGCTTTTTAAACTAATTATACTTTGAAGTATCGTCACTAGATAAAGGGTTAATGCACTCCTGTTCAAATATTTAGCAAGATTTAGAAGCATTAGTTATTTATTTTATTTATTTATTATTATTATTTTTTAATTAATATTGTCCACTAGATGAAATGTTTTTAAATTTCTGGGATAAAAGAATAAGATTATCTACATTAGTTTCATTGAAGATACTGTTGCGACTATAATTGGAGGTTGGGGGAGGCGAAAACATGTTGAGTTTTTAAAAAGTAGTTTTTGCGGTCATCACGCTGTATCATTACCAAAAAAAAAAAAAAAAAAAAAAAAAACCTGTAAGTATCGAAATATTAATATAGACAATGTATAATAAAGTGGGCCGGAATCTTTATAATTATTTTTTTTCTTTTTAATTCAACAGTAATAGTGCGAAAAAGTTACCTTTGTATCTCTATATTATACACCCATTTTAATTTTTTTATCCTCTGTTTTCAAAAGGGAAAAATATTATTATTATTATTATTATTATTATTTTAGGAAGATAAGATTAGACGCATCTTATTGATATAAACGAATATATATTGATCCCTTAATGTTAAAAACGACTAGCATGTTTCTTATTGGTAATAATATAGATAGTACATCGATCTGTGTACAAGGATTCACAAAAATATTCAGATACATTATAAATTAAGTGAAGTATTTCTTTAAAACATTTTTTTTCCCACAGATGATAACGAAATTAACATATATTATTCAGATGCACAAAAGTATGTTTCCTATAGAAGAAGGTATGATAAGTATAACTTAGTCGTTTACAGGGCCACACAGAAATATTCAGATATCTATGGAATATAAGTAGAAATTTTCGAAGAGCGATGGGAACTGGAAGTTAGTTTTTAAACCGCTTTGGATTGTAAAAAGAAAAGTTCGTAAACATTTATTGCTTTTAAAAAATAGCTTACTTTTTTGAAAAGAATTAAAAAAAGAAAAAAAAAATAGTATGTACATAAGTTTGTTATTAAAATGTATGCGTTTCTTTTTTTTTTTTTTTTTTTTTTTTAATATTGAACATAGAATATTGTGCCGAGCTTTTGATAACAAACCTTAAAGCTGTTTCCTATTCACTTAAGGAATAGAGCAAATGTATGCTTAAAATACTCAATACTAAAAATAAATGAACTGTACAATTGGAAACTTAACCATACTAACTTTCCGTAAATGACCAGACACTTTCGATTTCAGACGTTTTGTCAAATATCTAGAAAATCTAATTATCCTGAAACTTTGGGCGTGTAAAGAACATGTTATACGTCATATATACTCTATAACAAAAAAAAAGTGACGCATCAAGAAGGAGTAATGCAAACTGGACACAAATTGACATACATACAGGTTTTGATGGAATCAAGCACAATTTCATCGTTTCGTCGATCCTACGTGCAACTGGTACTTCAGGGACATCAAATATCCTTAATAGGCGGCTCAGTGGGGTTGAGCTCAGTTCCCGAATCTCTCTTCCACTGAGAACGTTTGGAGCATCATAAAAAGAGTCTTACAACCAGCTCGGGATTTTACCAATCTAACGCAACAATTGGACAGAATTTGGCACGATACTTCACAGGAGCACATTGCCAACTCTATCAATTATTACCAAGCCGAATAACTGCGTACATAAGGGCCAGAAGTGGACTAACGGGTTATTGACTTGTTTACTTTGTGAGGCCCTTTCTCTTGATTAAATCATTCAAATTTTCTGAAACTGTAATCAATTGTTTTTCTCCACATGTACATCACATCTACCAATTTTTGTCCCATTCGGAACACCCATTCCACCCCATCTACCAATTTTTGTCCCCACTTCTTCTTGGTGCGTCGTTTTTTTTTTTTTTTTTTTTTTTTTTTTTTTGTTATAGAGTGTATTTCAGCAAAAGTTTTGCTCCGAAAACAAAAGGGGGATAATTAAAGAAAAAACGAAGTATATGGGATCATCCTGTAAAAGAGAATGCTTGAAATGCGTTTTCGCTATAGCATATGATTGTGAGGCTTCTTGTTATTATCTGTATTCATTTATATGCGACTGGCATACATATTCATAAAGACATAAAGATTTCTTCCAAAGAAAAGAAAAACTTTATTATTATTATAACTTGCAGGGTAGTAAACCCAATGCAATGATATTTTTAAGAGACACAATATACTGCAATCATAATATAAAAATATTAAATAATTAATGAAATATGAGCATTTTTACTAAAGAAAATTTTAACTGCGTATGCGCAAGCTTTAACGAAATTTCATTTGTATAATTTATTAGTCAAATGTACTGAGCTACTCACATAAAAATTTCAAGTTATTCAAAATGTTGTCGTTAATAAAATGAAATGAATTTCAGTTCCTCTTACAAAAGGGAAAATGACTGGGGTTTTATACATAATTATTTACAATCAACGAAAACTATATTACCACTTATTAAATTAAAAATAAATAAATAAAAATATAAATAAAATAAGTAAATGTCCCTTATACTTTTGCCTTTTTTTTTTTTTTTTCTTTGAGAGAGAGAAACTGAAATTTAGTTCACTCTACCAGCGATAATTTTTTAATAATTTGAACTTTCAACAAATTTTCAACAAAGTTGAAAGCTGTTAAAGAATTCAGTTCGTCTGTCCGTCCGTATATGAGAACTCCCATTTCCGGAAATATTTTTGTAATGATTCGAAACTGTCATTCAGGTTTATTATATCATGTTTCTTACTGAAAATTCCATAAATCACTCTATACGTTTGTGTATAAAGACTCACAAAAGAATTCTGATACATTACGATCTATAAAATGTATATCTTTCAACATATTTTAACATCTTTATATTACAGAAAACATAAGAAATTAACACACATTATTGAAGTGCACAGAATAGTTTTACCTGTAGAATAGGGTATTACTAGCATAAAAAAGTTTTATAGAAGGCCTGTCCAATCCAAAACTCTTGGCTAGCCGCATTACGTGTTATATATATATATATTTCACTTCGAAGAGTGAACAAATATATATTTTTTGAATATTTAATTAAAGGTGAATTTCGTGATTTCCATCGCAAGCTGCAAAATCGCGGCCGCCGGCTTATTGTACAACACAAAATTATTTAGATATAATAGAAAATATGAGTGGAAATTGCTCAAGCGTATTTTCTGTTGTGTTTTGCCTTTTTTAAGACTTTCTGGAAATGCATTTTAAGGTAGTAAAGCAGTTAAAATGCATTGAAGATTAAACTATTTTATACATATAACTTCTATATGTAACGAGTAAGACGGTTGAAAAGTACTTTATAAACTATGAGAACAGCATAATTTTTCTTTCTTTTCTTTTCTTTTTTTTTTTTTTTTTTTTTTTTTGATAAAGTAATTAAGTTAAATTACTCCAGAGTTATATCTGATGAAGATTTTATGTGAAAGCAAATATTAAGCTCAAACCTACAAAACTTTTATAATTGTAATAAATTCTGAATTTGAAGGAAGTACGTTAAATAAAAATTGTCACTCGTTTAACTAATACTTCTTACAAAAATTGCAATAATTATCTGACTAATACTTTCCTTAAACTGCAATAATTTAAACATAATATTTCCTTTAAAATATATCAACCTTAGCAGGAAATCATTCTTATTTAAAGTCGCAGAAGTAAAAATACCTCAAGAACTACCCACCACTTATCTTTCCAATGAAATTGGACCATTTGTTTGGCTTCTGAACAGAAAAAATATTTCACCTAAGTCGAACTGAGAATAAACAACTCGCAAAATCATTTTAAAAATGAGCCACTTTTATTTTATTTTTATTTATTTATTTTTATTTATTTATTTTATCTTATTTTGTTATTTTTTTTAAAAGGAAAATTCCAAACTCTTTCTTTCATTCTTTTTATACTTTATTTGAAAGCGATAGCGATTGAAAGTAAAACAGAAAAAAAGACACCGAGAAATATTTATCGAAATATTTTCTACAATCGGACATTGTATGACACTAGTTAAAAACAATTTTCTGTTTTCATTTGGTTTACTCACTACACAAAAAAAAAAAGTTAAATTTTTTTTTACAAATGGGTTATATTTGATGGAAATGTAAATAACATTACCCCGCCTAGATTTTAAAACACTTTACGACATGAGATTTTTTTTAATATTTAGATTTCATTATTCGTATCCTTTTATGAGAAAATTGTTTTGGGCATGGTCAGTTATTTACTAATCTATACTCTGCAATCATAATTAGAGCAGCATTTACAGATCTGTGAACAAGCTGTTTTAATGTTTCACAATTATACTAAATTTTTATTTAATTTCAAAACTTATAAAATCCTTACAAGCAATCTATAAATTACTTTAGACAGTATTCAAATGATTTTGGACAACATTAAGTTCAACAACATACATGAATCATGTAACATATTAAGAATTAATACTGCTAGAAGACACATAATATATTTGTAAACTCCGTGTATCGTGATAGTGGCTGCATAAATCACCCGATTGACTTACAAATTGGTACACGTGTTTATGAGCTAGACAGAATTATCTGCATATCTTTAGGTGTGTATTCTGTTTGTAGTACATGTACAGGGACACACCAAATTATTTCTTACTATTAAGGCTAATGGAGGGAATTTGTGTGTACCGCGAAGAAAAGGGCTGTAAAAAACCACACAATTGCCGACAGTAGATTTTTATTTATGGTTCGTGTACAGTGACACACCAAAGTATCTTTTGTCATTACAGACTTTAAACAAAATTTCTTTTAAACACATTTTGATATGGTTACATTGCATTCAACATAATTAAATTACCATGCATTTTTAAGATGCTTAAAATCATGTTTGTTTGTTTTTTCCCTGTAGAAAAAGGTGTTTATAGACTTAATAATTTTCTACGGGACCACACATAAGAATTCTGATAACGTTATACAACCATACAATAGATGTCAAATTCGGCACAAATATTTATGGGTTACATAGAATTAGTTGTATATTTTTTCTTTGTGTGTGTTTGTGGCCTGTGTATAGGGACTCACAAAAGAATTTCGTCCCATTATGGTGTATATATTGAATTTCTTTTAAGTGCATTTTAGCATGGATATACTCTATTCAGCATAATGGTACTGATATATGTTATAGAATTTTTAAAAGCATGGTCTGTATAGAAAATAGAAGACACATAGTTAGTATTTAGTTTACAGAGCTACAGAAAAGAATTAAGATATGTTTTGAAATAATTTGGCAACAAATTTGGTACAAGTATTTATGAGTGGTTATTAGTTGCAAAGAAATATATATATATATATATATATATATATATGCATATACAGTGGCGGCTCGTGCAAATTTTCATAGGTGGGGCCCGATCCATCGTATGATGAGTAATTTAACATTAATACTATTCATTATTCAAACATGAAAACAAACATTATTAAAGTGGGATGTAAAACAAAATTTCGTTTTTTTTTTTTTTTTTTTAAATATATGATCGAAAATCTTAAATTCATCACTATGGAAAAAATTGCATAAAATTATCTCAAAAATTAAAATTTTATAACTACAATTGCAAAATTCCGCATTGTTCTGACCAATGGAATATCAAAATTTAAATATCTGGGAACTGGTAGACGGAAATTGTCAAGTTCAATACCAAGTCGCGTTCGTCGACACATACATTTGGAGTTTCCCATGTTTTCTCCAAAACTCGCATAAATAAGGGCTATGTAACACTTAGAAAGACTCTCTACAGAGAGTACACCACTCAGGTCTAGGACCCTCTTTTAGTCAACTGGCTTTAACCCTAACACTACACACCATTAAAATTTAAATTCAAATATCTCAGCGTGTAATATTATTTAGCTTATGCTAATTATATCCCTAAGTCTTTTAATTATAGAATTTCAAGTGTTATATCCATATTTCTTATCTTAAAAAAGAAATAAAATAAACCTTAATCAATCTGAAAGAAGTTATATTGGAATTTAGAAAGTCATGATTAATGTAATGTGAATACATATTTAAAAAAAAAAAAAAAACATGTTTGTACCTTTAAGAGCTTAATTTTAGATAATTTAAATAAACTTACAATAAATAAATAAATAAGACGGCCTATCATCTTAAAAAAAAAAAAAAAAGAGAGAGAGAGAGAGAGAGAGAGAGAGAGAGAAAGGAACATTGCGGAAGTTTCTATTAAATCGTATTTAAAAGAAAAATCGTTTAATAATAATAATAAATCACAATTTTATGCAGATATTTAATCCATTTACCCATGTAAATCCATTAATTATTTATCTAAAAATTCTGGAATTTATTTGCATAACAGTTTTAGTACACTATTCTTGAAAAAAAAAAAAAAAAATCCTATTTTCTTTTCAATTTCTTTCGCTCTCTTTTTTTCCCTTTTCAATTCAAAATACTTTGGCTAAAGAGGTCTTAAATTCTTATACGAGCTTTTATCTCAAAGGCTAATCTAGAAAATATTTTTGACTATTTTCAGATTTTTTTTTTTAAGCACTAAAATTTTAAACCGTCATATATAACTCTAAAAAATGCACCAAAAAATCATTGAGGAAAAAAAAAAGTAATGCAGAAGTCGTCAAATTTTATCCGCGAATTGTATGGTTAACATATTTTAAAGGAGACAGTTTTTTTCCCTATAGTTTTGTTCCAAAGGGCCAGTCATTGTGGGCCCATCAACGAAAAAATTTTAGCGTGCTAACACTGATAAAGCAGTTCGTCGCCAAATCTCTTAACCCGCTGTTCTAGTAGAATAAACTGTACAAATAAACATGCCAATTTCGGACCGATTGTAAACGGCCCCATTTTCTTAGATAAGGAAGGTAAGAAGCAGTTGGTCAGTCATTAATGATTTCTGACAGCTGAAAAAACATATTGACAAATAAATGATAATGAAAGAAGATTAAGAAAAAGTTAGATAGCCGTTGTTATTTTGTATGTATGTTTTTGAACAGTTATAAAAAACAAAAGAATTATTATTATTATTATTATTATTACTATTTTAATTGGGAAAAAATTTAGGTGGGGCCCTTAATGTAGAACCGCTACTGTACATATATATAAACAGATATACAGATACAAAGAGAGGTTGAGGGGGGCTGAGCGGTCCCTTCAGAAATGTATCTGTTTATGTAACGAGTTAATCATGTATACAATAATAATTATTTTATATAATACGGAATAAATAAAAATTATCTGCTCATACAAATGGAAAGGCAAGAGTTAATGTTCCTTATTCTTAAAAAAAGAAAAGGAAAAAAAAAAAAAAGGAAGGAAGAAAAGAAAGGAAGGAAGGAAGAAAAGAAAAGAAAGGAAAAAAAATATCGCATACAATATTTTATAAAAAGTAATAGAAAAACATCATATTCTTGAACATCAATTTCCACGTCATTCTAACGCTCAAAAAGATTTAAATGTTCTAATTTGAAATGTTTTTTCAAATAAGATCAATATTTTTAACACTTTCCAACAAGGCTGAAAAGTGTTAATGACTTCGGTTTGTCTGTCTGTCTGTCCGCGCTCTAACTCCCGTAAGTAATTATGGAATTTCTTGAAACTGATATATGTTATTCAAGTTCACTATCGGACGTTCCTTATTGAAAATGAAGTTTATACCTCTACTGGTTTGTGTACAGGGACACCCGAAGGTATTTCAAAGCATTGTGTTCTATGAGAGGTATTTCTATAAACCATATTTTCATACCTTTACTGTAGACATATCTTAATGAAATTGAAATATGTTATTCAAGTTCGCTATCGGACGTTCTCTATTATAAATGGTGTTTATACCTCTACTGATTTGTGTACAGGGATACCCGAAAGTATTTCAATGTATTGTGTTCTATGAGAGGTATTTCTATAAACCATATTTTCATACCTTTACTGTAGACATACATGTAAGGAAATTGAAATATGTTATTCAAGTTCACTACTGGATGTTTCCTGTGTAAAATGGAGGAAATACCACAATCGGTTTATACACAGGGACACTCAAAAGTATTCCAAAGCATTGCGTTCTATGAGAGATATTTCTATAAATCAAATTTTAATAACTTTACTTTCCACGAAGTTTTAGGACATTGAAATATGTTATTTATATGCACAAAAGAATGCTTTGCATAGAATATAGCATGATTAGCATTAGATTTACAGGGTGGTACAAAAATATCCAGTTATATTAAGAGCTATTAATAAAAAATTCCTAGAACTGTACTTTCGTTTACGTTAAGCGGTATTAACACTTTCTAACATTTTTTAAGTGTGAATAAGATTTCAGTTTTGTGTATCTGCCTGCCTGTCTGTCTGTCTGTCTGTCCGCTCTTTAACTACCGTAAATATTTATGGACTTTCTTGAAACTGATATATGTTATTCAAGTTCACAATCGGACGTTACCTATTGAAAAGGGAGTATATACCTCTACTGGTTTGTGTACAGGGACACCCGAAAGTATTTCAAAGCATTGTGTTCTATGAGAGGTATTTCTATAAACCATATTTTCATACTTTTACTGTAGACATATCTTAATGAAATTGAAATATGTTATTCAAGTTCACTATCGGACGTTCCCTATTGAAAATGGAGTTTATACCTCTACTGGTTTGTGTACAGGGACACCCGAAAGTATTTCAAAGCATTGTGTTCTATGAGATTTATTTCTATAAACCATATTTTCCTACCTTTATTGTAGACATGTCTTAATGAAATTGAAATATATTATGCAAATTCACTATTGAATGTTTCCAGTATAAAATGGAGGAAATACCACCGTTGGTTTATGTGCAGGGACACCCAAAAGTATTCCGAAGCATTCCGTTCTATGAGAGATATTTGTATAAATCAAATTTTAATAACTTTACTTTCCACGAAGTTTTACTCGTAGGAAATTGAAATATGTTATTTATATGCACAAAAAAATACTTTGCATAGAATATAGCATGATTAGCATTAGATTTACAGGGTAACACAAAAATATCCATTTAAATCAAGAGCTATTAATAAAAAATTGCTAGAATTGTACTTTCGTTTACATTAAGCGTTTTTAACACTTTCTAACATTTTTAAGTGTGAATATGATTACAGTTTGTGTATCTGTCCATCTGCCCGCGCTCTAACTCCTGTAAATATTTATGGAATTTCTCGAAACTGATATATTTTATTGAACTTCACTATCGGATGTTCCATATTGAAAATGGAGTGAATATCTCTTCTGGTTTGTGTACAGGGATACCCAAAAGCATTGGAAAGCATTGTGTTCTATGAGTGTTATTTTTATAAATATTTTCCCTATAGAATGTTCCCCATTTAAAATGACCTTAATAGGTCCTGTACAACTAGTTTGTTTACAGGGACAACAACAACAACAACAACAAAATGCCAATGCATTACGTTTTAGGACAGAATTTTTTGAAAGTTTTATTTAAAAGTCTTTCTACTCTAAAAATCATAAAAATATTGAAATGTATTGTTAATATTCTAAAATAATGTTTTGTATAGAATATCATATGATTAACTTTCTGATTTACAGGGCTACACTAAAATATTCAGAGAGATCAAAAGCTGTAATTATAATCTAATGGCTGCATTTTATTTTGCATTAAGCCTTTTTAACATTTTCCAAAATGCCTAAGAGTAATTTTAAAATCAATTAGTCTATCTGTATATTTTTCAGTCCTTCTGTCTGTTGTTTGATAACGTAGGCAAAGAATATTAAAAGTTATTCGATACAACAATTACGTACAGTTGGAAAGTGTTACTAATCAATGCGTACTGCATGATTTTTCTTTCTTGTTTAAAAATGCAATAGGTCCTTAATCATGGAAAAAAAATTAACACGAATATCGTTATTTTGTATGCAGTTGTAATAAGAAATGCTGGATTTCCGAATGCGAATTTTCAGGTCACTAAATGATGCTACAATATTTTTATATTCTACCTTAAAAATTTCTCTACAATATTCTACTTTTTATTAAAATATAAATAAATATATAACCGATTATTTAACCACATTACCACTACTAGATTTTTTTGTTTTTTTCCCTAATTCTATAGAAATAAAAACTGAAATGTAACATAATAATGGTTTTATGCCTTTTATTTTTTATCATTATACTTTTTTATCTATAAATCTATTTCATTTGTTTAATTGCGCACATTCTTTTACTTCCTTACTTTCTTAATTGACTTCAAACCTAATTAAACTTCTCTGTATCTAATGATACAGTTCTTCCGTATGCGTCCGTATTTGGGAGAAAAAATGTGTGTTTCTTCCACAAGACAGAACATATACAAAAAATGTATTTTGTATATTAAGGTTTAATAAGACCGATAACTTATTTATGTATAAGACTATACAAAAAATTCAAACAACCCAGAAAGCATGGAGAGATTAATGTTAGGATTCACCCAAAGAGACAGAAAGCGAAACACTTGGTTTAGGAAACAAACCAAAGTTACTGATGTTATTTCTAGAGTCAAGAAGTTAAAATGGAGCTGGGCTGGGCACATTGCGAGAAGACATGATGATAGAGGAACCACCAAAGTTCTATTTTGGATACCAAGAGATAAGAAAAGACCGAGGAAGAGACCACTGTGTCGTTGGAGAGATGAAATTGTGAAGTTTGGAAGAGCAAAATGGAGGAGAATAGCAGAAAACAGGGCAGTTTGGAATCACCTAGGAGAGGCCTTCATCCTGCAGTGGATTGATAAAGGCTGAAATTAATGATGATGATGATGATGATATATATATATATATATATATATATAAAGTGGATTAATTTTTGTAAATCAGCAAATCATGTCCCGACTCAACTTCAAAACTTTTAATTCTCAATTTTATTTAACATAGTTTACTAAATACTATATTTTTACTTCCATTACCTGACTACCCTAGGTAATGGAAGTACTGTTTTTCGGTCATAAATTTTTATATCGAGTTTTCCCATTTTTGTAAGGTCTCCTGAGTCCGAAAGTGTGGTTTTTGGCAATTGGTCTCTCTGTGTGTACGGAAATTTTCTCACTATCATAGCTTCAAAATAAATAAATATATAAATAAATATATATATATATAATCGATTTTTCCATAATTAACCGGACATATTCGATTTCAGACGATTTGTCAAACCTCTAGAAAAACTGTTGATGAATTAGCCTGACACTGTTGGCATGTAACGAAAATGTTATACCTAATATATTTAAGCAAAAGTTTTGCCTCGAAAACATAAAGGGGACTAGTAAAAAGTTAACGAAAAAACAAAATGTTTGGGATCACCCTGTAAAAAGTGTGATTGCAAAGCTTCTTCTTATTATCTGAATTCATTTATATGAGACTGGCGCATATAGTCATAAAGATATAAAGGTTTCTTATAATAATAATAATAATAATAATAATAATAAAAATACCCCTTTTTTTTTATTATAATACGCAGAGTATTAAATCCATTGCAATGCTATTTTAACGAAACTTGACATACTACATTAGACACAACACATCTCAACCATAATATAAAAGTAATAAATAATTAAGGAAATATAAGCATTTTTACTTTAAAAATAAATAAATAAATTAATAAATGCGCATACGCAAACTTTAACGAAATTTCATTTGCATATTTTACTAGCCAAATATATTGAGCTACTTACATGAACACTCAAGCAAATATCGTGAAAATTCGAAAAGTTATCGTTGATAGAATGAACGGAATTTCAGTTTCTGTAAAAAAAAAAAAAAGTATGAGGGAGTTTACCCAATTTTTTTTTATTTTGTTTCAACCAATGTAAGGCTCCACCAGTGGCTGAGACATTCTGCTCATTATGCTGGTAGACGAGAGGTGCCGGTTGAATTCAAGTCATGCTCGTTGCCCCAGCCACTCGGAGTTTACCTTGGTGTTCTCCGAAACACGCCTGCATACGGGCTGGAACCCCTTAGAAAGACCCCCTCACGGAAGGCTCTCCACCCAGGCCTAAGTCCATAGCGCAGAAAGCTGGCTTTAATCGGTACACCACGACCACCAATATAGTGTTCGTTGATTTTAAATAAATATTGTAAAAACGCCTATCATTTCCCTTTTATGAGAATTTTTCTAATTATCTGAAAACAGTTTATTAGAAGAAAGTTCATTATCACATTCTACAGCCGGACTGCATTTGAATATACTTTTTATAGTGTGATACCAAACATTTTGTTTTTTTCTTTAATTTTTTACTAGCTCCCTTTTCGCTTTCGGGACAAAAGTTTTACTGAAATATATGAGATAAAATGTTCTTTACGCGTCCAATGTTTCGGGATAATTCTTCAAGAATTTTTCAAAATATTTGACAAATCGCCGAAGATCGAAAGTACTCGATCATTTGTGGAAAGGTAGTGTAAAACAATGAAACTTCAGAATTAAGACAGATCCAGTATACTGATGATTTTGCCAACTTATGGTGAAAATGGGAAAACCGGAAGTGGGACCGTAAGTCCGTACCTTAAAAACGGCTCTATTGAAATTTTTCAATGTTGCCATATATACTCCCTTTTAGATGGCCTTTGGTATGCATTAGTTGATTACTACAGGAAAATTGACAGACGTCCTAACTGGGTTGGTCAGTTTTAGATCTTAGAAATTGTTGTGTCAAAAAACAGCTCCGCCGATTTTTTTTTTTTTTTTTTCTTCTTACGTACGATGTTTACTACCTTTTATGTCTTTAGGTCGTATGTATTAGTTTTCCCTTACTGGAAAATTGTTAGGGGTCGGATTAGTTACTGTTGTCAGAACACATACAATTGATCTATCTGTATAAAGAGTTTTTAATGTGTGAAAAGTAATGGATAATGAAAGTCCTATGGTTGTTAAACTCCAAGTTTTAAAAGTATTTATAGAAGCTCACAAAGCATATCATTCATACAACTCTTATCCCATGTAAGATTTTAAGCATAGTTTTGATAAAACAAATTATTCATGCTGTTTGGTTAAGGGCATTTCTATAGTATGAATCTCAATTATAAATTATTTTCGTAGATTTTTTTTTTTTTTTAATACAAAACTTCTGTTGTCAAAATTATCCCCCCTTTTTCCTTACCTCTGAATTAATTGTTTTCTAATTGATTTGATAATATTTAATAAGAGGAAATATGCATACAATATTTAAATATTGTTAAATTTGTAATAATACACGCGGTTTTAACAAAAATGCAATCACAAAGAAAATAATCATTGAACAAAAACAAGCAAGCAATTTTATTTGAATTTAGATGCAATTACGTTCTAGTCTCATGTATGGCTATAAGCTTATTATTAACTAATTTAGAAAATAAGAATTTCAAACCGTTATCATAGTATCATAAAATAAAGGGTGCCCAGTGGCTTAGAGATGGTTTTACGAAAGTGAAAAGTGACCCCCTACCAGTGGCCAACCCGCGGTCGTCGGGCCACATGCGGCTCGCCATGTGGTTTTTGGCAGCCCGCGAGAAAATTAACGATATTTAAAGTTTGAGAACTTTAGTTAAACATTAATAAATTCGTTCTCAATTTTTGAAAAAAAAAAAAAAAAAATCTCTTTCAATGTTTGGTAAATAAACAATCAACACTGTTGTAGAAAAAAAAAAAATATATATATATATATATATATATTATTAAATCCATTATTCATTCTTTTTATTATAGCTATTAATGTTTAGTCACAATTTTTTTACGGTTCTATTGTTAATTTATGAAGAAAAATAATTTTATATTAATGTATTTTGCTATAAATCTTCGCCCTCTCCTCTCCCGAAAAAAGTATATACATACATGAACGCCTTGTAACCCTTCTTGCTGTACATTCCGAAACAGTTGATCATGCAACTCAACTTTCAAGATCTTTAAACTTGAGGTGGAGGTAAGCTGTAGTCTTGATTAGGAATTCCGAAAGCTCCGTGATAATGATACATACAAGATTCACAAACATATATAAAGAAACACATTCATACATACGTACATACAGTGCGGCCCGTCTGAACAAAATGGATTTCCAATGCGGCCTGCCAAGTGTTTTGGATTGGATAGGCTTGGTCTAGAGTTACTGGTAGTCTCGAAGTTGGTAGTGCGTAAATACAGGCTAGGAACCTTTAGAAAAATCCCCACTGAGGGCCCTCCCCCTCAGACCCAGGACTCTAATGCAGTCAACTGACTTTAATCCAAACATACACACACACTCTTAAAGCTGCTATACCAGAGATGTCGAGTTCGAATGCAGGTGGTGCTCGTCGGCTTAGCCGTTTGGAGTTTCCTAGCCCTTGCGTTGTTAATCGGCCTTAACCCCAATACCACACCACGATTTCTGTAAAACATGCAAAATTTAAACTTTTTACGAATCCCGTAAGTTATATTTAGTATCATGGAAAAAGAAAAAAAGATCCATTGTTGAACGACTGATATCGCATGGCTTAAAAGTTGCTTAAGATTGAACAATTTGATGCTCACAAGTAAACCTTCTCTCCTTTGATACCGGTTTTCTGGAAACCTATATATTTTCTGAAAGCTTATGCCACAAGTAGAAAAACTGTGAAATCTTAGGGGCAGAGGGATAAGCGTTTAGGAGTTATAGGACATAAAATGTTTGAAAGATGACACCAAAAGTCGCTGAAATGTTCTTTTCACGTATTTATATGAACTAATAATATGGTAAGAAGGTGGAGGTATCATTATAAAGGAAGAAACAACTCGTTGAAAAGAAACAGTATACGTTGGGATACTTGCTACTGACTTCAAACGAAGTCCATTACAAGAGACAATCAGTATACAATTCACCAAATAAACAGTGAGACGGGCAGAAAGACAGTTCACAATGGGCACATTTTACAAAAGCGATAGCCGCACATTTGCAAACTCATCATTTGTTAATGGATTGAAGCAGTAATCCATTGGCGCAATCCACATTCCAGGTTTGTCGTCCAAGTATCCGCTTTTATAAAAAGCATACTTAATCAAGTTCTTGAAACGAGGAGCATTGAACTGATATAGGGAAAAAAGACTGCAGGGCCAGAAAACTATCGCGGTGCCAGATGTGCTCATGTGTCTCGATAATAATTGTTTCCATTATGTAAAGAACAAAAGATTTCTAGTGTCTGAAAAAAATGAATATCCAGAGGCTAAATATTTCATGTACATCCTTCAGGTACCAATTCTTTTTGTAGTACTTTACCATCAAGTACTTCGGAAGCAGACAATGCATGATCTTTGTTAGAACACGATGAATCCACTAAAAGCAGAATTTTCTTCCTGTCATTAGCCATACTTGACCAAAATATGTCATGACAGAAGTGGAGATTGTGACTGTTGCGACGAGCATTGCTGTTCCTTATAGACACCATCATCTTCGAAGTCCATATCCTAGTCCGTTCTTCTCCATCGCCTCTAGCAAACCCTAATGTCCGGTAAACAACCCCAATGTCCCTTCCACAATCTCCCTATCATTTTCCAGGAGAATAATTATGTGTTTTATCATCTCCGATTCCTGAATGTTCGGAGACCGATTACTTGTTCCGAATCGGGAGACCAAGGCCACCACAACGACTATAGTATCCATATAATAAGAAGCAATGTAAGAAGAAGACATACAATACGTTAGTACTTGACAGCAATATACGGGAACATACAAGGAATAGAGACGTTTTTATGGGAATATGTCCCTCTATACACACTTTACTGATAATTTGTGGGCCCTGTATCTCCTAAACGCTTGTCCCTCTGCCCCTAAGATTTCACAGTTTTTATACTTGTGACATAAGCTTTCAGAAAATATATGGGTTTCCGGAAAACCGGTATCAAAGGAGAGAAGGTTTACTTGTCAGAAATGGAGGTTATACAGGCATAAAACAATTGGAGATGAATATTTCACAGAAAGTTCATTAATTTTTGCAACAATATACATTAGAATTTAAAAAAATGCAGTAAACAACATGGAAATATAATATTTTGAACTTTGATATTTATAGTGTTGTTTAAAGGTTTCCCAAAATAGGGCAATTTTTAGGAAATGAAAAAGGGCAAGTGAAAAAAATCGAATGCTTCATAACTGGATGAATTTCTTGTCACAAAAAGATCACCATTCCCTAAATTTCTATCGCAATTGTGTGAGGATAATTTTACTTTATACAACTAGTCAAACCGGAAGAAATTATAAAAATATAAAAATTTCGTCGTCTATTTACAATTTATTACTTAGACTGTATCTATGGTAATATACTTTAAAATACATAATAATTTTTCAGCAGGGAATATAGCTCAGTGACAGAATAGCCATCATTGTACACCAGTAGCAATGAATACTCTGCATGAGTTTTAAATATTAATACGAACACCTTTTCTTATAAAGATATATGATCTCAATTAGGTGAATTCTAATACACAAAATTGCACACTATCTCTAAATAATACGATAAAAATTATACTTTACATGTAAATAATACGATAAAAATTTCACATCATCTCTAAATAATACGAAAAAAAATTACTGCGGTATAAAGTTAATGCTAGAGTTTTGTAGAAATACATAACAGTGATTCTTTTCTTTTATTCCCAAATTCTTATGTACTTACTATCATTCACTACGGTATGTTTGTGAATCTCAACCTAATAAAAAATGTGCCTCCTTTATCCCTCAGTTTCTCAGGTGGTTAGAGCGCCAAGTTAGTAACCCGGTAGTCCAGCGTTCGATACCCGGAGTGTCAATTTTTGCGGACAATTAGTAGAAAAGATGTAAATTGATAAAAGAAAATTTATTACAGTATCCTAAGAATTTTTGAAGAGTTTTTTTTAAGGAGCCTTTTCCCCAAATTCTTTTTGTACTTACTGTCATTCACTACGGTATGTTTGTGAATCTCAAGCTAATAAAAAATGCGCCTCCATTTTAAGGTAAATATAAGCTTTTTGTCTCTCCGTGGCTCAGCGCCATGTTAGTAACACGGTGGTCGAGCTTTCGATACCCCGAAGTGTTATTTTTTGCAGATAATTAGTAGAAAAGAAGTCAATTGATAAAAGAAAATTTTTCGTTGACTACACAGTATCCTAAAAATTTTTTAAGAGTTTTTTTAAGAAGCCTTTTTCTTACATATCTTTTTAGAAGCAAAAAAGAGTTTTTTGTGGACTACAAGCGCCCTCTATTGGGCGGAATATTCACTAAAATGTTAATGAAACAATTAACAACAGAAAATAAAAATGATTAAAAAAATACATAAACATTAACCAAATCAGTAAAATATTAAGTTACAACATAAAAGAAATAATAAACTAAAATAATAATAAAAAGGTGCCTCAAACGAATAATTAAATTGAAGATATTGGCCCTTAATCAGAAAATGAAATCCCAAAAATTATAGGCAATCGTATGGTTCTGACATCTGTTGTGAATTTTAAGAAATAATTTCTCTTTTCTTATTACAGTTCAAATTTCCTCAATTTTGGTTAATATACAAAAAAGTTACTTTTTTTTTTTTTTTTTTTTTTTTTTTTTTTTTTTTTTGCAAATTAAATTTTATTCTAACTTTGAAAAGATTTATGTGATACGCTATATTAAGAATTAGGGTTTTAAAAGTTTTTTTAAATAGATTATTTTTTAACTCCGTGACCGGAAACATTTACACACATTTCCTATTTACGGGAAATGTTACAAGTTTAAAAATCATTTTCACGACATTCCTTTCTGTAGCTAGAGTTTTGTAGAAATACCTCATACTAATTTTTTTTTTTTTTTTTTTTTTTTTTTTTTAAACTCAGTTTCTGGAAACATTTATACACATTTCTTATTTACGGAAAATGTTTACAAGTTTAACTAGTAAGTTGCAGCCACCACAAGACTTTCTTCTATATAATTTTATACACATTCACGCAGTACAAATTATCTCTATATATTAAAAAAAAAAAAAAAAAAAAAAAAAAAAAAAAACCTACTGCCGCCGCTGTCCGGCTTTTTTGTCTGCGACCACATGTCCTCGCGAACAAGACGGTCCTTGGGGTCGCAAATGGTACCTACGTTTGCTGAATAATCCAAGGAACACGTTTATCTTGGTTAGAAATTTCTTTCACTTTAATTCACGAAGTTCTTAATTAATAACGTCGTGTTAATAAAGGTATTCTAATTACCAACTTGCAAATAGTTTCTCCAAAAATCACTGTTCCTACATCAGAAAGCGTTCTGCGGAAAGAAGAAAGGAAGTTAGAATATTTTGTGAGTTTTTAAAAGCGATCCCTCTGTAACGGATCGAGATATGCAAAATACGTGTGTACCACTCGAAAGAGGGTTTATTGCCGATTCTAATGGTGTATTTTTTTTTTTTTTTTTTTTTTTTTAATGAGGCTGTTTTTTTATATTAATGAAAGAAAAAATATTAATGATGTCCAAATTTTTTTCTTTTTTTCTATCATTTCTTTTTGAATCACGCTGTATGAGAGACTAATTGTTCAATATTTTAAAGAAATGTATCTTCAGAAAGGTCCTTTAATCTTCTTTCTAACTGTATAAAATTTTTAATAAAATAAGGATTAGCGATTTATATTTTTTTAAATTACGATACATCGAATTTTTCACTAAACATTTTATAACTCAAAAAGTTTTCAAATTAAATCAATTATTATTTTCGTTTGAATATAGATCTCATTGAGCGGAACAAACCCAGAAAGGATTGTAATCCGATTGCAAAAATTTACCGAGTTATGAATATTTTTGTGAAACGAGCGTATGGATTTTTCGAAACTTGCATTTTGAGCTCTTTCTTTAAAGACTTTTTTTTTTTTTTTTTAATTCTAATTCTGTGTAAATGAATAAATATACAGAAAATACATCTGCACCATTCGAAAGCACGCTTCTTTACAATTTTAACGATGTGACCCTTTTTTTTTTTTTTTTTTTTTTTTTCCTTTTTGAAAAATAAGAATATTTAATATTTTTTAACATTTTTGTTAAAAAATAATAATAATAATCCAGAATTTCTGATTTCTTTCGGCTCACATTCGCTAATCTCTTTGAATCGCCCTGTACGAAAAACCAATGGTTCAATTTCTTAACTACAGGTATCATCAAAAAGGCCGTTTAATTCCCTTTCCAATCGTTTAAAACTTGTAACAAAACACGGATTAGCTGGTAATATTTTTAACTAAATAATTATTTATTAAAATTATTTTCCATAATGGATGCAGACGATTTTTATCTCGGAGAAGTATAACACTAAATGCTGAAAGTCATTCTTTTTTTTTTTTTTACCCGTATTGAAAGTTTACACTCCCCCCCCCCCCCAGGGTGGAAGCGATGCTCCTATATGCACACACCTTTTTTTTTTTTCAAAGTTTACTATTTATTACTATTATGAATAATTCATATTAGTTTTACAATCATGCGTTAGAAATAAATCTCATTATGTACATTTATACGAAATTTTGTCCTATATTGCCATCTTAAAAATTTAGTAAAAATGGGATCACAGCACCACCTATAAAGCCCTTAAATGTAATTAGCTCCACTTTAGATGAAGGTCCAACTAAATATCAAGTTTGGTTAGATTTCGTTCATTTGTTCGTCTACAAAATTTGTGATATACAGACAGAGACACACAGACAGACA
Source organism: Salticus scenicus (assembly GCA_963930645.1). Taxonomy (NCBI): domain Eukaryota; kingdom Metazoa; phylum Arthropoda; class Arachnida; order Araneae; family Salticidae; genus Salticus; species Salticus scenicus. Next base: position 226,441,564 of record OZ005657.1, read on the forward strand.
GACATTTTCTAAAAACAGTAAAATCGTCTTCATTAGGTCTCAAAACTGGTAAATCCAACGATAACTGGAGTTCGAAAATTTTTATAGATCCAGTACTTTCTTTTTATATAGATATAGAAGAAAGTAAAAATCATTTTCCCGATATTCCTTTCTAAAGCCTTTTATTTATTTTTTTATTATTCATTTATTTATTATTTATTATTATTTATTATTTTTTTTCCATAAAATTTCAAACGCACATATGACATTTTATTCCATATAAAAGGTAAGTCGAAAATTATACCGTGTTTCGTGTTCAACATTAGTACTCTTCCTTCTCCATCATTTATTTTCTACACAATTACATCAATGCTTGTCTAAGTAAAAGCCGTTTAATTTGTTAATCCAACTTCATTTAATCCAGATAAACGTCAATTGTTTCTAATACTTTGTAAAGTTCAATGACTGAACATGCAATCAATGTTATATAAAAACCTCTTGTTATTTAAAAACCTTTTAATATGAGTTATTTCCAGTGTATTGATCAATTCTAATTGTACTTTTATTATGAAAATATAAATTTTGATTTCACCAGAATAAATATGGAACTATTTTAATTTTAATAATCTGGCCCCCATTTCCTAGAATTTCAATTTCTAGAAATTTCCAAATGAGTGGATTGGGACCAAATTTTACTCTCTAAAGTCACTTAATTATTATGATGTTCTTAGTGGTTTTCAAACAAAGAAGTTTGTTTCTTAGATTGTAAATACAGTGAAACTTGAATAATTCGAACTCGTTTAATTCGATATTCTGGATAATTCGAATTTTTTACTAGGTCCCTTGAATTTTGTATTAAAGTAAGGCTAAGAAATCGTGGATATATCACGTGGTATATATTCTATTTTGGATAATTCGAATTTTTCATACGATTACCTTTAAAACATTACAGTAAAATTTGTTCCCGAGATTTTTCTCAGCTAAAGTGCATTATTCATTTTAAGTCTTTCAAAAGAAGGATAAGGAAATACAAGAGAAGCCCCTACCTAGTGCATCAGAAGATATGGTCCACATACATGAACTTCGAGATTTTTTTGAATTGAAAGTCATGTCTAATGTAGAAGATTTTATTTTTGTATCAATTCATAGGTTGAAATCATATGCTATGACACAAAGACTGTACTTAAAGAAGAAATGAAAAATATCTAACCATTTTTTAAAAAGTGTGAAATAATTAAGCTCGTAAAAAGTATTGATTTACTGGGAGAAAAGAATGTAGCAGTATTCTTAGATATAAAGTTTGTGTTAAATCGTTGATCGTAGAGTTTAAATTTTTTAATTTATCTCTTCTTTTTGACAAAATAGTACATGTAATTCGAATTTTTGGATATTTCGAATTTCTCTGGTCCCTTCAACTTCGAATTATCTAAGTTCTACTGTATCTAGCAGTCTATGTCTAACAAATGCATTATTCGCGCACACACACACACACACACACCTATAAAACTGTTTTTGTAGCAAGAATAGTGTGTGTACAGTGAAATCATTTTACATTTTGTTTCATACGTTTTAATGAAACATGTTATGACTTCAAAACCGTGATTACACAGAAATATACCATTTGGTATTACCTTGTTAATGAATCACATTTGCTTTACACAACCCTTTCTATACTAAACATGCTATTGTGATACGGTAATCTCATTTACATAGATTACCTTGATTTTCATTTGAAGCTTCATTTCATCAGTAAAACACACTTCAAAAAACTACTGGCAACGAACAAAAATTATAAGCACTTTGTTTATACCTTTGAGTTAAAAATACATGCTATAACACACAACTTTTCGTAAGGAGCATGTTAAAATATATCTTTATAATATCTTTATACACTATACAGCATTTTAATTACGACTGTATTTTATTTTTTTTTTTTACTTTAAAATTTCATATAATACATTATATATATATATATATATATATATAAATACATTTATATATGTATGTATGTGTAAGTATGTGTATGTGCGTGCTTAGGCATATAAATGTATGTATATTGTGTATCCGTGTAATTGGTATATATAAATGATATGATGCGAATGATTTTCAATAGTTGATTTTCCGTAGTAAACTTCAATAATATATAGGGTATCTAATGAGTATACACATAACAGGGTCCCAATAACTATTTCCTTAACCGTAAGTCTTCAATCACAAAAATGCTTTCAATTTTAAAATTTATTTTTTTAAACGCAACTTAAGATATTATATATATTTCTGTAAACAGTTTTCGACCCTTCGGTGCTCTGAATTGTATTTAGCAAAAGTTTTTTACTTTCTCATACCATATGTATGGTAGAAAAAGTATTGTTTTTGGGTGAAATTCTCAAAATTGAGTTTTTGTTGTATTTACACGTTTTGAGGTCCCCTGAATCCGAAAATCATGTTTTTAGCTGTTGGTCTGTCTGCCTGTGTGTGTGTGTGTGTGTGTGTGCCTGTAAGCATATCCCAAGAGCAAATAGCAGTAGGAAGTCTAAACTCGGTATTCTAAATCTGTATCATATAATGATGCTACACTAAACTTTCCGTCGAGATCAAACAAGGGGTTCGTGTACAGAGACATCCAAGAGAATTCAAATATGTTACGTCTATGGGGGAAATTTCTGATGCGTACAGTGTAACATCTGTAGTCTGCCCTAAATAAAATGGAATGAGCATATTTTTTTGTATGCACAAAGGCATGATTTGTGCAGATTGCGGTATGGACATCATTCATCATTCATTTACAGGGCTACAAAAAATATTTGATAATATTGAAGCTATATTTGGAAAGTTCTGGAAGTGTATTTCATTTAGTGTTAGGATTTTTTTTTCATGTAAGATTAAATTTAAGTATACAATATAACGTTCATATAGTTTATAAACAATATACAAGGCTACCCAAAATTAAGCTAAATGTTCTTTTCTATTGAATGTAACTGATGGAAATGCTTTGCCACATTTTAGTAAGTCGATGGACAACGCCCAGGAGGGGAAATAAATTTTTTACATTCATGCTATAAACAAAGTATTTTTTTATTTTCTATTTGTAACTATCGTTTTTTTTTTTTTTTTTTTTTTTTTTTGTATAATATCACTTTTTGAGGTGCCCTAAATACAAAAGTCCAATTTTTAGCTTTTGATTTGTATGTATATCCGTTATCACTATAATTCAAAAACAAATAACGGCAGGAAATTCAAATTTCGTATTTTTAAGCTCGTATTATGTTGCCACTTGAAAAAATTGATCAAGAGTGGCAAACTTGAAGGCAAATTAACAATAGCCTTGATTTATATATATATATATATATATATATATATATATATAAATGTAGGCACTTTTATCGAACAAGGAGTTAAGGGAAGTGGCAGCTGCCCCCCCCCCCCCTCATACAGAATTATATGTCAAATAAAACTGTTCCTAAATCTATTTTAGATTAATTTTAAAGCAGATTGAGCATTATTATTTTGCCTTATTGATCTTATGACTTAATCCGCAATTTATAGTTTTGAAATGCAGGGCAAGAGAAAATCGTGTGAGTGACACACCAGATCATTTTTTTATCCAATACCTTGTAGAACAATAACGATAACAATCTCTTATAATAATTTATAAAAATAATTCATTATCACTATTATAAATAATTATATGGTGGAGGTATACACTATACATTATGGAGTTTACGCACAAAAAAATTAGAAAGACAAATATTTTGGGGTAATGTCACCAATTTTGCAAACGATTTATTTACTTCAGTAAAGCATTCGATACAATGCTTCGCTTCATTTTCGATATTGACGAGTAAATAACATCGAAACGTAATATTTAAATTAAATATTTTTAGGGTCACTCAAATTTTCCAAAAAAGGTAGATTTACGTGCAGGAAAAAGCCACAATCAAAAAATTAAATTTTTCATGATTCTGTGAATTTTGGTCGTAAAAAGATTTTGTTTTTAATGCTAGTATACAAGAATAATTTTCCTTAATGATAACAGGTACGACGAGGTACTGCATAAAATTTAAAAGTAATTATTTCACAAAAACACGCATTGAATAAGTAAACCATTTCTAAGACAATGCATTTACGAAAAAGTGAATTTGAAATTGAACTCAATGCACTGAAACTTGATGAATAAACTTCTAATAGAGCAAATTTATACTCGTAAGTGCATATTAAATTTTTAGACAATGAATAAGATTTGAGAATTCTGTAAAATTCCGAATGACAGTTTTATTTATTTAATTATATAAATTTAAATTTATTTCAATTAAGTAAGTTTAAATTTATTTAATAATCACCTATAATACAAATTTGCTTCGTTTAATTCTTCTTTTTCGAGAAAGAATATTAGATTTATTAAAGTAAATAATTAGAAATAAAACGAGCTAAACTATAGGAAATAACTAAAATATCAAATTCCTTTTAAAAAATAAATAGATACGCGATTATATTTATATGATTGCAGAATTGAAAACGAACACCTTTTATGCAATATTAACTTTTTATGACTTTCCATATTAGTTTTCATCAGAAAACTCCGCTAAGTAAATATTCGTAGTGGCGCCATCTATAGGCAATGAAACATACTGTTTAGGTTTAGTATAAAAACATATCAGATACTTTTCTACAATTAGTTTCTGTAATTGCATCGAAATGTATATTATATTGCTATGAATTATTTAACGTCTATTTTAATATGTAACTGTTCATGCAGAACATTCTATATTAATTATAAACATTTAATCTCAGCAGAAAACAAATTTAAAAGTTTACTCTTGGGACATATTTGGCCATGAATTAATCTGTGATGGTATGGTATTAGGATTAAGGTCGATTGACTGCACTGGGGTCCTAATCCTCAGGGGGAGTGCCCTTCGTGGAGGTCTTTCTATGGGATCCTAGCACGTATTCACGCAAGTTTCGGAGATAATTACGGAAAACTCCGAACTGCTAGGCCGACGAACGCGACCTGGGGTCGAACCCGGCATCTCTCAAATTAATCTGTGAATTATATATTTTGCTGCAAAGCATTTTTATTCATTTTACCATAATCTGTGAATGTGTGAATTAATCTTGCCTAATTGTCGTATTAACATGCTTCAAGTAATACGATGATGAAAGGTTTTATTTCACAATAAAGATTTACATTTTTAAAATTAGACTTTTTTCGAACACTGCATTGACTGCCATGACCCCAGTTTTAAATAGTTTTCAGATCCCTTCATAAAAGACAATACAAATTGTTTTAGTCATAACTCTTTTTAAAAATTAAAATAGTTATAATTTGTAAAGTGGGGGTGAAGAAAAAAAAAAGGGAGGTGTTCTCTGGTTAACACGATTGTAGCCCTTCTAATGATTTGAAACAAAATTTAAAAACAGATTCTTAATTAGTAAAATTAACTAGTAAAAATATCGTTATAGTAACATAGCCCCGACCAAAGAAAAGAAAAAAAAAATAGCAAAATAGCGACTGTCAAAATAATAATAATAATAATAATAATAATAATCGCAAAATTGCGACAGTAAAAAAAAAAAAAAAAGGCTTTGTTCGAAATTATTTCTTTTAATTAAAAAAAAAAAAAAAAAAAAAAAAAGGCGGTAGAAGGTTATATATTGAAGGTTGGTACAAAATTTGAAGTGTATCGAATTATTTCAAAATTTTACACCAGAATACCCCCTTAAGAAGTGCTGGATTGTGTTCTTTTACATTTAATTGAATGCAGTAATTATTATTATATATATATATTTTTTTCTTTTTTTTCAATCCAAAATTATTCTAGTTATTTGTTTACTGTTTTCTGAGGGCTGCTGAAAAATGTATCCTAATTTAATTTTTGATAGATCTGCCTATGTAAGCAGTTCAGTATGTAAACAACGATTCTTGGGTACACATTAAACAAACTCTGTAATATTTGTATGTTTGAGTGTAAAACATAAAATTCGATAAATATTACAATGTATTAAAACATATATACGGTGTTTATAACTGTACACATTGCATTACTATATTTTACTCAACATTTATGCTTAAAAACGTGCTGATTCAGTATCTGTAAAATTCGAAATTAAGTTAAAAAAAAAAAAAATCTTTGTCTTTACATGTTTTATTTAGAGTTTGCTCCTCAGAAACAGATTTACTCTCTTCTTCTTTAATAATAAAAAAAAACTCATTGCCCTATACCTATTCCCAATCCGCCACAGAGACTTTATCTCAAGGAGACAATCGTCCTCCATATTAAAACTGAAAGCGTTTACCTATATATGTAATACGCATGTGTATACCCGACAACTATTAAAATATTTTACATTTTTACTTTCTCGTACCCATATATATGGTAGAGAAAGTATTGTTTTGGGGTCAAATTTTCGAAATCGAGTTTTTGTTATATTTACAATTTTTGAGGTCCCCTGAATACAAAAATCATGTTTTTAGCGGTTGGTCTGTGTGTCTGTTTGTCTGTTATTAGCATATCTCAAGAACAAATAATAGCAGAAATTCTAAACTTGGTATTTTAAATGTGTATCATATAGAGATGCTACACTAAATTTTTCGTTGAGATCAAGTAAACGGTTCGTGTACTGAGACACCCAAGAGAATTCAAATACATTACGTCTATGGAGGAAATTGCAGGTAAGTAGAGTTTAAACGTCTATAGACTGCACTGAAACAAATATATATTTTTTATATGCGTAAAACCATGTTTCATGTAGAATATGGTATGGAAATCATTCACTGTTCATTTACAGGGCTACACAAAAGAACTAGATTATAGTATGACTTGAAAATTGATGGAAGTGTATTTCAGGTTGTGCCGTGTGTTATTAATATAGGATTATATTTAATTGAACCATGTGGTGTATATAACCTTCAGAAGATATACAGGGATGGCAATATTTAAGCCATAACATTCTTTTTATTGTTAGTGAAAGTGCTTTACTATAATATTTTACTATGTCCAGGAAAGCTCCTCAGAAATTGAAATTAATTCCTCATAGCCATATGGTAAATAATGCATTTTTTAAAGCTAAATATTCATCGATTGTTTTTTTTTTTTTTTTTTTTTGTATATTTACACGTTTTGAGGTTTCCTGAATGCCGAAGTCAAGTTTTTAACGTTTGATCTTTGCCTGTGTCTTTTAGAATAAATTAAAAACAAATAACTTCAGGCGATCTAAATGTTGTATTTTAAAGTTAATACGTTTGTTACTAGAAAAGGAAGTTTCAAGGAATTTTGCTTGTGGAAGTTGTCTGAATAATTTAAAATGAATTTTTGAATTTAATAACAGATTTGAATTCTAAATAAATGTAGGTACAATAATGAAACGGGGGGGGGGGGGGGTGAGGGGGGTAGTCCCCCCCCATAGAATTATTTGTCAAATAAAGCTGTTCCGAAGCCTAATTTGAATTGTTTTAACATAGGTTTGCATAACAGTACTCATTATCTTACCCCTTAATCTCCAATCTGTATTTATAGTATTAAATTTCAGGGTAAGGGAAAGTCGTGTGAGTGATACACCAGATTATTTTACTTCACCGGTTTCAAATTTCTTTTCGTAAAAAAAAATAAAATAAAATAAAAAATAAAAAAAAGTTATTATTTTACATTATTATTTCTCGGATAAAGAAGGCCACTAGATTAAGGTCAAAATCAAGGCGCTTTATCGGAACGATTTTGCGTTTGTATTTCTTGTTGACATTTTTAGATAAAATTCTAGTAATTTCAGTAATAATCGTCTGCTACTGTTTTGTTTTCATTTGAGTACAGAATAAAAAATTTATTTTGAAAATCATTTCTAAAATTTATAGATAGCTTGGAGGCTATTTAAATTTTCTCTTCGAGGAAAATGTTCTTACCAGCAAATTATTAAGCTGTGTAAAAATCGAGGGTATTTTACAGTCCCCCAAGAAAGTTTTCGGACAAAATGACCCTTATAAAATCCTTTCAATATTAAAAAGAAAAAAAGAAAAGAAAAAAAAAAGATTTTTTTTCTTTCATTCTCTTATCCGTATATGTGGTAGAGAAAGTACTGTTTTAGGGTCAAATTTTCGAAATTGAGTTTTTGACATATTTACACGTTTTCAGGTTCCCTGAATACGAAAATCTTGTTTTTAGTGGCTGGTCTGTGTATGTGTATGTGTGTCTGTCTGTCTCTGTGAGTGTGTCTGTTATCAGCATATCTCAAGAACAAAAGGTAGCAGGAAGTCACAACTCGGTATTCCAAATCTGTATCATATAGTGATGCTACACTAAACTTTTCGTTGAGATCAAGCAAATGGTTCGTGTACTGGGCCATCCAAGAGAATTAAAATACGTCTATGGGATAAATTTCTGGTAAGTACAGTGTAACGTCTATAGGCTGTCCGAAATGGAATTAACATATTTTTTTATATGCATAAAAGCACATTTTGTGTAGATTGTGGTACAGAAATCATTCATCATTCGTTTACAGAGCTATCCAAAGTATTTGGATATATTAGATCTATATTCGGAAATTAATGGAAGTGCATATCAGTTTGTGTTAGATGGTTTTCATATAAATTTTAATTTAAATACCCAATTTGATGTACATAGTTTACAGACAATATACAGGGCTGCTAAAAATTAAGCTAAACGTTCTTTTCTACTGAATGTAATTGATGGAAATGCTTTGCTACATTTTATTATGTTGACGAACACTGCTCAGGAAGGAAAATTAATTTTTCATACACATACTGTAAACAGAGTGTATTTTGAAGTTCTATTTTCAACTCTGGTTTTCTGTATAATATCACGTTTTGAGATGCCCTGATAACGAAAATCCAATTTTTCGTGGTTATTCTGTATGTATAACTGTTTTCAGCCTGACTTAAAGTAAAATAACTCCAGAAAATTCAGATTTGGTATTTTGAAGTTCGTATTAGTTTGCCACTGTAAAATTTTGATTAACACTAGAAAGCTTAAAGGAAAATTAATAAAAGCCTTGAATTAAAAAATAAAATAATAATTAAATGCAGATATTATAATTGAACTAGGAGTTGAGGGGGGGGGATCCCTCCCCACTACACATACTTATATGTCAAATAAAACTGTACCTAAACCTATTTTAAATTATTTTTAAAACAGATTTATCTTCATCATCTTACCTTATTAATCTTTTGACTTAATCAGATATCCATCTTTATAGTATTGAAATACAGTGTAAAACAAAGTTGTATGAGTGACACACCAGATTATTTAATGTATAAAGATACTTTTATTTATGTTCTAATGATAGTTCTTTTTTTTTTTAATTAATATTTATATATTCATAACTAATTAAGAAAAATGATTTATTATTTAAATGATTATTATTATATTAAATATATATATATATATATATATATATATATCCTTTGAATAATTTGAAAAGAAAGAAAAATGTTAATAAAAAAAAGAAAAACTGATAATTAAATAATAACTATTATTATTTAAACTTTATTGCCAACCAAAATTCGTAACTAGGAAAATATAAAAAACTTTTTTTTTTTATGCTCTGGTTTACACTGGTGTAATACATATTATGATCTAAATTATTATTATTATTATTTTGTGCTTTTTTTTTTTTTTTCAAATTTGCAGTTCCACATTTTTATGGCATAAAATATTAAAGTACTGTCCTTTTTTAAAAAAAAATCTATGTACAGATTAAATATTTAAAAATATATATTCTATTACTGTCATTAAAAATCCTAGTTGTATCAGCCGAGTTTTTTTTTTTTTTTTTTTTTTTTTTTTTTTTCATGTATTGTCCAATATGCTAACTATCCTTAATTGATTAGTTTTATAATTCTTTAATTTGTTGGTCATTTATTTCTGTAATTGATTAGATTTATAATTCGTTAACTGATTAGTTTTTTAATTATGTGTCACAATTATTTAAAAGTTGAAAAAAGAATAAATCGTGGCATCCTTATTATTATACTTTCTGACAACCTTTGATTAATAATTATATATGTTAGATTAATTTGATTATATCATCTGATTAATTTCGGTTAGTTTAATTTGATTATATTTCTAACTGTGTTCCCCCTCCTATGGATTGCTTCGTATTATAAGGATTTAAAAAAACTCCTCCTCCTCTTTTTTTTTTTTTTTTTCCTTTCTTTTACAGACGTAGTTTTATTATTATTATTATTTTAACACCAGATGAGATTATTATTATTATTATTATTTTTTTTTTTTAAATGACATCTTTCAAAATGATGGATTTCTTATATATGATGGTTTTTGTATAGCTTTACATGCTAATGTCCAAGTTTCTGAAGCATAAGTTAAAACAGGTAAAATGTACTGATCAAAAACTTTTCTTTTCAAACAAATTGAAAGGTCGCTTTTGAATATAGTGCTATTTCTTCCGAATGCTCTCCATGCAAGTTTAGCTTGCTTGCTAATTTCTTCCACGATGTTCCCGTCATATATATCGATAGATATATATATTATAATATTATACAGTAGAACCTCGATCCATCGTTTTTCACGGGGTGCGTGAAAAAAAAACCGATGAAAGCGGGAAAACGACGAATGCTGTTTATAGTCAAAACACAAAGAAAACAATGTTTATGGATTAATGCACACAATGTATACATTATACTACTAATAACAACTAATTTGTCACTTTCCAAACTGCCAAAGAAATAAATCAATGTTGTAGAACATTAAGTAAAATTTATTTTTATCTTTTTTCAATTCTTTTTATAAATGATACAGGAATTTATCCATATTTGCAACATTTTTCTGGTCCTTTTCTGTAATTTCATGTGCTTATGTAAAAGTTCGTACATTTTTAAACGCCATAATTGAGTCATCGGCGGGAAAATTATCCTCTGTTTCTTCGTCATTTTTTTTATTTATTTTTTCCTTTTTTTGAAATCCCACATTTCTTCTATGCTTTAGAATACCGCATGTCGCAACGTCTTGATTAATGCAAATATTATTGCTAAATGTTTTACCAGAAGCATCCTCTGCTACACGCAACCACTCCTCATCTACATTATCATCATCATCATCATCATCATCATTTTCTTGCCCTTCAGTTTGATATTCTTCATCATTTTTTCGCACATAACCGCAATCACAAAACAATTTTCTAGATTACTAAAGAGGTTACTTCCTGCCATGCTGAAATTACAAAATGAACAGATGGTCCGGTGACATAGCATTCCAATTTTGATCCTCCATGTAAATAGAGAAAAGAGTTATTGTAGGATGAAAGAAGTAATTCCAGTTTCTATGCCATATGGAACCGCTTGAGCTTCAGAAGAAAAATTTTACAACGATGAATGCGGGGAAACGACTTTGTGAAGCACGATACATGCGGGTTTCGTTAACATTATTTAAATACAATTTGTGCAGGGACCATAGAAATAAAACGATCAATGCGGGAACGATATATCGGGGTTTCACTGTATTATAAATATTTCTACAGTGTTTTATTTCCTTTCAACTATGATATTCTCTCTCTCTCTCTCTCTCTCTCTCTCTCTCTTTATTTTTATTTTTATTATTATTAATTGTATAAATATTTAAAAGGATCGAAGAAATGAAAACTATACGAATTATATATAAATATATATAGGATCAGGAGGGTTAAATAAATAAATAAATAAATAGCATTAGTAAAAAACGCACACTGGGGAAAAACATTACTATCTCTGTCTACGCAAGTTGCATCATTTCGAGTTTATCATGCCTTTTTCCAGTGCTATTTAAACCTTTAATAAAAGCAGATAAACTTTTTCATCATTATTCATTTTAAAGACACATTTTTTCTTCCAGTTATTAATCAAAGAAAAATGCACACACACACATATATATATTAGGATTAAAATAAATGGATTAAAATAAATGGATTAAAATTAGGATTAGGATATTAGGATTAAAAATAATGGATATGAAGTGGGGAATTTTTTATTTCTAATATAATGTACACATCATGAACTCGATTTTATGGTTATCTGATGATGAATTTTTCTCGGCCTGTCGTATCTCCGAAATTAACTAAAAATTATTTAAATATTAATTTATTGCTTATTTCTTGCTTAAATATTAATTTATTGCTTATTTCTTGCTTAAATATTAATTTATTTCTTATATTTCAAGTTGCACTTCGATAAAAATGAAATCTGCATTAAATTGTTTTTAATTAATCATAATATAGAAAATTTTCTTGTTTTAAAATTCTAATAAGATTTGAAAAATATTTCAGAATTTTCAGACGGTCAAAAAATCTTTTTTAAAATATAAATGTATGTAATATGCCGACATTAGGATTAAAATAAATGGATATGAAGAAGAGAACTTTTTATTTCTATTTATAATATACACATCATGAACTCGATTTTATGGTTAGCTGATGATGAATTTTTCTCGGCCTGTCGTATCTGTAAAATTAACTAAAAATTATTTAAATATTAATTTCTTTGCAATAGTTAAATAGACTTTTTATACGTTGTATTATTTTTCATAGTCCTTTATCTTATTAATAAAAAAAAGAAGAAGAAGAAGGAGAAGAAGAAAAGAAAAAAGAAAATAAGTGCTTTCCGGCAAACGTTCCCGTCGGCAAATGCTGTCGGGCAAGTGAGCTGTTGATTAGACGGCACGGCGTAGGGAAATTGAGTGTCCGAAATCGACCTGATACGATATGCGTGTGTGTGTGATTTTAATTACAATTTTCCTAATAAAGCTGTTTTTGAATCTAAATATCGCCCGTATTATGTTCGAGTCTCTACGATAGCCTTTACTCTTTTCTTTTGTTATGAAGGAAGCAATTAGTTATGTTTATTTAAAAAAGTGAGATAGTGCTTCAAATCTCATGATACCCTGTTCTAATTTATTGTCAGCCATTTATGGACTAAGACGAAAATATTTATACACTTGTACTGAATTGTAACGTGAATTACGTATTTTTATATACTAAGATAATCTTAATCTTTGCTTACACACTAAAGTAGATTTTAAATGAATAAAATATATTCTATAACTAAACCACACATTATTTACTTAAAATTTTGTTCATTAAACTGTTTATTTTAATATAATTGAAATTGGAAGATTTTGAATTTAAATACAGGTGCTTGCGTAACATCGCATTCCATTAGCAGTTCAAAATGCTCAATAAATTTATATACACCTCCATCCTATCAATTTAAGTCTCGCGCTTTTTAACATTTGGAAGCAAGTAAACGTCATATCGATCGAACTCTGACGTCATGATATGAATCCTTCCGCTTCCGTGTAATGACGTCATTAACTGCAGTTTGTTTACACTTTGAAAGATGACGTAATGACCGGAATTGTTCCAGAGATGTTTTACTTCTTTCTTCCTACAGTGAAATAAAATTTTGATTGGAATTCACGTTTATCAACTTTTCTTTTATTTTGTGCTCTAATAGACAAAATGTATTTTTTCTGTTATTTTTTATAAATATTTTTTAATTATATATATATATATATATATATATATATATATTGATAAATGCAGCTTTGGTCATGTGCGTCCAGGCCTGACAAGGAGGAGACTCACCCCCCCCCCCCCTTCCTCCCAGAATGACTAAGTCCAAGATCTGTGATTCAGGCAAACATACAATAAAGGAATTTAAAAAAAAATGAAAAAAAAAAAAAAAAAGTCATAGTACTGCTTGAGATTCTAAAAACCATTTTTATAAGTCCATTAAATGTTCTTTTAAAGAATGTTCATGACTTCTCTTCATAGTTCGAGGTGCACTTTCCTGCTGTATAATAACTCATGTCCCTCATTACTAAAAAGAAAAATGGTTCATTTTTTCTTTTTTGATATTTTTTTAATTGTTAGAATCGACAACTAAATATTCAAGCTCACATTACAAACTGATTTATCTAAACAAAGGAAATAGAGGGTACATTATTTTTTTTCCAATTTTTGATAAACATGAAAAATAACTGTACATGTTAAGTCCAATATTGTTGCTATGCATATTTTTAATTTTCTTTCTTCATAAAATAATAATATTAATTAATTAATTAATTAAAAAAATACTTTTTTTTTTTTTTTTAATATTACATATTTATTTGAAGAAATAAATTAAATAGAAAAAATAATTCTCCATTTTTAACTTTTTACAACAAAATTGAAAAGTGTTTATAAATTCAGTTTTGTCTGTCCGTATGTGCTCTAATTTTCGTAAATATTTTTAGAATGCTTTGAAACTGATATACGTTATTTAGGTTTATTATGGTATGTTTTCAATTGAAAGTGGTATTAATAGTTTAATGGTTTTTGCATACGGGCTCACAAAATTATTTCGAAGCATTAAGGTCTATGAGAGGTATTTCTTTAAAATCATATTTTAATATCTTTATACTTCATGAAACATAACGTAATTAACATACACTATTCAAATGTACATGAGAATGTTTCCTATGGACTAGGAGATGATTAGCGTTAATGGTTTGTTTAAAAGACTAGACAAAATATTCAGATGCATTATGGTATAACAACAAATTGCTCGAAGGGTATTTTCAATTGTGTTATAAAAGGTCTTCTTTTTATTATTCCAAATTTTTGATAAACTATTTACGGCATATTCTATTTTTAGACGATATACAGAACTATACAATATATTTTAGATTTTCTCTTTAAAAGTGAATAAATATAGTACTTTTTGTGAGATTTCTTCCTCCATAATTAAAATAAATAGTATAAAATGTGCTAGTGCTTTTGTGCAAAATCTCAGCAAAAAAATTGGATACATTATGGTCGATAAGATATATTCCTTAAATCGTGCTTATAATATTGTATATATTGGATTAAACCATAACAAAATTAACATTATCTAGATGTACAGAAAAATATGTCTTATAGAATATAATATGTTTAGCATTAATTATTGGTTTACAAGGTCACACAATATAATGAAATACTATATGAGATCTAATTAGAAATTGCTCAAGAGTATTCCAATTTGTATTGAGTGGATATTTTTAGAATTCTAAATATTTATCACACTACTTGTATGGGCATCTTCTATTTTTAGTTAAAGTACAAGGTATCACAAGATAAATATAATTTTACATAAATATTTTTTTAATTAAAGCTTGTTAATACGTTTTTAAAAAGTTTCTTCCTTCCTAAAAAAAAAAAAAAAAAAAAAAAAAAAAAATCGCATATCTAGCGCTATTGATTTGTGTACAAAAACTCTCAAAAGAATCTAGATGCATTATGGTCCACAAAAGGTATTTCTTTGAAGCATATATAATAGTTTCATAACAAATTAAACTACTTTTTTTCTTTCTTGCTACTTTTAAATACCGTTTATATTTCAGGTTTAAAAAAGTAAAATATCGACTGCAGCTTTCAATATGTTTGGTTATATTCTTTTGGTCATAACAGATTTTTATTTTCATTCGTATATTTATTTATTTGTATCAGTTATTTTTTTCTCAAAAATCTCTTCATGCCTTTCCCGGAATCTTTTTAGTTTATTTTACAAATTTGTTTACTGAATTCAACTTACTTTTAGCCTCTTCCAAATAAAATTTGAATTTTTAGTCAGTATTTTTATAATGATCTTTCTGGAAGGATGGGAATGTGTAGACTTTTGGTGTCCAATGAAAAGATATTGTGCAATTTTTAAGTCGAATCGTGCTGTCTTGTAGCGTGTTAATAAAAAGAGCATTTTTCATTTTAAAAATACATCTCCTGTTCTTGAAAAGAAATTAAATTCAACCAATCATAACTAAATGGAAACATCTAGATAGTTATACCCGTCTTGGCTCTTAGTGACAAAAAAAAAAAAAAGGGGGGGGGTTATACTTTCCTGAAGCAAAAAAAAAAAAAAAAAAAAAAAAAAATACAAAAACTATTTTCACTTCAAAAGTACACTATTCCACTTGGGTTGTTTTGAATGTATTTTCCCTTTTAGCTGCAAATTCCGACAATCATGTCTAAATGGTAACGGTATCTTATTTCCCTTAAAAAAAAAAAAAAAAACTATTTTATTCTTGTATTACGCATTGTGCGCAAAAGTGTTTGAAACTGGCATTTGTGTTAGACCTAACTTAGACCTAAGCCGTTTTCAGAAGGTTCTCTCCAATAACAAAGCATATCAGTTCTAATAACTACAAAAGTAAAATTTAGACAGTGAATATTAATTCCTTAACAGCTTTATTTTTTACAGGTGTTAAAAAAAAAAGTAAAATCACGGGATTTGGTTGTATAATTTTACGGGAAATGACCGTTTTGCTAACTAAACAGTCAAAGCCCGTAAATTAATGTCATGAAAGTATAATTTTAGAATACTGGCATTTTTTTACGAGAAAAAGCCGTTATACGCAATTTGCTCAAATCTGCCATCAAACTATATTTTTACGGTCAATTCTTTTCAAATGTAAAGTGTTAGCTTTTCAGTGACGTCATATAAGAATATTCACTTTGTATTTGAAAGTGAAAATCTAATTATAAAAGCAGACTTGGCGCTGGATTATTAAAACCAATAAATATTACAACTTTATGCACTGAAGACGGTACGCTAAAGGCTACCGAAACAGCTGTATGCTTCCCATATTTTTTCTCTTCGGCGTTCCTAACGTTCTAATTTTTATTGGTTTTGAAAATCTAATTGTAGTTTTCTTGGTTCAGAGAGTTTATTTATATATTCATACAAATAGCAATTGGTATAAAAGAATTGGTATAATTTTCATAATTTAATTCGAATTTAATTCAACGTTGTATGTTTGTCCAAGAGCAAAATTACGGGGGGGGGGGGGATACATCATTTATGGTGCAAATGTTGTTTACTGACTTTGCCTGGAATTTCTGCTCCCGGGCGTTGCGCGTAATCTGGGTTAATTTTTTTTTCTCTTTTTCTTTTTTCTTTTTTTACTGTATATATGAGTATATGATGCCAAAATCAGTTGCATGTAAGTTACAACTTTAGCTTTTGTTAATTAGCGAATACATTAAAAAGAGTTAAATGATGCAAATTTTTAAAATCTTTAGAAATTAAAATGTTTGCTAATATTTTTGTAATTAAAGAAACCACTAAAATTCATGAAATGGTACCAGTATACTCGTATGAAGATTTTTCTAACCCCTAAAATTATATTTTACCTTTCCAGATATGCTATAACGCTTAAAAATAAGTTAAATTTATGCCATAACATGATTTATGAAGGTCTAAAATATAAAATGAAAATGTTTAATTTCAATGTGTTCCTGAACCCTTAACGTACTTTAAAATATTTATTTTTAAGAGTACTTGATAAGATACTAAGTCTTAGCATAGCACAACTATTTAATTTCTCCTTTATCCGTCAAAATGAGCTCTCATATGTCAAGTGTGGAAGTACAGACTTGTGAAGATTATTAGAACAATTATTGCGAGTTTTTAATATTTGTTTTAATGCATGCAATAATTAAAGGAAAGAAATTCACTTGTTGATATAATTTATCTTCAATTCTTTAAGAATAGTTTGAAGGACATTTTTAACATTTTTCAACAAAGTTTAAAAGTGTTTATGACTTTGCTTCGTCTGTCTGTCAGCGATTCCACTTCCATAAATATTTTTAGAATGCCATAAAAGCTTTCTTAACAGTATTTATCCGTCATATCATAAATACTAAGTCATAAATACTTTTAAACATCATTGGAAAAAGTAAAACTCATAACACAACTGACATCCACCAACTTCTCATAATAAATCCAAATATTTTTGTACAGCCCTGTAAATGGATTACTAATGTTAATTACATCATTTTATAAAAGAAATATTTGTTGCATTTGAAAATGTATGTTGATTTCATGCGTTTAGCGTAGTATAAAAAATTTAAAATGTGCTTATAAGATATATATCTATAGACCTTATAGTCCATAATGCATTTGAATTATTTTACGAGTCCTTGTATACAAACTAGTTGTGTTAATTGCACGACTTTTAATAGGCAGCATTCTACACTAAATCTGGAAAACTTGAATAACATATATCAGTTTTAAAGAATTTTAAAAACATATCGAAGGGAAAATACAGGCAGACAAGTGGATGAACAGAAGTCCTAATCACTTTTAAAATTTGTTAAGAATATCCTCCAAACTATTCTTAAAAAATGGAAGATAAATTACATCAAAAAATGAAATGAAATTTTCTTGAATTATTGCATGGATTGAAAAATAAATAAATAAATAAAAATAAACAAAAGTTCACTATTATTAAAAAAAAAAAAAAAAAAAAAAAAAAAAAATCACGTGTCAGTACATGTATCGGGTGTTGGCTTGTGGATTAAATACGATTGTGGGTGGGCTTTCTAGGGGGGGGGGCGGCCTTTCTAAGAGGTTCAAGCCTGTATTCATGGGAGAAAACACCAACAATTTCCCTCTAACGGCTAGGCCACCAAGAACGATCTGTGCTCGAATCCGGCATCTCCTGTCTACCTGCTTTGGGAAAAACATTTCACGACCATTGATGGAACCGTGTATCAGACTAAGCTTAGCTTCGATATTTATTATTATTATTATTATTGTTGTTGTTGTTGTTGTTGTTGTATCACGTAATTCAGGAAAGTATCTGGAATGTATTTTTTCCTTGCTTTATTTATTTTTGCTTACACTGTAATAAAAGGACATTTTTAAAATATATTGCCACTCAAAATTTATACTTGATTGCGGCTCACTTGTCACTTGAAAAATATGCATTCTCTAAATTAGAATGTCTTTATTACTCTGCCGGGAAGAAACTTCTAACGTCTCTCTCTCTCTGTTTCTAACAAAAATAACTCGTCGTATTCCCTTTCTTCTAATAGTGAAAGAAAGCAATTCTTATTTTGGCTTAACTCATTTTCTTAACTTTAAACTAGTAATCTGGAAACTGCAATTGTGTCACTATAATTTTCGGTAATTAAGTTAATGGTTCTGTAAGAAAGATAAGTATTACTTCAACATAAAGTTCTGTATGCAAATTTTAGGCAGTTAAAGGCAAGATTAAGCAAAAGTAATTTAAAAGGAAATAAGGTTTTCAATTTATATTTTTAATTTTATTTGTAATTTGGTTTTCAGTTTAACGTATGACCAGATATTTTTAGGATAACTTTTAATACAGAACAGAAAACATTACATTATGATTTAAATGAAATTAAGTTAAATATATTATATTCCAATAAATCATGAAGTACACTCACTCTTGAAGGAAAAAAAAACTGCTTAATGATGATATTATTCTAAAAATTTTTGAGGATTAAAATCAAATCAGAATACAATGCACTTACAAAATACGTCAGTCATTCATAATTGACACTGAAAACAGAGTTCGAATATTCGTGGTACAATATTTTCTTTCTTTTTCGTTTCTTTTCTTTTGTCGTAACTTTCAAGTCACGTTTTAAGATTTTTGAAGATGATTTGAAAAAACGTCTTCTGTTCGTCTTTGGGTGACCAAAATTTTGTGGGAGCTCTGATTGAACTGGAGCACTAAACTTCACACACACACACACATATATATATATATATATATATATATATATATATATATATATATATATATATATATATATATATATATATGTGTGTTTATTTATTTATTTAATTGCACTTTGACATAAACTGGTGTCTACCAAGTTTTGGTAGCAGTCGCCCAACCGGTAGTGATGTTATCTGCGCTTTTTCCCATTTATGGAAAGGCTATATCTCAGCTTTTATCACGTGTAATTGAACAAAACTTGATATGTGAAAAGATCATTAGGAAAAACTACATTTATTTAATTTGGGTGCATATCAGCCAACAAAAGGAAGTGCTATACAGCAATTTCCTTCGCGTACTGGAATGCTATATTTCAGCTACTCTAGCGCAAAAATGCACCAAATTTAACATGTGATATAGTCATTATAAAAAAGAATGAAGACTAAATTTGAGTATATAATGACTAACAGGTGGCGCTGTTATTACTTACCTTCTCAGATTTTGACCTAACTGCACATGTAAATCCTTTATTATAAGAAGACTGGATTAGATATTCGTTCATGTTAACCAGTAGATGAAGCTGTTATAGAGAATGATACACAAGATTGAGATTCTTAGAGGTCAACCCCATTTTAGAGCTTGTCAATATATTCAAAAATGAGTACATGGTATCTTTAAATTTAAGTATATGTTGTTTCAGAGCTATTTTCAGACAATTTTTCTCATTTTTGAGAAACCATTTTTTACAGTGTACTTATTTAAAAAATAACGATTTCCTTATGAATGAATCTGACTGAAAGAAAATTTTCTAAACTACACATCAAATTTTCTGCACGAAGAGACAATATTTCTTGCATGGACACACATATTTGTATTATTCCTATGTATATACATACACATATATGAAATTGTGTGCCTGTTTCTTATAGATTTCAAATATGAGGTTATTTCCATAAATAAAAATGTTTTATTAGAAGCAAGAAGCTATTTTCAATAAAATCTCAAAAATATTATAAACTTCTTTTTCTTTTTTTTTTTTTAGACGAGACAGCCTTAAATTTTCTGAAAATTTTCAACAGAAGACATAAGCAGCGAGAGAGGGGAGAAGACATAAGCAGCATCGTGAAACGGATCTTTGACAACGAGACAGACTATTTATTCTTCTTCTAAAGAATAAGAAAAATGATGAATTGCCAGACTTGTGAAAGTGGTGATTTATCTCGCTCTCACAATCTTTCTTTTCCGCATAGAGAAGAGAAATCTTAACTTACATATTAATTTATGATGGAGTTTATTAGACAGATTATTTATTAACTAAACACTTAAATATTTCCTTTTATCTTTCCGTACATATACTATGTAAGGAAAGTGTCATAATCATGGAAAATTTTACTATGATATTTTGATATACCTATACGTTTTGCGATTTCCTAATTATTTATTTTTATTTTATTTTATTTATTTATTTATTTATTTATTTATTTTTTGCTATTTTTACGATGATGTATTGATGTATTAATATATGTAAGAGTGTATGTTTGTCTGTAAGTGCGTGAGTAAACATACGAAGATGCATTCATTTAAGTTCATATTTAGTTGACAATTCATAGATCACCATTGCACAAACTGTTTAAATTTTCATGAGCATAGGTCTTATATATTTTTCACTGAGGTGCAAAGAAAAATGCTTACACATTACGGTCTATAGACTGAAATTAAATTAAGTACTTCTGTATTGTGAAATTATTCAAAACTGAACAAAACTGATGTTAAATTGCTTAATAAATGCGTAGTCGTTATGGAAAATGGCGCGCGTAGGATTTTTAGTTCTTTCACAGGGAAATATAAAGAACTTACATGCATAATATGCTCTAAATTATCTGATTATCTGGAGTACATTGAATTAATTTAAGGAGAATTAAACTGATGTATGTTTTGGGATTTTCTGAAACTGTGCATTTGTAGTTGTTTTTTAAAGATGCACGAAAAGTTGGATACATTACGATCATTGTACAAACACGCAATCTTGAAAAGAAATATTAAAATTCTTGCTTACTATTTGCTTAATTATTCAGTAATATAAATTTGATTAAGCATACAGTAACTAGTAAATATTCGGAGTGACTCCAAAATTTTTGTTTTTATTGTTGTTGTTTTATTTTATTTTTAAGAATGGTCATGCTCGAAAAAATAATTACTTATATGTATTACCATGTATAATTAAGTTATCACGTATTAATTGTGTTTATATTCTTGATTGTATGCAAGCTATTGCTTACTGTCCATTGCGTAGCTCTAGCGCGACGTAAAACCTACTCAACCTCAACCTATTGAATGTCTTTCTGAAAATGATAACAGAGGTTAGACCAATAATTTTTACATGGTTTTAAAATTATTGGTCTTTAAACACTTTCCTTAAAATTTAAGATTGATTTTCTTTCTAGACTTTCGAGCTCTGTAAGTTTAAGGAGGAAAAATAATTTGCCATGAAGAAGGATGTCCATATTTTTCCATAAAAATATAATGCTAGTTCAGCAAATGTTACTGAAAAACTATAATGAGTAATAATGCAGAATTTTAATACAACACACAGAATAGTCCCATGACAGTATTCTATTTATATTCAGCCACACTTTTCATTGAAAACACTAGATTTGAAAATTGAAGATGAAGATTAAACATACCTGAAAATTGCAATAAAGTTACTCGTTAGTGGCAGGTACATCTTTTTAGCTTACTCGCCATTTTTTTTTTTTTTTTTTTTTTTTACAATTTTCTTTGCTGGTTACTTTCCCACTGATTTAGGCAATTATTTCAACATTTGTGAACAGAATTCGCTCTTATTCAAAGCTGATTCCTGGAATACGTGATTATATCCCTGCATATCAACAAAATTTAATATTTTCTTGGTGTCGAATTTTCAAAATATGGTCTATTTCTGAGGCCTATTTATAAAATGCTGGATTTTTTTCGACGCTGTTTAAATTAATTTACACTTAGTATCCGAAATACGCAGTTTTCATGCAGGCGATTAAGGAAATTAATGCTTATGAAGGACACAGAAGAAAAAAATCGCAGGTTGTTTTAGATTTTTAAGTCGCCACTTTATTTTATTTAGTACACCACGTGGCGAGTGGCAAGTTAATATTTTCAAATGTAGCAAAGGTTTAGGTAGTAACAGGCTTCAGACAAGCTTTTAGAGTGCAAATTAATTTCGAAGCCTAGAAAATTCATTTATCTAATACATTCTCAAAATTTCACGACCTACAAATATTTTTCCAGAATTTATGAGAAAATTCCATTAACGTAAATATATTTCGATGGAGAAAAAAATAAAGTTTTAATAAGAGTTTTAATAAGTTTTAATCACCAACGATTTTTTGAGCTGCTTTACAATAATTAAAAGTAAAAGTAAAAATAAAAATCCCAATAATTGCTACGTTTATTTCTATAATGCGACCATACAAATGCGTATAATAACATTCCTTTCCTACATAAAAACGAAAGTGACAATTTTTTTTATATATACATAAATTTTTCATCGGTATCGCTATCACCGCTGGTGGAATGTTTGAATGCAAATTCTAATTACCAGAGGAAAAAAAATCCCATAAAAAATCCTAGTGATTTGTTTTATGATTTAACAATATTTATTTGAGCGTAGAAAATAGTTATTAATAATTAAATTCATTTATTATCAATGGCAATGCACTGAAGATATCTGAATATGATAAATCACAATAGTTTTAATTAAGAAGTTAAACTAGAAGACAATAACGAAAAGCATTGTATTAACTGTCAAACAAATGAAAATTTTAAAGAGTGCCTTCTCTTATTATTCAATCGGCTGACTTGGAAATATGAGTAACTGAACTCGTAGTGATAAATCATATTTCCATAGCAACAAGCAAATACAATATTTTTCCCTGTGGAATCATGCAGTTGAAGTTATTCATTTATATGAAGTTTCTGTAGAATTTTATTTGAATGCATCGAAATGCTTCTCTTTATGTTTTGTGCCAATAGTTCATGTTTAGGAATTCTGAAGATTATTTTTTTTCTTTCTTTCTTCTTCTTCTTTTTTCTTTCATTCTACCTTTGCCATTGAAGAACTAGTATGTTGTGGCCACTACATGACTTTCTTCTATCCTTTCCTATACAAATTCACTCAGCAACAATAATTAAAAAAAAAAAAAAAAAAAAAAAAAAGTGGGACTTTGACAAAATTTTGGGTAAAATATGAAAATTATTCTAAGTTTGTCAAAACACGGAAACCGTGGGACTTTGACAAAATTAGGGGAAAAAAGCAAAAATTAGTTTAAGTTTGTCAGAACACGGAAACCGTGGGAGTTTGATAGAATTAAGGGGAGAGGAAAAAAAAGTGGGACTTTAACAAATTTTCACATTTTACCCAAAATTTTGTCAAAGACCCACTTTTTTTTTTTTTTTTTTTTTTTTTTTTCCCTCTCCCTTTAATTCTATCAAACTCCCACGGTTTCCGTGTTCTGACAAACTTAAACAAATTTTTGCATTTTCCCCCCCAATTTTGTCAAAGTCCCACGGTTTCCGTGTTTTGACAAATTTAGAATAATTTTCACATTTTACCCAAAATTTTGTCAAAGTTTGTCAAAACACGGAAACCGTGGAACTTTGACAAAATTAGGGGAAAAATGCAAGAATATGTTAAAGTTTGTCAAGACACGGAAACCGTAGGACTTTGACAAAATTAGGGGAAAAAAGCAAAAATTAGTTTAAGTTTGTCAGAACACGGAAACCGTGGGAGTTTGATAAAATTAAGGGGAGAGAAAAAAAAAAAAAAAAGATTTTTTTTCTAAGTTTTTTTTTTTTTTCGTAAAAAGTAAAAAAAATCGATAACTTTGTTTTAAATTATCACAGATTTATAGTTCAACCATTCGTTTTAAAGGTACTGACGAGACCTTTGGAAAGATACCCATCTTGAAAATTTTTGCCTTTATCACCCTGTTGAAAATTTAGAAAAAGCGGGATGGCAACGCAACCTGTAAGACGATTTTTACCAAAAGTTGATAGGCACTAATTTATGTCAAGGTGCAACTACATACCAATTTGTATGAAATTCTGTGCAGTAGTTCCAGAGATACAGTTGCCACAAAATTTTGTCACACACACACACACAGACAGACAGACAGACATTTTCTAAAAATTTTAAAATCGTGTTCTACATCTCTCAAAACGTGTAAATCCATCAAAAACCCGAAATCGAAAATTTTTACGAATCCAATACTTTCTTATATTGAAGATAGAAGAAAGTAAAAAAGGAAGAAATGAAAATATTTTTCTTGATAGCTAATCAAAAGAGTGGCAGATCTTTTTCTTTTCCCCTTAAAAAAAGTTTTTTCTGTTTCTTTTTTAATGTATATTATTTTATAATGCTACAAATATGTTTAAGAGGATAATGCACATTTAATAGGTTGGTGGACGTCAGAAATCTTTTATTATTATTATTATTACTGTTTTATAGTTATAAAATTTGGCATACATATGCATCGAAATGTATCAATAGTAAGTATATTAAGTTTTCTCGAAAACTGTTTAAATAAAATAAAATTAAATTAAAAATTTTAAACTTAAAAAAATAAATAAATAAATATCATCCTGCTAACTATATTTTAATTTCTCCCCTCGATTTTACATTATAATAGTTCAAAAATATATTCTAAACCTATCTGGGTATTACTTCATAGACTGATTGCTAAGTTAATTTTTCAATAATATTTTGTATGCTTTAATATTAAAAATTGTATAAAACTTTAGCTTTTAATGATAAAGTTATTAAAAAAAAACTATAAAAGAATACACGAAATAGTACCCAAGTATGCTTAGAATACATTGTTATGCTATAATAATGTCAAATTGAGAGAGAGAAAAAATGGTTAGTATGGAACATTTAAAAAAGTTAATTACATTTTTATTTTTTTTTTATTTAAAAGTTCTCTTGAAATTTTAATATACTTAATATATTATATTTCAATGCATATGTATGCAAATTTTAATAACTCTAAAAAAATAATTTACAAAAATAATTTATAGTCTTCATCATCATCTTAAAAGTCGTAGAAAGTTCAAAAATTGTGACACGTTAACTTTTTTTCTCATAAAGAAATAGCTCTAAAAGCCTGTAAATTCCAGGGTATTTAAGCGACAATAAATAAAAAATAAAATAAAATAAGTGTAAAATAAAACGTCAAATTTGGAAAATGGCATGATAAAAAAAAATCTTAAGGGGCAAGTTTCAATGTAACACCCATAGCTGCAAAGATTCTGATTGTTTAATACCAGTAACTATTTATTTATTTTTTTAATACTTTATAAGCTTTGTAGTAGTTCCATGATTTAATAATGTGGAAATCTCTCTCTCTCTCTGTATATATATATATATATATATAATACCGGTATAAAATATCGGAACAGTTGCCAGTTATCAATACCTGAAAAACTTTACGGAGTATATTACTTCATCGCGCGTCAGATATTTCGTGTAAATTTCAGTTAATCTGGATAAACTTTACCTTACATTAAACATAAAACTCTGAGCTA
The DNA here is from genome assembly GCA_963930645.1 of Salticus scenicus. NCBI lineage: Eukaryota > Metazoa > Arthropoda > Arachnida > Araneae > Salticidae > Salticus > Salticus scenicus. The sequence goes on from OZ005657.1 coordinate 226,467,606, forward strand.
TAGTTAGAAGTAAAATTTGTATTTCTTTAATTATACGAAGAGTTATTAGTCTTTCTTTATAAAAATTTGAAAAATAAAATAAAATAAAACAAAAAACAAGAAAAAAGAAAAATTGTACTTTTTACACACATTCAATTTTTCTTTCTTTCTTTCTTTTTTTTTTTTTTTTTTTTTTTTTTTTTTTTCAAAATCAATAGAGGTGCCTAGTTATAGTTACTTTTTATAATTATTGTGAGCATTTATGAATGATGAAAGCCATACTTTAAATGGTTTTTGAAATATCATGCGCCAAAACGTAAAAAACAACATTAAAAAAAAAAAAAAAAAAAAAAAAAAAAAAGCCTTTTAAAGGCGATGGTATTATAAATATTTTATTTATTTATTTATTTATTTTTGTTAAATTACTCTCTTAGAATTATAAAAATGTGCATGCATAGGCATTGAAGTATAGCAATATTAAATACATTAATTTTTCTCGAAAACCATTTATTATTATTATTATTATTATCATTATTATTATTAATTTATATATTTATTTATTTGAAAAAAAAATTTAATTTTAATTTTAATGAGAAAAATTAAAATGTTCCTGGCTAATTAATTTAAAATATTTTCCTTGATTTTACAGTATTAAACTTAAACTTATAATAAATGCATATTTATGCATTCATTCATAGGTTAGTTTTTAAAAATATTTTTTTGTTTCTGAATGCTGAAATTTAAAAGAACATTTTAGCATTAAAACGTAAAAATACCTTTAAAAAATTACTTTATCAATGGATAAACCAAGTACTATGCAAATATGTTTAAAATATATAATGTTAAACAATAAAAATGGAAAATTTATGAAATAAAAATAAAAATTAGTTAGCAGGGTGCATTTCGAAATATTAAAAAAAAATCTTTAATATTTGAATTCTTTTTTTTTTTTTTTATATAATTTAAATAGTTTTCGAGAAATTTAAAATACTTAATATTATTATTATATGTCAGTGGATATGTATGCTAATTTTTATAACTCTAAGACTATAATTTTTAAAATGCTTATAACGTTTACCATTCCCATAAAGTCAGGGTATTTACATACACAATGGAAGAATGATATTTTTCCTTTACATTGATATCTTACTAAGTATTTATCGTACATTTAAAAGTTGTTAAGACACTATTGAAAATAAGATCCTTTTTTTAACTCGTTGTCATTCGGGTGCTTTCCTATCTTGAATAGTAAACGCCGCCTTTTGGCGTTTCTCTAAAACAGTGATTCTTGAAAAGTGGGGCCTAGAAGATTTCCACGTGTGCTTTGAGATAGTCCAAAGAAATATGTCTCCAAATATTAAAATATAGTTACTCTATTGCATCGTTTCATTATGGATATAACGCTTTTTTCGTCAATAGATCATTATTATGTTAATAGACAGTAATTTTTCTTGCAAAAATCAGCCTTTTTTTTTTTTTTTTTTTTTCCTAAGGTATATTACGTAGTTTAAAAGTTTTGAAAGTAGATGCTGTGTACTATATATAATACTTATTTTATGAGAAATACATAGCTCGAAATCTCAGCACGACACTTTCAGGGATGAGAAATTTACGACATTTTTCGTTACCACTATTTTTATACAATATTCTCTACCCTATTTAATCACGATACATTACTATAAAAGTACACTAAATATTTCTGTATGAAAATAGTGGAGACTTCGAGCTCTGTAAATATATCCAAATAAAACAGCATCCAAAGGTATCTCAAAATAAAACGGTATATTTAATAATACTTTTCTGGAAGTGAACAAAAGTTAACTAACAGTAAGGAAGCAAAATCGCTGCCTAATCGGAAAGTGAAAGTTATTTTCAATGCCATATTTCTGTGTATCAGAATTCTCTACTTTCACCATAAATCAAGTGGAAAAAGAGAAGTTTTTTTTTTTAATGTAGTGAAAATTAAAAGAGAGTTTACCATTCAAATATTTAACTTAATTGTTTTAACGAATTCCTGACAAATTTGTATATAGTGTGCCTCATAGACCTGTTATTACAATGGATGAAGCATTACTTTATTATGGGGACATAAGAAAGTGTGGCAAAGATGAGTCAGCTGGTTGCAGGGAAAAGGTTAACTTTTTTGGCAATTATCGCATTATTGACGATTATTTGTTTTGATTTTTTTTTTTTTTTTTTATGTAATACATGCAATTGTTTTTTCTTAATTTAAAGAAGTAAATATAGTAGTTATAAGCATTTTATAAAAATAATTACTTAAAAAGTACGAAATAATAAAATATATATAGTAAAAAAAAAAAAAAATCTTACCTGTGAAATGTAATAGATCCTCCTTTTATACAACTTTTTTTACAGCTTTTTACAGAACATCTAATCATATTCAAAACAATCTAACTTTTAAAGGTAAATATAAATTTTAAAAAGAACTTTCAAAAACAAGAGAAGGTATCATTTACATAAGAGAACCCAGAGTTTACAGCTTAGCGAGAAATGTTCAGTGTTGGCTAGTTTGGCTTACTATAGTTCATCGTGTCACGTGACATTTTATGAACGACTTTTTGCTACACAAAAAGTTTGGCATTGTCCCGCCCACTATAATAATTGATCTATAGTGTGCCTACACTAATTTGTGGGTTTTTAAATGTACCCCTTCTTTAAAATGTTTGAGAACCATTGCTCTAAAACATTATTTAACAAAAAGATTTTACGTATTTGTGATTAGATCAATTAAGTTTTATCCTCAACGATAGATGAAGTAAATGCCACTGGCACATATAGTGACCCCTGGAATATGCCTGCGGGATATAAATTGTTCAACACGAATACGCAAAATCTCTTTTTAAAGTAAAGTATTGTTTCAGAGGAACGCCTAAAGGCAGAGGTCGTTTTTCTTAAAAAGAGTACTTTTACATAACTCACAAGCAAAGTGTTAAATACATAAAAATTTCAATTTCAATTTCATGACCATTTAAAGGTGTCCTTAAAGTTTTTAATAAGCTTGTTAAAATTTTTTAGTTCAGTACTTTACGGGGTAGAATAATATTTGCATCTAATTAAAATACGAATTTTTAAAATATAAATTAATATCAATTTTATTTCGACTGCGAATAAAATGTAAAAATAAAGACGAAATATATAGTTCTAAAATAGTTCGTACTTTTGATTTATTACTTTTTTATTTTATTTATTTATTTATTTATTTATTTATTTTTTAATTAATTAATTATTATTTTAATTAATTAATTAATTAATTTTATTAATTATTTGTTTATTTATTTTTGTCGCTATTATTGTTATTCTCCCTATACACCCTAAAAATAACTCTGTCAATCATGAGGATTTAAGATGCCAAATATAATGTTAGAATTAGTTATTAATAAAGATATTTATAACTAAAAACATTTAAATCTTACAAGATGAGTAACAGTCATAATATTCTGAGAAGTTCATCAACCAGTTCAAAAGGGGTTATCTATGGAGATTGCTATTAATAAAATAAAACTAAAAAGTCTCAGAAAGTACAAAACTGAATGCAGTTTATGTTTCATGTATGCATGAAAATAACATATAAGATGATTTTGTATATTTTTTAGAAGATATTTCAGCAATCTTCACCAATGATGAAACTCTATATTAATTTTTAGAGAATTAAAAGAGAGGATTTTTCATTACTAAATATAGTTTTCAACATTCAACATATGGCAGATTAAAAAAACATTTTAAGACCTAGTTATATAACAAAAGCAGTGCCTTAGGACTATTAATATAGGAGAGGCGTTTTCTATTACAATTAATTGAAAAGATTAACCTTACTATGAAAATTATATATCCAAGTCACTTACATACGTGCCAATGTCGATGAAAATTATTTTTAATATTATGATTTAAATACAAATTTTATGATTTCCTTCTGCTATTTGAAAAAATAAAAAATCTATAAATATTTACTTTTGCACATAGTATTTCTCTTGTTATTTATGTTCATAGTAGTATTTTGCATGTAAAACATAAATTAGGATGAAACAGAAAATGGCTATATATAAATCAAAGCGATGGTAACATCTAACTAAAATAACGCTAAGTACACCACATGAAAACAGGAAACACATTCTACGACTAGTGTATGTTGTTATACATGAATCCATAGTAAGGACAGGCGCGCTATAACGCTGAAAAGTAAATAAGGAAGCAGCTCCAACATCAACAAAAATGCCTGTTTCTCGTAAATTTGAATTTCTCAGTTTAGAATTTTTTCCAACAAACTGTAAAAGAGAATTCTGTAATTCACTAGCTTTATCGTTGAGGAGGGGGGGGAGGGGGGTGTCCAGAATAACTCCACTAGACTTGGCATGATAACATTTCGTTCTACCGGGCTTTTAAACAAATTTGAATCACTAGAAATTATAACAATGATGTTGAGCATTTATCACGAAATTCGTATGCTTGTACAGTGTACCACATTTTTTGTGCATCCCTATAAAAGAAGTGTAAATAGTGAGTCAGTAATTTCCATTAATGACCATGCTGTAGCAAAATTCTGAAACATATATCAGTTTTATTATCCGTTTAAAAGATATTGGAAGTTATAAATCTTATTTTATGAATTATTAATTTAGAATTATAAAAAAAATTGCTGACATATGAACTGAAATATAACAAATACTATTAAAAATGTTAAAATTTCTTGATAGCTATTTAAATTCAACAACAACAAATATATATATATATATATATATATATATATATAAATAAACATATATAAATGATAGTTATAAAATTTAACCTTAATGTGTTATATATAAATTATAAATTTTTTGAAAAAAATTTTAATACCTCCTGACAACTAATTTTTAACTTTTTTCCTTCTCTCATACGTTATTATCATTTAACAGTACACTCTAAATATATTTGGGCATAACTTTGTGGATTCATTGATAAGTTAATTTTTTGAAAATATTTTTTAATCTGAATGTTAAGCCTTATAGCATTAAATTTCAACATTCAAACATAAAAATATTTTTAAAAAATTAACGTATCAATGAATCCATAAAATAAAATCAAAATATCTTTAGAATATATTATCAAACTGCCATAATATAAAATTATGTAAAACTTTAAAAATTAATTAGCAGGGAAAATTTTAAATTTTGTTAAAAAAATTAAATTTTGGAATTTTTTTTTAATGATTTAAATAGTTTTTAAGAAATGTTAATAAATTTATCATTAATATATTTCAATGCATACGCATGTAAATGGTAATAAAAATAAGGCAATAGTTGATAAGAAAGATCATCCATCATCCCCTTAAAAAACTTAATTTATTGCAGACAATTGCGTCCCTTATGACGTAATAAGTGTGAATTATTTCATGGTTCTCCATAAAAGAATTCCCCTAAAAGAGCTATAAGTACTAAGATTGCATACATTTCCCATAATAACCATACCGTACCAGAAAAAATAATAACATATACCAGTTTTGATTTATTTTAAATAATTTAACGATATTTAAATGCACTTACAACTTACACTAATTTGAGTCCATAGGCCGTAATGTAAAATAATTCTTCATGTAAAAAAAAAGCTATAATCCCTATATTCAAGAAAATATGTACTGTTAGTGCGACGTTGGCCCAAAAAATGCGTATTAAATATGAGCTCAATCGAAAACAGCACTTGGACACTACCGTTTTCTCTTGAACTAAAAATAGAAAAAATGAATTCAGGGTACCACAAAACCTATAGACTTTTCTCTTTACAGTGCTTTACTTACACAGTTTTTGTTCAGAAAATAAAAAGAAACTAATAAAGATATGCTTTCAAAATTCACAGTTAGTCTAAAATAAATCTCAGTCGAGTTCACTGTCAGAAATACGAACACTAAAATTGTTTTGTCGTTGCTCAAATAGAGTGAAATCGAATAAAATGGATTTTTAGATTAAATGGGCTTGCTATCATATCAGCTAAAAACTGTTATCTTTGCTATACATGATATCCTTTAGAAATTATAAATATTAACATATTTTAAAAATTAATATCGCCCATTTTATACAAATTTTTCTCATATTTCATATACATATTTCATATATGATTTTGCTGGCTCCAAAAAATATGGTATTATTACATATATTATTCAAAGGAGTAAAATTTGCTATCATATCAGTAAAACTCAAATTAACAAAAGATTAATTATATTTTATTACTTTATAAAACATTCAAATATTTATTTCATTGGATACTTAAAGAAAATAAAAGAATAATAATAAATAAAAAAAAAAAAAAAAAAAAAAAAACACACAATTAATTGACACCAGTACTGAAAATTACTACTATGTTAAAGTTTTTGTAGTTTTTCTATCACAAGAATGAATTGTTAAAAGTATAAGCAAGCATGCAGATTTCGAAAATGCGTCAAGTTTTAGAAAATAAAAAGAAACACAGATCTAATGGTGAGGCTCCAAAAGAAAATTTTTTTCATCAATCCACGTGTTTATTTCAGATCCTTCCTTATCATGTTGCCAGAAGCACTAAAATATAGTCTGCCAGAAATTATGTTAAATATAACAAGAGGAAAAGCAAATGAAAGAAACAGAATTCTCAGAATTGGATTTTATTATATAACGTATTAGTCTGCTTCACCTTCCAGTAAGAAAACTTACTTCCAAGTTATTTGTTTTCTTTATGCATTACTCTTTCTTATGCAAGCAGACAAAGAGAACTGTGAAAATATCTGAAGGACATTCGACTTATTTTTTAATTTAGGTAAGAGCAAACGAATCGTTTATTTTGTTAACTTCTGTGCATGTGTACGTGTATACGTCACACGCACAAAATAATTACATTTTCAATTTTTATACTTAAAAATAAAAGACTTGAACTTATTTAAGAATCTCAAGTAATGCATATAAGAATAAATGTTTATGTTTTTTTTTTTTTTTTTTTTTTTTTTTTTTACAAGTAAAGGAAGCAGTTAGGGGTTTTTGTATTTGCTTTATTTTCTTTTAGCTTTTAACGACATTGTTTTGATATACATTATGAATAAGCATTTAGTCTTCAAATGCCAAAAATATCCCAAATAACACGCTCATTTTGCATTAAAAACAATAATTACTAAATATGAATAATGATAATGAAACAATCTATCAGTTTGTAGATATAACTTCAAAATAAAAATACTTGATAATAAATTCAAAACTTCATAGTAAGACAAAGTAATGCCCGGAAAAAAAATTCGGTTTACGAGAATAGCATGAGAGGGACACAGGATTCCCCCCCCCCCCCCATATATAAAAAATATATTCCTAAAGTAACCGAAAGAGTGCGCTAATATGTCACACTCTAAGTAACCAAACAATGCGCTAACAAGTCATACTATCTTTAGTCATCTTCAACCAATTTATACAAATCAGATAAACACAAACAGACAACGAAACAAATCACGATAACATGACACTTAGCATACATACATGACCACAAGCACAAGGTATTAGGTAAGTGAGGCGAGTATGGCGCCATTTACAACTGCATGTCGGCATCAATGCTCCCAATAATCCGTCCAAGTCCGTAGGAGGAGGTTCAAACTTTAATGCATATTGTTGAGTGTTAAAAAAAAAAAAAATGTAGCATAATAATTTAAAAAAAAAAAAAAAAAAATTGTGGCAAATTTGCAAATTTCAGGGTGTGAATCCTAATCATCATTATTATTATTATTATTAAATAAAACATCTTTCAAAATTTTACTACCATGTTCAAAAACTTACTTCAGAAACAAATTAGAAATTTTATTACACTCCGTACATCTTAATAAATATTGTATTGCAGATTGATTAACAGATAAAGAAATAGAAGTCAATGACATTTTCAGATCGTTTAGAGAAGTTGGAGAGATAAACGCATGCTGTTTAAGCAATGATAAACATACTGATAGGGACAAAGGAAAACAAAAAGTTCTTCCTCGATTTCATGCAGGCTAATAAAATCGGCGTTCTTTTCGCAGCCTATCAAGAAAGTTAATGAAAGCAAATACGTGCGGATCACGCGACAACCACTGCCTCTTTCGCCCGGATTGTAAAATTAAAAAAGTAAAAAGGGAAAAAAATCAAACATCCCAATATCTGTCTACCTTTGCGCGGAAAATACGGAAATGATGGCAGGGCGCCAAAAAAAGTCTGCTATGAATGGACTTCGTACTCTCTCAAGAGGTAGTTGAGAAAAGTTTGAAAGAGCTTTCAGATGAAAATAATGTAACAACGAAGGTCAAAAGAATTCGAGTTTAATTTCTGCATGACAATACAGCGATTAAAAAATAAATAAATAAGTAAAGGAATATTAAATGTTTGATTGAATATTGACTATGAAATGCGAATGCTATAAGTTTTTTCATTAATCAATTATTCTATGCAAACATTCCTGAAGTTAAGAAAAGAAAAAAAAAAAAAAAAAAAATGCATTTTGTATTGAATATTGAAAGGTAAAGACAAAGAGAAATATAATGTTAAAATAGTGTTTCTTAAATATTTCAGTTACAGATACGCTCGCACTTTTGGGGAAAATTAATTAATTGTAATATGTACCAATAGGACATATTTAAGTTAAAATATATTAGAGGTTAAAACAAGAAAGAAGTTTAGACCTAAAATGGAATTATTGGCATAAGAAAACGCACCTTTTGCCTATATATGTAAAAATTAAAAACATTTGACAACTAAGTCAGTAAATTCTAAGAAATATTTCTTTTTATTAGACCGGTTGGAGTTTTAAATAAAGTGCAAGTTAAAAAGAACTTATTTCAAATTTTTTATTTTGCTTTGTCATATTTTTACATTGTATTTTATTAAAGTATTTTATTTTCTGCTTTTATTTTTATCTATTTTTACTTTTATTCGTTTACCACATTTCATTAGATATAACATTATATTATGAATTATTTAAATTAAATTGATGTTGTTTCACTTAGTCATTTTACTTTCAGTTTAACTAACAATATAATATGTGTTTAACATTATAAGGAATTTTTCATTTCTCTAGGAAAAAACAGAAAGCACGGATTGTTTCATTATTATTATTATTAAATGCAATTGTATAATCATAAAACATTTTGTAATATTAGAAGTGAAAATAATAATTGAAACAAATAAGAATATTATTAATTGTGATATATTTTAGCTATCATAAAAAATTAACGGGGAAAACAATCGTATTTGCAAATTTTGCGTATTAACAAATTTTGCTCTTAATTTTTAACTTTCAAAATTAACTCGGAAATACTTATTTTCATTATACAACACTACGAATATATATCATCATCGAGAAATAATTCTTGAAATCGACATGACATTTTTGAGTTATGGCTGGATACGGATTATGTACGAATCAAAATGAATTTATTTGAATATCTAAGTAAAGCTTTCTTTTTTCCCTTTGTGATTAATGTTCGATAGTAAACAAATATTATATCAACCCGTTATCGGTATTAGTTGACTGATATGTATGATAAAACTAGATTTAGTTATCAGATTTTTTTTTTTTTTTTTTTTTTTTTTTAAGTTCGATTAAAAAAACTACGAAAAAGCAAGTGATAAAGGACGAGAATGAGTGTTAAGTTGCGTTTATTTAGATAAGGCTAAACATCAAAGTCTTTATCTAATAAAAGTACTAATTTTAAACACTTCCGATCCGCTCAATTCAGGTTCCGCTAGTCGGCTTAACCGTCCGGCGTTTTTTTTTTTTTTTTGTGATTTATTCGAAGCTTACGTGAATACGGACTAGGACCCTTTAGAAAGATCAACTAGGAAGGGCATTCCACCCATGTTTAGGACGCTAGTGTAGTTAATCTGCCTTAATCTACAACATCAAGAATATCCGACCCAATGAATGCGATCACAAACGTAAGTTCCGAATGTGGCAATGTTGTTTTCAGATTGCCCTTTGGGCTGGTGTTAGGGAGAGGGGGGGGGGGGTGCTACGATTTCTCTATTAACGATATGCCGGACGATATTATTGTTTGATAATCAAACTAAAACTGACCTATCGCAAATAATAAAATGCACATTTTGTATAGCAAATGTAAAGCGCATTCACATTCTCAAATCTAATTTAAACAGGAAAACTGCATATGGTTTCATCTTACGCTAAAGTCCAGTGAAAACTGCATCAGCTTGTCCTTTAAGGGGACGGTTATCTTATCATTATTATAATTATAATTATAATAATAATAATTATTATTATTATTATTATTATTATTATTATTATCACAAAACTGTGGACTATGCATTACAATATACAAGGGAAAGTACATTTGAAAAGGCACATTTAATTAAAAATTTTAAAAAGTAAAAATAATTGATTATTTTTAAATCCCTTATTATTATTATTACATTTTTTTTTTTTTTTTTTTTTTTTGTCGATTGTATTTTTAAAAAAGGATTCCGAAATCTATATTACACAAGAAAGCACATGAATACCTACAATAATACATTCTTATGCTACCTATAATAATACATTCAATATTATTTTTTACTGAAACATATAAAGTAAAGTCATGAAATCTAATACTTCTTCATATAATTTTCCTTCTAAAATAAAAAACTTAATATATATATCCTTAGCATTTTTAAAACTAGAAAGTGGAGAAAGTCTGAACATTGATGAAAAACAATTTAAAGTTTTTACTTGCAAATCCCCTCTTTTTAGGATTTGGATTTGAATTACATGCATTTTTGTGCAATATGGTACCATTTCTTATTGCACACAAAGCACAAAATCATTAAAAATATTTTGATTATCTTATGATTGCATTTAGTACGACACCACAATTTTGTTTAATCAAGCTACAAATTTTTAGCTATTTGTGATAAAATTAATTTTAAATTTACACATGCAGAAATAGCTATAGCATGGATATTTAAAACAAATTTCAAAATGAGCATAATTTAGTCACAATTCAAAAATTATTTACAGCGTGTGTGTTGCATCAATGATTTATTTATTTATTTATTTTACTTTCCTAATATTTAACATATTACGATGTAAATGATTTCTGCGACTAAAACTATTGACTGCAAAATGTAAAAATGAGTTCATGATTCATATTTTATAAATATGTTACACGGATTTTTTTTTTTTTTTTTTTTTTTTCGTCTATAGCATTTAACACGCGGTGATATTCAAATAAGATTCCGAAATACTGAAATTAATTACTTTTATACTAAATAAAATTTATTTCAAGTCAAAACTTCGTTTAATGTCCTATTTAAAAAATAAATAAATAAATAAATAAATAAATACCTTTTCTGTTTTTTCATATATGCTTATATATTTAATTCAAGTTTTAGCAATACATTTTTTCTTTCTTTTTCTTTCTTTTTTTCTTTTTCTTTTTTTTAAGTCATAAAACACTTATTTCTTCATTATTATTTAAACAGTTAATTTCCAAAACCACAGCGTATAATTTTAATAAAAGAATACTTTAATTGTATAATTTTAATTGGTGAAACACCATAAGTTTATTCATCTGTAACACTACTCATGAATCATACGATGGCTTACAAAAATGAGTAAATGCAAGTGAAAATACAAAATAGCTTTCAGGTATAAAGTTTAAGATAATTAAAATGAATCAGAGTACGTTTTTGTGCTTTTTTCTTTATTATTATTACTAATGTAGGTTATCGCAAAATGTTTAACACTTTTTTTTCTCTTTTAGAGTTGTAACATAACGGAAATAAAGAAAAGAGTATAGCGAAAGGAAAAGAAAAGGAAACCAGGAAAAATAACTACCGAGTTTTAATCTACTGCATAGATTTAGGCATTGCTATTTTGACATATAACTGAGCAAACAACGAAGGAAGAAAAAGTACAAATATGTTTACGGAAAACTCTTTACTTTCTCTTCGGCGGTTTGCTCAGACTTGAGTAAAAAAATTTCACCCGTGGAAATAGGTTCAGAGTCATATTTCTTCAACGAAAGAAACAAAATTGGGTTGAAGAATATGAAGAGAGACTGTTTCCACAGGTTAATGCCATTTTAATTGCTATTTCCTCAACTTCCTTAACAGCAACGAAATATTTTTACTTTCAGAACATATTCTTTATAGTATATGTTCGAAATAGTATTGTAATCATGAAAAAAATCCGACAATGAGGTTTTAGTTTACGTATACTTTTTGAGGTGTTCTGAACTTAATTTAGATATTTTTACGGTGTTTTATATATGTAAGTGTGTGAGTGAACATGATAGCGTCTAAACGCTTGTTTTCATTGATCTTAAATTTCGTTATTTTGTAGGCATGTTGTTGGTCACCGTCGCACAGACTATATTGATTTTTATGAGTGTAAGACTTACAGGTTTTTTTTTTTTTTTTTACAGGGACACAAAGAAATTTTTTTAACATTATGGCCTATGAACTCAAATTATTTTAATTGCGTTTGCATCTACACACAGCATCCGAATAAAATAAAATCGAGTAGGCATGTAATAAGTCATCGTCTAAAGAATTATTATATAGATTTTCATGAGTGTAGAATTTATATATTTTTTACATGGATATAAAGTAAAAATTTACATATTAAAATCTATGGACTCAAATTATTTGAAGTCCGTTTTAGTAAACTTATTTATTTATTTATTTATTTTTTAACAGAAAATGAAACTGATATATGTTGCATTGTTTAGCTAATGGTGTGCGTATTTCTTATAATTCTTCTACAGGAAAGAATGAAATAAATGCACATATAACATCCTATTGGGTGCTAACTATCTAAAGTGCATAAAATTATTTAAAAAAGATTGAAACTGATATTGGTTTTAGAATTTTTCTGCAGCATGGTCCTTACGAAAAATTGAGTGCTTACCATTTAAATTTCATTTGCAGGGGCGCACAAAAGAATTCAGATACCTTATGGTCTATTGTACAAATTTACGAACATGAGGAGAATATAATTTTCTCTTACTGAGTGTTTCACTTGCACTGTTCATTTATTGATTCGAATCTGTTTAAACGACTTGTAACTACTAAATGCAAGAGAGGATATCAGAAAAAAATATCTGTTAAAAAGTAGCTGCTTTAACTAAAACTGCATAAATATTTTTTAAGATTATTTATACCTAATTTTAAATCATTCGTTTGATTAGATATCAAGATATTTTCAGCCCATAAATTCTCCAAAGTTCTATTTCGTTATTAAAAAAAAAAAAAAGCGTTTAATAACAATTAAAGCAAATTTAAAACAATTTTTTCTCCCACAAATGGATTTTTTTTTTTTTTTTTTTTTTTTTCAAGTGATGTTGTCAAATTCAGAATCATAAAACTCGTAAGAAATAAAATAAAATTGAGGGTTTTATTTTATTTTATGTTATAATACAGAGCAATTCACACGAGACTGCCATTTGACTTTATGTTAATGGAAAAAGCATAAAGGGAAAAGAAAGGAAATATCTGAAGGTTGAAGGAGTTATTATTACTAGTGCTTCTCATTTTTTCAACTACTTATTTAACATCCGAAAGAAAGCGAATTTTTTATCAGTGGTCGAATGTTTTTGCTCCTAATACTGGTAGACGGGTGGTGCCGTGATCGAACCCAGATCGCGCTCATCGGCCTGGTCGTTATGAGTTTTTCGCTGTTTTCTAAGAAACTCACGTGAATACAATCTAGGAACACTAAAGAAGATCTCTACCTCCGTCGGAAAGCACACCACCCAGGCCCATCCGCCTAGTCAGTTGGCCTTAACCCCAACACCATCGAAAGAAAGCGTAGCTGTATTTTTTTTTTTTTTTTTTTTTTTTTTTTTTTTTTTTCATTAACATTTATAAAAACAAATATTCTGTAAAAATTCTAAACATAAAAATAATAAAAATAATAAAAAAAAAACGTAAAATAAAAATTTGTCGAAAAAAAAAAAAAAAAAATCAGATTCAACTTTATAATGCATTATTTTAATACAGATTTTCAATTTCAAATTCTACAAAATAAAAAACATTTATTGTCTGTTTTAAAAATGTCTCAAGAAAAAAAAATCTTTTAATATAATCGATTTCTAAACTGTCGACTAAGATAAAAACGGAAAATTTGTTAAAACGAAGGCTCTCCCCCCCCCCCCTCTCTCTCTCTCTCTCTATATATATATATATATATATATATATATATATATATATATATATATACTCTTCTCTTTCTTCAACTTCTAGGTTTTTTTTTTTTTTTTCTGTTATTCTTCGCTCGTATTTATTATATGATCTCACTTAAAAATGTCTCAGAAACAATTCATATTAATTTTTTCAATATATTTTTCCTTGTATAAAGCTCTAATCAATATAAATTCCATGTGTCATTGTTTATTGATTAATTCTATTCTTTCTTCCTAGCGTTTGATCATTGTAATGATGAATTATTATTATTATTATTATTATATATTTATATTACGATTATTATTATTTCCAAAATCAAAAAATGTCAAATAAACGACAACCTGAAACTAATGGGCGATATATATATATACATATATATCTAATTAGCAAAAATTAAATTAAAATATTTTCGAATGCAGTATACTCTCTTGTTGATGGTGTAATTTGTAGACGGTGTAAACTTGTAGCGGGAAATAAAGCATATGCGGTAGATTTTATCCTCTGTCCAAATAATATTTTTACAACATTAAAAAAAAAAAAAAAAAAAAAAAAGAATCGTGCTGTAACATACTGAATATACTATAATATTATAAAATAAAAAAGATGCTTCAATATGCAGCTATCAATGTTGTGTTGGTCACCACAGAATGAGCTTTTAATTTGGTTGACCCCGAGTGCTAGACTACTCCATTTTTTATTCTTGCTGAAATTAGCTCGATCATTCCATCAAACATAAGTGCATTTACATTACTAATTCAGTGTGTAAATTTTGGCATAAATTGGAACTTGATAAACTGTTAAATTTACTTGCGTTATATTTGAATGCATGTTGAATCTCCTAAACGCCAGAACATATACATGCGATCATTAATAATATATTTCAATGTATATGATTGAGAGAGGGGATCTTTAACATGAAATGCCCAATTTACCAAAAAGGAAATACAGATGCAAGTATTAAAAAAAAAAGAGAGAGATAATTAAAAATAAGATTATACCTTTATCTAAGTAAATCTATATACAATAACGTTCACTTCATTCATATAATGGAGAAAATATCAACATATGTAATAATTACATACCTTCTGTTTCAATATATAATCAGGAGAAGCATTGATATAAAGTGGTTCGCTTATGCGTTTAACGGTAAAAATGCATTCTGCTCCACCTGCTATTTAATTGTTCACGTGCCGTGATTTTTCAGATTTTATGTCTGCTCCAATTTATTTGCTATATCTGGATAAAACTGAATACGAACTGAAACTAGTTTGAAAATGATTGAAACTAAACGACATTAAAATATTTTTAAAGTTGAGAAATGGAAACTTTATTTCCATCCCCTTATTTACTAAATAAATAACTATATAAAATTGCATTTGATGGTAAAAATAAAAATTCAGTTTGCTCCAAGTACTATTTAATAACGCATTTTTTTTCACTTGATTTAACGTTGAAAAACGAGACAATCTACTTTAGTTTATTTACTATATCAGGAGTGGCTGAAAGGATCTGCTCTAAAAGCTGGAGGACGGGAGATGCTGGACTCGATCCCAGGTCGTGCTCGTCGGCGTATCCGTTCAGTTTCCCGTGATTTTGTTACGAGCTAAAACTCTAGAAAGACCTCTCACGGAGGGCACACAACCCTGACATAGTTAACTGGCCTTAAACCACACATCCACAACAAGCCATTATGTCTGGGGAAAAATGTGAACTGAAGCCAATTTTAAATGATTGACACAAAACGGCATTAAAATATTTTAAATGTTGGTTAATTGATGACTACGCCCTCCCCCCCTCAACCATTAAATAAATAAATGAATTGCATTTCACGGTAAAAAAAATCATTTTGATTAATCTACTATTTATTTATTCACACGCTGTACTTTTTACCCGATTTTATGTCAGAATAGACAGTCTACTTTATTTTATTTACTATATCGGAAATGGCCGACAGCTTCTGCTCTAAAAAGTTGAAGAAGTTGAAAAATTTGTGCTGGGTTCTATCCCAGGTCGTGTTCGTCGCCCTTACCGTTTATAGTTTTCCACGATTTTCTCCGAAACTCGAATGAATTTGGGCTAGGAGCCCTTAGAAAGACTCCCATTGCGGACATTCCCCCCTAGCCTGGGACGCAAGCCAATCGGCCTTAACCCACACAACCAGAACAACCTACTATGTCAGAATAAAACTAAATGTGAACTGAAGCAAATTTTAAAATAATTGACCCAAAATATTAAAATAATATAAAAGTTCGCAATTTATAACCTCTAATCCTCGCCCATCCCCTCAAAACAAATAAAGAAAGAAAAGAAAAGAAAGAAAAAAATTCTCGTAGGAAAATTTTACTTTTCCACGAAATAATTTTCATCTAAAGTTGTACCAAAAATTCTTCCCATATACTCGCAGTAGATTTTTTTTTTTTTTTTGTCAATTTTATTAATCTAGTTCTAACTTAAACTGATTTATTTTAACTGTTGATCATTTTTATATGGTTATATATAGAGAGTTCAGTAAACGCCAAATCCAAATAAATAAATAAAGTTTTTGATCAGTTTAAAAATGTCAGCAAACTTTAATATTTTCCCTTACAACACCAGAGATTAATCTTTACAAGACTAAGAACTTTAGAAATCTTTGGAAATTAAAAAAAATATTAAAAATAATCCATCTGACTGCGAACGCCTGAAACTAAACTTTTCCTCGCAACTTAAGGTCGTTGACCTCTTCTCGTGACGTAGGCGGCAGAATGCGTTGCCATATTTCAGTCTCAGTATAAGCGAAAAAGTAGAAATATGTCCAGACTATTTTGTGATAACAGGAAAAGTATTGAATCTATTCAATGAAAATTGATGAAGCCAAATGAAAGAATGCATGGCAAATAACGAATGAAATCGATTAAATATTTTATTTCTTTTGGCTTCATGTTATTTTCAGATTTCTCAGCCGTTTCCGTAAATTCTTAAGAAAAGGCACGTAGAAACTTGCTTCCTACAAACGTTGAAAAATAATATTTTTGTTGCTCCCTATTTTGAAAATGAAACAATAATTTATTGCCCCACTTCATTTATTTATTTTTGTTTTTGTTTTAAACAAATTATTTTTAGCAATTTATTTTAACAGAAGAAAATAATAATAATAATAATAAGTTTCATCCAAGGTTATTTATTTATTTATTTTTATTTTATTATATATATATATATATATTTTTTTCAAGATGTTAATGCATGATTCCTTGATATATATATATATATATATATATATATATATATATATGATAACAATAATTTGTAGTAATATTTTATTATATGAAATTTACACTTCTGGTTTACAAAGCGAAAATTCCAATGAAAAGCACTTAATTATTATTTATTTATTTTAAGAACCGATGGGTTTAAAAAGGTTGGTGTTATAACATAAATTTTTCATTTCCACTATCTGTTTAACCGACAAGAGAAGATTAAAGAATAAAATTATAAAATATAAAAATCAAAGTATAAATTTACAAATTTTACAGATATACAGAGTGCCCGAATCAAATGTCCCTAATCTGAACAGTCGATTTAAAAATCGGTATTAGGCAAAATTTATTGCTTAATTTTTAGATATTGACGATATTTTTTATTTTGCATGTACGATACACGCGCAAACTGCAACTAAATGATGGGCCTCAGCAGGCTGCATTTCCTGTGGAGATATGATCTCGCATCGAAAACGAGCATGTTTTTTTAAATCGCATCATTTTTTTCACATGAAGCAACATTTCATGTAAGAAATATTATGAATAAGCGCAATTACGAATTTTTAGGAACAGAAAATGCCCATGCAATACAGAAAGAGGGGGGAAAAATCCAAATCAATATGTGATGTGCTCTTTCATAAGATACAGCCACAGGGCTATTTTTCATTGCTGTGACGTCAAATATATGCCCGGGCATATTGCAAATTTAAGCAATACAACACTTACAACCCTCTGATATCTTCCAAAAAACACTGAAGATATTCGTGCCTCAATAACCACTGCAATTGCCACTGTGATCACGAAAATGCTTTACCGAACATGTATGGAACTGTAATAAATACAAAACTTTGAATTAACTCCATAAAAAGCAAGAGCTCACAAAACAATTGTTTCGGGTCGAAAGAAAACACAACCCTTTGTCAGGCGAGCAAAGTGGGCACGAGTGCTGCAAACAAAGCGTCTTGCTTTTTATGATGTTTATTCAAAATTTCGTACTTATTACTTTTAACGCCAGTTCTGTAATGCTTTTTTTTATAATGTCTAGAATTGGACTGCCAGCCAGATATTTCAAAGGCTGTTATAGAAACCCACGTAGAAACTCACTGAATATTTCTAAAAACAGTATGAATCCTGCTGCCTAATTTTACATCTTTCTTATGCTTTTAAACTTCCTGTTGAGTACAGCGGCCTGTCCAGATTAGGAATATTTGATTAGGACACTTACTTTAAGCAAAGTTATTTCTATAAGCTGTATATCATTTAATTTATAAGTACGTCGAATAAAAACTAGCCTCGATAAAAACAAACATAATAAAGTAGTGTGTTTCAAGACTATGAGACTGGAAAAAACAAAATGTAAACCCAAAAGAAAATTATGAAATATAAAACGCTAAAAATAAATAAATAAATAAATCATAAAATAAATAAAATTGGTGAAATTTTCCTTCTATTTCTTTTTATTTATTTATTATTATAATTTTGCTGTTCTGTATGTCGTAAGCTTTTCCTTTTGGTTTATTTATCTAGCGCAAAATTTTCTTTCAATATAGCGAGATATTTATTTTGGGGTGACGATCTACGATTCTGTTTTTGTGCATAAAGGTTCATTAGAAAAGAATCTAAATGGATTATGAACCACAACGTGCATGTATTATTCAACCGGGATTCGAACACGGCACCTGGAAACGGTAGTCAAATGAGAGAGAATCGTAGTAAACTACATACTTACTGCAGAATGCACAGCAGATTATTTAATTATCAACAAATCTATTCAATGTAAAAATCTAGAAGGATATTATTTAATCATTTTATTTTATTTAAAAAATTCAGATTATTTCAGAACACTTTGATGGTCATCTTTTAATCACGAGTGTTTATTTTTTACATAATGAATATTCCAAAAATTCTTTTAACTGTTCAATCAAAACACTACTTTATTATACTGAATAAATGTAATTAAGTTAATGTAATAACTAACTACACAAGAAATGAAATGTCAATAACAACCATTTAATTACATTGCTCTGCACGAAAATCGGCCCCAACACCATTTTTGCAAATTCTTATGTAAAATGACCTCCTGAATCCGAATATGACGCTCGTTTTGCCCTATCACCCACCGTTTTTTGGGATCGCCAACCCCCCCCCCCTATTTTTATCCCTTTTCAGTAATTTTATGGCTATAAATTTAATTCGTAGGTGAGGAAAGGATTATTTTAACTGTTAAATATCTTCTGAGGGGCTACAGAAGTGAAAAATTCTAAAACATGAACATTTGCACCATAGGGAAAATTTAGGGGGGATTTGCCACTGAAATTATAAATTACATGTATTATATTTTATTAATCAATTACTATTATTATTTGTTATACATTATATTTTTTTGTTTTTAAATGTTTAAATAATTACTTTCCCTTCTTCAAATCAAATTCATGACATAAAATTACCGAACAGTGATAAAAATTGTGGGAGGGGTTGGCGTCCCGAGAAAACGGTGGGTGATTGGGCAAAATGGGGGTCAGATTCAGATTCAGGAGATCATTTTACATAAGAATAAAAAAAAATGGTATCGGGCTCGATTTTTTTTTTTTTTTTTTTTTTTTTTTTTTTTTTCAGCGCAGAATTATTTAAAAAAACGGAAATTGTCTAACTCAAAATACAGTTAATTTGCAACTTCACTTTAGCAGACATTTTCAATAATTTACTGCAAGCAAGTAAAATCGTGTATGTATAAGTAATATTTTAATAATTGAGATTTTTAAAATTTCGTAACTTAATTTATGACTTTTAAATGCCAATCGAGACTTGCGACTGTAAGGTTTGGTTTTGTGGTGTCGCTTTTTTTTCCTCTTTTCTTTTCTTATTTAATTTTTTTCCCCACATTAAGGCATTACAAAGGATTAAAAAGTTCAAAAAATCATTTTTTTTTTTTTTTTTTTTTCCCTACTAAGACTATTTTCTCAAAGCTTCAAGTGTCGCAGGTACGTTGAGGCAACTGAGACTCGAGAATTCGTCTCATGTACGAACAATGCATGCCCTGGACATTAGCTTGATATTTGCTTTGTGGAGCTGGAATGAACGATTCTATATAAGTTTTTTAAAAAAAATCTTCGTTTTTTTCCAACTTAAATCTTTAATAACTTTTTTCCGAAAACACTATTTTTGAATTCGATGGACACGATTCCACATAAACTAATGCATCGATCGATTATATTGAAATTTTGAACATTTTTGTCATAGAATAGAAAGAATATAGACTACTTCTTCAAAATAGAATATAGAATAGACATTATCATAACAGAAAAAGAGGCTTTCTAAACCCCTGTAATTTATTTATTGTAATAATTGTTTTAGATAAATTAATGCTAGAAAAGAATTTTTTTTCTTCTTTTTAAATAAAATAAAATTTTGCTAACTAGTAATAAATATATATATATATATATTTAAATAAATTGTTTCAAATTTAATTATTGCTTCATATTTGATGATTGCATTAAAACAGTGAAATTATAATATTTTAACAATAATTAATAAAAATCTATTTTATATGAGTTTTCTAAGTTGACTCGATGAAAACTAAAATAAACCGATAATAATAATAAAAACGTTGAAAATCTTAAAATTATTTGTAGGATAAAAGGTAATTAAATTTTGCTAATGTAGTGAATTAAAATTCTTAAAATAAACATACTTGCGAAATTAAAAACGCTATATAATTTTTAATATATGTATGAAGCTGCTTAAAATACGAAAAACAAAGATTATAAGCTTTTAAATCTCTGGAGATGTTGACAGAAGTTTATGAAATATACGTAATAGCATTAAACAAGCCAAAGATTATACTTTCGTTTTCTTGAGTTCAACTATCTTAAAGAACAAGGATTTAGAGAATTTTTTTCTTTTTTTTCTTTTAATATTTTGTTCCATTCTAGCAACGAACCATAGAAGAAAAATGGAAAATAAAAAAAGAACAAGTGAGGGAAAAAAGCCAACGAAACTCTCTAACCGTTCAGGAGGTTATTGACATCATCTGCCAAGTGCCTGTAAATCTAAGTTTACTGCAAAGCTACTTTCTCCCATTATTCTCTTTTGCTCGTTTCTCGAGTAGTGCAGTGAACGTTTGTTCCAGAGAACGTTATGTAAGCATTATAATATAAAATATCATTTCTGTGTAAGAATGAACGTTCATGTTAGACTAAGACGTATATATTTTTTTAATTATGTTTTTCCTTTGGAATTTACTTTTAAAACAATTACAAATCAAATATAAAATTAAGACAAAACTTCCTCTATTCTCTTTTGCGTGTTTCTCGAGCAGTGCAGTGAACGCTTATTCCAGTAAATGTTATAAAATCATGATTTTTTTTAATATGATTTTCTTTTTATGGTGTAAGAATGTGTATGCGGGGGAGGGGAGGGGGGAGACTAAGCTATCTATTTATCCATCTATCTATCGATATATATATATGTATATTAACCACTTATTTCGAATAAATAATTTGTGCTCCTCAAAGTATAAAAACAAGAATATTAATAAATTGATCACATCCACAGCTAAAATGGGTTTTCCTAAAAACTTTTTATATTCTATTTTATATCCATAACTATGTCATTGTCAGAACATTTATTAAAAAAACTAGGGGGCTCTGCCCCCTGCTCGCTCCGCTCACCAATCCCCGAAGGAGGCTTCGCCTCCTCCCCGACTCACTTTAATTATTAACACATGCAGCCCGCCTATTCTCTGCTTTCTTTCACTGAAAAGGAATATTAATAGTGCATATTACAAGACAAAAGCAGAAAATTATTATGAAAATCCTCGTATTCAATGTCAAATTGAAATCTATAATATTTATATATATTTTTTTAATAGAAAGAAAATCATAATATCTAGATCATTTTGCATTACAGCTTTAGTATATGACCCTTTTTATTTCTTTTTTACAACCTTAAATCCGGACCACGGTACCCCAGTCGGTAGAGCGCCAAGCTCGTAATTGGAAAATTGTGGGTTCGGTTCTCGAGCCGAACAAAGACCGTCGTGTACACTAATGGTGGCTGGTTCACGTAAAATATGTCTTGGTCACAATATCCTCCGTGTTCCCATCAAAATTATACCTCTGGGGGCCACCGAAGCTGGGGAGCTATCCCCTTCGTGTAGGACCAAAACTGTGGTGGTATGTCTCTGGAACATCCGTAGGGGTGCCTCCCAGACCGTCGCCAATTATCCATAGCGCAGTAATGGTGCGACGTCAATCACAACCTACCTAATTATCTACCTACCTACAACCATGGATCATATTTTAATTATCCCGTGTAATAAGATTGATTTTCTAAAAGTAGAGAAAAAAAAGTTGATATTTATTTTCTTTGTTTTTTACATCCATGATTTCGGGCCGCGGTACCCTAGTCGGTAAAGCGCTGAGCACGTAATTGGAATTCGATACTTGAGCCGGCCAAAGACCGCCGTGTACACTAATGGTGGCTGGTGCACATAAAATCTGTCGTGGTCGCAAAGTCCTCCATGTTCCCATCCCCACTATACTCTGGGGATCACCAAAGCGGAGGGGGATCCCCTCCGTGAAGGTTCAAAATTGCGATGACATGTCTCCGGAACATCTCTAGAGGTGGGTCCCAGACCATCGCCAATTACCCATAGCGCAGTATTGGTGCGACGTTAAATCGAACCAACCTACCTACCTACGTACAACCATGGATCATTTTAATTTTCTCGTGTAAAATGACTTTATGACAGAAGAACAACGTCACTAGGAGAAACTTTTTTCAAAATGGCAACTAGAATACCTTCATAAACTTGTCGTTTTTAGTTAATAACTTCTTTAATTAAAATGATAGAAATTTTTAAGCGGCTGAAATGTCTACCTTGGAGTACTCGAAACACATTGATACCTCTCATGATGCGAAGGACCCTGCCGTCCGTTAGAAGATGCTGTCGCAGACAAAAAAATATTGACGCCATTGACAGTAACTTTTTTTTAATATATAGAGAAAAAAAAGTGCACTTTTGTATATTTTAACCAAAAAAAATTATAAAACAATAAAAGGCAATAAAAAAGGTGGAGGTTGAGCGGGCAGATGTTTGATTACGGAGGATGAGTGGTGTTGATTGGTTGGGATTGTAAAATTACATATCAATTTAAAAAAAAAAGAGCAGAAGGCTTACTGCATTCACTTTGTATTAAAATATATTCCTTATTTACCCTTAAAATGTTTAATTTCTTCATTATTGAGTTGTCAACTATTCTTAAAATTAGTAATCATACAATAAAACACATGATAATCAATTAATAAATAAATAACCATGTTGCTGTTTAGTAACATTACTTTTCATCTGCTATGTACAACTAAACCCTTGAATTCTTTTGCTTGTTTTAATCCTTGTGACTCCAAATGCATCATCCTGTGAGTAATGTTTGTTTTTTATTGTTGCTTTCTGCTTGATTCTCTGATTTCTTGAACTAAATAGTTTATTCCACTTTATTTTCTTCTTTTTTAACTTCAGTTAATTTCTTGTACGATAGGGTGCCCGTTAGCAATTTGCTATTATAGCTGCTAACGAACGAAATCGTACATTGGTGCTCAACTGCGAAAAAGGTCACCCTTGATGAGTTTTTTCACTGTTCTGAACTTTTTCTAATTGAAAAAATATTTTATTTAAAATATTGTCTTAATTGTTTGTATCTTTTTATTTTAGTTCCATGTCGTTTTTACGCACCGGCAACATTTTTGCTTGTTGTACCACTTCTTTTCACTGAATTTGAAAACTTTTTTGCATTTGACATGCATTTTATGCATTTTGCGCATTTTAGTACATTTTAAAAGTTAATTTAAAGCTAAATGTAATAAACCATATAACAACGTGTAGTTATATTATATACGTATACGCACTTCGTGCATAAAAATTAAATATAAAGAAACCTTTCAATTAATTCTAATATTTTTTTAGGCTTTTTATTAATAAAGTATAAACTTTTAAATGTAAAAAGTTATTAGCAATTAATTTTATTGCAGCACATACATACATATTTTTAATTCTCTATTGGTTAGTTGATTTTTTAATGAGATATAACTTCTGTTTAAATAATGCAGTTATTAAATGTAAAATTCTTATATGTTATTTAAAGACAAAATTCCAATACATTGTTAAAAAAAAAAAAAAATTACAGTATATTGTTAAAAAAAAAAAAAAAAAAAAAAAAAAAATCAATTTACAATGTATTGTAAAATAAAATATATTGCAATCGGCAAAAAATTCCGAAATCTATTTTAAACTGATTTTAAAATGGGGCGCAGTTTACTATTATAATATTGGAAAGTATTAATTTGAATACATA
Organism: Salticus scenicus; assembly: GCA_963930645.1. Taxonomy (NCBI): domain Eukaryota; kingdom Metazoa; phylum Arthropoda; class Arachnida; order Araneae; family Salticidae; genus Salticus; species Salticus scenicus. The sequence goes on from OZ005657.1 coordinate 226,492,317, forward strand.
AATGTACACTCAAAATATTTATTTCAAATAGTGCTGTAGATATTTTTTATTACAGGATGCAAAGGATTACAAGAAAAATAATTAGTTAAAAATGTTTTGACTTAGAAAAAAGCAGTGTGTGCATAAATTTTACTGGAATGTTCTTTATAAAAAATTATACTCTTTTATTTTCTGTTTAATAAATGTAATTAAACGGTATTTCGGCTAAAATTATTTCGAGAGACGTTCAGTTTGATTTTGTTTACAAAATCACACAGGTATATTAATATTAGGTATATAGATATGCAGGTATATATACAGTTATATTATGCAGGGTTTTAATCAACATATAGCGCACATATTCATAAAATGAGAATTCAAAAAATTCGATTTTTAGGCATTAATAAATCAAATATATATATATATATAGAGAGAGAGAGAGAGATGTGTGTGTGTGTATATATATATATATATATATATATATTAATGACTGTGTGCGAGTATTGTTTTTTAACGTTCTTACGGGTGGCATATTACATCCCTACTGTATTCAGATTTTCAGATGATGTAATATGGCTCATATAAAATAAACTACTACTTAATAAAAATTTGAATTATTTCCCAAACATTTTAAACTATAAATAATAATTTTATTTGATGCTTGCTATTTTATTTTACTTTTATTTATTTATTTATTATTATTATTATTATTATTATTATTATTATTTTCTTTTCTGAGAATCATCGTTTTGTCAGACTATAATTTTATTCTTGGTTTACGATTTATTATACAATTTGTTATAGGAATACACATTAATGTAAATTAAATCATAAAACTAGACACACGACAAATATTTTTAGAGTGAAAAGTATATTGTCAAAAATGAATCCTGTTTAGAAAGCCAGATTTTCCCCAGACACGGTCAGAAAAGAGGTTATTGACTTCAACGACTGGCTCAGGTGTTTTGATTATCTTTCTAAAAATAGAAATGATTAAACACATGATGGTAGATACGATTATCAAGGTGGTAATCAATATTTACGTTAGATATATATGACTTTTATCACATAATGAATTTAGTAACCACTTTAGGAATCAATATTGAAAAATACTCAAGAAGTATTATTAAGAATATTATTTCAAACTAACTGTATTCAAACAACGAATTAAAGAATTTTGAAGTTTAGAAATGTTCCTAGACATGATGGAGAAATATTCTAATTCTTAGGTTTCTTGACTTAGTCATCTAAATCCCACATTCATTTCCCCAACTTTCGTTTTTTTTTTTTTTTTTTTTTTTTTCTAATGTATTATTTTTTAATTCTTTAATAGTTTTCGAAGCACATTAGTCTGTAGAGTATGGTTTCTTACCTTATGGGGAAAAGTACTATAAAACATATTTATTAACTCTTTAATAGGTTTCGAGGCCCATTAGACCACAGAGTATATGGTTTCTTACTTTATGAGGAAATTCACTATGAAACACTGGCTTCTGTTTTTTTCTTCCCCTCCTCCTCGTGGGGATATGGGCTAGAACTCCTTTAAAAGACCCCACGGAAGCCATTCCTTCTAGGCGTATGGCTTTCATGTACATCACACCTCCGCCTTCCCATTTCTTTAAACCTGGTTCCTTTGAATAACTTTATTTTCACATTTTGGTTTTTGCTGTAATTATCAAATTATTTAAAATGTTTGCGACAATGCCTTTCCCATGAATTTCAGTTTGAGTGCTCATCGGATGACAGTATCGAAACGGTATCGAAAAAATTAAAATAGCCCTTTTATATTTGAATCCCAATTACATATGAACAACACTATACGCTCTATACATTTTTTTTTTCTTTCGACCGTAGAATGACAGCAATTTCACGACAAATATAATATTACAACTCGCTATCAGCTCTACGTCTAATAAGATATCTTATTTTTTGTGGTTATACATATTTTCCATTTTAAATATTTTGTAGTTAGTTAGTGACTGGTATAAAGAAAAATAAATAAATAAATATGTAAACCTGGTCATGGTAGCTTTGTTATAGCTCCTCTTGACGACTTTTGAATTTTTGTCACCATTTTGGCTTTTTCTATAAAAGGATATAGTGTGACAAAAATAGATAATTCATGCGATTACTGTTTTTGTTTCTTTCGTTTTTTTTTTTTTTTTTTTTTCAGTAATTTATATTTTACATATATTTTTGATGCGCTGTTTGGCTTAAAATGGCTTTCGCAAAAGTAGTTGGCGAAAAAATGTACACTCTAATTCAGCGTCAAAATTTAAAATATTGCCCAAGATTATCCTTAACACTATAAGTGTTAGCGATTACTTAATTTTTACTTAATTTATTACTTTTACTTATAATATATTTATAATATATGATATACTTAATACTAGTATATTAGTAAGTATACTTATATATACTAATAAGTACTAATAAGTATATTATATATACTTATTTATAATATACTTAATTTATAATTTTTACTTAATTTTTACTTAATTTTTTACTTAATTATTACTTAATTTTCATTATTATTTAATTGTAACATCATAATGACGGCATTTTCTCATATGCATAAGTAGACGTAATTTTTAATAATTTTTTTTATTATTCGCGTGAAAATATATTTATTTTTATGTCGGGGAAAAAAAAAAGAACTCGTAAACTTTTTTGGCAACAATTAAATTTAAAGCTAATATTTAAATGGCTAATTTTAAAACTATTATAAAGTTATTACTTTTACAATTTAAATAATTTAAGAAAAACTAATCAAAAATTCGAAAATCGGGCTTCGAGGTGCATCATGAGAGGTCAATACGAATAGCTCCACGCAAATTTTTGTAGCTCTGCGGTCAGCTGTTTTTCTAAAAAGTGTCGCATACACACATACATACACACACATCTTAATTTATTACATATTATAGAAACCTAATATTTGAAAACACTTATCTTTATCTTTAAAACCAACTAAATTGTGACAAAGGAAAAATATTAACTTATGTCACTTTTCCGAATCAGTTAAAATGTTATTTGGTGAAAATAGGGATTATATATAAATTCATAGTGGAAAGTTTCAGATCAGAAACACAGTAAATTCTGTTTAAAATTTTTGAATAGTGTGCCCACGCCTGCGCTCGGTTTCATTTTAGTTGAAATAGACTGAAAAGAAATAATACTCTGAACAAATAATTTATTGAAAAGAAATTGTCTGCATTTCATTCTGCATTTCCTTCAATTTTAAAATATTTGTTTAATATATATATATATATATATATATACATATATATTTAAAACCGTTAAATTACAGTTAAATGAGAAAAGAAAAAAATCGCCTATTCGTTGTTTTGTTGGAACGTCGTTTTGGAAAAACATATTAAATTTGAAAATTATATACTTGTATATACAGTCGGCTGCAAAATTATTCGAGCACTAGCAATAATCCTTGCCAAAAAAAAGTACACTTAATACAGCTTTGTTAAATAAATCCTTGTCGAGTCATGTTCTTAATCAGTCTAAGAACATGATTCGACAAGGATTTACTTAGCAAAACAGACTTAAGTGTACTTTTTAAACATAGGAATTATTGGCTAGTGCTCGAATAATTTTGCAGCCGACTGTATATATTTATATATTTTTTTAATTGTTAGTCACAATATAAACAAATACCTTACGGTATGTAACTTGATTGCGAATGTACCCTAAACAAGCAAAATTTGTTTTAATGTATATTTTATCTTTTTATATGTTAAAAATTTGCATTTTTATTTTAGTATATGGTCCCTATGCACTGTGTTCAATTTTCAATTAAGTATAACTAATTTAATTTTAGAGATAAAGATATGAAGGTTTTCTTTTTACTTTTTTGTAATGATGTTACATTTTCTAATTGACCAAATTTGTCTAGAGGGGTTGTATAAAAAAATAAAAAGTGTAAGTTTTTTTAAAATTACCAGGAAGAAATTTCTATTGACGCTTTATTTTGTATTTTATTTTGAACACTTTTGCCGTTCACATTGCCCACTTATCTCTAATAGGTAAAGAAATAAACTGCATTTCAATCTTTTTGGATATCCATTATAATTCCTTTCAACAAGGCTTAAAATATCTTCGTGCAGCATAATATCTAATATATATATATATTTTTTTTTTTTGACCAACTTCTATTTGGTTTAATACGTATATTACGCATGATAAAAGCACTTTTTTTTTTTTTTTTTTTTTATGGAGCATTAAATTGTATCCCATTTGCGAGAATCACTTTAAAAAAAATCTGGTGCATCTGATAATGTTTCTATATATGTGTCTATGAAGTGCTAATTTAATTTTAGAGAGAAGTTTAAAAAATGTCCTTTTACTACTGATTATCGAAACACAGTGGGCTTAGAATAGTCACTAAAAGTTTTTTATTATTATTATTATTATTATTATTATTTATCATTATTATTATTTTTGTATATCGAACTCCAAATCTATGAACAAAAATCTCCGTCTATGTCATCACTTATGCCACATTTTAAAAATTCTTTAATAGTTATTTCAATTACTCACCGCATTATATAAATCATCCTTATTTATAATCATATCTAGAACGTCATCATGTATCATACACATAATGTGTATATGTTATTGCTTAGACAAAGAAACATAAATTTCCTGGAAAATAAAGCATTCAGAATCTCTGCTTACGCCAACTAGTTTTGGAGTACAATTTTAGAGGTAAAACTGCGTCTAACATGCAGGCATATACGTAATATTACATAGATTTAAAAATAAATAAATAAATAAAAAAAATTTGTACTTACCAAACGTCTAAAATATTAACAGAGAAAATCACACACGGAGATGTGCAGTTTATATTCAACACGGTGGTCACAAAGTTTTGCAGTTTTTCCCACTTTCAAGTTTTTTCAGCATACACCTGTAAGATAATGTTCAAATTAATGTATGCTTATTACATTAAGAATATAAATTTCTGATCAAAATATTAAAATATTTACTGCATAAAATCTTTCTATCACAATACATAGTCCAATTTTGTTAATATTACGTAGAATATAAATTTAAAAAATAATTTGTAAAATGCAAATTTCGTTAATAAATCCTTTTAAACTGAATCACACCTTTGGAAATTTTTTTTTTTTTTTCCAAATACCACTTTTATAATTACTATCATAGGTTCATAGAATCGGCCACATTCATACATAAATTTACTCAGAATAAAGCGTATAGTACGATAACTTTAACACATACTTAAAATTGATGCTTAATTGACTTAAAATTTGTGGGCTCAGATGAGATCTAGTTTGCATCATCTATACGCATAAGCAAATGAGTTTTCCTTTAAATGTCAAATATTAGGGATTAAAGTAAATAAAAATTTGTGCTACGTTTTTAGGTAATTAATTCAATTGTGTCTTTCAAAAATGCAAATAAACAGTTTTTTTTTTTTTTTTTTTTTTTTTAACCAGTGGAATTTATTTTGTTTTATTTTATTTATTTATTTATTTATTTTTATTTAAATTATTTATTTTTATTTGTTTCCATTTTTTATAATCATGAAAAATCTGCAAATATTTTCCGGGAGAAATAAATACGGGTTTTATTTATATTATTAATATAGATTACACAATATATTGTAGTGTAGATTTTGTTTTAGACCGGTCAATAAATCAATTCAAGATAGAAAAAAAGAAAAAGGAAAAAAGAAATCAATTCAAGAAAGCAAAATTTATAAAGAGGTTTGGATGGGGCTGGGTTGCAGTGTTGGGCATAATTGATTAAAAAGTAATTGAATTACAATTAAATTACAATTATAATTATTTTACTGTATCAATTAACAAGTTATTGGTTACAAATAAATTGAATTACTTATTAAATTTATTTGTAATAATTCAATTTATTTGTAATCAATTACTTGTTAATCGATTGACAGTAAAATATTTATAATTGTAATTCAATTACTTTTTAACCAATTATGCCCAACACTGCTGAGTTGTTGCTCAACGGTCATTTTTGGCTCTTTAGACCGGGACCTTCGACTTAAAGCGGATTCCGAACTATTATGAACATGCATGGCAATTACGAATCTGGCAGCTGAATGCCAATGTGGGCCTTCGGCTACCAGATGTGTAGATTTATAAAGGAAGTAGGCATCTCCGTATTATAAACTTTGAATGAAAGAATAGTTAAATCTCTGAGAAATTTTCAATTACATCCAAGCATTGTTATAAATTTTTTTCTCATTTTTTTCCGTAATGTTATTTTTCTTTTTTAAAAGTGATATTGTTAAACTCAGATATGAAGAGAAATGCGTTTACTTGTGTTCTTAAAATAATATTTCTACTAGTGAAATAATATTGCGACGAGTGAATGTAAATTATCAATGTATGTAAATAAAAATTCCAAGAAAGGTCAACGAAAGTACGTCTATACTATTGAATTTCTAACTTATGTCAAATTTCCTCGGATTTCTTCCTTGTAGCAGATGCATTCTGCTGACTGACAATCTTTTAATTTGCCCACTGTATAAAGTGTCTGGCAATAACTTTATCTTTTATCTTTATAATTATTATTATTATTGTTATCGTTATTAAGAAAATTTTCTAAAAAAAAAAAAAAAATAGGTCAGCAATTTCTTTTTTTTTTTTTTTTTTGGCAAAAATAAATAAATAAAAATAATAAAGATTAGTATGTTTTTTTTTTTCCTTTCGTCAATGTAGGTAATTCCGTAATGAAGAAGAAGGTAAATTACAACTTAATTTAAATGTTACTTTTGTTTAACAGATGAAATTCGCTTTTTTTTTTTTTTTTTTTAGTTCTAAATTTTAATAAAGTGATCTAGATAAATTTTAGTCTTTAGTAAATTCAAAACAACTTAATATCTGTACAAACATCACCTTTTGCTTGATGTACTGATGCCGTTATGCAAATCTTTTAAATATTTCCTTCTATTTAGAAAAACTGTACTTATTTACAAAATATTACAATGACTACTTTTAATTATTAACAACATTCAAAGGCCAAAACAGATTTTTAAAAATTATATCTGTAAGAATAATGATCAAACTTGATCAAGTTTGCATTTAAGAATTTTTAATTACATCACTTATAATTAAAATTTTGATAATATACAAGCTGTACTTTTTTTTTTTTTTTTTTTTTTAGAATTTAAATGGTTTTAGAATTTAAATATAAATTTAGGATGTGCCTTGATTTAGACTGTATTTTAGAATTTTGCTAATATTTATCTAAAAGAAAATAAAGATAAACGTATACATTTTCACAGTGCCAATTCTTAAATAATATATTTTCTTTAACGTTATATAGTTCAATTTTCAAAATTTAATCTTTCCTTAAATACTGGGTGCAAAGTTTGCGAAATTTTTAATTTCAACATTTTTTAATAAATAGAGGTTAATGAAAAGTCACTCAAATTTTCAAACTTTTTATAAAATTACATCTCATATAGAGGCATGATATCCCACGTGTATTTGTAGAAAACCACAATTTATAAAAGAATTCACTGTAAAACACGTATAAAAAATATTTAATTAAAATCATTAAAAAACACATCGTGTCAAGGCCTTTCGCCCTGAACATCAGGGCATCATCAGAACATAGCCATTTTTAACAAGAAGTACAGTAACATACATACATAAGAGACATATTACCTTCGGACTGTTTTCATTTGCAATTGATCTGTTTCATCTATTTCATGTTTTATAACTGTAACCGAAATATGTCTCTTATGTATATATATAATGTTACTGTACTTCTTGTTAAAAATAGCTATGTCCTGACGATGCCCTGATGTGCAGGGCGAAAGGCCTTGACACGATGTGTTTTTTAATGGTTTTAATTAAATATTTTTTATACGTGTTTTACAGTGAATTCTTTTATAAATTGTGGTTTTCAAACTTTTGCTTTTCAGACTAAGTTATATTAGGAAAATCACTTCTAATAACAAACTAAATCACATTATAATTATTAAGAACATTTTACAAATCAAGACAGGACTTTTTTTATATTTATTTACATAGGTAAAATTTGATAGCAGTACGTATAGTTAAATAATACATTTATTTTTATTTATTAGATTAAATTCAGGGTAATGCATAATCTTTCATTTAAAAAAGCATTAATAAAATATTCTGTAGATAAAATATTACAAAAGATTTACAATTAAACTTAAATTATTACGATACTTCTTTGACACAAAATAACCGCAAAAACAATAAACGCGGATATTAATAAAGTTTTTGTGCTACTAAATTCTGAGTGCGTTTACAACAAATCTGTTTTACTATACTAAATACTTATCTTTCTTCTTATACGAAATATTTAATATCACATATATTTATAAAATGATAAGTAAAATCTTCAAATAAAAACGAATTCGTTTTCGTTTGATCTAGTTTAGAAACATTTTTTCTAAATTCACTTTAATAGAAAAAGGTAATTAAAATGCATCCATTGCTATGAGCTTCAAGTTAATTATTTTTCCCCCATATTGTATTAAGCAGTTTCCCACAAATAAAATTTGTTTTACTAATTTATATACCCACCTGAATAAACTTTACATAAAATAGCTACTAAGATAAAATTTTATAACCCCTTATTGTAGAAATTATTCATATAGAAAAGAGAGAATATTCGGAAATATTGAACAAAATGGGAAAAAATATTTAACAATTTTCTCCGTTCGACATATTTCCAACGTGTAATTTTATTAAAGTTGTACTTTCTAATTTAATATACATATATATATGTGTTTGTAATAATCAATAAAATAAATGGTTTTTCTTTAAAAATTAACTTTTTAACCACTTAACTTTCTCTAATTAATTTGCATCCTGATTGTTCAACCATTTTGTCACATTTCATTTCAATAATTATTTCAATTGCCTTTAAAATTTAAATAATTATTGTATATGCAATGTTAATAAAATGAATAATAAATGTTTGTATATTCTATTTATGCGGTACGCATCTGTTAGTTCAACGCATTATTAAATTTATGCTAACCATAGCATGCATAGAAAAAAAAAAAAAAAAAAAAAAAAAGAAATCCCATTTACTGTTGTTATAATCTTTTTTTTTTTTTTTTTTTAATGAAAAACACATGATATAGTTATAAAATATTTTTTACCTCTTACAACACAATAATTAAATTGTGACTCTAAAATATGCAAATAGTTAACAAGGAAAAAAGGTTAGTTTTAAAATTACTTTCAAAACTTCAAAAAATAAAATTGTAATTTAATATTGATGTACAGTCGGGGAAAAAAAAAAACGCAGCACTCAATGTAACTCCGTTGCTAATCAATGCACAAAAATGTAATAGGTATCATTCGACGGGGAATTGAGAGTAGATTCAGAAAATGAACAGAAATATTGAATTGGGGGTCGTCTACATATTAAAATGCGCACCAACTTTGATTTTTTTTTTCAATGGTTATGCCCCATTTTTATTTCATATTTGAATTCCAGGGATCGCGACAATGCGAAAAAGTATATTGGTTGTATATTTTGCTTATTTTTTCACAGAGTTATAAGCGTTCAAAGTTTGAAGGTGCTAATGTTAAATTCATATTTCAAACTTTTATTAATATCTTCACAAAAAATAACTTGATCGATATAATTCTTTTTTTACGAGATACGGTGAAGAAACCCAAACATAATCCATCGTTAATTTTGATTCTGAAAAATATTTTTAATTCTGAAAAATATTAATAAATTCATATTCATAAAAATTATGAATTATGACCTATATTAATTTTTACATAAAATGAATCCTAATGCTGAAAAATATGGGTGTGCAAATTTGCAGCTCATTCAAGTTATTAGTTTTCGAGATATAAATAAATATTTCTTTTGGAGTGGTTTAGGGGGCCGTCTCTTAAAAAATTTTGAATGAGATAACGAAGCAAATCTTTAAAAATAACGGAGAAAATTGAACAAAATATTTTTATTTTTTATTTAAGGGACAAATTATATAACAACAACGTCAAATGCAAAGAAATGAAACAAAAATGTTGATTTTTAGACATTTGTTTTAGTATCAAGAATTCCTGTTTTCTAAAGCCCCGCCTTTTATCGTTCTTCAAAACAAAACAATACAGAAACGAAAAGTGAATGTGACTTTGAGTATTCGTGTTAAACCCCTTATTTTACATTGACAAAAATATACACAAGTGGTATTTACTTCATCGATTACTGGTGATAAATTTAGAATCCTTTAAACGAACACTAGAAGAAAAAAAATTAACTAAATAGGCGGGGTTTACTGTTTGAAATACTCTCAAAATAAAATAATTCAAAACAAATTTTCTGCAACACAATTATATTACAGATGGATATACATTATAATTATATTCTTTCTAATTAATATATTTCTATCCATAGTATATTTTATTGCAAAAATATGAACACTGGGTACATGCTTAAGAAATAAGTAACACACAAATTACGAAAGAAACGCCCACTGGCATTGTTACAGATTTTCAAATGATGTGAATCTACGTCAGCAGTCAGGAAAGCGTTAATTAAGAAATTATATTTTCATAGAAATTATAAAACAAATCGTACAGTTCCAAAGGGTTAAACTGACCCAAAACTGGTAAGTGCTATTAAAATTGTTTAATATTTACTTTATGAAACCTTACAATAATTTATCCGAAAAGATTTAGTTTTTGCGTTATTGTATATATATATATAGCTATATTATTTCAGTTTGTATATTATGTTACACGTACGAAAGAAAATTTAAGCTTTATTGGTGATCAGTATATCCATGATAGATACTTTTTAATTGAAAAATATTGCACTTTTATAAAAAGTATTGTCTGACCAATCGTAAGTGTAATGTATTTAAATATACCTAAAATTATCTAAAAAAGTACTAAAGTATATACATATCCAAAAAAATAAATTCATGATAATTAAGATACTGCAAAGTGTTAATATTTTTATTTCTTTCTATAACTCTTTTTTTCTTGAAATATTTCCGGTGTGAAATAGTATAATTTTGTCTAGTTCTTGTAGGATCTTAATTTTATTTTTCTATATTTAGAGATAGCCCCCTAACACATTTTTTATCATAACTCTATGAATACTAAAGATAAAGTATACAAACAATATACTTTTCCGCACTGCCAGACTCTCAGAAATTCGAATATGAAGTCAGAATTGGGTGTTGCTATTGAAAAAATCAAAGTTGGCGCTTATTTTAATATGTAGATGACCCCTAATTCAAAATTTGATGACATTTTCAGAAAGTGCATTTCATTTCCTGTTGAATGGTGTCTATTAAATTTTTCTGCGTCAATTAATAACGAAATACCATCAAGTGCTGCGTTTTTTTTTCCCCGACTGTACATTATATATATATATATATATATATATATATAATTATTACATTAAAAAAAAAAAAAAATCGTATAATCTTTTTTTTATGAAAAATGTAAGATTTTTCTATAAAGGAATATTCCAACAAAGAATAAAGGTAAAACGAAAAAACTGTTTTAATTCGTAGAATGCTCATAAATGAGCATTTTGAAACGTTTAGATTTTTATGTGCGTGGTGCTTCAACTTTGTAACTGTAAAAATGATGTCCAGATTACAAATTTTAGAAAGATTAATTACATTTTTATTTCCTTTTAAAATGATTTAGCAACTATATGAGACAATGAAAATTTACTTTATTTTATAATTTAAAAAAGTTTTGAATAATTTTTAGATAATTATTAATTTTTATTTAATTTTCGAGTTTCGAGTAAAAAGACATCGGGTTTCGGGTCGGGTTCAGGTATAAAGAAATCGAGCTCAAGTCGAGTGCGGGTCATGAAAATTCTCTATTGCAGGTACGGGTCGGTTTTCGGGTTGATTTAAAACTCATCTGTCGGGTTTGGGTCGGGTAGGACTGTAGTCTACGCCATGTAACTTGATAAATAAAACGGGCGTTCTGGGAGAAAAATAAATGCTTAGCCTTTATTCAAGTTGCTGCGCTAATGAAATACGTGATTAGTAAACGCTCAAAAATATATATTCAGTGTGGAATCATTTTATGCGGAATACCTAATACTTTTTCTTTTAGTATTTACTATTGAATACTTATTGTTTTATTTTTGACGTAATAATAAAGCCGGGGAAGACTTAACGACCCACAGAAACTGAAAATTATTAATAAAATAATAATTTAAATATCTAGCATTAAAGTCTTGTCACATAAATAAAAATTTTCTTTCAAATTATTATTTATTCGATTATAAAAAATATTATTAAACTAAAAATATTTATATTTAAAAGTATCGGTGAGCATCATATGATGTTCTCTCAAATGTTTATGTATAATGTCCTTCACCAAGCTTAACAATACCCAAGACAATATCCCCCCCCCCCCCCCCAAAAAAAAAAAAAAAAAAAAAGCTAAGAAAGCTAAGAAAAGAAAAAAGAAAGCAACCCTTGTAACAATACACGGAATTATTTTAGATTACATTATTTATATATTGTTAAATTTTTCCTTTGCCTTTTTAACAAGTTTCTTTTTTTGGAATGTTCGCGATCTACTTCTAAGTTTCTTCTTTTCAATCGAACGAGTAAATATAGTATATAAAAGAGAGACCTAGCACATTCATATCGCTGCTTTGAAGGGTGTTAACCTCGAAGCACACACTAATTCAATCGAAGCAAAGCATTAGGGCCAACAGTAACCTTTTTGCACGCTTCATAAGTTAGCGAGCTATTGACCTTTAAAATGGCAAAATTTCAAGCCTGATCTCGTTCCGAAAGTTTGGAGTTCGGGATCAGTCGACAATATAGCGCAGTGGGTTCGGAGAAAGAGGATGCTAGGATGTGGAGCGATTCCAATTCCATTTGTTTAGGACTGTTTCGATTTCCCTGCTACGCTCTACTGAATCATCAGGGATTTCAAGTAGAAAACATGGAAAGTGGTTTGTCACTTTTAGGATCATCCCACAATTTTCACTGAAACAAATTCAATAACGAAAAGGGATATATTCAAATTTTGTTAGCAAAACAATTTTATATTATATGTATGCATGTGTATGTGAATGTGAATGTGAATGTATGCAGGGTTTAACCTGGCAAAAAAAAGTTTCTTTAGTATTTTAGCTAAAATACCCCAGCAATGTTTTAGCCTTTTGGAAAGTTAATTCTTTGGACACTGTTGATTCTCTTTCTTTCCTTGGTGTTATCCTTAGTTCGATTTTCTATTTCTGCCTACTTCACTAATGATTTTAACCAAGCATCCCTACTTGTGTTTTAAGAAGTAGCTATGTAATGAGTGTAAAATGGAAAAGTGACTTAAAAGAGACGTAGGTGATAGCGAGTAGGGATGGATTATTTGAGAAATACGGGCTCAGAATACTTCTCTGAAGCAGATTCCGAATTCTGACATGTGTTTAAATGTTTTCACAGTTGAATTCATCTATTAAAAATCAAAATTAAATCCAAATATACTAAATAAATAACAATTCCTAATATTTTTAGTGGTTTTGTAATTTTTGCCTGTAAATATTTGAATAAAAATTAGAGATTATTATATAGAGATTATTTACAAAATCATCTGGTTTTAGCTTTTTAGCGAAATTCTTCTTGACATATTTTAGCAAAATAGGATATTCTTTAGCAAAATGCTAAAAAACTAATTTTAAACCTGTATGTATGTGTATATATGTGTATGTATGTGTATATAGTTCGGGAAAGTTCGGCGCCCTCGAAATTGGTTTAAACCGTGGTGGCCTCTGCCCTTTCTCCTTGCCATTTCTGATTTATTTGTTTGGGTTTTGCCCTTTTTTCACGTAGTTTCCAGCTCTTATACAAAATATGTGTGTGTGTATGGGCCATTCTACGTAAAAGTAGATATGAGAGGGGGGGGGGGATTTTCAAATTTATTGCATACTTATTATACATCAAATTAAAACTAATACTGTATAGAATAGGAATTAAGAAAATATTGAAGAAATTTGGAAAATGCAAAGGAAAAAGAAAAAGAAATTACTTTAAACTACATGCATGTAAGTTCCCGGCGTATTGTTATCAGTCAGAAATATATATATATATATATATATTATGAGAAAATTACTCTGTAGTTATCGAAAGAGTTTCACCCTCATCATTTGCAAATAATAATATATTATGCATTTTAAGCTATTGATTGTTTTTTAAACAAATATAACAGAAATACAAATAAAGTGTATTGGATAATACATCACTGCATTATCAATCTCCTGCATAATATTCCCTTTTAAACGTGTAATTTAAAAAATAAAAATAATAATAGTAATAATAATAATAAATGTCACAATGTCGCACCTGACAGTTTTTTTTTTTTTCTTTTTTTTTTCTTTCCCTCCTTTCTTTTAGTTTTAATAATTGAAATTTGTTTTGAAAATAGGATTATTTTGCTTAAGAGCGGACAATACCTAATCTCGCCGGCTGCCTTGGCCCATGTTATTCTATGGGAAAATTTGTTTACATAATTACTCATTACCTAATGAATATTTTTCAATTCTGTTTTCACATTTAGAAAATTCATAAGCGTTCAATTAGTACTTGTTTTCCAAAAATTGATTTTTTTAAATTTTAGTATTTCATTTTGCGACTAGAAAATGAGAAAAATGCATTTTGTGAAAAATCGCATTTTTGAACTCAAAATTAAAATGTAAAAATTTAAAAAAATGAATTTTTCAAAAATGAGTACTCATTTAACGGTTATGAATTTTCTGACTGCGAAAACAGAATAAAAAAATATACATTAGGTAATGTGTAATTGTCGCAAAAAATTTTCCCATAGAATAACATTGTCCACGGCTGTTCGCGGGATTAGGTATTGTCCCCTCTTAATGGAATGTGAGATTCTAGGGGAAAATCATGTCAGATAAAAAAAAAAAAAAAAAAAAAAAAAAAAAAAAAAAGGGGGAACTTAAATAGTGCAAATACAATTGTTTTCCTATTGTTTTAAAATGTAAGATAGCAAGCTGAGGTATTTACAGAAAATTTTAAAAGAGGTAGCTGAAAAATTCTACCTTTAAAAAAATCATAATACATACCTAAAAATTAATTAAAATGTCACATTCTTTAGCATAGACTATATACATGAAAATTTAAATTTAAATGTTATTTAAATGTTACATTAAAATTTTATATAAAATGTTATTTAAATGTTATATTTAAATTTAAATATTTAATACTAATAATTACTTTATAATAGTCTAAAAATTGTACCAATTAAATATATCAGGGAAAATTGGAGCACCTTAGGATATGGCCCACGTTGGGACACCTTAAATTTCAGCTTTGATTTTGTAAATAGAAATTAGCTTTCATAATTGTGGGCAACACAATCTACTCTTCAGTGTGCTTTGGAATTTCTGCATATAAGGATTAATCCGATTTTCTTTGTTTTGAAGGATTCAACGTTACATTAATGGTTGGTTTCATAAACAAATTTCTTGTTCAGTAAATGAAATAATTTAAATCTGAGCATGTGGAAATTAAAACATGGACATTCATAATAATTTTAATATTAAAAAATGCATTTTACTACTAAGCCTAACTTTTGGAAAGTTGCATTATAATAAGGATCCAAATGATACATGTTGGATGCAAAGAAAGCAATATTTGCATGTATATTATATAAATTTATTGAGACTTCAAATGTGTTAAAATTGAGAAAATGATTATTGTTATTAAGAATTTTTTTTTTTAATAGACGAGAGAAATTTTCGAATGTAAAGTACAATATTTGTTAATGTAATATACTAGCATAGTATACATTGCCATTTATTAGACTCTAAGTCTATAAATAACGACTTATTAATCAATTAGGCTCAGTTTATTATGCATTAAAGTATAATTGTCAATGCCCCAAGCTGCCCCCGTGGGTGGAGCAGATTGGGACATTATAAAGATTTTTATTTATTTATTTATTTTTTTTACTGATATTAAATTTGATGGAATACTGCGCTGGAATAAATTTTAACTGAAACAGGAATGCTTAAACTTTATGTCACACTGAGTTTGATGAAAATTTAATAAAAAATAATTTTTTTAATTCATTATCTAAAAAGTGTCCCAAGGTTAAAAAAAAAAAAGTTCCCGGGGTCTAAAAAGTGTCCAAGGGGAAGTGTCCCACCTTCTCCTACAGTTTAAATATTTTAACTGATTCTAAATTTAAAAATTTATTTGCAACTATAACTTTATTTCGCCTATGATCTTTATGGCTGATCCTTATCGCCTATGATCCTTATGGCAACAAGATGTATTTAAAACTAATTGTGTATTTTGTTGAGTAATTTTTTCCTTTAATATTCTTGTTGTAATTTACGATTTTTCAATGGTTTTTTTTTTTTTTTTTTTTTTTTTTTTTTTTTTGTGCTGTTAATGTTGTCCTTTTGTGTTTTTATAGATGTAATATTCTAAAAAACTACGTGAATTTGGATTAAACCTTGTGGCATATCGAAAAATTACTTCTGTTTTTTGTAGGTGTCTCTTCCTGCTTGGCTGATGAGAGGAAGTACGTTTGCATTATTTTTGTAAAAATAAAATAAAATAAAATATTTCTTTTGGTGTTAATAATTTTATTTCAGTGAAGCTATTTCATAATGATTTATTCTCACGTACCTTTTCATATATATATATAAGGTTTTTAAAGAATTGGCTACTTCTTATTACTTCCTGTGATATGTTCGAAAAGGTTTGCATTTATATGTATCCTTCTCGAATATTACTTCATATTATTCATTAAATTTTGCATTATCATAGATAGGCAATCGAATTTATTTAAATATAAAGTTTTATATGGTTATTGAAACATAGAGGGTGGTAATAACTATATTTCCACCATAAATAGCGCCCTGCATCTAGAATGAGCGAGTGGATGGCAACCAAATTTGGTGTATGAATGATTCATGAGGTGCACTCAAGGAATTTAACAATAAAAACAAATAAAGAAGTAAGTTGTGGCCACCACAAGACTTTCTTCCATATTTTCCTATAAAAATTCACTCATTACAAATAATCTATTAAAATTAGTATTTGTTAAAATTATTTTCCAAGGTGAATGCAGGCGATTTTTCTCATAGAAGTACAATACTAAATGCCCCCCCAAAAAACCTATTTTATGTTCTACTAACGATACCTTTAAAAATACTCCCCCCCCCCCCCCACACCTCCTTTTTTTTTTCTCTAGATGTTTTCTTTTTGTAGTTAATAAGGGGAAAAAATCGATAACTTTGTTTTAAATTATCACAGATCAATGATTCAACCATTCGTTTTAAAGGTACTAAAGAGTTCTTTTGAAAGATACCAATATTGAAAATTCACCTTCCTAAAGGGGGGGGGGGGGGTGAATAGCCTTACTCCTGCGTATCCAAAAAAATTTCCGAGTTTATTATTACTATTATAAATACTTTTTAATTTCGTAATGATTCGTTAAAAATAATTCTCATTGTGCACATTTATTACCACATTTTGTCCTATACCGCCCAGTTAAAAATTTAGAAAAGGGATGGCAACGCCACCTGTTGTCATTTGTCGATTTTTCACTGCAGAGCGGCACTTGTTTTTTTTTTTTTTTTTTTTTTTTTTTCTTTTTACTAACTTTTAATTAAATGAGCGCTTTTCATGACTCTTCCACCTTCCACACACCAAATTCGGTCGGCAATCTGCTCGCCCGTTTCGTTGCAGAATGCTATTTACAGTAGAAATTTAATTGCAGATATCCTTTTTTTCCTACAATATCAACCGATATGTGATAAAGTATTTGAAACTTCTAATCGTTCGAAAACTTAATATTGCAGTAAGTATTTTGAACAACTAAAATACTAATAATTCACTAACAGTATAATAGAAATTTGTGTAGACAGTTCTTCTTGATTTAGACTATACCAAATAGAATAAAAGACACCCAGATAAACAAAAATTAAAATTCTTGAGCTTTGAACACTCCACTTCTCCTTTTTGAAATTATTTGTTGAATTTTTTAGTAGTTTTGCAAAATGAAAATGATCCAATGAAACATTAACAAAAAAAAAAAAAAAAAAAAAAAAAGAAAGAAATGCAAAGAATAAAATGACTGATTTAATGTTTCGTGATTTCACTTTGTATCTCTCTCTACCTATTCATTTGGAATCAATTTCACTAGAAAATGATGCTAGCTGCATCGAAAGCGAGTGACTATTAAAAGCACGATGGCAGCATGACCGACAGGAGGGTCATTGAACTGAAGTGAACTCAGGCGGCAGATCTTCTAGTCCAGCAACACTCCAGCCTATCTTTAGTACTGTCCGATATATTTTAGAGCCCCACGCAATTCATGTTGCATATTTTTCTAGTTGCAGGTCACAGCTCAATGTTCTCCAATTGTTGTTATGCAATAGACCGTTGTAGCAGCATCTTCAATTTAGTTCGATTGCCAGAAGTTGCTTTTCCGAAATTATCATAGTCACAAGTCACAACATATTATAACGAACTTCGTCCCCAACAACCGGTTTTTAAAAAGAGTTTTCAAAGTAACAGATTAAGGTTGTTAATTTTTATTATGTAAGGTGGAAGAGATTGACTGGATTTAATATTACCAAGAAGGAATAATGACAATTGAAAATATATGTATATATTTTGGAGTTTCCTTTTTTCATATATAAGCATTCTCCTTTTTTTCTTTTTTTACGTTATATATGTGCTTGAAATTGAGTAATATTTGGCCATAATAATGATTAACTGGCCCCCCTAATTATTTCGAGTAAAATCATGTTAGCACATGATCTGGAAAGGCAAATGTAATCGCCCTGAAAAACTGGAGAACAGGCAAATTTGAAAATAAGTAAATAAAATAATAAAAATAAAAATTACAAGAATCTCGATGCATTTTATTTTCGTTTCTCATACTGAAAAGGGTAATAAAACATATGTTTTTTAAATTGTTAATTTTAATTTGGCTAAATGGTCATCCAAACAGAGATTAAAAAAAATGTTTATTTTTTACTAAAGAATAACCATAAGGAACGATCTAGTAATATTAATGTAACAACTTACAACAAATAATGTAATAACTTGCGCAATAATTTGACAGGAAATCAAAATCTACGATTTTCTTTAAATTAATTTTTTTTATTTTTATTATTACTATTGTCGTTGATTTTATTATTATTATTATGTTAAAAAGGAGATTGGGTGGTTAATGGTTTTAATATAGGAAGAAGCTCCAAAAAACATTGACTTTGGCTGTATTTCTCTAAGACGTAACATATATAACAAATTACAAAGATACAAATAAATAAATAAAAATCACGTACAGAATTTTATAAAATGGATGAAAAATGTCTAGGAATTCAATTTTACTAACTAAAAAATTAAATTTGTATACAGAGTCCATACAAAATAATTTTCAGTGAGTCAAATACCCTAATAAAATGTCGTATAAAATTTAAACACGGCATTGTAAAATGTTATACAACTATCTATTATTGCTAATGCTCGTAATTTGTGTATGACCCTTATAATGCGGCGAGTCGGAAAAAAAAACTTTTGCCGGGACATTGGAAAATTGTTTAAATAAGCTTTTTGTCTCGTAATATCTCTGGTATTTTAAAAATATAATGTTGAAATTTTGTTTATCACTGTATTAGTGTATGGGCAACATTTTTTTCACTTGAAACTTCTTTGTATGTGGACTGTATAAAAATTTGAGTTTTCTCATTTTTTAAGTTGAAACCCGTAAAACTTTTGATTGATTTTATGAAATACAGTCCCTTTTATACGCAACATTGCAATTTATAATATAGATCAATATTTAAGGAATTTAAGCCGACGCCATATTATATCCATATATAGTCACTCTAAAATATAACTTACGCAATAATTAAGAGGATAAATAAGGATTACTAAGCTATTAACTTAATATGAAACGGGAGCCAACTTTAAATAGCATCTATTATTATGTGGCGTTTGGCTGAAAGCAGCCATCTAAATGAACAGTTTTCTGATAAATATCCCACACAATTATAGTGGGAGGATATCTTAAAATGGTTCGTGCTTTAGGTAGATCCGTGGGATGAAAGGTCTTGGTAAAATAAAACAAAATGCGTTCCTTATTACTAGAGTCATTTAATTCCAAGAAAGGAAATTTTATACATTGGTAGTTTTTTGTTTAATATTGTTCATTTATTATGTTAATAAAATAAAAACTAAACGAAAATAGTCAGACTTGGTAATTGTTGCCATAAGAACTAATCAAACACTGCGATTCAGCCAGTTATTTCAACTAATTTTAATGTAGTGGTGGTTAAAAATAACACTGTAAAGAACTGTTATTAGATAATCTTTCAAAAGTTTTCAGCGAAAATAATTACATAACTAAAGCGGTATTGAATTGGTACGTCATACATGGGTAATAATAAAATTATAATTAAATTACTAAAGAACATTAATTAAAGTACTAAGGAAAGATGAGAAAGAAAATTTAAGTGGAGATAAAAACTTTTCAAAAAATGTGATTTTTTTTTTTTTTTAATGCATATAAATAATATTAGTAATTTACTTATATCAATAAAGGAATTAGTTTATTAGTAAAAGACCGAAATTTTTTGTACATTTAAAAAAGTATATATATACACAAGTGAAAGAAATATATAGAAATGCGCTCCTCATTAATAATTTGTCACTTAAGGGGGGGAAAAAATCCGACAGGTAATAATTGCATGAAATCGAAAGTTGAACTGTAAAATTTAGTGAAACCAGAAGAAACTTTAGACCTTGTGAGCCGCCTAAAAATGAAGAAAAAAAAGTCAGCCAGTACTTACTAGAATGTTAAGTTGAATCTAAAGATAGACAGAAGTTAAACGGTTCCGATGGCTGGAGTACTTCCAAGACGCGGATGACTGGAAGAGGCACAAGTAGGGCACTTTTCTGCATAGTTTGTAGTTGGTCGTGGCATTCGACAAAAACATATTGAAGGTTTGTTTATTTCGACAAATATCTCTGCTTGTATTTTCTGTCTCAATTGATTTGATGCACACTAATGATTAGGCTAGAGATAAACATTTAGCCTATAAAAGCAAACATGCCATTTTTCCTTTTTCTAAATTCTCTGAGTACCGGTGATGAGGAAATCGCATCTAAATTTTATGTACAGTTTCTCGGGTGATATGGAAATTGCGTTTAGATATTTTGTAAAATTATGCGCACGATACTGTTATCGCGTAGCTAAAGATATCTTTGAATTGGACGATTCTTTAGCAGTCAAATCTAATTTCCTACGGTACAGTGCGATAAATCATCCCTATACTACCCCCCCCCCCCCCTCTACTGCGATATATATTTAAAATTTAAACGCTAAATAAGATTTATTTGTCCTAGATTATATGCAGGAGAAAAAAAAATTGTGCCATGAGAATTGGTATTAATAAGCCAATGTAACACTAACGCTACTTTATCTTACTCAGCATTTTAGTAGAAGAAATTTGTATTAACAGAATAGAAGAAACTTTTATTAAATCTTGCTTTTCAGGTAAAAGCTATTGTATTGATGGTTATATTGGACATGGTATAATTTAGTAAAACACTTCATCAGTTACATCCAATGGGAAAAATAATATATTTCAATAATTTTCAATAGTCCTGTATATTGTCTATACGCACCACATAGTGTGCTACAGTTAAAAAAAAAAAAAAAAATGCAAAATAAAATGTACAACTTTAAATGTACTACCAGCAGTTTTTAACTATAGCCCCTAATTAATCTGAATTCTTTCAGATGATCCTATAAATTAAAGTCTAATGATTGCCATACCATACCATACCATATTTTATAGGACTTTTATTCGGACTTTCACTGATATCTATTCTAGACTATTATTAATAATATTTATAACCGATAATGGACACAAATGGATGCAAGACATACATGCACATTTGCATACAGACACACAGATCAACCGCTAAAAATCCGATTTTCGTATTCAAGGGATCTCAGAACCTGTACTTTAACAAAAGCTCATTTTCGAAAATTTGACTTTAAAACAATACTTTCTTTACCATTATATGGGTAAGACAAAATAATGGTGAAGGTGTTAAAACCGATTGATTTAGACCTGGGTGAAATGCCCTTGGTAAGGATGGGGGGGGGGGGGGTCTAAAGGATCCTATACCGTATTCCCGCAAGTTTCGAAGCAAACTATGGAACTCCAAACGGCTATGTATGCGAGAGAACACTGGTTTTGTACACGGCATCCCCCATCTATTTTGTGATCAGAATATCTTAATAATAATAATAATATATATGTATATATATATTCTTTCTTTTAACTAAAAAAAGGGCTAGAGAAAGAGACAAGAAATAAAATTTTCCTGGTACTTCTCATTTAGCTTTGAAGTTCTATATTAAAATTATGGTAACAAATATATCCTAAAACATAGATTTATTTTATTTTGTTTAATCAAGCAAAATAAAAATTCTTTTCGAATATCCGCATCAATAGTTTTATTGATCAATTTTTCTCCACAATTGTAAAAATTTTCGCTGTTTTCTCTACATGATAAAGATGAGTCATCTTCTAAATGGATAATTTTTATTGCGAAGAAATGTAGTAAAACGCAATTTATACAATTTTCAATGAACTTTCCCTCCCTCCTCTTTTATTGGTGAAGGAATTAGAAAAATATCCCGCAATTGTCAGAGGAAAATAGGAATAAGTGTAATTCAAAATAAACGTGATTCTTATAAAAGGAAAGTGTTTATAATATTTATAATATTAATAGTGGAATGATTAGGAAAACCGTGAGCAAAGCATACAAATAAAATAGTGCGTGTAAGAAAATGGGCAAACAGAGCTTTGCTGTATTAGAAAAAGCATTGATTTTTGAATAATTGCTTTTGATAAATGGATAGAAAAATATCTACACATAATAAAATTTTTTACTATTTTATATATTTTTAATGCTAATTATTCTTTTAGATTAATATTAAAAAAAGTAACAAAATAAAACAAAGGAACTTCCCTAATAAATATCAATACTTGTTCGAAAAAGCTTAGACCAAAGAGCGCCACTGGGACCTCCCCTCTCGGCCTCTGGAGGTGCAGTAAAGAGAAAGGAAAGCGTGCACAAAATCATGTAAATTAAATAATGCACATAAAAAAGAAAATTGTTTTCTTTTAGAAAGAGGTTCATTTTTAAAATAATTATTAAAAAAGTTTTTGACAACGGGATAAAAAAAAATATTGTACTGAAATATATCAGCAATTTCTTTTATTTCACTATTAGATTTTTTTTTTTTTGTTTGTTTGTTACTATGCTTTATTTCAGTTAGAAGTGTGCTGTGAAAAATTTCGCATTTATCCAGACAAAATTTCTTTTCAAGTTATTAATAATAATAAAACTTCAAAATAGAAGTTCGTTATATATTAATTCAACGCTGTAACATGTATTATTGTACATCTTCTTTCTTTCTTTCTTCTTTTTGTTGTTCTAGAAAATGCATTCGTGAACTCTTTTCCGATGCAATTATAAAGATGAAAGAATAAGAAGAATAAAAACTCACATGTATAAAAAGAAGGTTTTAGACATTAAAACTCAAAATTACGTGTCCCTTTCTGTTTAATAGATTTCTTTCTTCTTAATAATCTTCTTATATCTATTTGTCTATAGGCGGACAGGTGGGGCGAATATTATTCACCTGCTGCTATTTTCCACGTGGCAAAATCTGAGTATCTATTGGTTAAAATTGTACCAAACTGCATTTATAAATTATGTATAGTGATAAAATTAAACTATGGTAAAAATTTTATGCATGTTTTAACAGGTAGGTGGCCCTGTTATATAGACTAATGTTAAAAAAGATTTTGTGATGGCTACAACATATTAGTTGTTATTATCATTATTAACATTATTATTACTTTACAAAACAGTTAATTAATAACGCAAAAGGTTAAAAAATATATAATATGATTTGCATTATTATTACTATTATTATTATACAGAACGATTAAGTAACAATACTAAAAAATTAATAAAATATAACCTTTCTCCAATGCAATTTCAACAGCTGGCAAAATCGGGAAAAAAAGAAGGGAAAAAATAGTCCAAATTTCTAGCATGGTCATTGGCGAGGATGAATGAAAGAGAATCCACTGTATCAAAATATAGGTCAAAGACCTCAGTTTCTTTTGAGTTCGCTTTTTGGTGGAATTGTCCGGTCAAAAGTATTTTTGGAATGAACAATAATCCCAAAAATATCTCTTGACCTGTTAACACATAAAAAAAAGAAAGGAACAACTCTCTATACAAAGCAGTGCCTGGTTAAATAAAATGAAAAACGCTCAAGGGTAGAAATAAACTCGAAAGTAGGAATTCAAAACGGATGAATGAAAGATTGTTACATAGTCACCCTCATTAACAACTCACTTTCAGAATTAATATGTCAAATGCTACTAAAATTTTAAGTTATAGATTTTCAGAAAAAAATTATTCTTTTTTTTAGGTTATATCTAACACTGTCACTTAAAAGAAATATTTTTGCTTTTTAAAATTTATTAAATTTTTAAAAGACATTGAGTTAAAATTGTATTTGAACAGGTAGTCTCATTATGAAAATAAATGAGAAACATGGTATCACACCCTATTATATATATTTATAATCATAGTTAAAAATGAGTTTTAATCAAAATCGGATTTCGTGAAGTAGTAAACACTTAGATATCTAAACCTTAAGTCTTTCTTTAATTTTTTTATAGGGTTTAGTTTCTAGTGTGGCCATCGTTTTTTTATTCTTTAAGTTATTTATGCTTTTATATTCCATTCTTTAAAAGATTTTTTTTTTTTTTTTTTTTTTTTTGTCTCAAAATACTGTTATAATTATAGTTTTTCAGTTTTCCAAATCAGCTACGTTAACATTGTAGTAAGTGTTCCATTCTACTTTATGAATTTTCGCCTAAATTCCTTGATTGTTTTTTCCACATGGTAATAAAAACTTCGAGTAAAAAGTTTTTTCCCCCCTTTCAAAATCCTACTATGTATGTGAGACTCTCAGAAAATAATGTGTGAATATTTTTTCTGGGAAATTTCCGCATGATAATTTAACTGTACTTTCAACACATAAGAAGTATCGCGTGCATTTATTCCACTTCTAACACTGAAAAATAAAATAAATCCTAATGCCCCCTCCTCCTTTCTTTTCTTGTACTAACGACTGGGTCCGTTACTATATAATTTGTGGTAAGAACCAGGATATATCTCCATCTTTACTTAGACAAAACGCCTTATAGGGCAAGGAGAATCATGTCCCTGATTTTTCTGAAATAATTTTTTTTATATAAAGGTCCGTTTCCATACGAAACATGCATTTTTACACGATTTTGTTTTCTTTAGGTGAAAGTCACGAAAACTCTGAGAAACCGTTTTACAAAAGACGAAAACCTCAAAAATGATTATTATTATTATTATTCGATCCGCCCTTGCATACAAACGCAAGCAGAAAAGTAGATTTTTTCTTATTATTTAGGCCCTTTGTGTTAAATACCCTTTTCTATTTATTGAAAATCATTTTGATATTCTTCTTTGACATTTCGCAGTTACTTACTTGTGAAGTCAAAGGTGAAACGTTACATGTTTCTTCAGAACGACGTTATTCTGGCAAATTTTCCTCTTCAAAAGAGAGTCTTTATTACATTTCAAGAAGTAATGTATTAGAGAATTAAATGTATTAGTAAAATAAACTGAGTTCACGAATGTTCGTTCAAAAACGTGAGTGGGAGAAGTTCCGTTTTGGCCTTAAGTGCCTCGAAATGTAACTTTTTTTTTTTTTTAATGCAAAAAGTACCCTGACTGTTACGAATAATTTTAAGCATGTATAACGATTGAGAATGAAGAATAAAAAAGAATAAATCAACAAAAATCAGTCGCACAAGTGAAGGGTTTATTGTTTAGTACACTGTAAAAAAAATAAAAAAAAAAAATAAAAAAGTTAAATGCACCGGAAAAATCTGGCAGCTGGGGTGCCAGTATTTCTCCGTCGAATATACAGGACAAAACTGTACTTTTAACAAAAAACCTGTTTGATTTACAGGATTCCTGTGTAAAATATATGTCAGTGATACAACTGTACAGTTTTAAACAGTATATTTGACGGAGGAATACTGGCACCCCAGCTGCCAGATTTTTCCTGTACTTTTAACAGTTTTTTTTTTTTTTTTTTTTCAGTGTAGGTAAGTGACGGTGAAATTAATTTTTATTGCTTATTTATTTACTTTTAACATTCTATTTTTTTTTTTTTTTTTTTTTTTTTTTTTTTCTTAAATCGTATATTGGAACGAAATCTAAAATTATTCTGCATACTCTGTATTAGAAGATCTCTATTTTAGGGGTGAAAAAGTCTATTTTAGGATTAAAAATTTAAAATAACGCTCCATTTTAACATACTCCATGATTCATTCTTTTTAATCAAATTACTTTATAATAAGTTTCACGTATGTATCTGAATATTGCTGTATGTATAATTTTGAATATTTCAATTGCAGCAGCATTAAAAAAAAAAAAAAAAAAAAAAAAAATGTCAAATATGCAAATTTCAATTTTTCCCCCATGTGACTGAATTTGATAATAAAAGTAATAAGTTTTGATTTCCAAATAAATGAAAAGTTTTACAATTAATGTTCTCATTAATTTCCATATAACATCCTAAAAGAATTGGATGAAAAAGAATGAATGGGAAAGAAGCATTAACTAACTGACTAATGCAAAATTTTAAATCTAAAAGAAAAAAATTAATGTTTGAAACTTAAAATGATTGCAAATACTAGTTCAGGGGCTGTAAAACGATATTATTATTAAAAATATATATATTATATAGTTTCGTCCATTTTATAATAACTGCAGATATATATTTTTAACTGAATCGATTTTAAACATTTCCATCAACCTCTGCTTTTTAAATCAATGTTAATAAAAAGGAATCGTATGAATATTAAAAACGTAAGAAAATGACACCCATTATAAATTCGCAATCTAACAAAAGACGATATTTCTAAATCTTTGACTTCGTTTCTTCAATTTGTTTTACTGAAATAATCCAATTACATATATATTGGATAGAAAAAAAAAAGACATTCCAAATGAAACAAAGCGAAATTAATTGCACTAAAAGAAATAAATGATCATTCCGGTATATATAGAAAGAAAGAATTCGCAGAATTTCAAGATTTCTGAGACGTACGTGAAAAACAAATTTCGAATTAAGTTACCGGTTTCTTACTACATATTTTGTTCGTAACTTGACAGAATATTTCGTTTTTTGTTTAAATAAATATTTAACATTCTGAAACTCTCCTCACCCCCTCTTAAATGGAATTGCAAGAAAGAAAAAAAAAATTGATTAGAAAAAATTGAGTTGAATAATTTACTAATCGAAACGTTTGCAGCCTTTAATCTTGTAAAGAAAGTGTTTTTTTGTAAAGAAAGATTTTTTTTTTTTTTTTTTCAAAATAACTAAACATTTTTCTGCAGTTTAAAATCTGATTGTTTAGTTAAAATATTTTAAGGGCATTTTTAAATAAGATTTAAGGCATATAGTTTAAATTCTTTCTTCCTTTCTTATTTCTATAAATTTTCAAAAACTTAACAATAATTTTCAAAAACATTTTAAAATTTTGAACATTTAATTTTTTTTCTCTTTATATATAGTGTGTGTGCATATTAAATAAGTTAATATAACCATTTCTTTAACATTTTAAAATATACTGAGACAGACATTAAATGATTAAATATTGGTATTTAACTTCTATAGTTTTATTTTGCCTTTACTGAATTCAAGTATTCTTTTGTAATATAAGTAAAAATATATAATATTTTTATTTTTAAATAATCATTTAATATATTAGTCAAATTTTGATTAAAAAAATAAAATAAAATATAGAAAATTTTATTTATTGTGGAAAAATGTTCGAAATGCGTTAAGAAAAAAAAAAAAGAAGCACAGAAATATATAAACTAAAATGTAAGTACGAATAAGTGATAACGCAAATTCTGTGTGATAAACCCAACACAATTTGCATGTCGCCCGCGGTCATAAGGATGAAGGATAACTTTCTCTTTGCCGGGGTATCATACTTTCTCTACTTTCCAAAATGTAACTTTTTGAATTCATTTAAATCTCATTGTAATTCAAGACAGAGATGCACTATAAAACAAGTTTTACCTTACGCTAAATAACATTTATTTATTTTTAAGGAAAAGAGAATAATTTAAAATAATTCTAAAATATTTTTTTTTTTTAATTTCTTTATAACTTTCTTTTATAATAATTAAAAACATTTTTTTATAATAATAATTAAAAAATTCGTTTTAATAAATGTGTAAAGAAGTAGGGGGTCATTCAATGAAACGTCATCCCGGTAAAAAAAATAAAATAATAAAAATAATTTCAGAAAAATAAATAAAAGATTTTTTTTTTTTTTTTTTTTTTTATTTAGAATGTAAGGTAGGATACTAAGGTATACTACTATAGTAACAATGAAATAATTTTAATATTTAATTCTCTGAAACTAATTTTTAAAATTCTGTTACGGGTGTGGCGTTTTGTGGAATGATCTGCATCAAAATTACTTCTTTTAAAGGAGTTTTTTTTTTTTTTTTTTTCTTTTCTCTATATTCTTCATGTTTAAAAAAAAAAAAAAAAAAAAAAAAAAAGTGAAAATAATAATAAATAAATAAAATAAAATAATGGACGTTAGTGATTATTTTTGCGTATAATATGGCGAAAGGAATGAATGCTATATAGCTAAGCTATATCATGCATTTCGCGTCAATTATCTTGAGATCGGTTTGTTTCTCTGTATACGGAGCTAACTACATTTTAAGAATATCCGTTACCTATCATCCCCGACAGCCAAACACCATGTTAGGACATGAGTAAATTTGCCCTCAGGATTACTCATTACTTATTGTTTTTTTTTTTTTTTTTTTTTTTAATCCGTTTTCACATTCAGAAGAAATTCCAATCGTAAGGTTAGTTCTCCTTGTTTTCCAAAAAGTGATTTTTTTTTTTTTTTTTCTTAATTTGATGCTATAAAATTAATTAAGTGCGGTTTTTTTCCACTTTAAGTCAAAATGGAACAAACAAACAAAAAATCATTAGATAATGAGAAATTCTGAATAAAATTTCTTCATAGGCTGTCGGTAGTTTGGCTGTCGGTAACGACAGTGATGCTTTCTGTAAATTAGTTCCAAATTAGTATGATGATAAAATCTAAGAAATCGCTTAATTAATAAATTGGTTCAATATGATAATATTCAAACTTTTTTTGAACACTCTATATAATAAAAATATCCATTTCCAATGGAAAAAAAAAAAAAAAAATCGATCATTTAAGCAAAACAACGGCTGATTATTTTTTCTATTATCTTGCGTGGTTTGCCAATGTTTCACCTAATATATTTTTTGAAACCTTATCAATCATCGAAATTTTCCTCTTCCATTTTCTTATACCCTCGAATATAGCTCTAATAAAGTAGCATAATTAAGACAGTGTAAAAACATAACAGTATTACATTTTTAAATCATTATCATTGGTGTTAAGTTAGTAAAAATAATTGGTTAATCTCGTAATTTGGTAAGTGAATGAAACATTTTTATAATATCTTTTACACATAAACATTTAGGAAAATATGACTTAATATAAATATAAATCATAAATATATCAGTATCAATTCGAAAGGGCTTTGCGCCATACGCATTTTGTCTAACGGTTTGTATGTTATTGTCTGTATGCTATTAAATTATCGATTTAACTCGTAATAGTTCGCAACTATCGCGTACAAAAATAAATTAAATAAATAAATAAAAATTTAAATTATTAAAATTAAATAAAATATTAACTCCTTAACTTTTTATACTATATTTAACTTCAGTTTCTCAAACATAAAAGTGCTTCTTTTTTTCTTCTTTTTCTAATTGTAACACATAAGATTTTACGCTTTTTTAAAATTCTTCTCAAACCAGTTTCTTTATATTTTTTCAGTACCCCTGGCCGATATCTTTTTAGAAATTAAAATCGTCTATTAAGGAAAAAAAAAAAAAAAAAAAAAGAAATCCCACGTAGAAACATCTTCCTATTCTGTTTTTCTTTGCCCGGTCTCGAAAATTCACTGATGTGGAAATCACAACAGCGTAACGAAGCTTCATATCTGAGTGAGGAATGAACTGAGAGCGAAGTAGCCTTGCCAGTCGACCTTCGCATCACGTGATTCACAAGAATAGTAATCGCGCCAAGTATTGGCGATAAAGAAATCAAAGTGGTACTCAGTATTACGCCTTACGGAAGTAAATTTCAATGAAGCTTCTGGGGTTTTTGACCGCCCGATAGATTAAATAGTAAGAAATTAATTAGGCATCAACGCGTAATAGGCATAATCACGATTTTTTTTTTTTTTTTTTTTTTTTTTTTTTTTTTTGATTGCTATAACTTATAAAGATTAAAGTAATCTAACCTACTTCATATTGAAATCATATTTTAGGGTCAGAATAATTATATCAGGAAGATGAATTTTTAAACCTCCCCCCTTCTTCAAAATAAATAATGTTACTAAAATACTGAAACCCACTTTTTTTAGACTTATGTATAACATTATAAATGAATTTTTCTTTATACATAAAATATTTACAATTTAAAATGTAATATATGGAATTTAGGAGTACTTTTATAATACTTAATTATTAACGAATACTCTAAATTTAGTTCCTTATATTAACTTTTATGAAATTTTGAATTTTCAGTTAAATTTTAGTTTTAATTAAATATCCAGTCAAAATGTATGTGATTTTAATTTTTAGAATTCTTTAAAAAGAAAATCTTTGAAAGAAAAATAGCATTATTACATTATTTTCATCAAAATAAGTCAAAATTATTATGTCATAATAAAAATAATAAAAAATCTTTATTAATCCAAAGCAACGAGGTCAAGGTGACCTGAAATAAAATTGCAGATCATTTTTTCCCCTAGTTATCACTCATTGATATCATCACATATTATTAATATCATTAAAATTATCATTATTATTATTATTATTATTAAGACTAGATTTCTCAAGGAAGTCATTTTAACTGCTTCTTAATTTCGTTTAAATAAATCTATATATATTTATAATCATGCGATTTCTCAGATTTTATGTGACTTTGTGCACATGATGTGAGCGCATATATTAATAGTTGTTTTAACCACCCTCGGTCCTTTGTTTCTGATATCTATATTGTACAAAAGCAGTCATTTTGACTGCTGGGGCATAGAGTTAATTTAAGGGACTTATTTAAGAACTGCCGGTGCAGTAAAAATCACTTTATTTTCGCTTAGTTATACATATGTTAAGTTATACTGTCGAATATTCTAAATTCTATTTCTCATGCATACACTTATGAGCTTCATTTTATAATCCGTATTTAAGTATAAATAAAAATTTAAAAACTTTTTTTTCATTATTATTTTTATTTACAAAATATAAATAAATGAATAATCATTTTCTATCTAACTAGAATTAAACATTTTTTCGAAAATAAATTGGAACCGATTTGAAATAAAACAGATCAATGTTTAGTAAAGAAAATGACTTTATAGAAGTAAATAAAGTATTAAAATATTAAAAAGGTTAAACAATACGGATGAGCACAAAATTTTGTACTTAACGTATGTACTTAACATATGCAATTTATTTAAAATAATTTTCGCTCCAAATACTTCTAAAAACTACAATAAATCCAAATCGTGAACTTCGGTTTCACATTCAAAATCGGTATGCAGACCACTTACTTTGACAGAGACTATATATATAAAAAAAAAAAAAAAAAAAAAAAAAAAAAATCAGAAGAAAGAAAGATGCTGACAATTTCTGATAAAATTTTAAGATATTCTGTGCTTGTGGAGAAGCAAATTCAAAGAAACTGAGGCGAACGCTATTTGAAAGAAAAAACAAGTCTAAATCTGCATCTTCTGAAACAGATAACTAGTTAATAATTTATAGATCATATTTTACGTGTTTCCTTGATTTATCTTAAAGAGATTTCGCTTTCTATTTCTCGTGCCCGTCATAGCTTTCAAGAATGACGTACCACAAATATTAAACAAGACTCATCCTATATCCGGATATTTTTTTCTTATTTTACATATCCTATGCTACCACCAACCTAGCGAATTTATAATTAGAGATAGGTGGTTTATTTTAAACTAGATAAATTACTATTATGTATACATATGCATATCCAAGAAAAATCCTTTTCTGTCAGTTTTCTTGGCAATAATGCGATCCTAAAGCGATTAATTTTTAATTAGATGTTTTTTTTTAATCAGAGTTTAATGTTTAATAATAGCTGACCAATTGTGACACTAGTTTTTACTAGAATGTGTATTAAGTAGATGATCGAATGGAAGGTATAAGTCGAAAATATACATATTAATCATCTATAAAATTACATCATAAGTTAAAAAGTTTTAAAAATAATCTAAAAAAAAAAAAAAAGAGCGACACAATTAATTTATTACAGTTAATTAATTAATTTTATTTATTTGGCCTTGCATTTTCTGCTATCGGATCTAGAAATAACGAAATATAACGGTGCGAAATACAATATTATTTATAATTTAATATTTTACTTAGTGGCCGATACAAATGTATTATTATCCAATATTTTAGTGTTCAATAATTTTTAGTGGTCCTTTTTTTTTTTTTTTTTTTTTTTTTTTTTTAATTTAATGGTCTGGATGTACTCTTTTAATATCTATATGCGGTTTCATTCTCTGTTAAATGATCTTATATCAAGTAATCATATACGACAATTTTCTAGGAATACTGTTTTGGTAAGTATGGTGGATTTTTTCATATCTTTATTAAAACTAGTACTTGTTAATTCCTTTCATATCTTTTTTAAGATGTCACAGGTTATTTAATTTAGATATTTATTATCATTTTGGCTATTGAGGATTTCCATGACATTTTATTAACTGATTTTTATTATTTTTTTTTTTTTTTTTTTTTTAATTCTACTACTATGTTACAACATTCATACGCACACGCACACACATATATATATTAGAACTGAAAACCACGTGAAACAAGAGTAAAATCCAAACAATTAAAATAGAAATAACGTAACAAATGAAGATTAATCCCAAACAATCAATAAGAGAAATATTTTAAAATACTTTACCTCTGACAACATCAGTCTCAAAGACAAATTATTGCAAGAAGGATATACTAAGATGTTTAGGACAATAGCAATGGATTAAAATATCCAAAATATCGCTATTAATTTGTCCACATCTCAGTAAAATAAACAATAAAAGCGAAACAGAAATAATTACCAATAAATTAATGAAGAGACAGCAACAAATTGGAGGGAAAAGGCGAATAAATATGCAATTATTCTCAGTAAACCGGATTGAGAGAGACTGTTGATTTTTTTTAAACGGTTTAAAACATGAATAGGAAGTTGAGTTGAAATATTAAATGAAAATAATCCCATTAAACGATATCCCCCCCCCCCCCAAAAAAAAAGCAATATATTTAATTAACTAATCTATAGTAAAAAGTAATTAAACAAGACAACCATTATATTTTAAAAAATAAATCATTTGTAGAACAGTTATAAAATAATATTAAATACAATTGCATAAATTATAAATATGCGAATGTAATACTGTAATATACACATGATGCATGTATATATTACTTAAATCTTTTTTTATAAGCCTGTGCTCTTTGAAGCAAATAAATAGTAATCAAAACTGGGTCATCAGTTCTGAAATTACATTATTTTAACTGATTGAACTACTTTGTAAACTTTTTAAAAAAAACTTTATTATTTCTCGGCTAGCTGTTCGCTTCGCCGCAGAAAAAGCGAAAACACGGAAAAGGGGAAAAGTTATATAAACAATTAAAGACATTGGAGAAAAAAAATGGAGGTAATGGTGTTTGGCGATGAATTGTGAATTAAGAACTTTAGAAATTTGCTTTTCTAGACTTAACGGAAGGTGTATATAATAACTTTTAAATAATAAGGTTTTATTATTTTGACATATTAAATAAACTTTCCTGAAAGACAAATTATATATGAGTCAATTTTAAATAAAGAAATTAATTAAGAACTTTTTTTTTTCTATAGAAAATTAAGCAAATAGTACAGTATTACAGTCATAAATTTAAAAGGGGAACTAAGTCATTTTATATATTTAAAGTGAAATCTGCATATAAACGTTCATTTTAAATTTGTAGCCTGGACAAAGTAGAAAACAAATTAATGAATTTTAACTTGTAATTTCAAGTCTTTAAAATATTTAATAAGCACTAATTTCGATATTATTAAGCCTCTCTTTTCGCATCTACAGATATTAATTGTTTTCAAATGCCCACTGTGTGTCATAAGTAGTCTGAAAGTTTTTTGCCTCTGGGCTAGTGGCACGGAAATGGAGAAAGTATAAAAGAAACAAACTATCGAAAAAACATATACTTTTATTCTAACTATTTTTCTTTAGATTTTCGTTAATTTTTATTTTATTTTTTTCCAAATGAAAAATAAATTAAAGTTATTCATCTAAAATATTAAATATTTTAAGTGCGTATAATAAGTTTTACAAATTGATTACATGCGCTAGAAACTGATTCACATTTTTCTGCTTTGCATATGCTGTTAATAAGAATAACAGTTTAATAAAATGAATGAATAAGCGCCCACCGTGTGTCATAAGTAGTCTGAAAGATTTTTGCTTCTGGAATAGTGGCACGAAAATGGAAAATGTATATATATATTAAAAAAAAAAAAAAAAAAAAAAAAAAAAAAAAAAAACTATCGAAAACATACATACTTTTTCTCTAACTATTTTTCTTTAGTTTTTCGTTACTTTTATTTTATTTTATTATTTTTATTTTATTTCTTTTTCAAATGAACAATAAATTAAAATTATTCATCTAAAGTATTAAATACTTTAAATGTTTATAATAGGTGTTATAAATTGATTACATTCGCTAGAAACTGATTTCCATTTTTCAGCATTGCATATGCTGTTAATAAGAATCACTGCTTAATAAAATGAATCATAATGCGACGAATCATAATGCGACATATATTCTTTCCTAATTGATATATATATATATATATATATATATATATATCAATTAGGAAAGTGTGGAATATAAGGAACGGGGTATAATTACCATATATTGGTCATCCCCCTGTCGAAGCATCAAGGTGAAAATACACTCCTCATATACTTTTTTTCCCTTTGTTTTTTTTTCAAAAACACATTGAAAAATAAATAAATAAATTCATTTTGCCTTCTATATTCGTAAAGAGAAAATAAACGAATTATCATACATTGGCTCTCCACATTTTGAAATATCAAGATAAAAAATACACTCCTCATATCCCTTTTTTTTTTTTTTTAATATGTATATAATTTTAAGAGAAACCTCCCCCCCCCCCCCACACACACACCAAAATAATAATAATAATAATAATAATAATAATAAGTAAATTCAATTTGCCTTCTATATATAGAAAGAGAAATTAAACGGGTTATAATTACTATATATTAACCATTCACATTTCAAAATATCAAGACGAAAAATACACTCCTCATACCCAATTTTTTCATAACTTTAAAAGCAGAAACGCAACAACAAAAATAAATAAATAAAAGTAAAAATACATTCGATTTTTTTTTTCTTTTTCATTTATTAATAGGAAATAAACAGGGTATAATTACCATATATTGACCATCCACATTTCGAAGCCTGAAGATAAAAAATACACTCCTCATACCCGATTTTTTCATAATTATGAGCCTAAAAACACAACCGTAATATTTTTAAGACCCTAAAGAATTTTTCCTCGACTTTCTTAATCCTTGCTGCGTTGAATTCGACTTTTAGAGACACAATTATGCCGGATACAAGTGACCTCCATCCAGATTTTTACAGAAACTTTTTCAAGCGCTAAGCTAGAGGGGCCATTTCAAGGTTAAGCCCTATATTTAGGTCAATATTATCATTGTCATACCGCAAAAGTTCTAAATTTTGCAAACGTCTATCAAATATCAAATTGTTTGAGGCCCGAAGGTGTACAAACACTTACCGAGTATTTTTGTGTAGCAACGGGTATTTTGAGAGATAACCCCAACGTCATGTATAAATACGGACTTAGAAGGTAGTAAATAACAAATGTAGACGAAATTCGAATACAGTTCTGTTGTCCCTTTCAGTAACTTTTTCTTAAGTTATAGAAATAAAAATATTACAAGAAATGGTAATATATTTTAATATGAATTTACACAAAAAATTTTTTGTCATTATTATTTATTTATTTGCTTAGTTTATATTTTCAAATTGTTCAGCGTCGTAGTTTTTTCATCACAATGCTATTTTTTATTATGTACTAACACGGGTTAATTCGTAGATTCTCCTGAAATTCCGATATTTCCTTCAAAGATTAAAAAAATAAAGATTGTACAATATTTTATTCTGGTTCACCCTTGAAAACATAAATGTCGAAACACTGTAAGATTCGATTTTTCATTTCTAAATAAACAAACAAAAAAAAAAAAAAAAAAAAAAAAGTGTCTTTACAACAAAATTTTTAACAAATGTGACAATTTCTTTTTTTTTTTTTAATTAGTTCTTAAATATGGCATAATATATATAGACCCCTTCGTCGAAAATTGAACACTCTTTCTCCTTAGCGAACATTTCTTAGCGAATCACGCCAAGTTCGTAATTAGACTTTCAATAATGATTATATTATTTATTTATTTCTCTACCATAAAGGTAATGTTTTAATTTTGTTACAGAAAATATGTTAATATTTACTCTGAAACAGTCCATCACGTTGAATTCCTCCCCCCTTCCCCAAAACCTCCTAAAAAACTTGAAAAACTTTATCATAGTTAGAAGAAAGGTATTAAGACACCTTATTCTCTGTTACATTTTTCAATAAATTAAATAGTTATGACTTTATTTAGCTAGGTAGTCTGCATTAACGATGTTTAACTTAAGTAAATATGTTTGAATTGATACACAATTAAAATTTGTATTCTGGGTCAGCATCCCATGTCTTTATTGAAATAATGTACCTAGCATTTACAAGTTTATTTGATTCATTTTATTTTTTAAGAGACGAACAAAAGAATTTGGCACATAAAATTAAAAAAAAAAAAAAAAAGTCCACAATCGTTTCATGAGAATTTTAACAATATTAATGAATTTCAAACTATGGGAATTTGATATATATTCTAGAGTGATGTCTTCAATTTAAATATTGTGTATAGTTATTTTCTGTTTTTTTAAGACGCATAAAATTATTTCGATACATTGCGGTCGATAGCGCTTATGTTTGAATTATTAAAAAAGTAATAATAAAAATAAACTCTTTCGTTATGAAGTAGAAAGTGCTTATTGCTTATAACTTCCTCTTCCAAAAAATAATATTTTTCAAATCAGAAAATTTATGGTTATTTAAGATCATTTTTGTGATGTGAAATTTTATATCGAACATTAATCATACATACCAAAATCAAACACTTCTCTACAACTTTCTAAAGAGTATTCCTTGTACAAGACAATTTTTTCCAGAGATGATTTTAAATGTTGATGATAATAAAAAATTTCCAGACCAGAAAATTTATGCGATTTCTCAACATTATTTTATGCCACGAAATTTTATTAACACAGATCCAGCTGTCTCCACAAGTTTTTAAAAAATTATCCATGTATTTTTCCATTTGTTATAATTTTACATATTGATTTTTGAGAAAAAATATTTTCAGAGCAGAAAATTTATAAATATTTAACGTTGTTTTCACGACCAAAAATTTTATATCGGACATAACGGTAATAAACTAAAACCTAACTTTACAACATTGCAAAAAGTATTCATTTGAACAAGACGAATTTTTCAAGGGATGTTTTAAAATATTGATTTTACAGATAAGAATTTTTTGAACCCAGAAAATTTATTCCTTTCGACACGATTTTTCTTGATACGAAGAAATTTTAATGTATAAAAGATCCTACATTTCTCAATAAATTTCTAAGAATATTCATAATACGGACTTTTCTAGATATTATGATTTTAAGCACTGAAGTTCTTTTTAGACTAAAAATATTATAACTACACAATGATAATTTAGAGGATAGTAAATTTGATATTGTTTTCACTAAAACCAAATATTTCTCTAAAACATTAAAAAATATATTTATTGCGCCAGTGCCAGACATTTTTTTTTTTTTTTTTTTTTTTTTTTTTCAATATTTATATTATTGATGTAGAAAACTTTTCACAGCAGAAAATTTATAAATTTTCATAATCTTTTTATGCCCTGAAAGTTCATGTTAAAAGATATAATATTTTTGAACAAAATTCTAATAACATTTTATACACGCATTTTTACAGATATTATGATTTTAGTTATTGATATTATAGAAAAAGAATCTTTTTCAGGTCGAAAAATTTATGACTAATCATATGAAATTAGAAATTCAAAACACTTCTCTATTACATCCTAAAGCGTATTCATTGTACCAGACGAAATTTTTCTAGGATGTTTTTTAATATTGATCTCATAAATAGAAAAAATTCCAGAGCAGAAAATTTGACTTTTCAAAATCATTTTTATGGAATGAAATTTTCTGTAAAAAGAAGCTAACATTTCTAAATAATATTTTGTAAAAGCAGTAAATACACGTATTTTTCCATGTATTGTGATTTTAGATATTGATCTTGTAGGTAAAATTTTTTATTTTAATTTTTATTTTGTTTTATTATTTTATTGTTTTATTTATTTACTTTTTTCAGGCCGAAAAATTTTTGCCTATTCAAACATCATTTCTATAATATGAAATCGCATATTTTTCATTTTTAAATCACACATTTCTTCACAACATTCTAAAATGCATTCATTGTATTAGACGAAAATTTGGAGAGATATTTTTTAAATATTGATCTTACATCTAGAAAAAGAAAAAAAAAAAAAAAAAGAAGAAGAAGAAGAAAAAGAAAAAGAAAAAGAAAAATTCAGACGAGTAAATTTATGACTTCTCCAAATCATTTTTATGCTATGAAATTTTACACAAAAATACCCAACATTTCTGAACGACGTTCTAAAATGTTGTTAATTTTCTTTTTCTTTCTTTCTTTCTTTTTTTTTTTTTTTTTTTTTTTTCAGGTATTTAATTTTACAGATTTTTTTTAGACCAACAATTTTAAGACCACTCAAAAGTAATTTCTATAACATGAAACAAATAATCATCATACTGAAATCAAATACTTCTCTACAACGTTTTAAAATTATTCGTTATACAAGTGGAAAATTTCCAGGTATGTTTTAAATACCAATCTTACAGAGAGGAAAAAAAAAAAAAAAGAATTCAGACCATTAAATTTATGACTTACAAAATAATTTTTGTACTACGAAATTCTAAGGAAAAACATCCAACATTTCTGAACAACGTTCTAAAAAGTAGATTATGCACCCATTTTTCTAAGTATATTATGATTTGAATTACTCATGTAATAAGAAATTTTTTCACAAACTGAAGAAATTACCACTACTCGAACATCATTTTTCATATCTATAACATGAAATAATACCTTTATCATACTGAAATCAAACACTTCTCTATACCATATTAAAACTTTTCATTGTACAAGACTAAATTTTCCTGGGATGTTTTTAAATAATAATAATGATAATAATAATTCAGACCAGAAAATGTACAACTTTTCACATTCATTTCTATGCATTGAAATTTAATGTTAAAAGATATAACATTTCTGAACAACATCTAAAAAATAATTAACAAACATATTTCCTAGGACTAATG
Organism: Salticus scenicus; assembly: GCA_963930645.1. Lineage (NCBI taxonomy): Eukaryota > Metazoa > Arthropoda > Arachnida > Araneae > Salticidae > Salticus > Salticus scenicus. Next base: position 226,532,171 of record OZ005657.1, read on the forward strand.
ATTTTAATTAATTTTACATTTATTTATTTAACTGATAGAAAAATTTTTGATTACTCAAAATTATGTCTATAACATGTAACCTGACATTCATCAAGTGGCAATCAAGTACATTGTTACAGCATTTTAAAAATATTCATTACACAAGCTGAAATTTTCGAAGGATGTTTTTAAACACTGATCTTACATTTTTTAAAAAGGCGAGGGGGGGGGGGGGATTTTAAAACGAAAAGATCTAATATTTCTGAGCAACATTCTTAAAAACAATTAATAAATTTATTTTATTTTTCTAGATAATAATTATTTTATTTATTAATAGATTTTAATTTTATAGGTCTTTTTTTTTTCTTTCCAGACCGAAATATTTATGACTATCCAATAATTATTTGTATAACATAAAATAGGACCTTCATTATATTGAAACCAAACACCTTTCTACAACATTTGAAATGTATTCATTGTACATCACGAAATTTTTCAAGGATTTTTTTTTTTTTTTTTAATACTGACCTTACAGATAGGGGGGGGGGGAATTCAGATCAAGTAATATATAACTTTTAATATAACTTTTATGCCATGAAATTTTATGTAAAAAGATAAAACATTTCTTAACAACGTTCTAAAGGATAATTAATACACGTTCTTTCCTATATATTATGATTTTAAATATGTACTTTATAAATAGAAACTTTTTTTTTTTTTTTTTTTTTTCTCACAGAAAAATTCGTGAGTACCTCAAACACCATTTCTATAACATGAAATCGGACATTCATCGTACTTCTCTGCAACATTTTAAAAATATTCATTGTACAAGGCAAAAGTTTCCAATGATGTTTTTAAATATTGATGTTACAGATAGAAAAAATTTTCAGACCAGAAAATTTATGACTTTTCAACATCATTTTTATGGCATAAAATTTTATGTTCAAGGAACCGACATCTCTCGTACCTGCGAGGCACATTTTGAATTCGCTATCGAAGCAACGAAGCGTCGAAAGCGTTTAGACACACCATGTATCAAAACTCTGTCTTCCCCAAATACAAGGTCATTGGCCGAGTACATCAAATTGAACACAGCAACAATGAGAAGAAATAAAACTAGATGAGAGCTCTTTTATAGGACAAAAATACATCAAGTGGAAATGAATTGTTCTATCACCTTCCCCCACTTCCCCTTCTTTCTCTGACTGCTTTACTATATTTTCCTTCATAATTCTGTTAAAAATGTTACATTTAAATACAAAACGATACTCTGTTGCAGCGGCATGAAAAGTCTTCGACTGTTTCAAAAATCAATAATAGCGATGTTTACATTTTTTTTTTTTTTTTTTTTTTATATATAAACTGTAAACAGCAATTTGAGCAATTTTAGAAAAAAAGGACTAGATGGAATGAAAGAGATATTTTTAGTATACAAATTATTAAATTATTAATATAATTATCTTTCAAAGCCAGAATAATTAGCGTATTTATGACTATTATCGATAGTAAAGTTATATATATTTAATTCTACATTAGAACTTTTCAAAGTACAAAATTACATTTATGAAGTTTAATTTAAAAATACGAAAATTTTTGAATGTCTTTTTTGTAAATGGAGTAAATAAGGTACTAATTTAAATATGAGGACACATTGCTGTATTTAGCATTACATTAATAAAGCTTAAAATTAAAGTTAGTGGGGGATACAATAATGTGTTAATTATCAGTAATATATACAAAATTTTTAATAGTAAATTTAAATAATAACAAGTAATAAAAATTATTTTTTTATAAATGATGTTCATATATGTGTATATATATATATATATATATTGGTAATCAGAGCGTACAGCTATAATTTAAATACTATTAGAAATTCAAACAATTAATATGATCAATATTAAAGACTATTAAATCAAATCAAAAATGAAAAAAAGTCAAAGCAAAATTAAATAAAACAAATTAGACTTCGATAATAACATGTTATATATATATATATATATATACATCAGAACTGAAAACTGTGTGAAACAAGGCAAAAGCCAAACAAACAAAATAGAAATATATATATGTATATACATAAGCTTTAGCTAGTATATATCCTTTATTTATTTATTTATTAACATTGAAAATTTTCGTCGTCTAAATGAGAATTTGCTCGAAACAAAAGCGATTCGAACTATTAATCAATATAATTTCAAAATTCTTTCAATTGCCAGTTTTCGAACCCCCAATTTTAACAGAAATATCATTACATAAATATATTTCTCGGAAAATATTTAAGGAAAGAATTTTGAATTAAAGAAAAATAACGTGACAGAAACTTTAAAAACGCAAAAAATAATAAGTGAATTGAATTATTATGATTAACAATATATATATTAAAAAATAATAATAATAACCATTCATAGGTTTTAAAGTTGGGCGTTAAGTTCACAGACAGAATAATATTTCTGTGTTTCAATATATGCCAGCATAGTTAGCGTATTACTGAAATAGAAAGTTGTTATCCATATCATTTATTATTATTATTATTATTATTATTATTATTATTATTATTTATAAATCTCTTTGCAAAGTACAAAATTATAATTATAAAATTTAATTTAAAATATTAAATATTTTGATCAGCTTTTTGATAAGAGGTGATGTTTTGCTAATAAATAAACTATAAGTATTACTTGTTCTCATTAAAATTTATTATTATACTAATAAGTAAATATTTATGATAAAAACATTTTTCTGCCTTTATCCCTACTAAATTTTTATTTATTTATTTATTATTAGAAATGTAATTTTTTCCTCAAAAATTTGTTTGAAAGGGGGAAAAAAAAAAAAATATTTTTTCTCCGCGATTTTGAATTTGATTATTAGCTATTAATTTCTTTGTTTAAATCAGAAACATTAAAATAAGCCAGAATCTCATTTAAAATAAAATAACAAATGTACAAACAATATTGGAAGTATTTATTATTGATATTATTTCTAAAAAAAGTTAAACCCAAAGATAAGCATTGAAAATAGAATAAATAAATAAATAGTTAAAAAAAGGGGTTATATTAAATTAAATAATTTATTAATAAGTGTATTAATTATCTAATTAACCAGTTTCCTAAAATTATTATTATTAGTAGTAGTATTAGTATTTACCTCTTCAGGAATATGAGAAATGTAAATTAAAAATTACAGTATAAAATGTTAGCAAAAATAAAATAAATAAATAAATGAATAAATAAATAAATAATAAAATTATAATGAAACGTGACTTCTGAATCAAACAATTTGTGCGTCAAAACCACATTCTACAAAATTTTAAATAAACGTAACATTTTTCACGCATATATAGAACACACACAAGCACTTTAAAGGTATTTAATATATTAAAAAAAAAAAAAAAACTTTAAGCAAGCTGTAGACGGCAGGTGATAAAAAAAGGGGGGGGGAGGAATTTTCTACACGTAGTTTCGGTATCTTTGACATGCCAAGAGTTTCTGTTGCGGGGGAAAATGGTTTGCGACAGAGGACACTGACCCTTCCAACAACAGGGTTATAGCAATTTGGCGACAGTTTCATTTTCCTGTACGCCAGCGAAGAATTATGGTAATATTTACCGGATGGTTTGTTTTGGTTGTGAGTGATTACTCGAAGGTAGAAAGTGAATGAGGAAGGTTTATTTTCCGCGTGTCTGTTTCATTGCACTAATTTGCAACTTACTTTTTTTTTTCGCATTCACTTTCTGTCGGAGGAAAATAAACTTTATTTGCCAATTATTATTATTATTACTACTATTATTTCGTAGGTACTTAATAGTTAACCAATGGTTCGTTTCACTGTAAGTCAAGTCAAAATAGTGAAATGGTCTGAAAATATTTGTCTTACACAATTTGTTTAGTAATGAATTTTTGTATTTCATAAGTTTTAATTTCAGAAACAGTGATGACTAATTAAACGTGTAATTAGATATACACGATCGACGCATATATTTCGGAACGGCTTTCCTTAACTTTTATAATTAGTTTGAAAATAAATGAATAAATAAATTATGAACAAGTAATTTTTATTAAAAACACGACTTTTTTCACTCAGTTCTCAATTTTAACAAATGAAAAAGAGAATAATTCAAAAAAAAAAAAAAAAAAAAAAAAAGGTTCTCTTACATTTTTTTTTTTTTTTTTAGTAACTCAGAATTAAGAATGTCCTTTCTGAAACTTTGAGGTTCATTTTTAGATCGGTCTGGATGGGAATATGGGAGACATAGATTATATTCCAAAGGCTTTTTTTTTTTTTTTTTTTTTTATGTAAATGAGTGAAAAATCGTTTTATTGCATCCTTGTACACACACGCAATGTATGTAGAGGGATATAATAAAAAGTATTATCATTAGAAAACCTTCATTTTCGGAATTGTTCGTTAAATTGTTCGTACTTCCAATTGCGAAAATGTTTAAATAAAATAAGTAATGGTGTCATGCCGCGGAAAAATCCACAAAGCAGTTTAGGAAAATCATAAAATTTAAATTCTTATATAGTCCTCTCACAATTATATTTAGCAAAGGTAAAAAAAAAAAAGATTTTCTAATGTGAAAATTAAACAAAAATAAAATAAAATTAATAATAATAATAAAAATAATACGAATCTTTTTTTTTTTTTTTTTTTTTTTTTTTTAAATCTTTGGAACCATATATACAGCTATGCTAAAATTAAACATAAAAGTAACTGATTTCTTATTGGAAACCAAAACATCTGTAAAATAAATGAATATGTAACTCAGTCAGTTATAACCATAGAAGGGTGTTTCTTCTTATTCACTCTCCTTTATTATTATGCTAGTATGTCCTGATTTTTTTTACTAAATATAACTAGAAAAATCTAGAAAAGAAATAAAAAAAATTAGTTTTTCCTATTTCTGCAAAAATTAGTTTTTGTTAAAAATCACAAAAACTAATTTTTGCTAAGTTAAAAATCACAAAAATTAGTTTTTGCGATTTTTAACACCGCTTCTAATTTTATTTTAACCACTTTTGCAGCTGAAAATATATCCTTTTGACGAACGGTTACAAAAATGTAAATATATAGCAAGTTCATGGTAACCGTATTGGCACGATATTCAACAATATTATTTGATTACAAATTGTCAAAACTTGTAGGCTATTTAGTTTTTCAGGGGAAAATAATAATAATAATAATAATAATAATATTTTTAAACTAACAAGAGAATTTATTTGTCAGTAATCGAAAAGAGGGTTTACCATTCTATAATATTTGCTGGGTTATTTTCTTTCTGTACATTAAATCTGGTGAATTTCAAAAACTCTATACCTAGTAATTAATATTTTAATTTACTTACGATATTAGTTATTCCCTCATTTAGGTATAAATAAATTTGTCTATATTAAAAAAAAAAAAAAAAAATTACTATTATTTATATAAGTTTTCCACTTAAAGTTTCTATTTTTTTTTTTTTTTTCCTAGCATTTCCTTGGGATTTATAAATTATTAGCTCTTATTTATATATGTTTTATTACAGTAAAAATTTTCAACTATTCAGATTGCATGTTAAATGAATGAAATTAATTAACATTTTCCTATACAAAAATTATTCAGCATTTTTTTATTTATTTATTTTAAGTGATCATTACCTACGCATTTTTAAAATTGAAAATGCTTCTAATTCCTCTATTTAACAAATCTAATGGCCGTAAATGCGTAGACTTCTTATAATTTATGAAGTATTCTTCAGACAAAAATATGTTTTATAAAATTAACAAAACACTAGTGAGTTGAATAAATAATAATAATAATAAATACTTTTCGTTGTATAAACCAATCACAATTTTTAATAAAATTCTGTTATATAACTATGATTCATTTTAATGTCTGTAATTGTAGTACATAATTATTATGTCAAAATTTGAAATTTAATTTTATTTCTTACCTCACGGCTGCTCTCTACCTCTTAAAATTTTCCCTATCTCCTGCAGCGAATTCCCACTTTATTCTATGGGAAAATTCGTTTCGAGAACAACTCATTGCCTAATATAGTTTTTTAAACTTCGTTTTCACATTCAAAAAATTCACAAACATTAAATTTGTTCTCGTTTTCAAAATAATAATAATAATAATAATAATAATAACTTAATTTTTAATATTTCATTTTGAAGCTATATGTGCGAAAAATGCATTTTCTTCATTTTTTATCTCCAAAATACAATATAAAACTAGTATGTTTGGCCACCACGAGACTTTCTTTTATATTTTCCTAAACATATCAACTCAGTAAAAAGAAGATATATATATATATAAGCTTTATGAAGTGCATGCCCCCGAAGTGTTTATACTTCAAATTTTAAGCATTTTTATCTAATTTTTATTTCTGTGGTCCTTTATTTACTTTCTCCGTCATTAAGTTTAATGGTCCTTTTTTTATTATTATTATTCATGTCGGCGTAAGTAATTTAAATATTTTTTGTCTCTTATTGGTTCTTAATCTGTATCGCAACATTCTTATGTCAGTCTTTATGTTACAATCAGTTCTATTTTTGTTGTGTTGGTATTGTTTTGTATCTATTAATTGCTAAAGTTTTAAGGTTAAATTTTATTACGATATCTATCATTTATACACACACACACACACACACACATATACATATATATATATATATATGTGTGTGTGTGTGTGTGTGTATGTGTGTATTAAAATTATCTACGATGATGAATGTAGTCGATTTTTACCTTAGTAATACTAACATTAAATATCCAAAGAAAGACAGTTTTATTCTCTATAAGTAATCTCTTAAAAATGCGTTTACATAATGGTTATCTCACATATCAAGTTTCGTACAGTTACATGCCATAGAAATTAAGATTAGAAGTTAAGTCCCGTTCTCAGGGAAAATTACAGTATAGCAGCGCCACCTTTTGGCCGATATGCATCCAAATTAAATCAGCATAACGTCTCATAATGGCTTTCAAACATATCAACAAGCTTTGTTTGATTATTCGCAAGAGCGATTGGTACCAAAAGTTGATAGATAGTAGTAGATAGACACTAATAAAAACACTGATAAAAGTAGATAGACACTAATTTATGTTAAGGTGCATCTACATATAAACTTATAATCAATTCTGTGCAGTAGTTACTGAGACACAGCCTTCCCTTAATCTGTGGAAATCGCTGTCGAGCAATTGGCACCAAAAGTTTATAGGCACTAACTTATGTCAAGGTGCACCACCATATAAAAATATATGCAATTTCGTGCAGTAGTTCCTGAGATACAGCCTCCCCTAAAATTGCGGAAATCGCTGTATAGCAGCTCCACCTGTTGAACGATTGACACGAAAAGATGATAGACACTAATTTAAATCAAAGTGCATCTACTTATAAATTTATTCTGTATAGTAGTTCCTGAGATACAGTCGCCACAAAATTTTTGTCACATACAGACAGACATTTTCTAAAAATGATCAAATCGTGTTCTGGAACTCTCAAAACATGTAAATTCATCGAAAACCGGAAGTCGAAATTTTTTACGAATCCAATACTTTCTTCTATTGAATATAGAAGAAAATAAAAATTAAAAATCAATTTTTGGAAAACGAGAATAAATTTAACAGTTGTAACTTTTCTGTATGGGAAAACAAAATTAAAAAAAAAAAAACAGAAGAAGAAGAAAGATTAGGTAATGAGTAAGTCTCGAAACAAATTTATACATAGAATAACATTAAATTTTGCTACCGGAGATGATAGATAGAAAGCCTCTTAAAGTAAAAAATAAAATAAGCATCTGGACTGTCACTGCCTTCTTAATCACAGTAGTGAAAAAAAAAAAATTAATACCTAACGTATGTTAACTTGGAAAATACCATTCATCTGCAGCTATGAATATGGGGGTTTTCTTTATTTCCAGACATGTTTTGTTTGGCGCGTCATATCCCCGAGAAGATTTTGTTTAGAAATACCCATCAACTAACCCATCAACTATGGGACATTGAACCTACTACAGTCCTAGTTCCAGACAGATTTTTTTTTTTTTTTTTTTTTTTTCCAACTGGACCACGTGCAAGGTATTATTATTTTATTATTTATTTATTTAAAATAAATTTTGCAAAGGAAAAAGAAATGCTGAATCATCATTTCAATTTATTTTAAAACATATAAATAACTATCAGTTTACTTTCAAGTCGCTTGAGGGAGGGTTACGCCCCACATTCACTGAAACAATACTTTCAGAGGGTTTAAACTTGTTACTGCCATTAAAAATTTCTCAGAACTTCCTTTGACTACTCTCTGCATTTCCTGCATTAGCAGTAGATGTTTGAGAAAAAACGTCGATCTTCAGTACCCATCTTAAATGTTTTCAATTTTCGAAGACTGTTCATCGAACTTCGAAAACGACCTACTTTTTCCCTAAACCAAGTTTTTGTTACTTCAGCAGCATGACAATTTTCTATACTTCACGTACGGGAAGGAAGCAGAATCTCACTACCTGCCACTGTCTATTACAGCACAATAACACTTCGACTAGTGTTTAATTGAGAGCAATATTTTTAACTAAACTATAAATAAAACGAGCAGGTTGGATGAACTCTACAAGGAAATTCCTGCAGAGAAATTTTGATGTATTCTTAGAAAATCGTAGAGTGGTCAATGGAAAAATAGGCCAACGCTTTCAGGTATTGTATCAAAGTGTTGACTCTTACGGTGCTTGTTTATTTGTTATATCCAGACGTGATGTGCAGTAATTATAAGACCAGAAAGTGAAAAAATCTTTTCTCTAGAACTTTCGGTTCTAACAACAAATGGAAAAAACAAAAGGGGTTAATTAAATTCGATATACCTTATTAATTTGACGATTGCATCAGACCACTTTAATGATCCAGAATTTTTATTTCTCTATGCTAAATGATTTTCGAAAAAGGAAAATTGGAAGGTTTGGTTAGGTTATCAGTATACTTTTTTTTTTTCACTCTCGTGCTAATTAGATTAATAATAGGAAAAAAATGAAACTTTACTGCAAATTTTCGATTTTTTATTTGAGACATTATTACAATAAAAATTCCATTAAAATTACTCTTCCCTGGCAAGTCAGATATTTTTTTTTTTTTTTTTTAATCAGAAGTTTTATTTCATAAAATGAAATGTTTTTCTTCGCCTCTAATTCCTAGAAGATATATAAGTCTGTGTATAGATTAAAATTTCTCTGATGTAAAACGGATTTATATGTATACACAGGAAATTCGGGTATTTAATTTTTTTATTTTCGTACTCTTTTCATTATTATTTATTTATTTATTTATTTTAACTCTTCGTCACCATGGGAGTTTTCAAAATAGCTGCAATCACGCTGATAAACATAAGCTTTTGCTTTTTTTTTTTTTCCCGGGAGGAGTTAGGGGGGGGGGTAATTTTATTGGACTATTTCATCATGGTAGGTATTTACGAAGTTCATATCCTATTTAGTAAAATAACTTTTCAATTAAACTACGTAATTAAGCTTAAAAACGGACTTATCTGTGTAACGTGGATTTATCTGACTTGCGGTTTATACCCAAGAAATTACGGTATTTAAAAAATTTATATTATTTTAGTTTTCAAAACAATTTCAAAATTACTTTTAATTAAATCACAGCAGTTTCTTATTCCATTAATTTTCATAGAAAAAGAATATGTGTCACATAAATGAAACCTTTAAAAGCCACTCTTCGTAATAAACTAAATATAACAACTATCTTCGAAATTTATCTTAAGAGGTAACTGTGAGAAATAATGCCCGGAGAAATAATGCTGCCTATGTATATCAATACGATAAAAGCATTAGGTGTTATAGAATTCAAAAATAAAAATTTCACAGCACCTAATAACAAGGACATATCTTAGATTTATATTCTACTTAGAATTTTCATAACATGACTTGCTACTGTCCGGTGTTAATATTGCTAGCATCATCTCTGCTAGTATCGCTCTGTTCTTTTTTGAGACTTCACATTTACAAATTGAAATACAAACGAATTTATATCCTCAAATATCGAACTTAATCTTATCATAGAGTTAATTCTTTATATAGCTCGTAATGGAAATGTCATTAGGATCAAATTTTGTTTTATTTTATATGGTAAAGGATTGACGTTTGCAGCCTTTATATTTGCAGAATTTAGTCGGAGATCGTGTTATATCAAACATTTAAATTTGGTCTTCAATCTGTGTATGTATTTTTCAAGGTTAATTACTATCTTTTAATGATTTTAAAGGAAAAAAGAAAAAAATCTTAAGATTAAATCGCTTTCCGTTTAAAATAATAGTTTCCGAGGTTATTATTGTTATTATTATTTAATTAAATTATCTATCCCAATTTTCATATAATGTATATATTTAATTTATATTATCATTATTATATTCAGTTTATATTTTGTTTTTCAAAGAAAAACTGTATTATGTAAGATTTACTATTTTGAAACCTATCTAATGAGCCTTATTGTGCAAAAAATGACCGTAGGTGATAACCTACACCCATACACAGAAACCAATTGGAAACTTTCATTCATGGGACATCAAAAGGATTTCTGTGTCTAATCGGTGTTAAAAACAAAAGCACTTGTAATAAATGCAAAGTATATTTTACATAAGGATCAAATCTCTAGAAAATATAAAACGTGTTTTAGAATTAAATCATTATAACGACGGTTATTTAATTTTTGTATTATTCCAACAAAACAACTATAGAGGGAAATAACAAATTTAAATTTCAGTATAAAGTACAAAAATATGATTTAGGCTCTCGAAATTTGCTGTTTAAATTTCATTTGGCAGAAATGCTAAAAGAGTTGCCTTCCTAATTTACTTAGTTAAATTATATTTGAATAAGTAGTTTATTTATATTATAAAGAAGCACATTTCCACATTTTTCTACCAATAAATAAAATTACTTAAACATTCAATATTTTGATTATTCTACAATCCACATTATAATTAAATAACATATAATATGTATGAAAGAATTTCGATATAATAAAATTATCTATTAGAAATTACAGCATTTACTAAGTTGTGAAAATAGAAAGTTTATCAAAAATAAAAATAAAAATAGGGTAAATGCATGCGAAAATGAAAAAGAGGGACCCATGTTTTTAGTTGACAAATTATTACAGGGAAATTATTATGATAAAATTTAACCAAGATATATATCATTTATAAGTTTATTGTTAAAAATTATAGTTTAGACTATTGTCTTCATACTGATAAAGTAAACAAGAAAGAAAAGTCATACCATTTGCATAGATTAGAAGACATTTTCCATTTGAACTCGTTACACTATTTAAATTTCAATGCATGTTACCTCAGTGATAATACTTTAAAATACATTTTAATTATAAATAATATAAAACACCTCACAAAATTTATATTTATAGCTTTATTTTTATAATAAACCATGAAAAAGTTAGCTTTTGCATAATACTGTATAATGTCTAAAAATTGCATAAGTACCATTTATAGTGTTCTACAAATTTAGTGCAGTAAAGAAACAAATCATAACACAACTGAAAATGCACATCGACCAATTTCTACTTTTATCTTATAATGCATCTGAATATTTTTGTGTCATCCTGTAAATCAATCATTAATGCTAATTACGTTATATTCTACAGAAAACATGCTTTTGCACATCTGTATAATGTATATTAATTTCATTATGTTTTGGGAAGTATAAATATATCAAAATATGCCTTAAAGTGTTTCTCATAGACTGTAATGTATTCGAATTCTTCTGAGTCCTTGTACGTGCTACTTATGCTATTTTTAATAGGGAACGTGCTACGGAGAACATGTATTATTAGTTTCAAGGGGGATGCGCGCAAACAGACAAACGGAATTCATAAACACTTTTTAACATTGTTGGAAAAGTGTTAAAAACTTCATATTTTCCAATATTAACATCCAATTTTTACATCAAAATGCGAAACTACATTCTGATTTTAGCCTTACTATAAATTTGCATGATGTTTCTATAATTTATATTATATGGATATTTCTATATCCACAAACATTGAATCTCTAACACAGGGTTATTTTTGAGATAATTTGATATGCTAAGTTCTTGTTTTAAGTTTCGCATTTAATTAGCAGCTTTCTAATGTTCCTCAATATGAAATTTATTGCTTGAAAACGAAAAAATATATATATTTTTAAATATGCCATCAAAAGTTTTGAGACAATCGTTTTATTTATTATTTAATTTTATGAAATTAATCACTTGACTATGCGTTTCTTCAAATCATCATACAGATTTTTTTTTTTTTTTTTTCAAAATAACTCAAAATTATTTGAATGGTTGAGCGAAAACTCTGTATACGTATATTAGGAACCTCTAAACACACAGAAAAATGAAAAATCGAAACTTGTCAAGAGACGTGCCATCTTTGTGACACTAAACGTTTGTCAAGTACATTGACAAATTTGCACAAAATTACGCAAAATTTTAAGCATTCACAACACTACCTGACAATCCCATTTAGTCATGAGACACAAAAGTCGTTTTATTTTACCATGTATCTTTAATGTGCTTCGTCTGATGATTCGTTTTGGCTCTAAAACTTGTCAGATGACTAACTTCCCAGGTACAGTTTTCATTTTCCTCAAATTTGACCGGTTAGTCAGATGAGAGAATAAAAATAAATTATTTCTATTTTGTCAATTGACTAAGAAAAATTTGTTTGGCTAGTCCAAAAGCTGAGCATTATTTTTTTTTTCCTTTTTTCCTTTCTTTCTTTCTTTCTTTTTTTTTTTTTTTTTTTTTGTTATTTGTTTATTTATTTTTTGTCTCCTTCTGACAACTTGAGTTAGTCAACCGAAATCGAAAAATAAACCCATCGAATTTCGCGGGAAAGTGTCAGTTTCATTAATTCTGAAAAAGAAAATTTCGCTTAAAGTTATTTGCGAAACGCATATTTTTTATAAGAACTTTGTGTCATGCTAATCCCAGTTTTTGTATTTTTAAATCTAATAAACCATTTTCTAAGTATGATATGAAACTATAGCAAAGGAGCACGGCAATTTTTAATAACAGATAGAAAAAGAGTTTTTTTATTTATTATTAAAACAAACATTTAATTTTTTACCCCAACTAAAATTAAAAAAGACTGAAATCTGTATTCCATGCACGAAAACTTAAATAGAAATATCTTTCCACTGAGAAATGACACTAAGCGGCAAAATTTGTTCCAATGTATTTAAAAAAAAAAAAAAAAAAAAAAAAAAAAAAAACCTGTGTTACTTAGATAAGATATTTTTAACTATAAGTAAAATTTTGTGACCCCCCCCATCTCCCAGAAATTGAGCCAGGCCCAGTCTAGTTCGAGTAATAAATTAAAATAAATATATAAAAAAAAAATTAAACCCAACAAAACTTATAAAGTTCATCTTAATGTTTATAAATACTGCGTTATACACGTGTAAGTATACGCTCTCTAGTACCCGTTGCTGTAGCCGAAAATATAGTTTTAAAAGTTAAAATACTCAACGATGTGTTTATGTAGCTTATAGTATGTGTTTCGTCTGCTTGTTTTAGGATTTTCTGATAAGGAAAAAAAAATCATTTTCAGATTTTTTCAACTTTTCCTCGCTTAATTATGCCCACCAGCGGCCGATCGGTTCTGCGCTGAAAGCCGGTAGATGGGAGGTGCCGGGTTCGATCCCAGTTCGCACTCATCGACCTAGCCGTTCAGAGTTTTCCATGGTTTCCCCCCGAAACTCGCGTAAATTTGAGCTAGGACCCCTTAGAAAGACCCCCCCCCATGGACGGCATTCCCCTTGTATGCCTAGGACACATACGGAGTCAATCGGCCTTAAATCCTACAGCCAACCAACCAACCAACCTTACTTAATAACTTTTCATTCATTTTAATTACATATTTTAAAAAGTGTGTTTCTGCTAAAAAAAAAAAAAAAAAAATCTGTAAAAAATATGATACAAATATTTAGAAGGATACATACGCTGTGGTAGTTAGACTTTAATGTTTTATAATTAGAAATTAAGCCTTGATGCTAGCAGTATTTGAAGAAGTATTGTTTCTACATATAATGATCAATAAATAGCGTCGTTTAACTGTGATTTTCTTTTTTAATTAGAGTTATATTTTGTTAAGATTCCTGTACATTTAATAATATTAACCCCGATCAGGTTATAGTGGGTCATTGGATACCCGAGCTATTTTTCTTATTTTTCATCCGTCAGAATCCACGTATAAAAGAAATACCTATCTACCGTGTCCATGACTTTTTTCGTAAAAATACCATTCTTAAACTTTATTATGCAATTTGAATTTTTCAAATATCTCAATTTGTTCAAAAGTTATAAATTTTTAGTAGATGCCTGAATTTTATAGAAACGAGTGTATTTCTGATAAAATATGAAATATTTGTTAAAATTTATTTTGCAATATTCATTGTCTGCCCTTAAATTAGAAGTATTCAAGAATTTTATCACATTTTCTTTCATTACAATTTACGTGTTCTAACATTGCCCGGGTTCTTCAGCAACCTATGATAAACTGACAAGATGCCGAAACATACGATAACCTGATCGGGTTAATTTCTATTCTCAACTTGTTCTTCTGTAAATGCCTTAATTACAGTATCTCCTCCTCGTTTGAATTTTTCATAAGCTTTCTACTGAAAGAAACAAACTGAAGAGCAAAAAGTTCATATTAGTGGTTTTGGATTGTGCAAAATTTAATCTTATGAATTTTCAATAAATTTGTTTGAATCTAAATGAAGTTTCAAAGTGTGGTGTTTAATAAATTAATAGTTATGTTTTTTTTTTTTTTTTTTTTTTTTTTTTTTTAATGAGACACAACTGAAATTCTGTTTGTATTTTTATTTAGTATCTGCAATATTTATTAGAATGTAAGTAGTAGAGTAGCATCGTCTATTAATAAATAGTATGTATTATATAATGTTTATATATTTTTTCATAGGGCATGCTTGTGTATTAAACAAGAAAAAAGATCGAAATCACCCAAAAGAACCAGAAGATCGAATATAAATGCCAAGTGCAAAAACGTAATGTCAAATGAAGCTAATATAAATCAATGTGGAGTTTATAATTTAATCTCTAATTATGTATGCGTAGTAAATAATTGAAAATAGTATGCTTAATAAATAAATATGTTGTAAATATTTTCTTTTGTTATATTGGATGAGTTCTTGATAAAATATTCAAAAGTATTTTTTCTTCTTCTTAATGTATATATATATGTTGTTTAGAAACTTTTTTAATTTTAAGATTCTTTCCCTATGCTTTTGAATTCCCCTAAACAAAAGTTTTTCTAGGAATAAGTTCACTCACAAAAGTTTTAGGTGTGTAGAAAGAAAATTAAAAAAATTCATGTTGAATTAAAAATGGGGGAGGGGGAATCTTTTTGCAAAGAGTCTTATATCCCATTAGAAATATTAAAATTTTATTTTTTAAATATATTTTGTTCCTGTTTTATTCTGAATAATTTCATGTTCAGTTTTACAGTCTCATATTTTCTCATACTTAAATAATATAATGGCATTGATTTCATATCTGAATTTCCAGATTTCGCAAGCTTTTTTATAAATCCTAATTCAAGATTCAGTCAAACAAAATTTTGAAAGTAAAAATATTACATATTCTTTAACAAATAAAAATCTTCAAAACTACATTTATGAATTTTCTGTATTATTTGATATAAATTCTCTCTGAAGTAAAAAAAGTTACACAAATAAAAGAATAACTTTATAAAGTACTATAGTAAAAGTTAGAAAAAAATATCTTGAATACAGTAGTATCTCATGTTAACTCTAGGAATTGGTAACTATCTTTGTAGACGACAAACTACTAAACAAATGTTTATGTATGTTTATGCATTTGAAATATGAAGATTTTTTTTTATCAATGCTATATTAAGCATAATCAAGTTTTATTTTCGTGATGAAAGCCTTAATTTGATGAAAAAATGTCATACATCTAAACGTAACTCTAGGTTCTAAATACAAATGTTATGAACTATAGCTGCCACATAATTGCCACCTTTTATATAGTTATTTCTTGCCACTAAAGTTTTGACTTATTTAATAAATGAGAAATTTTTGTTAAATTTTAGTGGTAAATGAAAGTTTAAAAATGCTAGAAAAGAATATTTCTAAATATCAATTTTCTAAAAATTTGATTAGTAATCATATTATTGGTGATTACTCATATTGTTACATTTGAGAGGCTACGTTCATGAAGAGACAAGCTAATGTTAATCCATGGCAGCAGGTTCTTGGAACATTTTTTAATTGCATAATATTTTCAATTTCATGTGCAGTTTTTTTTTTTTTTTTTTTTTTACCTCAGAACAGAAAAACTATAACCAAAATTGAAAAACAGTGCAATCAAATAATTTATCAAGCATACGAACTCGTGGGATTAACAGCTTGTGAGTTTCTTTTATGATATGAGCATAGTCACTTAGCCCCCCCCCCCCTCATCAGTCAGCTCTATGATTTCTTTCATAAATTCTAATCCTATGGTTGTGGAATGCTATCGCAATCTCAAAAACTATCTCCTCAATGAATGCATATTGTTAACTATACTTTCTGTGACATCTTAAAGGGTGTTTTTTTTTTTTTTAATATTTCTAAAACATACACTTAATTTTGTATTTGATGTATTAAAATTACCGAAGTTAACGATTTTAACAATTCAAATAAAAATGTACATTTTGGAAATATTTTGCAATGATGAGACTATAAGAGACATGGTTTAAGAAGAGTATGCAGATTAACAGTTTAAAATATTCATTTTTGAATATTATAGACATAGTTTGAAAATACAAAAGCATTTACGTTCAGGTTTACCATTATAGTAAACAAAATCGGAAAGCTGATAAAAGGCTTTAATAATATTGACCTCTATTGGAAATCTATCTGTAATATTCATACAAATTCTATTTTTTTTTTCAGGGGGGGGGGGGTAGAAAATTTTGCATATAATCATATACTTGTAAAACAGAGAATTGTATATTTTTTTATACGTAATCCTTTTTTTTTAAGGAGACGTGGTACTTTTTACAGCAGTACTGCTGTAGGTGTCAGATAAAATCTTATATTCCCACTTAATATTTATAAATGGAACTACATTAGGCTTGTTCA
Organism: Salticus scenicus; assembly: GCA_963930645.1. Classification (NCBI taxonomy): domain Eukaryota; kingdom Metazoa; phylum Arthropoda; class Arachnida; order Araneae; family Salticidae; genus Salticus; species Salticus scenicus. The sequence continues at coordinate 226,549,305 of OZ005657.1, forward strand.
ATGAAATATATATTCAGGCAAAAGTTCTTATTGTTTTTTATGCTTTTTTTCCCCCCAAGATTCGAAATATTTAAATTGAGTTTTCTCAGTTTAAATTTTTTTTTTTCATGAATTCATGATCTTCAAATGCTAAAATTTCTATAGATATTAAAAAAAAAAAAAAAAAAAAAAAAAAAAAAAGATTTAATTTTTTAAAATATATATTTAATAGAACCTATTTAAAAGAATTAAGTATGAGTTTTGCAATATCTTTAAAATAAAAAATATTAAAAATAAAATATAACAAAAATCTGTTTTTTTTTTTTTTTCTTCTTTCCCTGAAATTTTTACATAGACATTCACTTTCTATTTTTTATCACGAAGACTAATCAATAAATTTCAAAATCATTCTTAACTCTTTTAAGTACGTTCTGTTAAACGTTAAAAGAATTAAGTCTCTTCTTAAATATGTGAAGCAGTTTTAGCATTTTGAAAATCATAAATTTGTCATAAAACGAAAACTGAGAAAACGCAATTTAAAAATTTCATAGCTGTAAAAAATATATCAAAAACCATAAGAATTGTTACCTATTTCATTGAATAAACAGACGTAATATAGTTCCCTTAATAAATAATAAACTTTTATATCAAACATAGTTTAGTGCTGCCGTAAAAGATACAAAACTCCCTTAATTTGACGAGCATTAGTACTTTTTTTTTTTTTTTTTTTTTTTTTTTTAACATACTGAACAGCCTTCTAATTTTACGGGCAATACTATTTTAACACACAAGGTTCTATTTTAATTTTACGGGCAACACTACTATTTTAACATACCAAGATGCCTTCTAATTTTACAGGCAGTGCTACTATTTTAATATACCGAGCTCTCTTTTAATTTTACGGGCAATACTACTTTTATTACAGGTTGGCTGTATGTTTCATCGCAACGTAAAATTACTGGCGATACGTCATTCATCCTCTAAATGTTTTTTTACGGGCTTTGTCTGGAATCTCTGCTGCCGGGCTTTGCCCGTAATTTTACTGCAGCATTTTTTACAGTGTACATAGTCATAATTTTACATATTTTTATACTACTTGATTGTTAATTAAAGAATTTATTTTTTGAAAACATGTAAGTTAAAAACGGAATAATAATAATAATAAAAAAATCACATTAGCTTTAAATTGCAAAAAAATCAGCTTTAAATTGCTGAAATGTTAAAAAAAAAAAAAAAAAAAAAAAAGAAACACAAAAATTACTTTGTTTTTTATAGTTTTATTTGAGTATATTTCAATAAATAAATAGTTTATTAGTTTATAGTTTAATGTGTTTATATTTTAATTCTAAATTAAATCTATTGTATTTCTATTTTGTAATTTAATTCGCTAATTCGATCGTCGTTTATTTTCACTAGCGTACAAATTGCATTTTGTATGTAATTACGTCGTAAAAATTAATTTTTAATAAATCTCTAAAATCCGAAAAATTCCGAAATCCGGAATCACCGCGGTCCCGCCGATTCCGGATTTTCGAGGTTCAACTGTACATATATATTGGATTAATCTTCCTCTTCAAGTATTATTAGACAGCTAGTCAAATAAAGACTAATTTCCCTTTTCATATGTTATCAGACATGCTAGTCAGGCAAATAGCCTTGATTAACATGCCTCTTCAAATATTCATTAAAAACTGACTCGCTTGCTTAGTCAGATACCTGGTGGCTGCTGACTAACCATCTGAATCAAGTGTAGATTCTGACTAACTTGCCTTGTCTGGTTAAAGTGGTTGATGTGGTTGATGACTAATCTTACTGGTCAGATAGTTTTGATTGTGGACTAGCCATCTTTGTTTGATAATATTAACCTTCCTAGTCTGGAGTAGTGTTTTGATGACTAGTTCAGCAAGTGCACTTTTTAGTTTTTGAGACTAGTTCAGCAAGTACACTTTTCAGTTTTGATGACTAGTTCAGCCAGTACACTTTTCAATTTTGGTGACTAGTTCAACAGGTACACTTTTCAGATTTGGTGACTAGTTCAGCAAGTACACTTTTTGGCTAGTCAGCTTTTTTGGTTAGTCAGTTCTGTATTGTCAGTTGAGCATTTTGCCAGGTCACTGTGACCAACTTATTTTTCTGTGTGAAGTTCAATTTCTTATAAAATGTTCAAAGATTGCAATTCATAATTTATTTAAATATTGTTTTCATGCATAAAATAATAAAACTACATAAAATATTTAATACACATTCAAAAATAAATAAATACGCGTAGTGTAAATGAAAATATTAAAAAGGAATAGGGGTTCAAAATTTTATATGTTTACAAACTTCAATATTCTTTTGCCCAATGTCTTCAAATGGGACATCTGAAGCTCAAATTAAGCTCCAAATGTCAAATTTCTGTATTGCTGTCCTATTTTTATTTTTATTTTTTCTGTTTCAATACGAATATGTCCCCATCTAATCTTAATTATTCTTAAATGCAAGATACAAATTCCAGACAAATAGTACATTTTTATTTCTTAATATAATTTGTCAATTAAGAAGATGATTTGTTAATTAAGAAGAATGGGATATCTTTCTCTTTCATCCTTCTTTTCTTTCTTTCTATCGGTTTTTGTCGACTGACCATGAAAAAGTAGGAACGAAAATGAAGGAGATCTTAAATATATTTATATATGTGTTATATTTACATACAATAATTCAACGTATGTCCCTGATGAAGTGTTGATTATTGTATGCTTTATTTTATTTATTTATTTTAATTTTCTTTTCTTTTCTTTCTCAACGTGACTTACACTTCTTTCATGGTAATTTAATATTAAATTTTTCATTACTTCCTGCGATATGTTTGAAATGGTCATATCATAGGTAATATCATAGGAAGTAATTAGTAATAAATTTATAAAGTGAAAAAGCCTGTAACAATTAACAATAAATAATGCTTATGTGGATGGATATTAGAGATAAAATCATGAAATACCATTATTATGATTTAAACAACCAATATGAAGGAAAATAGAATATATATATATATATATATAATAAATAATTTAATTCCTTTACAATACTCAGCAAATAAGAGAAAGATGAAAATACCAACAATGATATTAATATTTAGAAGGATTACTTATAAAGTTATTGTCACAAATACCATTTAAGTAAAATTCACCGATTAGTAAAATCATGTTAAAATACTTACACAGAAGAGAAATGACGTAGATATCACTAATGCCTAAAACAATGAGATAGTTTTTTTAAACCATTTATCGAGTAAATTCAGCAACACAAGATAAGAATTGCAAGAAATAAACCAAAATACTATTGAAATAAAAAGGAATGCATGAAGGAAAAATAGAGTTAAAAATGTTGAAACCCAGTACAGTTCTATATATATATAATGCAGACAACCCATATCTCTTCAGCCGGGCAGATAGGAATGTCTGCAAAAATAGAAGTAACGTTTCAATTTACGAAAAGGTGTAACCTAATATTTTTCATTATTGCCCGGAACAATTACATCGCTATCAAAACACAAATAAGAAAATACAGATCATAAACAACAACAAAAAAAAGAAAAACTTATACTGAAAAAGGTATTAATCTACTAAAAGAACAGTACTATGGAAATATTTACTGCTAAGATAATGTAAAGAACTTTTACAACCACATGGATATTGAGCTACGGTTGGAAAAGGAAAAAAAAAAAGTTGAAAGAACAAAATAAATGACAAAGGTTGAATTGCATCCAATGAAAATGTTTAGTAGGATGGAAGAGGCAGAGAAATCGGGTTTGTATGTACAAGTGTTTTAAATGGTAAAAGGCAATAGGAATATCAATATCCTGGTATTCTAGGTACACATATTTTAACATTAAAACATCCAGGAAAAATTTCTGATAAGCTGATATAATAAAATGCGAATAAAAGTTTAAAAACGCTGTGAGGCTTGTCTATATATATAAATGTGTATTTAAGTGTTTAAATTTAACAAAAAGTATTTAAGAAATACCAGCATAATTCTTGCTATAAGGAAAATAAATTTTAATGAATAATGTTGAACTACTTGGACTATTTTGAAGCACAGAATATTAAGAACGAACGAAAAGCATAAGAAGACGAGTTTCACCCCAATATTAAAAAAAAAAAAAAAGTGCATTTTCAACATTTACTGAAAGGAAAGGCAAACTCGTTTTCAGAGAGTTTATTAACTTCTTGTTTTGTCAATAGCAAACAAATTATCTCTCCGCCAAAAAATACTAGTAATTAACAATTTATCAATCTTATTGCCAAAGTGACAGAGTTTTAGTTCTTTCCTGTAATAAACACAGACAAATTTAGAAATTTATGCATTAAATCTAGCAATAGATTTAAAAAAAAAAAAAAAATCGTGTAGTTTCTAAATGTTAAATTGCTCTCTGAGAGAGAGAATATAACCAGCCATGAGATCATCGACTCTACGTTCGGTCATTGTAAGTGCGTGTCTGCGTGTGTGTATGAGCAGAATCCTCGTCATTCCACACAAAAAAGAGAAATTTCGAGTGTTCTTTTACTGTAGCGTGACAAGTGTGTGGCAGCCCATTGACCCATAAAAATACTCTTAGGATAGACCAAATCAGCCCTTGGCCATTTAATTATTCAAATAGAGAAGGATTTATTATTCTACATTTTCCTTCCAATAACATACAGAATTGCATAAGACATTCCAAAGTTTATTAAATTCATCCGTAAAGATTCTGTTTAGGACTATACAAATCAGCCAGCCATTGAGCCATTACAGCACACAAAAGTTTCGTAAATTATATTTTTTATCTATCAATATAAATAAATTTGAAAAGGTCTACAAAATTGTAGATTGCAAGATCAAATGGCACATTTATCCATAATAATCAAAATGAATACATCCAGGAATATTTAAAAGAAATATGAAACCATCCAAAATACTCGCGCTATAATATAAAAGAAATACCCACACTTGCCAATAAGGAACAGATTAAAAATACCAAACTGAGAACAAAAAGGAATACCCATCCATATACATGTATCAAAAACAACTTATTGTTTATTATCCCGTTGCTATAATTGTCCTTGATAAAGATATAACAATTTTTTGGGGAAATTTCTTTTCTTTTCTTTTTTTTTTCCCCTTTTTTAAATTTTTTCAATATCTTTTACTTTGTGTAACGCTTCACTTCCATATGTAAGTATTTATTAATACCTTGCTAATTCAAGTCTTCCTTCCTGGTGTTTGAACATCATAAGGTCCATATATATATATATATATATATATATATATATATATATATATATATAGACTTTTTCATGGATTTTGGTCCAAAAAATCTACGTAAATAACTAATTTAAAAAAATGTTTCGACATTTAATTAATCCTATGCAAAGGTTTAATTTTTTATACTTTTTTCAGAGGTCACATCATCCTATATTTTGAATGCTATAAACTATTTTTTTATTACAAACTTTGTTTTACTTAATCGTGGGAAATTTGCAACGAAATAAGGAAAAATTGCTGTAAAAAAAATAGTGGCTCTGAATATATATTATGCTGCGTCCTCCGTTTCTTCAAAAAACGTTTTATTTATTTATTTATTTTCTATCAAAGGAATTTTTTGAATCATAGAGTTTTGCTGGAATGGTATTTTCGAAATGCATAAAAATAATACCTAGGTAACGTTTCAATGCTCGCCGATTAATTATATGCCTTCGAATCCAACTTAGAAAGTAAAAGATGAAACGGTGACCATGCATTTAACAGGTAGAACACCTTGAACTGAGAAAAATGGTGATGTCATTTCGGCTACTGCGAAAATAAAAAATTACAGAATAAAATAAAATTATTTCGATTTCTGAAATAACTGGTTTCTGGTGATTTGCTGATTAAATTGCCAATAACTACTAAATGCCGCCAGAGAATGCGACATTGGGAAGTATACCCAGACATGTTTTTGATTTTTAACTTCATGTCTCTAGTCATGCTGAGTAAGCCCACTATTCTCGATGAAGTAGTCATGTGATAATAGTTTGTCACAGTGGAAAGCAGTTTCATTGCTTTACACCTACCAACGTTTTCAACAAATAACTTATTTTTTCCTAGACAATGTCTGTTGTAACAAGCTATAATGTAGTGAAAAAACTTTATAACTAGAAATAGCTATGCGAAAAGTTATTTCATTCTTCAAAAATTAGGAAACTTGCTATACATTACGAAAACTAATTATTTTAACGTATAAAAATTTTAAATTAAGCATAAAATAATAAAATATTTTCTATCACAACACGATTTTAGTAAAAACGTTAAACGTTATTCAAAATTCTATAAGAAAGGTAGAAATAAATCTATACTAATGAGCTTTATGAAATGGGGTATAAATTCAAATTCTCTACTGAAAATTGCACTATGCACCAGTTTATGAAAACTATGTAGCAGCGTATTCAAAAATTAAATTAAATAAATAGGAAAAAAATATTTTTATACTGAAGTAATTTTAAAATGAAATATTAACGTTACGTTTTAATAAAGAATTGTTCAGAAAATTAAAAGATTCTTTTCAGTTTTCGAATATTGAAATTTGAAAACTTTTATTTCATTAATAGGTAATAAAAAACTAACTGTACAACAATAAACTACAGTTTTCTTGGATTTTCCTTAACGCGTGCAATCGCAAAAATTTATAAATTTTTTCTTCCTTCTTTTTTATTTCCTTTATTTTTTTAAATTCCATTTTTAACATCGTTAATAACCATTTCCTTACATGTGTACAGTTGAAGGTTATTGACTTTTTCTCTTCAGGAACTAAGAAGATAGTTTTTAAAAAGTAATTTCAATAATCTTTTTCTTCAATGCGTCACAAAGGGAAACTTCGAGTATTAGATGACCTTTTAATACAGACTTAACCTATATTTTATACTCACATCATGTAAGTAAGGTAATAATAATTAGATAAATAGTAAACACACAGGAAAATTTCTTTTATTTGAAACTAGTTCCGCTATTTATACAGCGAAAAATGCAAAACTGAACACCAGAAAATAATAATATAAATAATAATATTCATTTTTCATACTTTTTAACGTATTATAGTCGGTTTGTAAAGAGTATGTGAAGTGTCATTGTTACATATGATGGGATATTACACCGGGCCCTACGGCTTAAAATAAATTCAAAATCACTACGAACATTAATTCCCGAACCGAGAATCAAACCCGGCACCTGAAGGGTAGAACGCTAACTAATCTGCCACCAGATGGAGAGGCATAAAAAGAAATGTGTAGCTATTTTATGAATATTTCACAATGAAACAAGCTAAACCATTGAAATGAAAATTTTTAGAAATATTACAAATTATTTTGTAATGAGTATAAAATGAACAAACCATTAATGCTACGTGTAATTATAATTTAAATAATTTTAAAATGTCTTGTTAAAAAGAATAATTCAGTTTCCTTTCTTTCTTTTTTTTTTTTTTTTTTTCATTTTTTGAATAGCCTTGTAAGGGAAAAAACAATCTGTGATTAACTTCAGAGGAAGGGAAAGAAAAAAATACCCAAGAAAACAAGTTCGGGAATTAATTTCCTACTATTAAAGAGGCCAAACTTAATCCTAACTATAAAAAAAGATTTGACAATTTATAAATCACAGACCTGATTTGCTTGGATTAATAAATAAGCCCATTACATCTTTCTAAATTATCTCCCTTTTTTATGGAAAAATTACGCGTTTTTTTATTCTCATTAGCAAAAACTTTCTTTAATTAATTTATAAATGCAAAAAGTCATATGAGAGCAAAACTTTCGCAAGTAAATACTATAATCTGGCAAGTGACAGGAACAAAAAAGAAAAATGCGCGATAAAAAATGAAATTACGTACAAGTACATAAAAAGGAACAGCAAATAATAATAATAAAAATCAATATATACAATAGTTATGTGTATAATACTTTAAAAACTTATAATATATAATACTTTAAAAACTTGCATTAAAAAAGTATTGAGTTACCAATAACGGTAATAATCAACTAAGGTTTTTTTTTTTTTTTTTATGTTTGAAAGTATTGAAAAGTAAAAATACTCTAAAAGTATGAAATAGAAAAAATCATGCATCTGCGATTTAATTTTATTTTTGTTTTTATTTATTTTATCAGTCAGAGAAAACTGAATAGTAACAATGACTGACAAAAAGCAATTAAAAATTTGATTATGAAAGAGGTTTAAAATACCTATTCTGATTTCTATAATTTAAAGGGGGGGGGGAAGTGCTAAAAAACTTAAATAATAATAATAATAATAAACTGGTGTGGAACTCACACTCCCCTGTCTTACCCCACTAGTTTTAGAAACTGTTTTTAAGAAAAAGGGTATTCCATATATTTCCCTTAATAATTATTCCATATTACCCGCTTGCTCCATATTACACTTTTTTTTTTACTAAAAATTTGGTATGTAAACTTTATTTTATGTAACACAAAATCATCGAAACACATTAACAACACTTGAAGGTTTACAATAGTCGAATCCTCAACGATCCAAAATACTTCAATTTATTATGGTGAGTTCAAATAGAAACAGTATTCCATATTCACCTACTTTCCCCTATATTATATTTCTGTGTGAGAAAGACTACCGCTCCCACACTCAGTTATTGTACCTGCATTCATAAAAAGCTTAAGTTTGTTATAAAATTAAAAAAATTACTTCAAATTATTCAAAGAACATCTACACTTTTTCTTTTATTTATTACTTTTTAAGTTATGCTGATAATAACAGGTAGTCAGGTCAACCGCTAGAAGCTTCATTTTCGTATTCATGGGACCTCAAAACGCGTAATTATTTTAAAAATTTAACGTCAAAAATTGACTCCAAACAACATTTGTTCTACCATATAAGTAAGAAAAAGTAATTATAATTCTTAAGCAATTTCCTTGGGAAAAGTAAGCACTTTCAGCAATTATATTCAATACGAAAAGAATGTTTTCGCTTTATTTTAGATAAACGTATATATAGTATATAAACTAGATACGCACCACACAGTGTACTTAAATTTCAAACAGTAAATGAAACACATAATACCACTTGAAATATGCTTTGAGGAACTTCCAAATATAGGCCCTAATAAATCCGAATTCTTTTGTGTAACCCTGTAAACGAATAATAAATATTATGCTTACCATACTGTATATAAAATATGCTGTTGTTTATTTTAAAAAAAAAAAATGTATATGTTTATCTTATTTCGTTTAGTGTAGTGTGAAGATGTTATAATGCGCGAGGATCAACAATTAATCCTAACAGATGCTTTTGTAAATTAAATTCCAAACACTAAAATAGACACGATATTTTAAATAGAACCGCTTGCCGATATCAGTCTATAAAGCAGACTTGATTCACTTAAACTATAAGTGCATTAGATAAATTAAAAAAAAAAAAAAAAAAAAAAATCGGAGTTGTATCACAATATTTCGATGTATTATTAATAAATCACTATCTAAAGATTTCAAAAGAAGAATATCGGAATAAATAATATTACGTATCTTATTTAATTCTCCATTAAAAAATAAATAAATAAATAAAATAAAATAAAAATAAAAATAAAAAGGATTATTTTTTCCAAACAATCAGAAGTCGAACAACAGAGCTAAAGAGAAAAAAAAATGACAGCAATTTTTATGAAGGTCGAGGTCTATGAAGAAACACAAAAAAATTGAACATTAGAGAAGAGTCATTTAACAGTGTGACCTAAAAATAAATAAGATATTTACTATTCAGCTATTGCATCGGATTTTTTCTAGGACACATAGTGACAGTTTGAAGCTTATGTATCTAATAATGATTTTTATTATAACCTTTTTAGACAGGATATTAATACAAATGAATAACATTTGTGCACGAGAACTTGATTCATTTCAAAAATTTAATTTAACACAACATGAAAATGATGTGATTTATTTCTCATTCAATGATTTTATTCATAAAAAAATCAATTTCATAATAATAAGGGGTTACTACTACATAAACTAAAGAACGATTCGATCAATTAATGTTTGTGTCATAGATCGGCATATGAAAAGAAACAAGGTTTCCCTTTTGTCGTCACTTATTTAATTCAAAATAATACAGTGTGTCATTCGCACGACTTTCTCTTACCCTGAATTTTAAAATTATAAAGAGAGATCGCAGATTAAATGGTAAGATAACAAGTATGAACCTACTTTGAAAACAACATAAAATAGGTTTAAAAACAATTATGTTTGACATGCAATTCTGTGAGGGGCGGGAGGCTACCGCCCCCTCAACACCCCGTTTAAATGCAGTATCTATTATTACAAAAAAAAATTTCAAGGCAGTTATTAAAATTAAAAGTTTATTCCAGATTATTCAGAGAATTTTCCTACGCAAAACGTTTTGAAAATTAAAAATCTTGCTCAAACTTTTCAAGTGGCAACATCATATGACACTTCAAAATACCAAATTTTAGTCCTGCAATCACTTGTTTTTATGTTATATTTGTAATAGACATATACACAGATCAACCGATAAAAATTTGACATTCGTATTCAGAGCAACTCAAAACATGATATTATACAAAAACCAGTGCTGAAAGTTTAACTTCAAAAAGTACTCCGTCTACTGTATGGGTAAGAGAAATTAATTTACATTTCTCAGCAGTTTTCGTCGACGTGGTATAAAAGTAGTAAAACACTTAAATTCAATAGAAAAGAATGTTTTCGCCTAGTTTTAGGTAGCTAAATATTGTTCATAAACTATATACATACACCTTGTGTACTTAAATTTAGTCTTATATGAAAAACACATAACACAATCTGAAATGCACTTTCTAAGTATAGCCCTAATGTAACTAAATGCTTTTCGGTAGCCCTGTGAACGAATGGTGCATAATTTTAATACCATATTGTGCGCAAAACATGCTTTTATGCATATAAAAATATATGCGTATTTCATTTTGTTTAGTACAGCTTATAAATACTTAACAGAACCTACCACAAAATTTGGCCGATAGACCTAATGTATTTGAATTCTCTTCGATGTCCCTGTACACGAATCATTTGCTTGATCTCAACGAAAAATTTAATGTAGCATCCCTATATGATATAAGAAATGAATACATATATTTAATGTAAAAACTGAAAACTATGTGAAACAAGGGCAATATCCAAACAAATGAAACTGAAACCATATAAGAAACCCTATATGATACATATTTAGAATACCGAGTTTGGACAGTCTTCTACTATTTGTTCTTGAAATATGCTGATAATAGGCACACACACACAGACCCACAGACCAACTGCTAAAAACATGTTTTTCGTATTTAAGGAACCTCAAAGCGTGTAAAAATAATAAAAACTCAATTTTGTCTCAAAAACAACCTTTGCTCCGTAAGAGAAAATAAAAAATAAACAAAAAGCAGCAGCATCTAAATAACAAGAAGTTTGAAAGGTAGCAAGACCAATATATATTGGTCTTCATTTTATTAGCTTCAGAGTTAATCACATATGTGATTAACTCTGAAGCTAATAAAATGAAAAACTGTTGTTAAATTATGAAAAGTAAGAATTTTGTAAGAAATCGCTGTAAATTGAATATACACGCAAAAAACGATTTCACGTTCAAATTTACCAGCAAGACCCTTCAAGAGGAGGCGGGGGGGAGGCACGAGTGCAGCGTAAAAGCAGCAACATAAAAAGGCTTGTGCTTTGGAGTAAGACCGATTAACAACATTTTCATCTTAGGCCTAAGAGAGATACTCTCTGTGGGGAGGGAGGTCTTTCTAAGGGAACCTAGCCCGTGCTTACGTGGATTTCGGAGAGAATCACGGAAAACTTTGAACAGCAAAGTCGACGAGCGTAACCTGGGTTCGATCCACGCAACGTAAAAAAGAAAACAGCAACTCTACAATTGTGCCTCTCTTGTGTAATGAATAATATTTGGAGCCGAATCATTTGTTGCATATTTTTTAAATTTTTGCTTTATTTCATTAGAAATTTCTTATTCTTCATGACACTCAAAGTACCTAATTTGAAATTAGAAAAAAAAAAAAAAAGAAAGAAAGAAAGAAAAATTGAAAATCTAATTAAATAAAATAGATTTTCTATTTAATGTTTATTTTTATGTGAAATCTACCTCATTACTTTTTAGATAAACTCAGTAGTTTTGCATTAAGTAAGTGAAAATTATGTTCACATGTTGATCGAGAAAGATTGTTGCACTGCTACTGTATCATTTGAATTTCACCCAATTAAAACATAAAGAAAAAGAAACGTAATGGAGGTTGAGTGTGATAGTGCAGTTTTAGATAAGAATAATAACTGTAGAAATCTTGAAGGCCACATATTTTATTCTTGTATACTCACTACGAAACTTTTTTCCTCTCCTTTTATTTGGATTTAGAAAACACGTTGATTTAAAACGCACTGCACTGGGAAAAAAATTCTGTAACTGACATCTAGAATCTAAATTGTGGCTCTAGAAAAAATAGTTCCATGTCATCCTTATAAATTCTAGTCCCCTTGGAAAGCGAGTTCTAGAAGCCCCTATTAGAATTCTAGAGAGTTTGCCTATATTCTCGAGGACAAAGTTATTTAAAAATCTCTGCAAATAAATGAGACTACAAGAAGCGGGTTTCAGCAACTATCATCTTGGTTTGTTACCAAATTCTAAAAAATCAAGCGAGAATTTCTCGCAATACAAATGATTCAGAATATTTAGAGTATTCAGAATATTGTTTCACCATCTAGAAATGTGTACACTAGAAATTCTCGATAATTTCATCTATTCAGTTTATTGGAGTGCCTTATGCGCATAGCTCGGAAATCTATATTTCTAGTTAAGGGATTTAGAAAATGGCTACTGATTCATTCTTATGGAAGGCGGTATATTTTTTTTCTCAGTGTGGGCAGCAAAAATAAATTTATTATTCGTGTTTTAATATATAAAATCTACTGCTTGAAATATATTTATGGGTTAAGTTTTATATGCTCGACTGATTACATTAAAAATAAAGGAATTCCCTAATTCAAAATATAGCCTTATATGATGATAACAGGTATAAGTGTTTCAGAAGGCAGTATTAGTTTAAGCCTGCTGAAAAATAAAATATTTTAAAATAATAATTTATTTACTATATTAAATTTATTCATAGAAAACTTCTTTTTCATCTTCCGAAATATGTATGTTAAAAAAATCAAGTCAACAGTCAATAGGAGGAAGAAACTCTATGAATTATAAAATATTTTCATGTGAAATAAAAACTACAAAATCTTGTCATTTATCACAACGCGGTGTGTGCTTAACTGTTTGATTTAATCATATGCAGACTTATCAACATTTCTAATTTATTCCGTAGCATTGTTAATATCCGCCCTCTTTCCGCACCACTTTTTTTTATAAAGTAATCTTCTACAATTATCATTACTGTTAAAAAATTATTCTTTAAAAATAGTGGTGTGAGAAAAAAAGGCAGGTCTTAACAATAATGTGGATTAAATTAGAAATGCTGGAGAGTCTGATCATAATATCACGGATTTCGATTCAAACGATTGTCTTATTTTAATTTTGGATTTTTTCCCAAACAATTAGTACAGTGTATTGATTTGATTTAGCAAGCATTCGAATAAACAGTACATAAAGCACATAGAGTGATTCAAAATCTATGTACGAAACTTTAAATGGTGAATTAACGCATTAAAATAATCCTTTTAGTACATAGAATCAGAATAGCAATCTACTAATTCAACGAGCAATATTGTGTACCTCACACCAGCCAAAGCTTCTTCTTTAATGTTAAATCATGTATATAATTATTATTTTAAATTTTATTAAATTTATTCTTAACTTTAACAATAATCAAGATATCGCAGCTTTATTAATAATATTCTTTGTATAAAATATGATGATATCACGAGAAATGCTACAGATGGACACCATCAGCACTCAAATGGTACAAAGTTACACGTTCAATGTTTTAGAAAATGCTAACACTATATACGGTATCACTGATAAAAATAGTTTTAGTGCTTAAGAAATTTTTCAAAAAATATTTTGAAAATATCTTTCAAATATTTTTATTATTGTTAATGTCCAGTATTAGGTATCCAACTCAAATATAGTACTAAATTTCGTTCATTCAGTATTTAGCTTTTTATTTATTATAGATTTTTCTCTTAGAAAATTATGTGTTTTTGTTTCCCAATTTCTTTAATATATTTTATTTTGAATTCTGATTTAACTTCCCTATCCCGAATTCTATTCAAAACTTTAAGTTATACCAGATTTCTCAATGGTTGAACATTCTTTTTCTAATAAATTTTTTATAAGATCTTTTCGATTCTAAGATTGCTGACAAATTTATATTTATGGTATTAACGCCCTCTTGATAGTCTTATCAAAGATTTGTGTCATTTACAGATGTTACAATATGTGTATTTTGGTTTAGCAATTGATTCTATGATATCTACAGTCGGAAGCAAAATTATTGAACCGCTAGAAACAATTCGTATTTAAAAGGTTGGCACCTAATACCGTTTTGTTAAGTAAATGTTTGTCAAGTCATGATCTTAGTCTGTATACTGTTTATAAAAAAGTAAATTAATGATAAAAATTAGAGATCAAACTAAAAAAAAAAAAAAGAAGAATGTGAATGTGTGCTTCAATAATTTTGTTGCCGATTGTAAATTTTCACTAACATGGAGAAAACAACGACTACATTTTGTGCTATGGAAGTATAATAATATAATTTTATACGGTATCATTCATTTATAATGACTTTTTTCCCCTTCATAAAAAAGTTTCAACTGAGAGATTATAAACTTGTTTATTCGATCCTACTTAAAAATGATTTATAATAAATATGGAATTATTTTGTATGTCGAATTACAAAAATTTAAATATTATACTTAATGACTTTTTTAAATCATTTTATTATTATAACTATTAATTCAATCATTAAATGGTGACTTCATGTCAGCTTTAAATTGGCCGTATATTTTAACATCAAAAGTTGTAGTTATTGAGATTTGTAGATAATCTTTGTGATAAATCTCAAATTACAAAATCAGAAGTATTATAGAGGAACGGTGGGTAGTATGGAATAGTCGGGTAAAATGGAATATGTTATATCTCATTTGTACGGTGCGGAAACCTATCGGAAGCACGTCAGATTTCTTCACTGGGCCTCAAATATGAACGGTAGTTGAAGAGTAGTTTTTGTGTCATACAATTTATTTGGTTTATCAAGATTCAGAGTTTTTTGGGGATAAATATTACGAATTCTATAACCAATTTACGAAGTAGTAAAATGAGTGAAAACCTAGTGTCATTTCCAGTAGGAGAGTTCAGTTAGTTAGTAGTCTGATTCCCATGAACTTATTTTTATCAACATGTGGTTGAGGTTGATTTATTTTCCAATATGACGATTCGATTAATATGGGATACCAATTATTCATTGTTATTTGAAAATTTTGTAAAATTTAAATATATGTATAATTTTTTTCAATAATGTTTACTTTCAATAGTAATTTCAAAATAAAATGTTTATATTGCAACTATTCATGATTTTCTGTAAAAATATTACCCTATTACATATTATCTTTTAAGAAAATGAGTGTACCATATTTCCCTTTATAACTATTCCATATTACGCGAAAATATTTTTTTCCCCTTAACTAAAACTTTTGCATGTAAATTCTTTTTTTTTTTTTTTTTTTTTTTTTTTTTTGGGGGGGGGGGGGAATATAAAACCATCAAAATATATTAAAAGCACTTGAAAGTTTGCAGTAGTCGAGTCCACAACGATCCAAAATATTTCAGTTTATTATGGTGAGTTCAAATAGAGATGGTATTCCACATTCACCTACTTTCCTCTATATAGGGATTTTTTTTTAAAATTCAATTAATAAATGGTGATTAATATTAGCTTTAAATTGACGGTATATTTTAATACCAAAGGTATCCCGAATAAGATTTGTAGGGAAGAAAAACCATTCATGCAATTTAACTCTAATTTTCTGTAATTTCTTACCCCTCTTTTTTTTTTTTTTTTTTTTACGACATTATCTAAAATAAATGTTTTATTAATCCAAGTAAATTAAATCTATGAAACATCGCATGCCTACATAAGAACAAAATATGGTAACAAATGACTGTCCCTATGTTCTCCCATCAGGTATATGTTATAGACCAAATGTCTTCTTTTAAACAATTAAATCTATGATTTATGGCTGAGAAGAAAGCTTAAACCTTTATAAATTAGTAATATTTCGAAGCAAAAAAGTTTTTTTTTTTTTTTTTTACTAAGTATAATAGTCGTATATTTTTTTTATTTAGAAATATTTAGTTTTTATAGCACAGAATCAAATTATTTATTTCACAAGCAGTATGATACAAAGAATGTGTATCGCGTTTAGCATGGATATGACTGATTCCTTAAAAAGGCCCGCACTTAAGCCATTCCACCCAGGCCATCTCTCGCATAGATAATCGACAGCACATCAACAAAAATACCATCAAAGAGTAAGTTGAAATTATACATATAAATAGGAACTGTGGATACTACATACATTTTCCTTTGGAACAATTTTAAAAAATATGTATATATGAATTCCATCCTATATCAAACTATCTTTTTTCCTTTACATTTTTAACTAAATGTGTATTCAATCACACATTTTTAACATATTTTGACTCCAAGTATATATCATATATAATATGTAACAGAAACAGAAAGAAATATATAAAATGTCTCAAGTCCATCATATTTCTATAATACTAAGAGCGCGGTTGATACCTACTTATAACCGAAGCACATTTCGCTAAAACAAATATTGTTAAACTTGTAGAAAGTATCGATTGGTGTAGTAAAAATAATAGAATTGAATAAGCAAAAGTTATATATTAAATCGTTGAAAATAAGCAAAAGGTTTCTTTTCCAATGATATTTTGCATCAGTAAAATGACCACAAAATATTAAAAATATTGAAGCAATTCCACACACACATACCAAAAAAAAAAAAAAAAGATTTAACAAAGTGTTTTGTGGTAAAAAAAAAAAAAAGGATGTTTTATCGAAGTAAGAAATATTTGGTTAAATTAACCTTTATTTGAATTAACCTTTTTTTTTTTTTTTTTTAACACTTTCCAACAAGGTTGAAAAGTATTAATGACTTTGGTTTGTCTGTCCGTCCGTTCGTCTGCCTGTCCGCACTCTAACTCCCGTAAATATTCATAGAATTTCTTAAAACTTATATATGTTATTCAAGATCACTATCAGATGTTTCCTATTGAAAATTAAGTGGATACCCTTACTGGTTCGTGTACAGGGACACCCGAAAGTATTCTAAAGCATTGTGTTCTATGAGAGGTATTTCTATAAACCATATCTTAATACCGTTACTTTACACAAATCTTATTGAAATTGAAATGTTATTTAAGTCCACTATCGAATGTTCCATATTGAAAATGGAGTAAATACCATCACCGGTTTGTATACAGGGATACCCGAAAGTATTCCAAATCATTGCGTTCTATGAGAAGTATTTCTATAAACCAAATTTTAAGAACCTTACTTTGCACAAATCTTAATAAAATTAAAATATTTATTCATATGCACAAAAGAATGCTTTCCATGGAACACAGTATGATTAGCATTAGATTTACAGGGTCACACAAAAATATTCAGTTACATTAATGGGTATTATTGGAAATTTACTGGAATTGCATTTTCGTTTATATTAATCGTTTTTATAACTTTCTAAAACACTTTCCAACAAGGTTGAAAAGTGTTAATGACTTCAGTTTATCTGTCTCTCTGTTTGTCTGTCCGCGCTCAAACTCCCATAAATATTCATGGAATTTCTTGAAACTGATATATGATATTCACGTTCACTATCAGATGTTCCCAATTGAAAATGTAGTGAATACTTCTACTGACTTGTGTACAGGGACACTCGAAAGTATTGCAAAGTATTGTTGTATATATGAAATATATTTTAGTTCCTTTATTTTACACAAATTTCAATGAAATTGAAATAGGTTATTGAAGTTCACTATAGAATGTTTAGTGTAGAAAATGGAGTAAATACCACCGCTGATTTGTGTACAGAGACACCCGAAAGCATTCCAAAACATTCGTTCTATGAGACGCCTTTCTATAAATCAAATTTTGATAACTTTACTTTGAACAAATCTTAATAAAATTGAAATATGTTATTCATATGCTCAAAAGAATGCATTCTACAGAATGTAATATGATTAACATTAGATTTACAGGGCCACACAAAAATATTCAGTTGCATTGAGGCCTTTTAGTGGAAATTTGCTCCAATTGCATTTTCGTTTACATTAAGCGATTTAACAATTTTTTAACATTTTTTAAGCGTAAATATGGTTTCAATTTGTGTATCTATCTGTCCGACTGTCCGTCTGTTTGTCGGCCCGCCCCGAGCGTCCGTAAATATTTTCAGAATGTTTAAAAAATTATATATGTTATTCAAATTTACTGTGGAATGTTCCCTATTTTATATGGCATTAATAAGTCCTGTGCAACTGGTTTGTGTACAGGGACATCCAAAATAATGCCAATGCATTGCATTTTAGGACAGATATTTTTGTAAATTGTATTTAAATAACTTTCTATTGTAAAAATCATAAAGAAATTGACATTTATTGTTAATATGCTAAAATATATTCTGTATAGAATATGATTTTGTTAACCTTCAGATTTACAGGGCTAAACTAAAATATTCAGATACATTAAGGGCTGCAATCAGAATAAAAGAGCTACGTTTTCTTTTGTGTTAAGCATTTTTTACACTTTCTAACAATGTTTAAGGGTGATTAGGAATTCAGTTAGTCTATCTGTATACCTTTCAGAGCTACTGTCTGTCCGTTGTGTGATTACGTAGGCAAAGAGCAATGAAAGTTATACGATACAACAATTACTTACATTTGGAAAGTGTTAATAATCAATGCGTGCCGCATGATTTTTCGTTCTTGTTTTATATATATATATATACAGCTTCAATAAAATTTGGTTGTGTCAACAGAACTTTTTTTTTTTTTTTCCTGTGAGAAAACGAAAATTAAAATCGGTCTTCTGCAGATTTTAGTAATTTCGCTCATATTGGTTATTTCCTTTGCAACAAATATGGGAAAGTATTTCAAAACCTATGAATGATATGTGAATTTATTTTCTGAATTTTTATAGTAATGAGGTTTGTCTAATATATGGGTAAATATACAATAATAAAATTAAATTTTTCGGTTTCAGTTTCCACGAGTTATAATTATAATTATATTCCATAATACGGGAAAATGTGTCCTCCAGCTTGATTCCTAGTGGTCTAGTAAAAAAGTGATAACGCTTTTATCGCAAATTGAAAAAAATAGCCTTTGTGTGCTTATAAGTTCATATTAATCCTTGCTTCTTCATTTTCTTTTAATTATAAATATATGCCAGTTCAAAATGTCCTACCCAGTTACGATGCTGATTCAAAAATAACATTCAAATGAAAAATTCTGTTTTCTGCTAAAGTTTTATTTTTTATAAAAGTTTTATTATTTATTTATTTATTTATTTATTTTTATTTTATTTTATTTTATTTTTATTTTTATTTATTTTTTTTTTTTTTTTTAATTTTATTTATTTTTTATTTTTTTATTTATTTATTTTTTTTTTTTTTTTTTTTTTTTTGTAATGAACAATTGTATTTTAAATAGGCTGAAGTTCTCCAATCTGTGATTTATTATTATTATTATTATTATTATTATATTTCAATTTTCATTATCATAAACGAAATTTTCCAGTAACTTATTAAAAACGGGGTTCTCACAACATTCAAGCTCAATATATTTAAGTTAAGCCACTTAATTTTACAAATTTCAGACAAAACAAGCTTTTAAAAGAAAGAACTCCTGTTTTACATGGCGGATACTTCTAAACTTCAACAGAAAATGTTATGTTAAATAAATAAAAATATAAATGAAATATTAAATGAAAAAGTTTTTTCTACCAAATTCGAAAACACATCAGTTTCTCCTATTATCTTTTCTGGGAAATTCAATTCATCTTCAAGATTTATTAAAAAAAAAAAAAAAGAAAAGAAAAAAGCAATATTAGCTTAGACTTTCGTAGAAAACTTGGGTTATGAAAATTACAAAAGAAGAAAAAGGAAGAAGAAGAAACCAAAACTTCTTTTTTAAGGAAAAATAATAATTGCATTAAATCCTCACCATCTTTATATAATATTTTTGCTTCCGCAATATTGAGGGAGTATGTATTCCACCTGCGAAACCACCCCTTATAAATACCTCCATAGATTACAATAAAAGTGAAAACCTCAAAGGCCCCCGAATTGACAGGTGTGTTAAGAGGAGTCTGCTCGTTACGTATTTCCCTTACGTATGAGCCAGCGTACTCACTTAGAGGGCAGTGACCTAAGACAAGCAGGTAGGAGATTAACTAGAAGCTAAACACTCTGACTTTCTATTATTATCGTTGACACATGGTATTTCGTGAATAATAATGAAGGAACTTAATGTTTTCATTTTCCGCAATGGAAATTCTTTCGAGAATTTCAAATTTATTCAAAAACTGGAAAGTCGCGGTAAAATTTCCTTAAAAAGTCATCATTCTGAAAATAAATCTGAAAAGTCCGTTGGTAATTTTTTTTATTAAGAGTAATTCAGATTACAACAAAAATAGGAGATTTTAATATTTTAATATTTTTCAAATTCTAAGTAATAATATTAAAAAAGAAGAAAGAGGTGGACTGAAAAAGATATGATTGCACTTTTATTAAAGAAATATGTGAAAATATAAATACATAAATAAAAGCTTTGCCATTTTTCCCGATAGAATTTTCAGTAATAATTTTCAATTTATTTAATCATAAAAATATAAAATGATTGGTTTCTATTCTAAAATAGTGGTAATAAATCTGTTTTTAAAATTCGAAATGATGGCAGCTATGTTCATATATTAGCCTGAAGCATTTAGTTGCCAAATATTGTAAATTAATATTATTTATATGTATATATATATATTACAAATTTATACGACTTGAGACCACAATGTAACTGAATTTTTTTATTTCAAAATTACTGTTCTTAAATTTGCAATTTCCTTCGTTAGTGAGAATTCATAAATTCCATTCTATCAAAATTTAACAAATATTAGGATTCTGTCTTTGTTAATGTAGTACTTAAAAAAGGAAATAGAATATTGTTTTAATTGAATAATTTGAAAGTTTTTAAATCTAAATAATTTGAATGTATCCTGGTGCTATTAAAAAGTTGTTTATACATGCGCTTCAAATGTTTTTATCAAAATAAAAATATTTTTCTACGTGAAATATAACGAATATGCCATGATTAATTATTGTACAACATTAAATAGATAAATAATTGAATTTTCCAAGTTAAAGTTTTCTGAAATTTTTGTTTAATTAAACCTTTTTAATATATTTTAATAATCATATATTTAATTATCATTGTTTTAAGTAAGAATACCAGAGATGTACTCTCCTCTGCATGATTAAGGGGTACTCTTTCAGCACCAAGTAATAAATTTATGACCTTAAATAATAATAATAATAATAATGATAAATTAAAAATAAGCCTGTCTTCATAGGAAAATACATATATAATTGAATTCATGTGATAATTTGTAAATTTTTAAATACATTTTAGAATACTCCTTTTCGTTTTTTTTAAACCCCCTCCCCCCCAAAAAATGTAATTTAACTGTTTTATACATTACTTAAATTATTACGTTAACATGTTAATTTAATCATGAAATTTAAACGGCATATGAAAATTATTTAAATCTAAACTAATTAAATGAAATAAGATTTAACTTTTATCGTTATATATATATATATATGTATTGATAGTATTCAATAATTTCATATTCAGTAATTTAATTGATAGTATCAAAAGAGTGATATCATTAAAAATTTAGAATATAATGTCTAGATTGCCAAAAATAACCCGTATAAGTTGCCATTTTCAAAGCATTAACTGTTTCCAATTAACTATTTAAGTTATTAAACGAAATCGAATCTTACTTATAAATATAAGATATATTTTATTGAAAATAGATTTCTGATTCTAATAGCTTCTGAGACAATCTTTGCTCGAATGTTTTTTCAACGGCAGTTTAGAAAACATCGCATTCTGAAAGAATCATCAGTCTCAAAAGTAATTTACATTGTACATGGTTAGAAGGAGGAATTAAACAAACTGAAATACACTTGCATAATTAGTTCGTCATGAAATTTCTTTAATAATACATTAATTAATAGCATTTTGACTAACGTCCTTAAAAACTTTTGCCAATATAAATGTTTTCCCCCTTACATTATTCTACCAGTTAATAAATGCACCATAATTAAAATTTTATCTTAAAAATATTATTTTAAATATTTATGTTTTAAATTAATTTTATTGAGCATTTACTTCCGTTGAGACCAGCTATATTGAATGGCAATTTTATTATAAACTAGCAGATTTTGTCTCCTTTGCTGTTCATTATATTTAAATGAATTTTCAAAAAAATTGAATCACTACTTTTATACCATTTTATCAATAAAAACTAAAAATAAAATGTAATTGAAATTTCATATAACCTCGCTTCGGGTCCGAAAGTAAGTGCAATCGATTTCCAGTCCTCGAAAACCTAGAAACGAAATTTTTCTAGCCCCTAGTTGTATTTTTACCTCTTGCTGGCTTTAACGCTCTAAAGCGCTCTAAACAGAATTGCCAAATTTGAGGACTTTTTTATTCGAATATCACCAATAATTTTGAAGAGTGATATTTGATATACATAATAGACGAGTAACCTTCGAAGTGATTAGGCAACCGTTACAGTTAAATTTTTGTGGG
Source organism: Salticus scenicus (assembly GCA_963930645.1). Lineage (NCBI taxonomy): Eukaryota > Metazoa > Arthropoda > Arachnida > Araneae > Salticidae > Salticus > Salticus scenicus. Next base: position 226,572,192 of record OZ005657.1, read on the forward strand.
GGATATTGAATAAAAAAGTCAATAAATCTGGCAACACTGACCAGAGAAGTGAAATTGAATTGAGCCGGCAAAGGGTTAAAGTTTTAAATGATTGCCCCTTATTTGTTTTGCAGCTCCAAAAGTCTTCACAGTCGATTCCTTACCCCCATAAATCTAGCAACACGGTTTTTCTAATCCCTAGCTCTATTTTAAAAATTTAAATACCTGCTCCACCATTACCCCCTAGTAATTTTACAGCTTCAAAAGTATGCGTAAATGATTCCTCACCCCCAAAAAACCTAGAAACAGGTTTTTTCCAGCTTGGAGCCTTATTTTAAATATACATATATATATATATATATATATATATATATAAACTTAATTGTTATAAATTTTAATTAAATTATTAAATTTAAAACTTAACAAGTTTAATATTTTCTATTATATTACCATTTCATTCTGACAGAAACAATTAATTAACCTATAAAGAAAGTTTTCTGTTCAAAGGAATTTTTATCCCTCCACATAAACAATTGTTTTTAAACGGCATCGATTGAAATGAAATATTAAATTTTATTTCATTTATTAAAAAAAAAAAAAAAAAAAAAAAAAATCTGAAGATCGCATTAATTAGGAAAAATTATCACCAGATTTAAAAGTTATTTTTATTTTTATTTACTTAGTATTTTTTTTTTTTTTTTTCCTCTAAATCGAAATGTACTGGTAACGAAAAAAAATCGAAGTAGTACTTCTATATTAAAATCGAGATTATATAAAAACTGTATTTAATTTCTTGGTTAACTACGGAAGAATTAAAAGTAATTATATTTCTCGAAAAACAAACCAACCTCAAACTGGAAAATTAACGAATATATATATATATATATATATATATATATATAAAGAAATTAAATTTCAAGAATCGAAAAAAAAAAAAAAAAAAAAAAAAAAACCTCTCCAAGATGTACGCTCCTGCATGTTCTAAGCTACCACTCTGCCAAGTTTTATAGCTCTCCGATCAGAGACCAGAGTTCCAGAGAACACACAGACTACAACTCAAATACAAGCATGTAATTTGGATAAGAGGTCATATCGGTGTGCTAGGAAATGAGAAAGCAGACGAGCTGGCAAGGGGGGCAATCCAGGACGTAGCGACAACACTATATTTTATTCCAACCCTATTACCACATCTAAAATATGAATTATAAAAAGATTTAATGAAGAACTGTCAAATTAATTGGGAAACATCAGAAAAGGGCAGGTGCACATTTCAACTAGTGTTAAAAATCGATCACAATTATAATATAAACAATAGAAAACTTTTTTCTTTTCTTTTTTTTTTTTTTTTTTTACAAACCACGGCCCGTTTTAGCAATATTAATATAAAATAGGAAAAAGGAATTATCCACAAGGAAAAAGGAATTATCCACAATGTATATATGGATAATTGTCAACCTTCCTACACTAGGTTCTGGAGTGTCCCCTGACCAGTAAATCGCCTTAAAAAGAATCCACAACAAAACTTAAGCAACTGGTTAAATTTAGTAATGCGACAGAGCAGCTTGAGAAAGAGGATAATAAATTGTATGACTTATATTTAAAAAAAATGAATTTCAATTTCAGTCCATTAACTAAAAACAATAATCTAAACTAGAGTCCATTATCTAAAAACGATAATCTTTACGGGTGGCACAAATTTGATTATTATACCAATACTAAAAAATAAATAAATAAAATAAAAGTGTAGTATGAGGTAATAAACCAAAGAACTTCTTACATTTAACAAAAGCTCATTTTGTGCTAGATGATGGACATACCTACGTAAATGACTTTAAAAACAAGAAAACAATAATGATAATAATAATGTAATTGTTGCGGGCCCGTTTACGAAGGTGGGGTTCGCTGGTACGATAGTCAAAAACAGACCATGGAATTCAACCAATGAGGCATTCAACTTCGGCTATGGTCTGGTGTCCTGTCCTGTATATGTACAGGTATAACTATACTTATATTACTATACGTAATATTTTATTTATAATGCCAAATCTGCATATATATTATCAAGAATGTAAAGCAAAAACTTTTTAGACGACAATAATGAATTAAAAAAAAAAATAATCATGAAGAAACCGAAAACGTGAACGTATTTAATGCTAAGCGCAAAGAAAAAAAAGATACAGAGAAAGATGATGTAACAGCAATGCTATTGTAACCAAACGACACAGTCCTAGAATCAAATTCCGATGATAAAGTGTGGTTTATTTTTTTAATATTAAAATTTTTTATAAAATGTTACTTGTATACTGAGAACCCCGGTAGCATTTAAGTCTCTAGAGGTGTATCTAAAAATACTCAAGAATAAAGCAGAACATTAGTATACAAGGTTAATATCGTATCCACTGCTATTACGGATTATCATAGGTGCAATAAGAGTTGTCATTCAAACCTTAAACTTTTGTGGGTGTGACCTGTATGAAATTTATTTATCTAATTAACTTCTAAATGATGAGTTAAGGAAATAATTTATTCGGGTGAAGCATTAAATGATTTATTCTATATAAACAAAAGATAAAAGTCAAATCAAAATGCATTACCAAAACATCACAAAAACGACGAAATTCCTAGCTTGTTTCAAGGTAAATATTCGAAAGTTTCAAGGTAGGATCTCTTACGAAATAAGCAAACCCGTCAAACATTCAAAGCCTCACCTAGTATTTGGGAGGGGTTTCAAGATTATGTAGCTTTGGTTTGTTATTGTTGTCAAGTAAAGCTGTTTAAATTACTTCTTTATATGAATTACTTATTCAAAGTGCCTAACATACGGCATTATTCAAACGAACAAACACTAAATTAATTTAGGACTGTTTTAAAATATTAAATAAGTTTATAAATGCCAATAACATAGCTGCATCGCGTTCCTTTTTTAAAAAACACATTTAGTATTATTACTTACAAACTTTGAATAAACACCATAAAATGCAATAAACTCGCAACAATTGTTTCGGGTCGAAAAAACACGACCCTTCATCAGGCGAACAAAGTAAGCACGAGTGCTGCAGTCAAAGCGGCGTAAGTAATAATTTTTACAACGCCAGTTTTGTGATGCTTCTTTATTAAACACATTTAGTGCCACTATTTTTGATGGATAATTTTCTATTCATTTAATAGCTTTAAAATGTTATTAAGTATTTTTGTTCGAAGATAAAAGTTAAAAACGGAAGAGTTGGCAGCTATGCGATAATTTCGTTTCAGTTTGACTATACAATAAAACGCCAAAATTAATCGTGATCAGAAAAATATAATAAGTGAAAAGTTTTATAAAACTCAAGCTAACTGAAAAAAAAAAAGAAAGAAAGAAAAAGAAAGAAGGATGTTAATGTAAATGATAGTACAGAAATAATTAAAGCGTTAAAAGGAAAATAAAGTAAAAATTGAATATGAAAACATGCTCTTCCGTAACCTACAAATATTAATAAAAAATTTAAAAAAAGTTCTGTCCATCACTTCTCAACTGTTTGACATGAGGCGTTTCATTTATTACGAATCCCGTTCACGTAATAGAGTTTAAGGTCTAGAGGAATGAGAAGTTCATGCAATGAAATTTAATACCGTATTAGTTATTTCTAGGCGAAATATTCTACAAATGTTTTCAATTCAACTATCTGTTTTTAAGAGAAGACGATTCGCATTAACCTTTCGTGGTTCGCGTTAAGTTATAACGAGTCGGGCCTCAATGTGAACCCATAAAATTCAATTAAAAATCTACAAAATAACTTTCATTGGCTAGAAGTCTTATTCCGAACCACATAAAATAATTTTTGCTGGCTGAAAATCTGACTGAAATCCGGCAAAATTTTTGTAAATTTTCAGCTAGATAGACTTCAACCTGAAATTGTCCCCAAACCGAACCCGACCCAAAACGAAAATATCGAAAATAATCTGCAAATATTGCCAGCAAAATGAATTTGACATTTTAGATTTAAGGGAAAAAAAGAATTTTAAATGTTTGCTCATTTATATTCAAATTTTTTTTTTTTTCCTTATTAAAAAAAGGAAAAAGAAAATAAAAAAAATTATGGCTTTTTTCTTTTTTTTTTTTTTTTTTAGTCATACGGAACTCAGCTTGCAAAGTATACAGGCTGAACCTCTCTCATATACACATACACAAAGGAAAAAAAAAGTAGAAAGAAAAGAAACAGCCTGTCATCGATTAAAATTCAATTATCCAATCACATGCAAAGCTATAGGTGAGAAAATTAACTTATAATTATTTTTTTAGTTAATTAATTAATTTAGTTAGCACATGAAATTTATTTAAAATGCATTGCATTTCAACTTCAGTGTTACTTAAAAAAACACTGAATAAATATAATAATCCCAAAACAAAATTTCCTGGTAGATAAATCTCTACATAACCTACAATTATACATCTAAAAATATACAATGAAACTGTATACTGCGAACGTATTCAGTTAAAATTTGATGATTTGTTTCACAGGAGGGGAGGTTAAATTTCCACGAATTTGATCTAAACATATTTAAGCTTTGCATGCTAGATGTTGCGTAATCGAATAATGCTTAATGTACAGATTTGCTCTTTTCAGCACACCATAAATGTAGCAGTTTTGGTCTTGTTGTCTGTTTAGTGTCTACTGACAGACGGTTTGCGTGAGCGGCACTTACGATATAACATTACCCACAAATAAATATATAAAAATGGGCTTTGTCTCTTTAAAAAAAAAAAAAAAAAAAAAAAAAAACTCGTTTTCTTTTAAACATTCTGGTTTAAAAAGTTAAAAGCTGACTAAACCGTGGTCCTCTGATGCCTTATATTGGAAAGATTTTGTGCAGGCATCAATATGTTTCCTCATCTTCTAATGTGATGTTTATGTGCTAAGTTTTAAAATAGTTTTCAAGACAGTGCCCACTTCTTTCTATGTTAAATCTAACAATATTTTGAGTTTTATAGTAAATAAATTCTGCTAAAACGTATAAATGCATACATTTATAAGTCCACATTTATATTCTGAGGCATTAAAACTATTTCCTTTTCTGCTATATTAGAGAAAGAAGACTAAGAAAAAGTCATAGTCTCCAGTCTGATTTGATCAAGCTTTCTAATATATTTAAATTTCATTTCTAAAATTATTCTGTAAATCAGAAAATATATGTGTGCATGAATATATAAAATGAGCTTAGATGTTTCCTGTTAATGAGCATATTTGAAACAATCTTTATCTGCTATATTACGCGTTATAAAATTTCCTCAGCAGATTAAATTAATAACTCCTTTCAAATTTCTTGAAGTAACATTTAATTTTTTTTTTTTTCTAGTTTTTGATTAAAAAATATTTAGAATTACATATAATCTCTACAGAAAAGCAAAAGGAAATCAGGAATCTGTGGCAGCTGTTGTGTATCAAAAAACAATCTAGAATTATAGAAGACAATTTCATAAAGAGAAAAAGAATTACAGAGCAGATGTGTTGGACTAGAAATATTGGTTTTTCGATATCATTGTACCTACCATCCTATCCTTCCTTAACATTGCAAAAATGTTCATCAAGTAAGTGTTCATGAGAAAGACTGATAGAGGTGGAGGTGGGGCATTGTTTGAGCATCTGTTACTAGACACTGGGTGTGTGTGTTGGTTTTGGGGATTAAGGCCATATGTCATCGCTAGGGAATTAAGCCTGGGTGGTGCCCTACGTGGGGACCTTTCTAAGGGATCCTAGTCCGTATTTAAGTAGTTTCTGAGAAAAACATCTTAGACGTTGGAGAAAAGGTAAATAAATGTTTCAACCATCTGCTGGAAAGTAAATAAGTGAATCCATACCAATACTTTGAAAATAATTCACAAAATGAAATAACAATTCGTAACGGAAATTATTTATATTTTTACAATTTGCTCAAAGAGAAATGAATAAATTATAGCTCTCAAGATAGCTTAGAGATTAGGTAAAATACGTTTTATGTTGTAAGGAAAATAAAGAGCGCTTTTTTTTTTTCTTTATTCATATTATAGATACAAACAAGCAGCAATTGCCATCAAAATTATTCACCGATTTAATATAAGCAGAAATCAGCAACTATAAGATGGAAAAAATACCTAAATATGCTATTTAGAGAGGAAAAATAAAATTCGTACATTACTGTTCTGAAATTAGATCATACACTAAATAAAAAATATGTTATTAAATTTTTAGTTAAGATTTTAAATAAATTAAATAAGATTTTAAATAAATTTTAAATTTCAAATAAGGTATTAAATAAATTAATTAAGGTTAGAAATAAATAAAATAAATCAACAAAGATTTTATTTTCACTTTTCCTGTATCCAAAATTCAAAGATTTCGTGGAAAAACCACCAAAGTTTGCTGCATACGTTTCAAAGGAATCGCATCTGCGGGCTTGGAGTAAGGAGAAATTTATATAGTAGAGATATATCTCCGTACCGTGTGTTCAGGTTCAAAGCACGGGTCAATGACCATAGCTTGTGTTAGATTCGAGAAGTGGTCGCTGAATGAACGAACAAGTGAATCTGTACGAAATTCCCATTTAGGTTCAGATTAGGAAAATATTTTTTTTCTCTATGCATAATTTTTTATGGCTAAAAATACATAAATAAATTTATACAATTTTTTACTCTTCTAAATAAATAAATATTTCTTTCTTTACTTTTTTTTTCTAATTATCCACAAATTTTTAATACAAAATTAAGAAAAAATCAATAATTTATTGATTAAAGTCACTTTCAATTGCATTTTATTAGCGCTTCTGCAATCAATCACCCTTCCCTCTCTAACGAATAAATAAATAAATAAAATTACTAATTTTCGTACGCACACACAAAGATTTTAAAAGGTCAGAAACTTTAATACTACACATTTTTTCAATGGCAACTATGTTGCATCCTTATAAAAAAAATAAAGGAAGATAATTAATTAACTTTTTTTTATTATTATTAACATTATATTACATTATTTATTTACTTTACAGGTGACTTTGCTTTGTATAAATACTTTTTTTCGTCTTCTTCTTTTTTCGAGTGATAAGTTAATGTATTTAACATTTATACTTTCAATACTGTAACGTACTAATGAAAGTGTATAATAAATTTTACAGCATTTTTAATAAAACGGTGTTTAAAAGTATTGTCTGAGTATGAAAGAACGAGAGACATTTCTTTTGTATTTCTTTTATTTTACTTTATTATTTTATTTATTTATTTAAGAAATGGCTGACTTTAAGCCAAAATGAGAAAAACTTTATTCTCGCAACAAATACTGTCTTATTCAATTTTATTAACTATAATAATAATTCCTAATTGACTCTAGGCTATACTAACGTTTTTGGGGGTAATGAATTAAAACTTTTTAGAAATTGAAATAAGATAATAACAATAATAATAATAATAACTGACATCAATTTTTTTCAAATCAGAAATGTTTTTGAAATAACTTTTATTAATATTTTATTTTATTTATTTATTTTTAATTTAGCAAATTAAATAATTCACCATATAACTCTTAAATTTAATTCGTTCATAGAAAAGAATTTTAAATGAAATCTAGTTTTAAATGAAATAAAAAATAAATGAGTAAAAAGGTAAATATACGGTATAAATACTATGGTTAACGTCTCTTCAAATTATTGTTTTCTTCAAATTTAAGAAAAATATAGAAAACATGGCTGTTTTTTATTGTCATATAACAATATTCATTTTAAAAGTCCCTTTATTTTTATTTTTATTTTTTATTTTATTTATTTATTTATTTATTTTTTTACATGCAACAATACTTATTATAAAATATGCAATGCAACTGCACTTTTATAAGTCGGACGAATATATCGAGATTATTGTTGTTGTTATTTTATTATTACTCTTCTTCTATTTATTATTATTATTATTACACTTCTTCTTCTTCTTCTTCTTCTTTTTTATTATTATTTTTTTTATTTAATTATTAATTGATTTATAACTAAAATCAGATTTTCTGTCTGGTAAAAATTATATTTTGATTATTACATAAAATTCAAATTTTTCATAAATCAAATCTTTTATATTTCATTGAACATTTCGAGATATTGGAGACTCGTTGGATTTTTCTTAATGGATTTTAGCAAAAAAAAAAAAAAAATAATAATAATAATTTTATTTAATAAAATATCACGTATGCTTATAAAGAGAATGAAGCAAAAATTATAGGATGTCCTTAACAACGTTTGTAAATAGTTTATTTTCGTTCCGCTGAAAGCCTATTGTATTCTCTCCTTGGAGTAGGTAAATTAGGTTCTGTTAAGAGAAGAGTTAAATATATATATAGATTATTACTCACGGGTGGCAATGACAGAAATAATTATTAGTCACTTAACAAAAGGAAAAAGTTAACATAGAAAGACTCTACTTTTATAATTCAATTATTACCACAAAAACTTATAATAATAATAATAATAATCATTATTATTATTATGATGTTGTTATTGTTATTGCTGTTTTCTCCATCTACACTTAAAAATACATAAATGAAAATAAAGACAAAATTTTAATGTATGAATGGCTTTATCTCTCCATCTCAAAATTTTATTTTATTTTCAACATATAAATCATAGGCAAATTTTTAATCAGCATTTGACTGCAAAATATTCATTGTATATTAAAAAGAAAAAAGTAAATAAGTTTTTTTTTTTTTTTTAACTTATCTTTTTGGGATAAAGGTATTGAGATTTTTCATTGAAAAATATTTCTTCTGGCTTATGTGTAAATTCATTGTAATTTTATTTTAATCTAATTTTAAAAAAATAATAATTTTCCATATCTATAATTGTTTTTTGAATAAACAATATCACACTCAAGTAACAATCTTTCCTTAATAATAATGGATGGTTCATGAGAACGCTTCCAAGGTATTCTGCATATACATTTCTAAAATCCTTTATGTAAATTTACGTCTATAATTTACATTGTTTAGCACACCGAAACTTAGTTAATTTTAAAATTGTGTGAAATTATTTAAAGCAAGTTCATATCGCTTATTCCCGGTTTTCGCTCAGCCACATTAGTACTTTTCTTTTAATTATAGTACAAAATCTATGTATTTGTCAAATTTCATCAATTTAAGATTTTTGGAAGTACCTTATAATTTTGATGATCATAAATCAGTGTGTAAAAAAAGAAAAGAAAAAAAAAAAAAAAAAAAAAAAAATCTTTTGGCGCGCATGGAAGGGGGTGGGGCATAAACCCCCTTAACTACCCCAGGCGTATATATACGTCTTTCAGAAATATGATCTTTTGTATTTTACTGCTACCAGTGAAACTGCTAACACGGTTTGACAATGCAATAAAATAAGCTTGAACGTGATCTCAACAGTGTTTTCGAAAGATTTTACTCATTTCAGAGTTGAAAGAGAGCTGGCACTTTGAAGCGAATCTCGTAAATTTTCATTGGCAAGTAAGGGGTTAAACGAAAAAACGTACAATTGCAAATTCGAAATTAGTTTATTGATTCCCCACACCTAAACAAACATTTGCAATATATATTATACAAAACTTCATATATTAATACAGTAATATTTTTATATGGAAATTTATGTTTGTTCATATATGAACTAAAAAATACAAATTATTACGTCATAAAATCTTGTATTTTGTAAATTAAAATATAGAAGGCACAAACTTATATTTATGTAATAGAATATATAGTATTTAATATTTAAACGAAAAAGATGTTATTACAGACTAACCATGTCTTGGTATTCGTTTACTGAGAAGGGAATATAAAATTTTTATTCAAATAAGAACTCCCCCCTCCCCCTTCACACACACACTGTTTGTTTAAATTAGTCTGTTTCTTATGACAAGTAATTTACGTTTATTTCCCATTTCCTCTGACCATTGATTGTTATTTACTTATGATGAAAATTTTTGAATATGACCAGTTAATAATTCCAACAAACTTTTATAAGGAAATTATTCAAAACCTTAGAATTTTATTTAGTAAATAAAAATTGCTTAAATGTGTGAACAAGTAAGATTTCAAGTCTCTTTTTGAAATTATTATATTCGAATTAAATAAAAAATGAAATGAAAAAGTGTTAAAATATTTTGGTACTAACTGATAAATTGCTTTCGTCGCCTTAGTGGTGCCTGTGGATCCGTAATACGTATAAGGAAATGCTGCGCCGTCAAACAGACGCCATTTACAAAGGATTACCAAGTGATGTGGATTAGTCTATCTAATATCTTAAATTTCGAAATGTATTATCTTCTTATGACTAAAAATTATTTCCATTTCCTTTTATAATCCAATAGATAAAATGCAGATTAAAGTTTAAATAAATTGTCTAGAATTATAAAAATAATAAGCTAATATATATATATAAAGTAATAAAATAAATAAATTAAATGTATAATATTTATAGAAAATAAATAATCTAAAACCTTAATGCATATTTAAAATGAGTAAAATGTTAATTATTAAATGTCTTTATGTATTAGATGAACATTAAAATAAAATTGTGTTTTCATTCAATTTTGATTTTGCGTTACATTGATCTATTTTTCATACTGCTATAACTACACCCATATTAGTAAATGATAAATAACTATGGTTAATAAAAAAAAAAGCTAATTGATAGATATAAATAATTATTAAAATTTTAGAAATACATTCTTCTGTTTATGTATATATATATATATATATATTAATGAACTTCAAAAAGAAATCATAAAAGAAAGAAGCAAGAAACTTTTTTTTTTTTTTTTTAATAAGCTTAAATATTAAATAAAAGTAAATACATAATGTTTAGTAAGTGTACTTGACAATTAAACGATTTATAATATTCAATGCATTAAAGGGGGAAAAAAAAGTAGTGAATAAATTATTTACATTTTGTGTGTTGCCGCTGTCAAGCACCTGTTTTTTTTTTTTTTTTTTTTCCCTGATGAAGAGTCTTGTTATTATTTCGACCCGAAACAGTTGTTGTGACATTTTGCAAATTATAGTGTTGACTTACAAACCTCTTCATTCGTTAGAAAAAAAAAAAAAGTTTTTGTTTACGCGAAATAAATTGGGTTCACCTATCATCTTCAATCTAAAATTGCATTGAATCCTAGAAAGATGCGATGTGAGAGAACTTTTATTTTCGTTTTCACTTGCCCGGAAAGAGAAATTTGGGGAAAGTTTCCATTCGGCGGACAGATGCAGTAGAGAGGAAACAGCCTTAGGCTGTAGGGTGTTCGGAGATCCTCCACATACGTACACTCACACAGGGCGTTAACCCTCAACAGGTTCAAACCTTCCTTACTTTCCTACAGAGCATTCACTCCCTTTTCTCTCCTACTTTTATTAATCGCCAAAAATGACTTATTCTGCATCAGTGATTCCTTTATCGAAATTTGCACTAATGAATAGGAAATCAGAAAAAAAAAAAACTGAAAAATGTTAAACATTTTTGGGGAGTTTGTGTCAGCTTAGTACTTCTCTAATTATGCTAAGCAAACTTTGTTACTAACATTACAAATCAAAATTATTCCAAGAGAAATCAAGTGTCACAGATTATAAAATTATAAGATATATATATTAATAATTTTTAAAGAATAGTAAAAGCCGAGCAACAGATTTAAGACCACTGAAACCACATAGACCAATAAGAATAAAATTTCATCAAATTAAAAATTCCCTGTGAAGACTGATTGTTAATTATCGAATCAATTAATTTGTTTTTTGATTTTTGAAACAATAATTTTTACTTATTGATTTTTTTTTATAGAATATATATAATAATAATGTTCAGTTTATCAAAAAATAATTATTATATATATTAATAATATATATAATTATTATTATTATTATTATTATTATTAATAAAATTAAAAATTAATGTAAATTCGTAGATTTTTTTTCTCTCATTAATGTACAAAAACAACTAACTCTGCATGTGTGATTATTTTATCAGAATTAGCATTAATGAATCAGAAATAAATAAATAAATAAATAAAATAAATTTGGGAAAAATCAAAATGTTAAAAATTTGTGGTCAATTTTGATGAGCTTTTAACCTCTCCAGTTATGTTAAGCAAACTCTCTTGCTAGCATTACAAATCAATATCATTCCGAGAAAAATAAATTGTGAATTAAAAAGTATAAAATCACAAGAAATATGTCAAATAAACTCATTCTGTTTAGTTTATCCCAAATATTATTATTATTATTATTATTTTTAATATATATATATTTAGCAATTTTCCATTAATTTTCCATTAATAAAATTGAAAATTAAAATAAAATTACAGCTAGATATTCGGGCTTGTAAGATTAACTGTTATAGTTATTTGATGTTTTAATTTTACTTCTGTTAAATAATAATAGTAATATTTGAACCATAATCAGACAATTCATTTTAAATTCATTAATATTTCAGTTGTTTTTATTTAAATACCAGATAGATTAGACCTACATTAATATATATATATATATATATATATATTAAAATCTATGTGAAACAAGGGCAATATCCAAACAAACGAAACTGAAATAACAATAAGAAGGAGCAGAGGCCACCACGATATATATGTATGCTTTAGTAATTTCATACACTTGTTTAAAAATCAAATTTCAGAAATATTTATTTAAAGATTTACTGTTACATATGAAATTGAAAAAACTGCCAATATTAATTTGGAACCTAAATATCTTTTCAAAACTTCATCGCTTCTTATTGAAAAATTTAATTCTTAAAATTACGAATAATTTGGCTTTTAAAACTTTCACTTTAAACCTGAATTCTTTCTCATTTAAATTATTCGAAACTTAACTATTTACTTGGTGCTAAAGGTGACAGTGGACTTAAAAAAAAAAAAAAAAAAAATACAATTATAAATGTATGACTGCATCAATTACTCGTAAAATTTCAAAATGCTCTTTTTGACTTAGGCTTTCAAATATTTTTATAGATAGCTTTAGATGATTTTAATAAAAGTTAGTTGATACTTTTTTTTTTAATAATCTACATTTATTAAAAAAAAAAAAATCAATTATTTATTTATTTATTAAATTATCTTCATTTCAAAATTTTGAAGTTTAAAAAAAAATCAATTATTTATTTATTTATTAAATTTTCTTCACTTCAAAATTTTGAAGTTAAAAAAAAAAAAAAAAAAAAAAGAAAGAAAGTTTTATGCTAAGATATATTTAAAAAAAAAAAAAAAATTAAATGAAGTTTTATGAAATTTAACAAAAAATAAAACGCAACTACGTAAAAATTAGTTTTGAGAAAAGGATGTTTAAAGTGTTCATTTTATATACAACAGATTCAACGTTTGTTTCCAAATATAAACGCTTATAACTCAGCATAGAACGATGGGAATGGAAAAATTCTTTTTGTCACACATTAATACTGTTATGTAGTTTCATATTTTTGTAAAATTGAACTATTGAATTTGTAGTCCAACTTTGCCATTTTGAAAGTCCACTATCTCCTTAAGATAATAGTTAATTTCTTTGTATGAATATTCGAAATCTTTTCACTTAATTTTTTTAAAAATAATCCAAAATAGACAGCGATCATTATATTAAGAATAAATTTATAAACGGAAATATGTCAGTCAAACAATATTTGTATCCGACACAGTAGAGTTGGCGGTTCGATATACCGAGGTTATAGATGTCATATGGTACTAATAAAATGATGTGGAGTTTTGGGTTTTCGCTCTACAGTCATTTGTTTCAAACTGCCTGCGGCTTAAAGTGAAGTCCAAACCACTACGAACATCCGTGCCTGAACTGAGACTAGAACTTGGAACCTGAGGGCTAGACTCAGCCAAAAGATGGGTGGTGGTTTAAAGATTAAGGCTGATTGATTACTCAAGAGTCCTAGGCCGGCGTGTATTGAACTTCTAAGACACCCTAGCCCCTATTTACGCGAGTGTCGGAGAAAACCATGGATAACTCTGAACGGCTAGGCCACCGAGCACGACCTGGGTTCGAAGCCGGCACTTTCAGATTACCAGCTTGGCCATCAGAAAATATTCTTCCATATTTTCAACGCAAATTATTTATTAAAATTATTATTTAATAAAATTTTTTTCCCATGGTGACTGTCTACCATTTTTTATCTCAGTTATGTCGTAAGAAAGTCAATTTTGTGCACTACAGATGACATCTTAAAAAATACATTATTTTGAAATTTCTTTCTTTCTTTCTTTCTTCTTCTTCTTCTTCCTTTTTTTTTTTTTTTTTCCTTTGTTAAAAATGAAAAAAGAAAAAAAAAAGAAAAGGAAAGAAAAGAAATCGAAAACTTTATTTCAAATTATCACAGATCTGTGTTTAAACCACGTGTTTTATTGACTTTTCTTTTTGAAAATTTCACTCCTTCTAGGGGTACTTAAAATGCTCCTATACGCAAAAAGAAAAAAAAAATGTGGTTGTCTATTAGTATTATAAATATTTAATTTATTATTATTATTTTATTTCCCAATGAATGGTTAAACATAATCCTCATTCTGTATTTTTTTACGAAATTTCGCCCTATTATGCCATATTAAATATTAGGAAAAGGATTCTGTCTCTCTCTCTCTTACTGAAAAGCCAGCCTTAATTTTGAAAATACTATATTTTTTCGGAAGATAGCTTTTAATTATTCAAATAAGTCGAAAGTTTTTATTAAACAATTTATCTTATTTATTTTAATTTAATTTTTATCATTCGATTTTTATACTAAAATTTCGGTGAATACTTCTAAAACTTGTGAGCAAAAATCTCTCAGAATTTGTAATTGAATAATAATAATAATAATAATAATAATAATAATAATAATAATAACATAGACGGTAAGTTAAATACGCTTTAAAGTGTTTTTATGTAATTTGAAATAAGCCATATTTTTCCTTGTAACCTTATATTTCCTACTGTACTTCCTACATTTCGTTTTTTTTTCTTGCATTTCCTATACATCAAGGCAAATGAAGCTCGCCTTAGTTATTCTCATTATGCAAATAATTAAAAAATACAATTTATATTTAATCTCCTGTATTTCTATAGAAATGAAGCAAAGTACGTCTATCGATATTCAGCTGATAAATTCTGGCACCCAATAAGCGCCTTGTTTGTAAGATTACGCTATTCTAGAATGTTGTCTTTACGAGTCAAAAAATTTAACATTATTATTCTCTATTCTTGTATAGTAGATTATAGAATTAAAAATATATATATATATGTGTGTGGTTTTCGGAAAACAAATCAATTATCAGCCTAATAAAATGGAAAACTAATTCAACTTAAAAACACTTATTTACTCACAAATCCCTATAGCACATTCAGTTACACCCATTAATTAAGATGTTTCAAAAAATGTGATTTAAAGCTATACTCTATATAAATGCATATAAAATAAATAAACAAATTTCAACTGAACCATCTTTATAAGAAATGTATATCATTTTTACTTTTCTAATGGTGCTTTTGACACTGCTTGAAAGTCGAAACATGGTGTAAAATTTATTCTTGTAAAACTGAAACCGGAAAATATAAAATAAAATAAAATATGAATAAATTTTTCTATCATGTCGACTCAGTTTACGCTCTTCTAATGAGCTCACATACTGGGGATAAACGTTGTTAGTGAAATTAAATCCTTCTAACAAGTAAGATGAGACTAAATGGTAAGATGGCTGATATGGATGTCTGAACTTGCGACCAATGTATATCATTCGATTTTCAACCGGTTTCATAGAGTAGCTATCTTCTATTTAAATCGTGTAATTTAAATGTCAACCCATCACGATTTATTATGATAAAAAAAAAAAAAAAAAAAAAAATGTTCTACCTTTTTGTGGTGGAAGTCTAGCTTGAAAAATGTTGAACACATTAAGAAAGAAAAAATATTTCACGTCCCCAACTTTATTATATACCAATTCCGCCATTAATAATAGATTTTAAAGAGAGAGGGGAAAAAATCGCTTAACTTAGCCACTCGAACAAACTCACTATCGATTAAATTTCAAGGAAAAATTTAAATTATGATTAACTTATGCAATAACTCTTGTTTTATTTTATTTTATTTCTCTAAGTGCGACAAAAAAAAAAAAAAAAAATGCTTAAATTTCAACTTCTATCTAAACAATATAAAAAATGCACCAAATTATAATTCACTGAGAGAACCCTAATTACCATATTATCACTATTATTATTGTGTGTATGTGTGTGTGAATTTCATTGGAAGTAAATATACATTACATAATATGTTTTCATATTAATTGATAACGATAAATTTCTTTAAAAATTGACCTCATTGTTTATTGGCCTCACTACAAATACGATAATCCGAATTCTGCAGTTCGTGGAAAGTCATATCTGGGATCTGAGTCATATGTATATAAGAGTTTTAGAATATACTTTGCACGAAAGTCTGAATTCGGATAACTTTTCGTTCAAAAGATTTGTTTAAGAATGCTTTTCCTAGTATAATATGGATTCAAGAAAATGAAAAAAAATGGTCCTTTGCTCTCTACAGAAATTGTTACCTAGAAAAAAATCTTCCGATATTTGCAATTTTTTTTTTTTTTTTTTTTTTTTTTTTTTAATTGCTGAATGGGATTTTATCTTATTACACTTTTCTTAAACCATATAAATAAAATTCTTTTTGCATTCACATGACATAGTCAATAATAATAATAATAATAATAATAATAATAATAATAATAATAAAGGGGAGGGCGAATTTGGAATAAATTTTGAAGAAAATAATTCATTTTTCCCCCCAAACACAGAATTTAACCAAAGTATATTAACCATTTCACAGAATGCAAAATATAGTTGCACCTACAATCATACTCATATTATTTAAATAACCGAAATAAGTAAAAAAAAAACTGGTTGTATTATTGTATTTCTTCATAAAAAGAAATACAATAGTACAACCAGTTTTTTTAATCTGGTTTTATAGAACCACTTTACCAATAGACATTACAAACGTGTATAAATTTTATAGTTATCTCAATGCGTCTAGGAGGGGAAAAAAGAAAAAAAAAACTAATATTTGGGCAATAATAATAATAATTGTAATACCAACTAGATTTCTTTTCCCCTAACACAAAATTTAATTCTATACATTCAAACAATAGAAAATATACATAAAAAAATATGTACTAGTCGAACAAAATCAAATTAATTCTACTAAATACCTCACGATAAATGTTTCAAATCTAAATTAATATAAACTACTGAAAGGGAAATATAATAAAACCAAACAGCTCTTCTATTAGTTTTAAAATTAAAGCCTGTGTTTACTTGAGGACTGTCGGCGTTCAAATGAAAAAAACTTCTGTTATATATTAACAAAGAGCTCTAAAATAATGTGTCATAATATATATTATTATTCAACTTGACTTTATTTGGTATTCCTGCACAAAAAACAAATACGTCTGCTATGAACGAAAATCATAAAATGGCTATCCAAATTACGAAATCATAGTTAATAGCAAATGCATATTAAAAAAAAAGAAAGAAAGAAAGAAAAAATATTTATAACGATACAGTCAACCACCCCTAAAAAGAAGAAATTATTCCAAGAAACCACAGAGATTCTACCGTACTATTTTATTAGCTGTGAGGCTGTTAGATGAGGATGAGATATTAACGAATTAGGTTAAGATATTTTCAACTTTTTTTTTTTTTTTTTTTCACTACAAAACAGAATATACACACGCACAAATATTCTCTAACTCATAGATTATATAGTACATCAGCTGCATTTATACAACTTATGATCATTTTCGCTTAAAATTGAGGGTTTTTTTTTTTTTTTTCAGTTACATTTTTTATTTTTAGCATAATAAAGAGAAGTTAAGTCAAACGCCCCGATTCATCAGTCAAACGAAGTTCTTTCTTATTAATGTACTCCACCATTTTCCTTTTTTTTTTTTTTTTTCCCCCTTTCATTCTTTTTTCAGCAGTAAGCATTAAAGGCATGTTTGGTTAAAATGATTCATTTTATATGAGTACATATATATAAAAATTTCTTACGTATGCAAAACTAAAAATAAAAGTATTGCTACTAGCTGAGACAGGTTCTTTTAATTTAATGATTCATAAAAGTTCTCAAACTACCTTCAAATGAACCGAGGCCTTCAAATTTTTCTTATACGCAGGATAACATAATTTACGTCAAGTTTTTTTTAAATTTTAACTTCCTACATCAAAATATTAGGGATTGACGTCCTTGCAAGAATTTTTTTTTTTCTTTTTTTTTCCTTTTAAACTTGTTCAACTCCTTTTGTGAAGAATACGTTCTAATGACACTCAGAGAATAATGAAATCTAAAAGTAAACATGCGAACAAGAGCGAATGGGTTTGGTCAGATTCCATTAAAAATAAACATCATTTAAATGGTTTAGTAAAGTTCCATTAAAAATAGTTCCAAAGAATTAAAAAATATTGTTTTTTTTTTGGTAAAAAGTAGTTTTCTAGGTTGTAAGGTTTAAGGCCGATTGACTACACTAGGTCGTAGTTTTCAAGGATGAATAACAATAACATCATAGCAAAATATTTTGAGAGTATTAGTTTGCTGAATTAAAAGGCGCTTTATTTCAGTAATTTTTAAACAAGTAATCCAGTTATTTTTCTTTTCTTACCTTTTAAAAAATATTCTTTTACTTATTATTATTATTATTTCGTTTCTTTTATTTTTTTACTGCTTTTAAAATACTCTTTTATTTATTTATTTATTTTCGTTTCTTCTCTTTTCTTATTGTCTTTAAAATACTCTTTTATTTATTTACTTATTTTCGTTTCTTCTCTTTTCTTATTGTCTTTAAAATACTCTTTTATTTATTTATTTATTTTTCGTTTATTTTTGTTTTTTACTTTTTCAGAAAATATACTCTTTTATTTATGTTTCCTTTTCTTTTCGCCGTATTACTGCTTTATTGTAGTTTAAAAACTGTTGCAAGTTTTACGAATTTCTTTCTTTTTCTTTCCCCCCTCCCCCCCCCCTTTTTTTTTTCGTAAAAAATATAATAGAAAAAATTAAATTATTTTTTTTAATAGTTTTTTACTTTATTAGCTCTTCATAACTTATTTATTTAATTAAAAACCTGTTTTAATAATTACACAATTAATTATACAGTTATAAATGATTGCAGGAAACCTTGGACAATTGCTTTCTATAAAAGTAATTAAAAATTTTTAAAGTGTTTTTTATCAATTAAAATTTTGCTGTCTCTATACAAACTTACTTAGAAAGATTTAAACTCATTATTAAAACTTATTAAGAAGAAGAGAAAAGAATATTTCTTTGCGTTTTCCAATCCATCCAAAAATTGTTTACATTTTAATTTTTATTCTAATGTACAACATCTGCAAATATTTATAAATTATAGTATATTATTATATAAATAATTTGATCAAACCGCCTTCCTAGATTCTACATTTTTAATTGCCAAGAAGATATCCAGAGAAGAGGGAAAAGGAGATATCCAAATACGACCTGAAATTTGGTAGACTTCTTGAAAATGTTTGAATTACACTTAATTTTAAAAATTATTTTCTCTCAGAAAAAGCTTCAGCCAAAAAAACATGAAAAGTACTACTCAAACGTAGTGAATAGTAATTGTTCTCTATTGTTCTCTATAGTAGCTCTTTAATGTAATAATTCCTAATCTACCATACATTATACCAGTGTTGCCAGATTTTGCGACTTTTTTATTCAATAGTCACCAATATTTTTTTTTTAATGACATTTGATTTTCATAATAGACGATTAATCTTCGAAGTGATTGGGAAATCGTTACATTTAAAATATTGTGGTGGCTTTTGAATAAAAATGTAGCAAAATCTGGCAACACTGCAATATACTGAAATTCACCCCTCCCCCCCCCCCCCCCCCCCACAAATCTACAGCCAATCATCTCAAAGTTTCTCGTTTCTTTAACTAAAATGTCAATAGAATTTTTAAGAAAAGAAAGAAAAGAAAAGAAATAGAGTATATTAATATATGTGCCCATGTTTAATTATTATTATAGTTAATGAAAAAAAAATGTTCATTAAATTTCCTGGTTTTTTTTTTTTTTTGTGTGTGTGTGTGTGTGTGTGTGTGTGTGTGTGTGTGTGTGTGTGTGAGATTTAGTCTGTCAAATTTTATTAACATCGAATTAATAGTTAGCTGTTTGCTTTTCAGATTCAGATTGTCCATATAGGTAAAACATATTGCATCTTTTTTTTTTTTTTTTTTTTTTTTTTTTTTTTTTAAGAAAAGAAAAGAAAGGAAGGAAAAAGCAAAATGAAAGAAAGAAAAGAAAAAGAAAAAGCGTTTAATTGGCATTATATTTCTGTATTGAAATGTGTTATAGGGTTTTTTTTTTTTTTTTTCGGTATTCCCGTTTCCTTTTAAACTTCATTTTTCCACTTTTTTTTTCTCTTTATAAATCTACTTGCAGAAGAAAAAAAAATTGCAAGCCGACCATCTAACGGTATATCTCTCAAACGACTGGACAGACAGGGAATTTTTAATTCATATGAAATAATAGCACTTAAATGATCGATGTAATTATACATTTTGTGTCTATTGTACGTATTAGGTGCCACGTAGCTGAGGGAATTGACAAAAAATAAAGAAAGAAAAGAAAAGGAAGAGGAAAGGGAAAAAAGTACATTTATCTTATTATTATCTGGTACTAAAATTTTTTTATTTATATATTTTATTTTTTATTTTTGTAATGCAAAGAATTTGGCTATTTTCAGTGCTAAATAAATTTTGTTTAAAATTGCCATTTTTCAACTTAAGACACAATATTTTTCGAAAATGACTAGCTACATTTTTACAAAATTTTCAGACATTACGCAATAAATAAATATGCACGAAATCATTCAAATATATGATACCTTAATGTATATTCTTATAAAAAATTGTGATTGTGGAGATATTAAATTTTAAAGCTTCGTTTTACATAAGAATCTTTATTCAGCGAGTATATTTTGTCTAATTCTACCAAAATGTTTCATTTCCTAGCATAAAGGTAGTATTTTGCAATATAACTTTTTTATATTGTTATATTTTTTCTACATATATATATATATCATATATTATCCTTTCAGAATTAGAAAATTTTAAAATATTGAAATTTAGATTGTATATTTTCAATCATATTCAATTTTAGTTTCTGAATAAATATTCTAAAATCAATTTCAAATTAATATAAAACTTTGAATTTCTACCGAATATCTAGACATTATCTTGGTGAAAACATGAAAAATAATGAAAAATTTTAATTGCTTGATTATTAATTATTATTATTATTATTTATTATTATTATTATTTGAAATTTCAAAGTATCGGATTTATGAAATATTTTATTATTGTTAGTCTTATTTCAAACTTCAAATTGTCGAATTTATGAACCATTTTATTATTATTATTTAAACATATAAAAAGGTTTTGTTATAAAAATATGCAATTTTTTAATTCAGAATCGTGGATCTAATAGGTTAACCCTATGTTGTCTTTCGACAACATACCCAATTTTGTCTTCTAAAGTATTATTAGAATAACATTGAAGCTCTAATGCCTCATGTTTGCCGGTTGGCAACAAATTGCCTTTTAGCTGTAAACCATTGTTAAAAACATGTATGATTTTTTAAAGTGTTTTTCCCGTGATTTATTTAATGGAGGAAAAAAAGTAAAACGTATGTTATAGTAATAGTACGTTTGCCAACGTATGTTATGTGAGAAATGCCTAGTTGGTAATCAGCCAGGGTAGCTCAATGGTTTGAGTATCCGCACATAAAGCGGAAGGCCCTGGTTCGATTCCCGGCTAATGTATTTTTCACATAGTTGGTAATAAAAAAATCAGCCTTCCACTCCAAAATTTTCTGAAAAGTAAAACATTTTTAAATTGGTTTAAAAGTAATCAGGCATTTAAGGGTTAAAAATTAATAATAATAAAAAGAAAAGCCCATGCTGATAAATTATGTCAATTATCCTGCACAAAATGCATGAAATTACGTACTCATTTATAATTTTATGTTAATAAAATCCGACTACATTAATAGAAAAAAAAAGTGTAAAATTCTTAGGAAACTTAAAGGAAAAGTCTTGTATATATATATTTTTTTTAGCAGGCTTCAAATTAAAAATAAATACAGTTCAATGCAAAATCGAATTCCTAGCTATTTATTTCAAATATTTTCAAAGAAACCAGCTTCCATTTTCAGAAACTAGACGAAATTCCAACAAAATATCTGTACTGATAAGTATAAAGGATTTAAGTCCATTTTCTAGATTTTTCAGGAGACGAAAAATAAATTTAAACTAACTAAAAACTAACCAGGAGAATCGATTAGGAAAAAGGGATTATGTTGATTTATACCCTTTATATCATTCAGTGATTGTCAATCTTCATTTAATAAAGGGAAAAAATTGAATTAAATATTTTACACTAAAGATTAATGCTAAATTTCTGACTTGAATCTTTTTTTACCAATGGATTTTCTCAAAGACTAAATGACATGGATTTAAATCCTTTATACTAATCGATAGAGAATTTTTTTCTGAGTCTGCCTATGTACTTAACTCAAAATCGACATTTTTGGACTTAAATCCTTTATACTTATCAGTACAGATATAATCATGTTAAATTGTCAATCGACCAATTAATCAGTTAAAGTTTAAAATAGATAAAACTTAAAACACATCCTTATGCTTAAAGAAATAATAAAAAGAAGGGAAAAAACATTTTCAAAGCAATATAAACCTTGACCAATCAATCGTACATTCTGCAAGCGAATGCTCTTTAAACTCTGAAAGGAAAAGTCCAATTTATTTCTGAAAAAACTTTAAGGGAAAAGAAATGCAAAAGTTAGAATAGTAGATTCTGAATCTTAGTTTATTGAGAAGGCAGAGAAAAAAAAGTTTTCTCTTGTAATATTCAAATGTTTATTTGCCTACTATTTTAAAAATGGCCCAGTGCTACAATATTTCTGTTAATATAAAGGATTCGGAAAGTAGAATAACGGGCTAACTCTCTGTATTATAAAGATTTTTTTTTACTAAGTATTTTAAAAATGACACAGTAGCATATTGTATATAAATATATATATCGATTGGTTTATTTATTTATGTTTATTTATATATTTATATATTTTTATTGTTTGCTTGGAGTTATTTTAAAAGAATTTTTTTACAAATTCTGTAAAATATATTCTTTTATCAGCACCAATAAATAAAATTAAATAACAATGTTTCGCTTGTGAAGATCTGCATTCAGAAAGAAATTTTGTTGAATCAACAAAAGTTTGACGTGCACAACAAGAATTTCTGTTTCAATTTCTGTTTCCAATAGAAATGTTGGTTAGATTAACAAAATAATTTTTGTTGCAATTCTAATCTCTCTCTCTCTCTTTTTTTTTCCCCTGTACAATAGATTATATTTTTACTTAAAAATATACATATTTTTAAGTAAAAATACAATCTTTTATTTTTTAAATATAATCTTTTATTTATTTATTTATTTATTTTATATATATAATCTTCTATACATATATATATATATTTGTAATATACTAAATATTTTATATTTAGTATATTAAAAAATATATATACTAAATATAAAATATTTTAGTATATTTTCACTAAAAAATATACTAAAATTAAACAAAATATTTTGTTAATCTAAGCGAATACAGAAAAATTTTGTTGAAATTTTGTAAATTTTTTAACAACATATCTCATGTTGTCGTAGCAAAACTGCTTTTTTACTTCTAATGAAAATTCGGTTTAAAACAACAAAATAACCTCAACAAAACGAATTTTATCGTAGTAATAAAATCCTTTCACTGGATACAGTAGACAAGCATTCTTAGTAATTTTTCAAGCTTTGAAATTTTCAAAAAGATCTATTTTTCATTATTGAATTGTTTATAACGTGTTTAATCCACTAATCACGAACAACAGAAGAATCAAGTTTCATTTCTTCAGCATAATTTCATGTGACGTATTAATCATGCTGTGTTTACTCAGTAATTCATCGATCACGTTTTTACCGAAAAATTAAATATTTTATTATAAGTTTGTGTTTTTTCTGTATTAATCGAATTATAATACTTTACAACAAATTCGAAAAATGTTTACGACCTTGATTTACTTATCTGGTCGTAGTGCTCTAAATTCCAAAAGTATATTTGCGATTATTACAAAAATTAAGCATGTTATTTAGAATTACCTGAGGATGGTGTCCATCTGATGGTTCAATGGTTACAGTGTTGCCAGATTTGGGGACTTTTTTATTCAATATCCACCACTAAATTTTAATTGTAATGGTTGCCTAATCACTTCGGAGATTTATCGTCTATTATGTATATCAAATATCAATTCACAGCATTATTGGTGACAATTGATTAAAAAAGTCCCCAAATCTGGCAACACTGAATGGTTAGCACTATAGACTTCAGGTGCCGGGTTCGGTTCCCGATTTAGGCGTAAATGTTAGTGGTGATTCCAAATTCACTTTAAGCTGTCTTAAACGTTGACTCAAATTTGGCTTTAAATCAAAACGAAACAATAGAATCGCATAAAGAAATGTGTGTGGAACATTTACGCGAGAAAGTACAAAACAATTCTATGTTCCTCCGTCGGAAGTACCTTACGGGAATTTTAATATCATTAATCTATTTTATATAAGAAAAAATAGATAGGTATGTTACAGAAATTTACAATGCATGTTAACTATGGAAAGAAGTGTGCGTAGTGCGTAGCTATAATAGTTCCCTTACAGGAACATGATAAAAATTCTGAAACGTTACAATCTACGAATAATAAGTAATGTATTAGAATTATACATATTTTAATCATTCATATGTATTATCTGTATTTTAATCATCTTGCATTTTGAAATGCATGAAAATTTACTATATATGTTATTACGGTTCACTGAATAATATTAATTATGTGGGGGGAGGAAAGTCATTTAAATCTTATAGTTTTCTTTTTCTTTTTTCTTTCTTTTTTTTTTAACAAAGATATACAAAAGAATTAAACTTAACATAACTTATTTCTATTTGCTCATAATATATAATCACCATTATATGAAGTTAATTTTAATGACGCTATAAAATGAATTTAAATCTTAATTATTTGTATGACTATACAATATACGTATAAGATATACGGTGTTAATAATTGGGGCTGATTAGCTTTTTGTGCGTATCACCCAACAGGTGGCGCTGTCATACATTTTCTTTTCTAAATTTTTAAAAAAAGGCATCGTAGGATAAAATTCCGTATATTCGTATGCATGTACACAATCATGATTATTTTTAACCAAACATCATAAAATTAAAAGGATTATTTATCAATCTTTTTTTTTTAAACATATGTAGGAACATTGCTTCCCCTCGCAAGGGGAGAGGATGTAAGTCTTTAACATGTGTATTTTTTTAATGAACTCGTCCATATTTTTAAAACGCATATTTGATCCACAGATCTGTGATAATTTAAATCAAAATTATCGATTTTTTATTTTTTAAACATTTACTATTACACTTATCTCAGGTGAAAATCGTCTGAATTCTTCATGGAAAATAATTTTAATAAATAATTTGTATTGCGTTAATTTCTGTTCTATAGGAAAATACGGAAGAAAGTTTTATGGTGGCCACACTAGTTTTCTATTGTAGCTAATATTTCTTACCTGTTTTAAATAATACGTTGTACGTTTCGTGCACCATCTATTATTTGTATGTAGGGACAGCCAAAACAGCATATTACTCGTGCTAAATTAAATGATGTTCACCTTTGTTCTGAATTTTTAATATTAATATATGTAGATATAAATACTATTTTGCATACAATCTTGTAAAGGTAGTTTTATGGTTATAAACATTTTGCAATCAAACACCATAAATTGCACAAATATACAGCATTTTTTCGGTTCAAAATAATTAAACATAATTCATAGGATGGAAAAAAAAAAAAAAACGCGTAAAATTTTGCTACTCTTTTTTTTTTTTTTTTTTTTTTTCGAAAATATTTGTTTAAAAAATAAAAATATCTTCATTAGTAAACAAATACTATTTTAATTATGTAACTGTTAATTCAATATTCAGAAATAGGTCAGATCATCGTATATTTCAATAGATTCAATCGTATATTCAATTAAATTATATATATATATATATATATATATATATATATACATATAATTTGATTTAAAATAAAAATAGAATGCTCTTCATTTTTATTAAATGTTATAAATTTACATACTTAACTTATTTCTTACATTACAATACTTAAGGTATTTTGATGCATCCCGACAAAATAATTTTTAAGAAATATTTTAACCTGGAAAGTAGAATTTTCCATATATAAAATTAATAAATTTCAAACCTATAATTTTTTTTACAGAATTTTCTATAATATATACCTAATTAAGACCAAAATAACAAATTTCTTCAAATTTAGGAAAGTAAAAATAAAATTTTATCCTTATAGAATTTAAAAACCACAAAATATAATAATTTTTTTAACAAATACATCGTAACAATATATCACTTTAAAAATTTGCTTTTAGTGCAGATATTTTTTTCATCTTGTATATATTTTTAAAAATAACTTTTTGATAACTTTTAAAGCTAAAACTTACGAGCTTTCTATAAAAAAGGAAAAAATTATGTTTTATTTGCTTTTAACTAAAATATTTTTTGTTTATAATTTTGCTTGAAAAATTATAAGCGAAATAAAAATTCTCAAAACGAAAACTTTATTCGATTGTAAGTTAATTTTACGCGGTAAATTTTCAAAAAGGATACGAATTCAACTGGTTGAATACATATTATACCTAATCTTTCTGTAAGTTACACAGCGCCCTCTGTCGTTCAATCTTGGAGCCAGGCAATGACCTTTAGTAAAACTCAGTGTCATAGAACTTTCCATTTTAGTAATTTCTTATTGCTTAGATCTCATTATTTAATGTAAAATATGAAAATAAACAATAAAGAAAGAAAGAAAAAAGAAAAACGAAAAAAAAAAAAAATCACAAAACGAGAAAAAAATAAATAAAAATTAAAATAGAAAAAATTGTATGCATATGTTTCATATAAAAATTATCCAAAAAAGCACAAAACCATGCGTGCACCATATAATTTTTTTTTTTTTTTTTTTTTTCTTTCCAAAAATAACGTATATTTAATTGTACTGAAGTCTTAAAACAACTGTCGTGTTATCAAAGAAAACAACTTGCTTAAGAAAATATCATTAATATTGTTATATATATTGTTGTAAGTGCTGATGAAAATGTCATTCTGGTAAATTTCATTTATTTATTTTATAAAAGGGATTTTAATATTTTTTATTTATTTAATCAGTAATATGTTGTTAATTTATTTATAAACGTCATAAAATAAAAAAGCATGTTAAAGAACAAGAAGAAAAAAAAAAAAGAAAAGAAAAGGAGAAAAAAGATGAAAAATGTGTTGAGAAAGCAAATCATTAAAAAATGCCATGTAATTATTTATACATGCTATATGATGTACATTTCAAAATTCATCTTAAAATAATAATAATAATAATAATAATAACAATATACAATAAAATAATTTTCTGTTTTATTTGAGTATATGCACAAGAAATATAACAAACCCAAATTGTACATCAAAATATACCTTTTCGAAGAAAACTAAACTTAATTAATTAAAAATTTTTAAACCAAAAAATTAAATTTAAACTTAAATTTCTTAAATTTAAATTGTTAAATTAAAAAAAAAAACTAATTTCACCGCCACAAAAAATTAAATTAAAAATAAGAATAAAATAAAATAATATTTAATTATTATTTTTCATAAAGAAAGAAATAATAAATTTTATAAAAATGTTTCAATGCAACTTTCTACATTTCTAAACTTCTACGGTAATAATAAATTCATAAACAAATCTAAATAGGCAATGAATATAATTTCCACCACAAAATAAAATAGAATAAAAAATGTACATAATTTTTTTTTTTTTTCAATTTCTAACAAATTAAAAAATTTCCGTTGATTGATTTAAAATTGTAAAAACTTTTTCGCTTGATACAATGTTACTTAACTCGCAACAGAAGTAATGAGCGCAAATGAGAGTTCATTGACCTCATGTCGTTCGCGCTCTTCAGATGTTTTTCTTAGTTTAGAATATCTGAGAAAAACATTGTCAAAAAGCTATGACAAAAACTTTAAAAGCATTATTTTATTTCAAAAAATAATCATTTTATTAAAAGTCATTAATTTAAAAACAAAAGATGTAGCATTTAGCTGAACTCGGAGCAACGACAAGTTCATTGCACCTTGTCACAATCAACATGCGGTATTTTATTGCTCTTAAAGTAAATATACAAAGTACGTTTATCTCACATATTTTACCTTAGATAACATTTAAAAGCTAATCTCTGAAACATTAAAAAAAAAAAAATACAATAAGTGTGTGTAAATTTACACGTGAATGTTTACATATACTTATCTGCTATAATTCTGCTAAAGTAATTATTGCATTTTATTTTTATAATCATTAAAATTGCTCTTTTTTTTACAATAAAATATATTAAATATGAAATATATTACAATTTTTTAACTGAAAAAATTAATCAGTATGTTAAACAAATATTATTCGAAAGTGCTTAAAAATATGTTACGCGTTGATTTTGACCATTTTTTCATGAATTAATATCTATTTTAAAAATTCGGTTTAAATATCACAATATATAATGACATAGTTTCACTTATAAGAAGTTTCGATATAGCGAAATCGAACTAAGGTCATTGACTTCTAAGAAAGTGAAGTAAGTTACTTACCCTGATGTTTTCATTTAACGTCCCACAAAAAAATTAATGTACATAAAAACACAAAATTTTATCCAAAATCCATCGATACAGAAGTCATAAAAACCAAGCTCGAAATTAAAAAAAATATATCAGATATTTATTAAGTTAATACGATAGATTATTTTGACTCCCAACGTTATTGTGGTTGCTTTAACTCTCAGTTTAGATGTGGGCTCCGAAAGAAGCAGACATGTACGCTCTGATCAGTTTCGGGAAAGTAGGGTTGCCTGAATCAGCTTCTTTCTGCTTCTTGGCGGGAATTAGCAGAAAAGAGAAATAGAAAATGTTTTCCTTTTCGTTGGCTGTGTGTATTTCCTTTCAGTTTTTCCTTTAAAAAAAATGTGTGAGTAGAAAAAGTTACTTTCCCTTCAATTACCGACTGGACAGGTGTAACGTTCTTTGATTATGAAATAATTAAAAGCTCGTTCTACGCTTTTAATATTTTTTCTAAACTAATGAAAAATGTTAGAAAAGTTTAGGAGGGAGATTTTATTTTATTTTTTGGATATTTAGATGAAACTTTGCCAAATGTCCGAAGTGCTAAGAACTAACTGTTTAAGGGAATTCGTTGGCGAACTTTAATTTATTTTTTAAATATTTCAAACTCATATTTGGTGCCCGAAATATTTCAAAATACCAATGCAGTAGCAGCATATAATTTATGCCATATAATTTATTTATTTAGATGTAAAAGGAAGATTTTTTTTTTTTTTTTTATTTAATGTAAAAATTTTGAAATGATTAAAAGTTTAAATGATTTGGGAACGGTAATTTTGCTCTAAACTATTTTTGAACATTTTAAATTTACATTTTAACTAAAAGTTTGCAAAAATACAAAACTCTAAAATACGAACAATAATATTTATTTATCTTATTTTTCTGTTTGTCAGTATCCAAAGTTGTTGCTATATAACAAAAAGTTTAAAAAGTAGATTTTAAAAAACTTATTCATATTTTAAAGTTAAATTTTTACTTTAAATATATCCGAAGTATTTTTTAAAAAATCGGAAATTCAAAACCGAATATTTTTGAATGAATTTATTGTAAGATATTGTGCAATGGATTTTTTTAAATTATCCAATTAAAAAAAAAAAGCATTCTATTTATTTCCATATTAATATGAAAAATATTTGTAGAGATTTTACAAACTAGCGAAATTTTTTAAAAAGTTTATTAAAATAATTAAATAAATCCCCAAAAGTTAATATAACTAAGATTTAAATAAAATCATGAACTTAGCTTAATTATTGCACGGTCCTATGGGTTTTGGGATATAAGAATCTAAATATTGAGTGACAACAATTAACATGTTTCGTAAGTGTATGCACATTCAACAATTTTATGCTTAAAATATTGCTCTACAGTTTTTTTTTTTAATAGTTATTTTATTTTATTTCTTTATATTTATTTGAGTAATAGTCTTTTTATTTTCTAAATGAAAAGGTTTATTTAAGATAAGAGATATCTTCTAGATTATTCTAATTGTGAATTTTATCATTCATTTAATTAATTGATTGGTCATTTAAAAATTAAAATCCGTTATTTTAATTTGAACTTTTTATTATTATTATTATTATTTTTGTTTGTTTGTTTAAGGAAATCCTGTTATCAACTTTATTTTAGATTTTAGATATTTTTAAGCTGATATTTAGACTCTGAAATATTTCAAAATGTTAATGCAGTGGCGACACTTTATGTTATATCATATAATATTATTTATTTATTTATTTAGCATTTTTTCTCTAATTTGTTTTCAGACAAATTTAAATTTAAATTTTTCGCTGAAAATTAAGAAAAAAAAAAAAAAAAAAAGTGAAAAACTAAAAAGCCTTACGCAAAATATTTATTCACCTGATTTTTCTGTAATAAGACTTTTACCTGAAGGTATCCAAAATTGAATCTCAAAAACTTTTATGGCAGATTTTATTATATATATATTTTTCGATGTTTTTAAGTGAAGTATTTAAAATCTAAAAGTAATTCAAAACAACATTTTTGTGTTAATTTATTTAACAATATTTTTGAAAATAAAAAATAAAATAAAATAAATAAATAAATAAAAAACTTTTATTTTCTGTATATACTCATGTCCAAAATTATCTTTGCATAGTCAAAAATAATTATATTCAATGAAATATCGAACCAGTGTGACCCATGTTTGCAGGATCCATATTTTATTACCATTTTTATTTTTTCATGCTGCAATAGGCCACGGAAGCCCGGTCGGCAGAGCGCCGAGCTCGTAAGTGGAAGATTGCGGGTTCGACCAAAGACCGTCGTCTACACTAATTGGGGCTGGTGCATGTTAAATCCGTAGTCACCGCAATTTCCTTCATGTTCCCATCCAAATTTATACCTCTGGGGGTCACCTAATTTGAGGATCCGAATTACCGAATCCCCTCCGTGGAGAATCAAAATTGTGATGACATGTCTCCGCATCATCCTTAAGGGTGCGTCCCAAACCTTCGTCAATTACCCATCGCCCAGTACTAATGCGATGTTAAATCCAATCAACCAATCAATTCGTGCTACAATTATACCTTTTCATAAATGACCGGAAATTTTCGATTTCAGAAGTTTTGTCAAATATCTCAAAACGTTCCAAGCAAATCATCTTGAAATTTCAGTATGTGAAGAACATGTTATACAACATATATTTCAGTTAAAGTTTTGCTCCCAAAGTAAAAGAGGGACCAGTAAAAAATTAAATAAAATAAAACTGTCTGCCCTTTAAAAAATAATACTTGAAATGCGATCTGGCTGTAGCATGTAATTATGAGGTTTTTTTTTTTTTTTTCTTATTATCGGTATAAATTTTTATGAGTCTGCCACATATATTCATGGAGATATAACGAGTTCTTTAAAAAAAAAATTTAAAAATAAAAATAAAAATAAAGTCTTTTTTTTTTTTTTTTTTACTGTAACACGCAAGGCAGTGCAAAGCCATTTTCAGGAAACTTGAAATATTACATTAGACACACCATATTACAATTAGGGTACAAAAATATTACTAAATATCTAATGAAATATGAGAATTTTTGCTAAATAATTTTTAACTGAGCATGCGCAATCTTTCGCGAAATATCATTTCCATAATTTAATAGTTGAA
Organism: Salticus scenicus; assembly: GCA_963930645.1. NCBI lineage: Eukaryota > Metazoa > Arthropoda > Arachnida > Araneae > Salticidae > Salticus > Salticus scenicus. The sequence continues at coordinate 226,604,124 of OZ005657.1, forward strand.
AGTATTGGGCTACTTATATGAAAATCCCAAGCAAATATCGTACAAGTTCAAAAAGTTGTACGCGGTAGAATGAACTGTTGTTCTGTTTCTCTTAAACGAAAGGGGGGGGGGGATGCTAAGCTATACAAGGTTTTACTCACATTTTTATTTTGATTCAATCAATGGTAATACAATTTTCGTCTATTGTAAATATATACTGATAAAAACCCCTGAGCAATTTTCTTATTTTTGAGAACTGAAATTCCGTTCATTCCATCGCGTACACCTTTTTGAATTTACACAGTATTTCTTTGGGTTTTCATATAAGTAGCTCAATGATATTGGCTATAGTATTGTGCAAGTGAAATTTCGTTAAAACTTGCGCATGCGTAGTTAAAAATTATTCAGTAAAAATGCTTCCATTTCATTAGATATTTAGTATTTTTGTATCCTGATTGCAGTATGCTGTGTCTAATGCAGTATGTCAAATTTCTAAAAAAGGCTTTTTACTGGGTTTAATGCCTTACGGGTGTTAAAAAATGACAATTTCTTTTTCGTAATTTTTTAAAGAAACCGTTGAATCTCCATGAATATATCCTGTAGCCTCATAAAAATTTATACAGATAATAAGAAAAAGCCTCATAATCACATGCTACAGCCATTTCAAGCATTACTTTTTACAGGGTGAGTCCAAACATATTCAATATTTCTTAAATTTTAGCCCCCCCCCCCCCCGTCCTTTCCTTTTGAGGCAAAACTTTCATTGAAATGTATGAAATATAATATGTTCTTTACATTCGTGAAGTTTCAAGATGATTCGTCCAAGAACTTTTTGAGGTATTTGACAAAACGTCTAAAATCGAATCTAAAATCGAAAGTGTCCGATCATTTATGGAAAGGTAGTGTATATCACATGCAGTGCTCTTAAAATTTTTCCTTCGTATTTATGTGTCATAATGTTATGTATCATTCCAGAGAAAATTTAAAACATTATAGTCCACAGTTTTTGAGAAATCTAAGCATGTAAGGATAAATTTGGATATGAGTTTATGTATAATATGAATAATATATATTTTGAGGTTTTGCAAATTATCTTTTTTTTTTTTTTTTTTTTTTTTTTAATAAAAAGCTTATTTTTATCCATAAAATTGCCACAAATAAATTTTAAAATAAAACCATTAACATGGTTGACTTACTGCATGGAATTGTGTGTCCGTGGACATGGGATTTTATTTATTTAAGATATTGCTTCTAATACATTTCATACATGCCAATACATCAGTTTTGAAAAATAAATATTGCTGTATAAAGTGTTCAGATTATAACATAACAATAACAATAATAATAATAATAATTATTATTATTATTTTCTAAATTTAAAGATTTAAAATTAATAAATGCTTCTAAATTACTTAGATTTATAAAAAAAAAAAAAAAAAAAAAAAAAAATTATTTTTTTGTTTTGTATATGGAATTCCGTTTACGAATTTTGTTTTATGTTTTAGATTATTCAGACTGACATTTAGTGTCCAAAATATTCTAAAATATCGATGCAATTATGACACTATTAATTTATATTATTTATTTTATTTTATTTAACATTTAAAAAAAAGAAAGAAAGGAAGAAAGAAAGAAAAATGTTACTGCAAAATATTCAAAAAAAAGCAAAAGTTATAAAAGGTGTGGTAGACAAAGTTTGATTTTAATCTATTTTTGCTCATTTTAAATTTAAATTTGTAGCTAAAACTTGCAAAATACTCAAAAACTAAGAAGGCCATTCCCCAATATATATTTAACTAATTATTCTGAAAAATAAATAAATAAATAAAATAAATAAATAAATAGATCTCAGGGTTATCCAAAGGTATTAAGCACCACAATATATAATATATATATATATAATAAATAAATAAATAAATAGCAGATTTTATTATAATTTTTTTGACATTTTTAAGAGAAATTTTTAACTAAAATTATCCGAAGTATTTAAAAATGTTTAGAAAATTCAGAACAGAATTTCTTTCATTTATTTATTTTAAAATATTTTGCCGTGAAATATTTTAAAATCATTATAAAAAACACCACATGATTTATTTTCTTTAAAGTATAAACTAGTACGCTGTGGCATCTCATATGTGATATTTGATGCATTTAATACATGACGAAAGCTTAGATGTAGCTTCCCTCCTCCCCCACAAACAGAGAAAACGCCACCTGTCGGCCGACATGCAGACAAATTAAATCAGTTTAGTGTTTCACAATGGCCGTCTCACTTCTCAAGTTTGATATACTTATACGCTATAAAAGCTGATATAATCCCATACATGAGGAAAATTGCAACATAAGAGCGCTACCTGTCGGCCGAAATTGAAACATCATGGTTATTCAAATTACAGTTTTTATGCACTAATACGCTATAGAAACTGAAATATAGCCTGCCTGTAAAAAAGAGAAAATGCAGCACAGCAGCACCATGTGTGCTAAAACCTATTTTAACAATTCATGTCAAGGTCCAACTAAATATAAAGTTTTGTAAAATTACCTCCATTGTACGCAGAGATTTTCGAGATGCTTAAGTAATGTTCAGAACAACTCAAAATGAGTAAATCTATCTAAAACCGGAGATCAAAAATTTTCCCGAATTCAGTACTTTCTTCTTATGTATATGTAAGAAAGTCAAAATTTATTTGAAGATTTTGATTACTCAAAGTGAACATTATCCTGTACAATTTAAATAGATTAAAAGAATTTGTTTCTTATGTCCCTACTCTGCACATAAAGCCCTTTTCTAATTTGTCTTACCCGTATAAAGAAAGTGTTTTAAGGCCAAATTTTCGAAAATGAGATTTTGATATAAGGTTTTATATATATATATAGGTTTTGAGGGGGTTTACACACAGTTTTCGAGGTTCCTTGAATCCAAAATTCTGACTTTTACTTTCTTCTACATGAAAATTTTCGAACTCCAGTTTTCGATGGATTTACACGTTTTGGTATGTTATAAACACGATTCGACTGTTTTTAGAAAATGTCTGTCTGTCAGTGTGTATCACAAATTTTATGGACGCTGTATCTCACGAACCAATTTACGAAATTTAACCAAACTTGGTATTTAGTTGGACCTGACATGAACTGGTGCTGATTAGATTTGGGGATCATTCACTCAACATTCGATCATTCGCGCTGTGATCCCATTCTTTCTAAATTTTTAACATGGTAGTATAGGACAAAATTTCGTATAAATGTACATAATGAGAGTTATTTTTAGTGTGTGATTTTTAAAATTAATATGAATTATTGATAATAGTAGTAGTAGCTTAGGAAAAAATGTTTGTGCATGTGGAAGCATCGCTCCCCCCCCCCCTCCCCCGAGGGGAAGTACCCGCTGGGGGTGTAATTTTCAACATAGGTATCTTTCTAAAGATCTCGTCGATTCCTTTAAAACGAATGGCTGAACCATAGAACTGTGATAATTTAAAACAAAGTTATCGATTTTTTTTTTTTTTTTTTCAATTTTTAACGTATTTCTTTTGATATTGGCAAAAAATTTACTTTCTTTCGGCATTTAGTGATATAATTCTGTCAGATAAAAATCGCCAGCATTTATAATGGAAAATAATTTAATAAATAATTTGTATTGCATGAATTTTGTGTAAAATTATATCGAAGAAAGTCTTGTGGTGCCCACATCATACTTGCTAGCGGTTGGTCTGTGTGTGTCTCTGTGCGCCTGTGTATGTCTGTGCATCTATTTTCAGCGTAACTCAAAAGCAAATATTAGCAGAAAGTACAAACTCGTTATTCTAAATCTGTATCACGTAGGAATGCTACTTGAATCCTTTTGTTAAAATCGAACAAATAGTTTGTGTACAAGGACATCCAAAAGAACTGAAACGCATTGCGACCATGGACAGAATATCTGGTAGGTACAGTTTAAAATATTAGACTGCACTGAATAAAAAAGGAATGAACATATATATTTTTTTTATTCCTAATAGAATATTTCGGATAGAATATGGTATAAAAATAATAGACCGTTCGTTTACAGTGCCACTTAAAAGAATTCGGATATTTTGAGGCTGTACTTGGAAATTGCTGGAAGTTCATTTCAAGTTGTGTTATGTGTTTTTTATACCGTGCTAAGTTTAACTACACTATGTGGTGTGAATATAATGGACAATATATAGGGCTGTCGAAAATTAAACGGAGACAATTTTTTTTCTAGTGGATGCAATTGATAGAAGTGCTTACTAAATTTTACTTAGTCTAGGAAATCTATTTAAAAATGATAGCTACTTTTTTTTTTTATACCCATATGATAAACGAAGTATCGTTTGAATTACAATTTTTGGATGATGATTTTTCGCTATGATATCGTGATTTGAGGTCCCCTGTATTTGAAAATCAATATTTTAGCGGTAGAAATGTGCGTATATCTGTAACTAGATTATCTTAAAAACAAATAATAGCAGAAAATTCAAATTATTAGGGAATGACAGTTTAAAAGTTTGAGTAAATTTGGTAAAATTTAAGGAGTGTGTGAAAGTTGTCTGAATAATTTCGAATAAACTTTTAAGTATAATAAAGGCTTTAATTTTTTTTCATGAATGAAGGTACTGTATTCAAATAGGGGGTTAAGGGGGCGGTACACTGTAAAAAAATAACTATTACCAGCTGCAAGATTGGTCTGTGATTGGAGAAAATAATTATTTTCTCCAATCACAGAGAGTTTCTTGCAGCTGGTAATAGTTATTTCTTTACAGTGTAGCTTCCCTCACACAGAAATAGATATCAATTAAAACTGTTTCTAAAACTGTTTTAAACTTTTTTCAAAGTACATTGATATATTGTACTGTACACCTTATCTTACTCTTAATCTATATACCTGTCTTTATACTATTCAAATGCAAGTTCAGAGAAAGTTGTGTGAGTGCTACGCCACATTATGATTGTTATGACATATTTTTCTCTTTCTTGTAAACAATGCATTCTGCACATCGAATAATAAAAAATAAATCAATGAAATTATTTTTATTCTTTCGCAAAAGCTTTTATTTTAATAGACAAAAAATACACTATTGCTACTTCAAATTTGTTACTTCAATTGAAACAGTATATATTCCATTCGTCAAAATAAAGAGTTTTCTAAAAACTTAATCTTTTTTTTCTCAAAAGTTTCGTATTTTCTAATTTCTTCAAATTTAAGTCATTATGTCTTGAAATTTTGACCGAAATAACAAAAAAAAAATTATGTTTCAAAAAAATTTTGTAGCCATTATTATTTTTTTCTTTCATTATTTTCTTTCATTTCATAAGATACAATGTTGAAAAATGTATTTTTTAAAAGTTACAAATTCTTCAAATTAAATATTTCTTATATTTATTTGTCTTTCTTGCCATTTATTATTTATATATATTTATTTATTTATCCATTATAAGTTTTATGTATTTATTTATTTTGTATTACATTTTATACAAAATTATCATTGAGTATTTCTTTATATACATAAAATTAAACATATTTAAGTTACTTTGATTTATCAAGAAATTTATATTTTAACCCTTTCACTACCAATATATTTTTTTTCTGAGAAAAATAAAATAAGTATTAAATAATTTATCTGAAGTGGTCCATTTAATAGACAGTGAATTTTTTCAACTGACATTTCTATCCACCTATTCATGGTAGTTACAGGTCTAAAAAACAAGAACAGAAAACATTCAGAAAAAAAATTTCATATTATATTTTAATTTAAGCTTGGGACATATAAGTCCCAGTGGTAGCGAAAGGGTTAAAATTAAAATCAATCATTTTAAAGTGCTCTTTGTTAATGCTAAGAAATAGTTGCTAAAATCACCATAAACAGGGACGAAAATTATAAGCATATTTTAAAATAAAGTTCACTTATTTTAAAGTGACATCAATACTAAGAAATATTTTTGTTGTGCGAATGTGAAGTTTGTATCAACTGGTAATATAGATTAATGATTGAATAGATAATAAAATATAAATTGGATTAATAAAAATTGGACTATAAATAAAAATTGGATTTTTTTTTTCTTTTACTGGGAAGGGGGTGAATTAAAAAATAATAATTGTTCTATTTCATCAATATAAGCTACGATTAATTTAATATACCGGCTCTCCTAAAAGCACCATAAACAGGGACAAAATTAATGCCATAATTTAAAATTAAAATAATTTACTAAATACTAAGAACTTTTGTTCCGCGAGAGTACAGTTTGGATAAATTGGTAAAGCAATTTTAGTATTGAATTACCTAAATAGTAGGTACCACAAAAAAAAAAAAAAAAAAAAAAAAAAAAAGGTTCCATGACTTTAGAGTGAATAAAAGAAATTGTTCTATTTCATCTATATAAGATATGATTCATTTAATGCACTGTCCCTACAATAAGCATTATATAAAAACACTATTTATATAAGGGAAAGCATCCCCTATCGTCGAGGGCAGCCATACCCCTTGTTATTCTATGAGGAAATTTGTTATCAGATATACTTTATTATTATTATTATTTAATATTAACATTCAGAAAGTTCACAACCGTTAAATTAATACTTGTTTTCGAAAAAATTGTATATATATATAATTGTTCATGTTCTCCAGATAATGTCATTTCATTTTATGCAGTGTCTGAAAATGTATTCATAATATATATATATGTACATTTGTTTATTTATTTGAAGCTATCAAGTGCGGAAAATTAACAAAGTTCCCCAAAAAATTAAAAAATCATTAAATATATATATATATATATATATAGAGAGAGAGAGAGAGATAGGTAGTTAGATATAGATATGTATGCATGTCTATATGTATGTATGTATGCAATGTATATGTATGTACATATATATATATATACATAAATACATTATTACACATATATATAATGAACGACAGGGGATGCGCCTTCTTAATGTCCGGTCTTGTGGATCTCACGACCGGAATATCTAAATTTCAAGGGATTCCATTTAGCATATTTAATATAGGCTCACACGGTTTTTATGTTAAAAATTTTGCTTCGTAATGTGGCCAATATGCATTAATATATAGACAATATATAAATTTTAGCAATTTCATATTTTACATCAAATTCTAGATTTATATTTGTATTATTTTCTGAAAAAAAAAAAAAAAAAAAAAAAAAAAAAATGAAGAGAAAGAAAATGAAGAGAAAGAAAAGAAAAAAAAATTCTTAAAACAATCTTATTTTATGTTAAAATAATTATTTTCTAAGCTTATTAAAGGGGTATAAAAGAGAGAGAGAGAGAGAGAGAGAGAGAGAGAGAGAGAGAGAGAGAGAGAGAGAGGAGAAGGAGGAGGAGGAGGAAATCAAAAGGAAGGAAATGATATTTTTTATGGGAAATTTTAAATTTCTTTAAATTTTATTTTATACTGCTCATGAGGAACAAGTATGCAAAACGCACCAATTCACGAATAAGTAATTTTGATTTATAGTCGAAAAACAAATTTTATGAATTATGAATAAAAACAAATGCTTATTTTGTTACAAAAACAATTGCCAATAACTTCTCTACCAATAGTAAAAGAATACGTGTGCATGTTTGTCATTGCATTTTCACATAGAAAGTTTATGACCTGGACTCATCATAATTTGTGAATTTGCATACGATCTCATTTTGTGCAAAACCCGATTTTCGATTTTTTTTATATTTATTTATTTATTTTATTTTACTTGTTTTTATTTTTATTTATTTATTTATTTTATTTTATTTTATTTATTTTATTTTATTTTATTTTATTTTCAGCTGTTTTATGTTTTCTAAAATCTGTGAAATATGACGTCATCATGATCAATTTAAAGGCCACTCGTTTGTTTTATTTATTACTCGCAACTCTAATGTACGCGAAATTTTTTTTATCATTACAACTTATTAAATATGCCTATTGCCTATATTTAATTCACTTCTGAAAGCAAAAATTCATTTTTTAAACATAAATTCTCGTGAAGATTCTAATTAATTTTTTATCCAATTCTCATATGATTTGAATAAATCGTCTGCTTATTTCAACATTTTTAATTTTCTTACATTTGAAATTGAAAAATCGGACTGAGAACTAGTACTGATGTTCGCGTGTATTTATTTAAAAAACAAGTTTTTGCATTTATAAAGTGAAGTAAACGATGCCCGCACATCAAATATATAGGCAAATAAATTATCATGTGTTGAAAAGGTTTATACTGCATACATTAGAGGTGTGGATAATACAAAAACCTAACGGGTGCTCTTTTAAATTGGTCGCCCATTACATGTAAAGAATAAAAACCAGAAATATTTTATGAAATTGGTATCATAAAATGAAGAAAAAACATTTATTTATTGGAATATATTTATTTTTAAACGATATAAATGACGAAAGAACTGAAACTTTCATGAAAATAAATAATTTACGTTTACTAATACTTTTATTTCAGATAGTAAGGTTGATTTTCAAATTTTGTTTTTGCATTATTTTACGTTTTCTGAAATTTATGAAAAATGACGTCATGGTCAAAAGACAATATATATTTACATGTGGAATATGAACAGATAAAATGTTTTGTGAAATTAGTGTCATGTCAGATTTTTACAAAATATATGTAATAGGATACCATGCTTAAGAAGAGGTAAAATACATACGTGAAAAATGAATGTAAGGAATATTTTATGAAACTGGCGTCATAAAATAATAATAACAATAAAAATAAAACACACATTTCTTTGCGTTTATTTATTTTTAAACGATTGTACAGAGCCACAACTTTCGCGATAATGAATAATTTATTTTTAATAATATTTATTCAAGCCACGTTAAATGTAAGGTAGTAAGTGAGCCTGCTTGTTTAATGTAATATACCAGGTCGAAAAGACCAGCAAGCGGAAATTTGTAGAGTGAGATATTTTCACGTTCCTTGAACAGTCTGGTGGCCTCTGCCAAAGTGAGAAGATGCCACAGGCATCTGTGAATTTCTCATAGAAATTCCCATAGCAGTCAGGAATTTTCACGGCGCACAAACAGCCTGATGGTGTTTGTCACGTTCAAAATTCTTTAAAGCAACCCATCAGATTAAGGACGCCGCAGTCGCCCCCGAATGGAAGCTTGCTACATTCATAATTTTCATGGGTAGCGAAGCAACTAGTTGCTGAAAGCAGCTAGTATACAAACAATAATAATCCCTGATACCATCCCTGCTGATTCTTATGTAAAATGACCTCCTAAATTCGAATATGACATCTCATTTTGCCCAATCACCCACCGTTTTTTCGGGACCCCACCCCCCCCTCAATTTTTATCACTGGTAATTTTATTTCCAGGAATTTGATTTGGAGAATGGAAAAGAATTATTAACACTTTAATATATATATATATACAATGTATAATAAATAATAACTGATTAATAAAATATAATAAATGTAATTCATAATTTCAGTGGCAAATCTCCCCTAATTTTTCTCCTTGCTGCAAATGTTCACGTTTCAAAAATTTTCACTTCTGCAGCCCCTCAGGAGATATTTAACAGTTAAATTAATCCTTTCCCCCTCTACAAATCAAATTCATAGCCATAAAATTACACAAAAATAGGGGGATGTCCCCAAAAAACGGTGAGTGAATGGGCAAAATGAGTGTCATATTCAGGTTCAGAAGGTCATTTTACATAAGAATATGCAAAAATAGTGCTGGGGTCGATTTTCATGCAGAGCAATGTAATTTAGTTACTGATTATATCACTCAAATACGTTACACTTACATCTTCAAGGCAATAGAATTTGCTTTCCATTTCGTCTTCATCTATATTATGTTTACAACACTCAAAAGTGGTTTTACACGATATTTTATTTTCTTTTTCCCATTTCTCAAATACTATAGCCTATAAAATTTTTAACTATTTTTTCATCTTTTCCTTGAGGGATCTGCCCAAGCTCATGCCATCTACAACTAATAGGCCCCATGTTCTGGCCTAGTAAGCAATAACAGAAACTCTGCCGTATTTTTTCTCATATTAAAACATAAAAAAATAACTTTTAATAACATTTAGCATACATTTATGTATTACAGTTTTCGGGTTCCCTAAAACCAAAGTCCGTAAGAATGGGATTAATGTTTCCATTTTGAGACTTTCTGTTTCAAACAAAGAAATTCTGTATTATTTAACGAGATTACCCTGTCTGTAACACCCAGAAATTCTGTTTCGTAGAGAGAAAGTGTGTGGCAATCTCATAGAATTTCTCTGTAAAAATTATACGGTAAACTGATAGAATTGCTGATAGGTTTTTTTACGATAAATTCTACAAATCTTTCTGTAATGTAGGATTTCTTACTTTTTTTTTTTTTTTTTTTTTTTTTTTGAGAGTGTTGTTCAAAGACCCATGAATATACTGCTATGAAATAATATGGAAATTTAACCGGAAATCATATTTCATTTAGATATGAAGAATACCAACGATTTGGAAAGGAGGGGGGGGGGGGTAAATGTGCTGCACCTGTGTACAAAAAAAATCTTTACTTTACATGAAATAATAGTGGGCATAGGACAACTCCGCCGAAGCATAGGACAACTCCGCCGAAAAATTTATCAGCTGTTTTCCCCAGCAGGACAACTCCGCCGCATTCCTTTCTGCCGTTTTCCCTCGATAGGACAATTCCGCCGAATGAGGGGGGAAAGCATTACCTTTGGCGAAATAAAAGTTGGCGAGAATGCTAAAACTTCAGGCATTCAACTTTTGTTAAAAATAAATACACAAAAGAATGGTAATAATCTATATATTAATTCGCAAACATGAAATTTGTTGTACGTTTTTAACATATTAATTATGGGGGTACAGGATTGAAAGTAGCATTGTTAGAAAGTTATGGTTAATGAGAATTTAAGGGAAAAGAAAATCTCTTATTAGAATCTCAAAGAGGCATTCAAAAATACCTTTATTTTTATGCACTTTTTCATTTTATACACGTAATCTTTTGTATTAAAAATTTTTATAGAAGAAAGTTGTTCAATTTGTCAATTTCTTAAAATTCAATAAAAAGCATAGGCACAGTAATTTGTATAGATGCAACTTCCCTATATTTTCAACTACAGATTTTTCATTTTGTAAGGCAACAACCTTTAGAGTGTTAGAAATGCTTATTGACTAAACGAATACAAAACCGTAATTTAATACTATTGAACATGGAGGCAAATTAAAAAAAAAAAAAAAAAAAAAAAAAAAAAAAAAAAAAAGATTTAATTTATGATTTATTAGTTTTTATTATTATTAATATTTATTCATTTATTTATGGTGTAATTATTATTTTTTTTTATTTTTTTATTTTTTTTGGTGATTTACGTCAGCTATAATTGGCTTTTTTTTTTTTTTTTTTTTTTTTTTTTAATATAAAACGTAATGCATTCTAATTAACTGAAACTTGATTACTTATTTTTTAAAAGTGTATTTTTTACTATATGCTGATTCATTATAAATGCATATTGGATGAAAAAAGACACTGCTATGTACTGCAATTTAACTCTATTTACGGAAAGACCATATCAGCTTTTATGCTATATACCGGCAACAAAGTTGCTATATAAAATAGATATCATGAAAGATAGTAGAGAAAATACTGGTTTTGGGTCAAATTTTTGAAATTGAGTTTTTGTTATATTTATACGTTGTGAAGTCCCCTGAATCCGAAAATCATGTTTTTGCGGTTGATCTATGAGCCTGTTCTTAGCATATTCTAAGAGCAAATAACAGCAGAAAGATCTAACTCGATATACTAAATCTGTATCGTATAGGAAAGCTGCACTAAAGTTTTCGTTGAGATCAAGCAAATGATTCGTCTTAGTATTCCAATTGGATTCCAATTAGTATTTCTAGTATTAAATTGTACGGTAAGCCGTGTGAGTAACATACCAAATTATTATTAAACTGTTGACGTATTATTTCGATACAGACAGTATTCTTTGCTATTGAAATGATCAGAAGAAGAAAGTAAATGGATACAAACGTTCATAGGTATATGCATAGTTACGCAAATAACAATCAATGAAACTATAATAATCAATTTATAATTCTTATTACTAAAAGTCGTTCATTTAAACGAGTTATTTGCGGACATTTCTGTTCCATAATAATCTGTCTTCCATCATCGACCCAGAATACCATAATAAAATTCTATATACATTAATATGTGGGCTCGTTTTTTTTTTTTTTTTTTTTTTTTTTTTTGGGGGGGGGGGTATTTTCTCCCAACAAAATCAGCTATATTACTAAAACCTATCTTCTGAATGTTCCTCCAATATCAACTAGTATCTTTTAACCACCATGAAACTTTCTTCTACATTTTTTCCATACAAATTCAGAGATGCCAACTTCAAATGACAAAAAAGCAGGAGATTTTTTAACAGAAATCACGAGACTTTTTCCAACAAGAAAGTTTGAAAGAAAAATGAGTAAAATAATGCAAATTTAATTTTAAGTAAAGCTTTATAAGCTTTGGAGGTATTTACAAAGCATCAGTATTAAAATTAAATGAATATTATATGTTTCTTGCAATAAAACAAACTTTCAAAAAAAAAAAAACTCTCAGACATACAGTTGTTTAAAATTTAAGTCAAAATAGACAGATTTGATCATTCTGCTCCTAATATAAAACAATAAGAATCTTAATTACCTTTGTAAAAGAAAAGGTAATAAAGAAATGAAAATATCAGCTATATTCTAATGAAATTTGAATTCTTAAAGTTTTCAATAGCTATAGTATTATAAAAAAAAAAAAAAAAATTGATAATAAGAGATTTTTCATTATGCAAAAATGAAAGTTAAAAATTTAATCTTAGCAAAAATTAGTTTCAAATCATTGTATAGTAATTCACATTCAAACTGAACTTGATAAATTGCAGGGCAAGATAAACTTCAATTTGCTTTCAAATTTTTTTACCCAATCCCACAAATTTTAAGCATAAATTATGCTAAGATAAAAATTACATCAGAAAAGCAGGAGAAATGAGTGGAAAATCAGGAGCTTAGAAAAACAAGCAAAAAGCAGGAGACTCCTGCCAAAAGCAGAAGACTTGGCATGTCTGCAAATTATTCAATAAAATTAATATTTATTAAAACTATTTTCCACGATATTTTCAGATGGAGATTATTTTCATCGCACAGAATTATTACTGTTGTTATTACTGTTATTTATCACTGTTGAATAAAAAATTTAAGAAATTAAATTAAAGAAAATAAGTAAAGAAAATTTAATATAAGTTAATATAAGTTAAGTAATATATATTTGAATATTATGTTAAGTAAAGAAAATTTAATTTCTTATTTATCCTTTAATAATTTTGTAAATGTAATCGGAATAATTTAAACTAAGATGTAAATTTTTCTTAAGTTAATTGTTACTTGAATTTTATGATATTCAAGTGCTACACGAAAATTAGAAATAAATTTATTAATAGCAGAATTTATTAATACGATTAAATAATTGTCAAATAAAAGAACATATAATAATAATGAAAAATAAAATTAAATGCATGTTTATGAGTAAAAATTTTTACTCATAATTTGGTTAAAATCTATTTTAATTTTACTCATCTTTCCAAAGCGAGGGGGAAGGGCTCTTATATAATGCTCGATGTGCCGCCAAAGTGCGATGCGTCGCCAAAAATGGAAATACTGCTGCAGACCCCCCTCTTCTCGTCTCAAGAAAATGGCGCGGCGGAGTTGTCCTCTGTGGGAAAAGGGGGGTTAAAATTCTCGGCGGAATTGTCCTATGAGGGGAATAGGGGATTAAAATCTCGGCGGAATTGTCCTGTTCCGATAATAGTATCCCTGCTAAAAATAAATAGAATATCTGTTAAAACATTGTTTTTTTTTTGTTTTTTTTTTTTGTTTTTTTTTTTTTTTGTTTTTTGTTTTGTTTTGTTTCTATTTATTTATCTGATTGCAAGATAAGATAAATTATTTATTTATTAGTGTATACGGGCCTATTCAAAAGTACTATTAAATCCCCAAATATTTCCATGCAATACAAAACTTAAAGTGCCTTTTTCAAAACACACAAAAAAACTAAACTATTAATTTTTTAACAATAAAAGAAATATATCTCTACAACAAATTTTAAATTTTTGTATAACAACGTACACATTTTGCATAGTATTTCTATTTTAGAATAAATTTAGAATTCAGATACCAAATTTTTAATTGTTCAAAGCTAATGTTAAAGAATTAAGCTCCTCATATCAAAATAAATTTTACACAGTTTCCTTTGTTTTCTCGGTAATAAATATTCTTTATACCTCCTTCTTTCTCTTACATTAGAATTCAATTCTTCAAACATAATATTGTATGTACTTATGAAGTTTTCAGGAATAAAACTCAAAATTAATATTTAAATATATATATATATATATATATATATATATATCACGGACTGTAACTTATAGTAAATTATTTTAACAAAATTTATTGCTATTATTATTAGCTTAAATAGAATCAAATTTTTAACCATGTCCTCGATTTATTATTTCTACATTAGTAACATGAATTGTAAAATAAAAACTAGATATTAATAAATTTGACGTTTCCTTTATTTAATTAAATAAAGGTTTCCTTAAATTAATAGCAATATTTTGGATTTTTTAATGCATAGCTATTATCAGAAACAACTTAGTATCCCCCCTCTTCTTGCAATAATTTGCCTTTAAGAACGATGTAGTCAAAAGGAAAGTTTTCCAAAATAAATAATTATTTTGGATTAATTTTCATTTCTTACGTTATTTCTGTTTTATTTGTTTGAATTTTACCATCGTTACATAAATACAGATTTCATTTCATATACTATATGTGTGTGTGTATAAATGTTTGGAAAACTAGAATTTCTAAATTTGGTGGAATATAATTTGTTGGAATATAATTTAGTGGAATGGAATATTGGAATATTTACATTACGATTACAGATATGTAAGAAATTCTGCTAATATAAATTAATTGTATTTAAAAAAAAAAAAAAAAAAAAAAAAAAAACATGCATGCACAGTAAAATATTTTTCTATATAACGAACTTTTCATCAAAATGTACGTGATCAATAAAAAAGATGTTAATATTTCCTTTTTTTAAAAAAAAATCCTTTTAATTTTTGTATTGTGGTTTGAAATATTATTAATTATTTATATATGTACATAAAGTATACTTAAATCCAGTTGGCAGAACTACTTAAATAAATAAAATTAAACATGTTGACCACATCAAGAATAGGCTTCTTAAGTCCATTTTAGAATAATATATATATATATATAAGATATATATATATATATATATATATGTGTGTGTGTGTGTGTGTTATTTGTTGTTTAACATATCTTTAAAATAAACTGACGAACTAATTTCAGTTATACAAGATAATGAACGTTAAATTTTAACGTTAATTTTCTAATAAATTAGAGATGTCATAAACATATGAAACTTTACGCTTTATAATGGAATTGTAATAACGAATTTTCCAGGCTTTAAATTCTATTTCCCTATCAGCACTTTTCTCTCCGTTAGAGGGTGCACTGGAGTAAATCGCTAAAAATGTTTGTTGTCCAGACCATGGCTCCCTGCGATTCATTTTCTTTCCAAGTTGAAGCCATTTAGACTGCCACTTGAAAATTTGTTATATATATATATTTTTTTTTTTTTTTGAAACTATGCACTGATTCGAACCAAAGTTGGACAGGGAACTTATCCTTCAAATATCTTGGATGAGTTTGCTGGGCAACTTGCTCCATTATGTTATTTCCAAGTGGCGGCCACTTGAAAATTTGTTATTACGATAACTTTTGAAATACTTAATGAATCCAAACCAAAGTTGAAAAATGGATTTATCTTTCAAATATTTATGATTTCGGTGCGCAATTTTGTTTCCAAGTTGCGTCCACTTGATCGGTGCCACTTGAGACTTTGTTATTGCATTAATTTTTGAAATACTGAAATTATTCGAACCAAAGTTGGACAGTGGACTTATCTTACAAATATATTGGATTAGTTCACTGAGCAACTTGCTCCGCCATTTTTATTCAAGCGGCGGCCACATAATTTTTCAACACGATGACTTTTGAGATTCTGAATTAATTCGAACTAAATTTGTTCAGTAGACTTATCTCACAAGTGCATTTGATATATTTGTTTGCAGCTTGGCCTGTCATTTGGTTTCCAAGTGCCGGTCACTTGAAAATTTTAAATTCACATTAAAAGCCATTCATGAACCGATTTGCTTAAAACTTCATATGTACATAGTCTAACTAAATCAATATTTCTACCAAGTCCATTAATAATTTGTAGCCGCCTTTATGTGCCAAAATCGCGACTTCTTGATAAATAAAAAGAAATCAACCTACCCTTTCGAATGAGCCGGAAGGACTTGTTTTAAATTAGTCTTACACGTATATATATATATATATATATATATATGTGTGTGTGTGTGTGTGTGTGTGTGTGTGTGTATAATAATTCTTTTATTGAAATTTTGTGATAACTATTTACTAAAAAATGAAAAAAAAAATTAATTTTAAGTTTTTTGAAAAAAAAAAAAAAAAAAATTAAATAATCCTTGATGACTATTTTTAAGTTTTTTCCTTTGTCCCAAAATTTTCCCCATAGAATAAAATATTTCCCTATTGGATAATACATATTGAAAATGATTTCTTCCAGTCTGTGTTTATATTCAAGTTTTGGAGAAGTCCACTACAGCGACTAGATCAATGAGCGAGACCTGGGTTTGAACCCGACACCTCCCTCCTACCAGCATAGACAGCAGAACCTCTCGGTCACTAGTAAAACCAAATAAGAGAGGAAAAATTTTTAAAATTAGATATCAGGGATTATTATTTTATCTTATCTTATTTTTTTTATTTTTTTTTTTATTTTTTTTCCAAAAAATCTGAACTATTGAATTTTATTTTATTTATTTATTTATTTATTATTATTATTATTATTTTAAGAAATCTTAATAGAATTATTTTTATTAAATTTCATTGCATATGTACATATATATAATTGTAAGACAGTAATTAAAAACGAATTTTAAAAAGTTTTAATTCCTATAAATGAAAATTACTTAGAGTGAGTACAAAATGCTGATATTAAGGGGGTCTAGGACACCAATTTTTATTGTTATTATTATTTATTTATTGATGAATTGCAGTAATTATTTTCTGAAATTGAAGCTTATTTGACGATGAATTTGAGCAAGAAATTATCTTTAAAAAATTTTTAATAAAATTTTAAAAAATTTAATTTTTGATAAATTTTAAATTTGCTATATCTCATGAACTGATGGTCCAATTTACAAACTTTTTTCACCCTTATCTACAGAGAGGATTTATCTTCAATTTGCCTTCAGGAATTCTGATTATAATGATAAATTTTTTAAATATTAATTTTAATTTGAAAAAAGTACTTACTTCATGCATAACTTTTAGCTCGACATGGATTACCAAAACCTTTTTGCTCCTAATTAAAAATTCCGAAGACAGTTTATTAAAAATACACTACAGAACTTATGTGCAAAATTTCAGCCATGTATCTCAGAGGGAATTTTAGGAATAACTTTTTAAAGTTTAGAAATCATGAAAAATTCCATTCTGAGATAAATGGCTGAAATTTTGCACATAAGTTTTAGGAATTCAGGTTTTAAAAAATCTGCTTCAAAACAGACATATTTATGCAGTATATGCATGTTTATCATGTATTTTAATATGTACAAAGTTGATATGGCAGTTTTAAATTAATAAAATTTGATGATATATTTAATACTGCACCAAATAGAATATAATAATTTTATCCAATATTCATATCTACACAGGCAAATGATATTGTAATAGATATAGAAGTAAACTGAAGTTAAATATTTACAACCAAGGTTTAAACTGTATTTTGTAAAATGCTTAATTTTAGATTTTAGTTTTTGCAAAGTAATGAAATGTATAAATCTCCCCCCCCCCTATTCCTTCCACACACACACCAACTAAAAAACAGAAAATAAAGAAAACACTAAAATACTTTTTAGACATTTTAGCTAAAATGCTAAAGGCGATTATTTGTCAGGTTAAATCCTGTTTCCAACAATTAGAAAAATAGCAATAATAATAATAATAATAATAATACAAACAATGCCATAATTTTAATGCCATTCTTTTTAACTACTTGGGAGAAACATGCGGTTTGCGGCATTCGATCCAGAAAAGTGTGAAGGTTTTTTTTTTTTTTTTTTTTTTTTTTTAATGAATACAAAAAATTTCCTTTTTTTTTTTTTTTGGTTGATTTTGGTGCCCCTGACTCCCTTAATTAAAAACAAATTATTTCAGATACTAAGATGTTAAATACTGAACATGATTTGTTCTAGCTTGTATTTATGCGAGTTATGTAGAAGGCATTAGGAAATCGGAACGGCCAGACCGACAAGCGAGACCTGGGTTTGAACCCGGTACCTTCCCACAATCAACTTAAAGAGTAGAACCCCTTTGCTGCTAGAGCCAAAAAAGAGAGGGAAAAAAAGATTAAAAATTAGTTATCGAAGGTTATTTATTTATTTATTTTATTTTATTTTTCGAATATTTTAAAATACTGAATATTATTTTTTATAAATTTAAAAAATTGTCAAGAAATTTTAATATTATTATTATTACTATATTTCACTGCATATGCATAATGATTATCTATATATGTGTGTGTGTGTAAGACAGTAATTAAAAAACGATATTCGAAAAAGAAAAATAATAATAATAATAATTTCTTTAAAAGAATTTTTTGGTGTGAGTACAAAGCGTAGACATTATTAAAAATAAAATTGTTTTAGATACTAGGGATAATATAAATATAATTTTTTTGTATCCCGTATTTACGCAAGCATTGAAAAATATCGCGAATAAATCAGAATGGACAGAATCGACGATCGTAACATGGCTTTGAACCCGGCATCTCCCCCTCTACCAGCTTGGAGAGCAGAACCCTTCGGTCACAAGAGGAGCAAAAAGATAGGGGAGAAAATTAAGAATTAATTAGCAGGGAGCATTAAACTTTTTTTCCCCTAATTTTTTTTTTAAATATTTATTTATTTTTATTTTATTTTATTTTTTAAAAAAATTTCAAGAAATGTCAATATAAAAATTATTAATGAGTTTCTTTAATTAGTCTAATACTAATTTTATTATACTAATTCTTAGTATAATAAAAATATCTACATATAATTGTAGGACAATTATTAGAAAAAAAAAAAAAGAAAAGAAAAGAAAAGAAAAGGAAAAGAAAGAAAAATAAAGAAAATTTTTAGTATGCGTGAACAAAACGTAGGTATCATTAAAAATAAATTTTAAAAAAAAAAGTTTCAGATACTAATATAATAAATACTTAAAATGATTTCGAATGTGGATTGTTTTTTCAAGCACAATTATTAAATACTATTCCTTATATACAATTCCCTCTTATCTTTATTATTGTTATTTGACTTATTTCAAACAGATTTTCATGTCTATAATTAGTGATTTTTTTTTTTTTTTTTTTATAAAAAAGTTGTACAAGATCTATTTTTATTTATTTATTTATTTTAAATTTGTTAAAACATTTTTAGCAGAAAAATTTTAAATAGCGAACTTCCGGAAATAAATGTAGAAATAAATAATAATTTATCGACAAGTAATCTTCTAAAACATTCTCTGCATGTATAACAAACAGTTTTGTGCATTAAAAGATAGTTTTAATAAAAATAATTCGTTAAATTGTCAAAAAGCTTCGTGCGCAAGTGAGTACATATCCTAAACAAAGATCTAGTTTAACTAGCGCACCAAGCGGAGAAGAAAGTGACTGTGCCTTGTATGGTGTTACTATTTTTCAAGTTCGCGTCTGGACAGCCGCTATTGGCGCAGGGAGTCATGCCCAGACTTTGTAAAAATGATGATTGAGCTAGAGAGTACGAGGGCACAGTGGCGTACGTTTCGGTTTTCTGCTTTGTTATGATTAAATACCCTAAACCTTAATAGTGATAATAACTTAAGATAATGAAATATTAGCAAGTTTTAAAACAGTGAATTTATCGAATTTTTTAAAGAAATATAATCTATATAATAAAAATAGCAGGTTAATCATTCCTTTTAAGAAATACACTAGTTGCAAAATAATGCAACAATTAAGCTCACTCTCTTTCTTCTTCCTTTTTTTTTTTTTTTTTTTTTTTCTTTTTAGCATATCTTTTGAACAAATGAGAGAAGTGACACAAAAATTGTTTAACGTATCATTTTCTAATTTTAATGTTCATTAATTTACATTATTTGTATGAATCGAAGACATAAATAAACAAATGTAATATATTCTACATTTTATACTATTAAAAAACATACTACATTAGTATGCTTTTTAAATTTGACCTGCGGTCCATAGTACTCCATGTCATGGACCATTGTACCCCGCGATCGGGGTACAATGGTCCTTTTTGTCAGTTGTTATTAAAAAAAGTAAACATAATTATTTCTTTTGATTGAGTGTCACAAAAGACCCAATATATAGGTAATATGCACACATATTTTCAATAGCGAGAAATTATTACTTTGTGAGTAAACACCTAAAATTTCCAAAATTGGTCCATTGTATCCCACACTCCCCTACACTACACGAGGGTACTAAGTTTGGGTGGAATGCTCTCCGAAGTGGGTTTTTATATATTGTTTTAGCCCGTATTTAGTGAGTCATTGAGAAAACCATAGAAATCTCTGAATGACTAGGCTGGGATCCACCATAGTGACCGAGAGGTTCTACTCTCAAAACTAGTAGCTGAATGTGCCGGTTCGAACCCAGGTCGCGTTCGTTGACCAAGCTGCTCGGAGTTTCGAACCGGATTCAGAAGATTCACACGGAGGATATTACTTTGTTATTCGATGTTTTACAAATTCAATTTGATTTTTATTCTAATTATGTTCAAGTAACAGTCTGAAGTAATTTATTTATAAAAAGTACTGTACTTGTGTATGAATGAATCATTATTTCCTGAAAATAAAAAATTTCACAAACTGAAAATAAATATTTTTAAAACCTCTTAGTGAAAACAATCTTATATATATACACCCCGCGACAAAAAGATAGGTACAAAGGGTTTTTTCTTTGATTTTTCATAAATAGCATTATCTAAATTGTGCTTATCATTTATTATTATAATAAAATAACACTATTCACGGACTAATTTTTGTTTTAAGACTAATTTAGAAAAGTTTCAAGACTAAAATTTTTCTAATTTAAGACTACATTCCGCGACAAAAAGATAGGAACAAAGGGTTTTTTTTAATTTTTCATAAAATAACATTATCTAAATTGTGCTAATCATTTATTATCATAACAAAATATTATCATATGAAAAACATATTAAACATTTGAATCATATTCAAAATATTCATATTCAAAATAATCATATTCAAAAAAAAAAAAAAAAAAAAAAAAAAAAACCTTTGTTCCCATCTTTTTGTCGCGGTGTGTAGTCTTAAATTAGAAAAAATTTAGTCTTAAAATTTTTCTAAATTAGTCTTAAAACAAAAATTAGTCCGGGAATAGTGTTATTTTATGATAATAATAAATGATAAGCACAATTTAGATAATGTTATTTTATGAAAAATCAAAGAAAAAACCCTTTGTACCTATCTTTTTGTCGCGGGGTGTATATATATATAATTTGAATATAGTAATAGCCGAGAAACAGAAGATTTTAGACCACTGAAACCACATAAATAAAAGAATAAGAATAAAATTTCAGCAAATTAATTTACCTGTGAAGACATTTTAGGAATTATTGATACAATTAATTTTACATATTGATTATTGAAACAATTTTGATTTTCTTTTTATTTAATTTAATTTAACTTCAAACTTACCTCAATCTTATTCTAAGATTCGATGCAATTTAAATAATGTTTGCCTTTACAGTGAATCGACATGAATACAAAACAAGATAAGCAAACAAGCAAAGAGCGAATAAATCAACGATGATAATTAAAACACTTAGTATGATAAATTATTTTTGAATAAAGAAAAGCTCAGAACGGTGAAAAAAACTTTTCAGTGGAGACCCTTTTCACCGTTGAGCAATATACGATTTTGTTCGCTGGTGGCTATAATAGCAAATTTCCATCGGGCTCCCGATCGTACATATAATAATTTAATTTGATTAAGAAGAAGTATGTGGTAAACAAATGAGTGCGAAAAATCAATCAACCAAAAAACAACCAAGAAAAAAAATAAACAATTCTCACAATATCATGTCCAGTCACATGGATTACATCAAGTTAAGTAAATCAAAGGTTTAGTTGTTCATAGCATACGAACTAAAAATGAACCTTTCAAGCAACATGGAGTCTTTAAAACCAGTCTAACTGTACATTAAACACTTAGAAAGCTATTTTAATTAAATTTGATAATGATATTGCTTAACTTTTAGTTGAATTAATCCACATTTCGAAATAATAACTTTAATTTAATTTTTAGTAATACTGCAAGAACATTGGTTTAAATTATTTTTTAGAGTTGATTATATATATGTATATATATATATATGTTTTTGAAATCTTGCAATTTTGCTCTCTACGAAGGATTGTATATCCCCTGATGATAAATCTTTCAACTTTCGAGTATTTTCCGCTTCCACTTTTAATGAAATTTGTTAGGTTCTTAAATATTAAAGGTATCTGAATGGTAAATTTCTTTTAATTTCCTTGTTTCTATTAATTCATCATTGGCATGAGTAGGTTTAATCTGTCATTATAGCGTGAGTATTTTATTCATCTTTAATTTACTAATTATAGCTTGGGGAGAGTGGGGATGAATGGGACATTTTTCATATTTTTACTGATAACATTGGCCATATGTAATTCAGAATTTTGTAACATGGCTCATAAGTACACTTTAGTAATCAGTTACATAAAAATATACTAACTTTAATAAAAACTTATCATTTTAAAGTAATAATAAGGTTTTTTTTTTTTTTTTTTTTTTTTACATGCATGTGCATCGTCCCATTCATCCCCACCTATGGGGATAAATGGGACAGGACTGGAGGTAACAAAGAAAAGAAAACATAATAGAAAGTAAGTAAATTTTAAAGTTAAATTGGTTTATGTGATTCTATTACACACTACGAACTTACTGAAATTAACATAAACTGATGTATTGATTCAAATTAACATCAAAAAGCAAAAGTCCTTTGGTTCGCACAGTTCCTAGTGCTCTAGGCTTAGGTAATTTAATCTAATAAGACTTAATCTAAAAATAAATAAATAAATAAGACACCAGAAAGAGATAAATCATTATAATAGAGTACAAATTATCCAGATAAATTTTTGTTTTTGACTGATCGGGAAAATCAGCATTCGATTCTGTATTACATTAATAATCCCCAGGATTTATTTAATTAGCTTGTTTGAAATTGTGATTTTAGTCAAATTATTATTAGTTTATTTATTTATTTTTTTAATTATTGATTTAAGTTGCATTGAATATTCGAACGTATAATTTTTTTTAATCATAATTTTTATAAACAAAAATCAGTACAATTAATTTCAATTTTTTTTTCTAAGTCCACAAAATTAAGAATCCTGATAATCAATATGGCTAATTTACGTTTTAATATAATTCTTGTTTAAAATTTTAAATTAGTACTTAGTGGGGAGTATCCCATTCATCCCAACCGTCACATGATCATATAAAATAGGGTTAATGAACAATTGTTAATATTCTTCTTGAATATCATAAACACAATAAAAGAGTATGTCTTTTCACCATATAAGAGTTATATTAACTTTAAGCAAATAATTAATGTCTTAACTACTACTTAATTTAATCAGCAAAAACTTACTTTGACAGCTGAAAAAGACACTTGAATTTTTTTCTGCCCTTCTATGGATTGCACAATTCTGAAACCACACTTGATGAATGATCTCAGTGCTGCCATATATCAGGAAAAATGTCAAGTTTCTGGTGCTTGCAAAACATAAAAATCTAGCTATTGTCCCATTCATCCTGCGTCCCATTCAACCCCACTCTCCCCTATATAAAATCCACTTTTTAAATTATAACACGTAGGGTATTAGACCCAATTCAAAGACATATTTAGAAAATTTGGCATACTACATTATACACAGCATACTGCAATGAGAATGCAAAAAATGTTAAATATCTTACGAAATATGAGCATCTTTACTAAATAATTTTTAACTACGCATGCCCTATCTTTTAAAAAATTTCATTTGCATAATTTAATAGCCAAAACTATTGAGCAACTTATATGAAAGCCCAAAACAAATATTGTGTATATTCATAAAGTTATGAGAGATAGAATGACCAGAATTTCAGTTCTCTCAAAATAAAAGCTAAACTATGAGTGGTTTTACTCACATTTTTATTCTGATTCAATCAATGACCAATGGTAACACAGCGTTCGCTGACTGTAAATAAATATTTATAAAAAACCCTATCACCTTCTTTTATTTTGAGAAGAATTGAAATTCTGTTTATTCTTTCTCTCATAACTTTTGGAATTTACGCAATATTTGTTTGGGTTCTATATAAGATGTTCAATATTTTTGGTCATTGAATTATTTATGCAAATGAAATTTTTTAAAAGTTAGCGCATGCGTAGTTAAAAATTTAGTAAAATCGCTCATATTTCGCAAGATATTCAACATTTTTACATTCTGACTGGGACTGCAGTATGCTGTGTCTAATGCAGTATGCAATGTTTTCTAAAAATGGCTTTGCACTGTGTTTAATACCCTGCATGATATAATAAAATAAAAAAAAAGTGGATTTTTTTTTTTTTTTTCCATTAAACAAAAACGTTATTAATTAAAATAAATACAAAAAAACCTTTTACTGACTTCGTGTTGTGTCATTAAATTTTTCTGCCGGATACCCGGCTCTCCTCAGATGACATCCTCTGTGTGGGACTTGAGCTTCACTGAAGTGCTGTATCTTCTGTCACCATAAGGTGGCGCCATACGCGTTCCGCGAATCCATTGGAATCACAACCAATAGGGAGGCCTTCAACGACAGCGGCACCCGATCGCGTATGGCGCCACCTTATGGTGACAGAAGATACAGCACTTCAGTCAAGCTCAAGTCCCACACAGGGGTTGTCATCTGAGGAGAGCCGGGTACCCGGTGAAAAAATTAATGATACGATACGAAGTCAGTAAAAGGTTTTTTGTATTTATTTTAATTAATTAGTTTGTACTTCGTCCTTAGTTATTATATTTAAAGTTCAAAAACATTATATCGCCATGAATATGCGTGAGAGCCTCATAAAAATTTACACAGATAATGAGAAAAATCCTCATAATCACATGCTACAGCCAAAACGCATTTAAAGCATTCCCTTTTTTTTTTTTTTTTTGTTACAGGGTAAAACAAAATATTTTGATTTTTGCTTAATTTTTTACTGGTCCCCTTTTCCTCTTCAGGATACAACTTTTGCTGAAATATATAACATGTTCTTTACACTACCAAAGTTTCAAGATGATTTCTAAAGAACTTTTCTAGATATTTGACAAAACGTCTAAATTTGAATGTGTCCAAATACTTATTGGTAGATAGTGCTTATATAGGGTTGTTATAATTAAAGTTCGCCTATTCAGAAGGCTCGAGAGCCAGTTCTATGGCTCCAAACAAAATATAAAATTCCACTGGTATGTACAGTCGGTAACAAAAGTCTCCGAACACTAGCAAAAATTCCTATGTGTAAAAGGTGCACTTAATACAGTTTTGTTAAATAAATCCTTGTCGAATCCTGTTTTTAGACTGACTAAGAACAGGATTCGACAAGGATTTATTTAACAAAACTGTATTAAATGTATTTTTTTTACATACGAAATTTTGCTAGTGTTCGGAGACTTTTGTTACCGACTGTAGTACAAGTAATGCGCTCGGCGAAAATCAAAAGGAAAATAAAAATAAATAAATAGTTAAAATTGTTTTCAATAGGTGGCGGTGTATGAATATCTAAGGCGATTTTTGCAGATTTCTTGTAAAAAACAAAATAAAGGAAAATTTATTTCACAGTTGGTAATTTTTGATGATTCATTCTATCAATTTTAGTCAATACAGATGAAACACACAAAATTTATTTCGTCTTTTAAAAAATATCTGCAAAAATCGTCTTAGATATTGACGAAGCGCCACCTATTGACGAAAATAATTAGGTTGCGCTGTGCTCTGCGAAAATCGGGGGGAAAGAAAAGTGTTATAGTTGTTGTTTTCATCAATGGGTGGCGCTGCGTGAAGGAATGTAATGAAGGAATTATTATAATGAATATAATATTGAATGAATTGAATATAATGAAGGACAGCATCTAACAAGGAAACGTTCTTAAGCTAAACTTACAGAATTCAACGAAAAAATTACAGGTGATAATAGATGGCTCAAAATATCTATGGTGAAAAAATTAGCTTCTTAATTGCAACAGAAAAGCGGTAAAAAATTAATAAAAGTCAACATTTTCAACGTCAAATGCAACCCTAATTGGCGAGGATACAGAGAAAAGCGCCAAGTTAACTTGAACTGCCCGTGTGTTCTCCGTCACCAATTGATGCTAAATGGAAGGTTCTGGTAACCCCGATTCTACAACATCGTTCTACACCTTCCCTAATGAACTTAAGCAGCTAATTTTCACAGTATGAATTTCTCATAAGTTCTTCTAACACCTATACCAATTTCATCGAATTCTATGAGTTTAGCTAAAGAATGTTTCCTTGTAAGACAATTTTTTCAAATTTTTTTGTAAAAAACAAAATAAACTTTGTATGTTTCGTCTGGATTGACAGAAATCGATCGATTGAATATGCAAAAATTACCAATTGTGAAATATCGCCACCTATTGACGAAAATTTTACTTTATTTTTATTTATAACTATTTGTTAATTTTTCAATTTTTGCACAGTGCATCACTTGCACTACATATCAGTAAAATTTTGTTTCGTTTGGAACCACACATCCTTCTGAATAGGTGAATTTTAATTACATTACATTCTCTTTTTATCTTCCTTTTTTTTTTAAAGTCATAGTTAACTAATAGTAATAAAAAGAAAAAGGAACAAAAATCTATTCATGCAGATTTTGCACCTAAATTTTTTTTATCATTATTCAATAAAAATTGAATACAATACTTATTTCTTGCCATTAAAAATACACTCTATAACAAAAAAAAAAAAAAAATAAAAAAATAACGACGCACCAAAATGAAGTGGGGACAAAAATTGGTAGAATGGGTGGTCTGAATGGGACAAAAATTGGTAGATGTGATGTGCATGTGGAGAAAAACAATTGATTACAGTTTCAGAAAATTTGAATGATTTAATCAAGAGAAAGGGCCTCACAAAGTAAACAAGTCAATAACGCGTTAGTCCATTTCTAGCCTTTATGTACGCAGTTATTCGGCTTGGTATTAATTGATAGAGTTGGCAGATGTGCTCCTGTGAAGTATCGTGCCAAATTCTGTTCAATTGTTGCGTTAGATTGGTAAAATCGCAAGCTCGTTGTAGGACCCTTTTTATAATGCTCCAAACGTCCTCAGTGGAAGAGAGATCGGGGGACTGAGCTCAACCCCACTGAGCCGCCTATTAAGGGTATTTGAAGTCACTGAATTACCAGTTGCACGTAAGATCGACGATAATGATGAATTTGTGCTTGATTCCATCAAAACCTGTATGTATGTCAATTTGTGTCCAGTTTACATTACTCCTTCTTGGTGCGTCACTTTTTTTGTTATAGATTATAGAAAAAATTAGCAGTTTAAAATTATTCAACCACATCAAACTGGGAAGGAAAAAAAAAATCTCCGTATTATTCAGAAAAAAGTAAACTCCATAAAAAGAAAACTCCGTAAAGTATTCAAAAAGATAAACCTTTTTTTTTTTTTCCCTTTAATTATGGACGTATGAGAAATTTCATATTCATCAAAGTTTAGGCAAAATTTTCAGACTTTTTAAACTCAATTCAATTTTAAACACTAAAGATAAAAAACACAGTAACTTAAATTTATAAAATAACTGAATGCTTCAAACTTTACTAAAATACCCACTAACATGGGCACAATCATAAATTTTGAATTACATTTAACAGATATGTTTGCAATATAAAATATGCCTTAATTTTGATTAAACTGTAAATTAATAATGAATGGAGAGTATATTAAGCTACAGCAAGATTTGGTTACATGTCTCTCTAGGTGGTATTAAACCTATTTTACATAAGAACTTAGGTGTACCATATCCTTTATTTCATGACAGAATTTAGAAAATCAATATTTGGTTGGGTTTTAAAAATATTATAATAAACCATAAATTTTTCAATAACTAGAATTTTCAATTTTGAAGCATTGTACCTAATATAGATGGGGAAATTTAATAAAACATTCAATATCATTCTATTTTTCAGACACATTTATACAAATTTATGTAAGCTTAATAATGTGGGAAAAATTAAAAAAAAAAAAAAAAAAAAACTCTTTGCAATACTGCAATTAAAAATTTGCCAGGCTAGTTACAGAAGGGAGAGAATATGCAGGGAAGAGGAACCCTCGTGTGAATATTGAGAATATCACAAGGATAATTTACAATTTTGCCAGGCTAGTTACAGAAGGGAAGGGAGAGAACATGTAAGGAAGAGAAACCCCCCTGTGAAAATCAAAAATTTCACCAGGATAATTTATTATAAAACCTTTTCAAAAAATACTACTAGATAGTAACAGTAACACTTGTACCAAAATTTAAGAAAAATTCACCCGTTTTATTTTTCAATAATGAAGGTTTATTTGTTTTTTACTCTTTTCTATAAACACAGATATGTGGATTTACAAGTCTTGAGATATCCTAAACACACTTAACTTTTTTTTTTCTTCTTTTTTGTTTATCTGTCTGTCCATATACTACCATAATTTTGCAGGCAGTGTACCTCATGAAACAGCAGACAAAGCAAAACTTTACATTTGGTTGAACTTGATATAAATTGGCGATTGATGTTGATTAAGTTTTGGCATAGAGTCGGCAGCAAAATTATTGAAGCACTAGCAAATTTCCTATTGAAAAGATGGGCATCTAATACTGATTTGTTAAGTAAATATTTGTCGAATCATGATCTTTGTTTTATGCTGTTTATAAAAAAGTAAGTTGATGATAAAAATTAGCGATAAAACTAAAAAAAATACATGAAAAATGTGGATGTTTGCTTCAATAATTTTGCTGCCGACTGTATATCATTTAACATGTGATGCTGCAATAAAACTATATCTCATTATGTTAAGGCTATATCTCAGCAACTTAAGTTTATCAGTGCACAAAAATTTGTAAGTAAGTCATCTTGAAAAATTATGCTGATTTAACTTGGGTGCATATCAGTCGAAATATATCATTGCTATACTAACTTTTTCACTATTCTGGTGGAAAGCAAGTATGTGTTAAAATGTTACAGCTATGTCAATTTAAAAATATTTCTCAAAACTTGAGCTTTTAAAATATATACATAGGAAGGAATATTAAAGGAAGTTTATATAGAATTTCGTGTTTTTACATTAGTTAATAATGCTTCATATTTTCATAAGCTTCAGGGTTCCTATATTAATCCAAAGAAAAAAAGAAATCCCTGACTTTTCTCCCAAAATATTTCCTGACTTTATGTTTGAATATTCATCACTACATTTCTGCTCATGAAAATTTCAAACTTTATTATGCTATTTAAAAAATTTGGTGCCTTGCCTGATAACCACAGGATCTCTATTATATTACTCTTCGTAGACAAAATAGTCTTTGGTTATCATTAGCAAAATTTGGTTTGTTGCACCTAGATAAACAAATTACTCATTTCTTTCTACTTACATACATTTAGGCCACTGTAGCCTGGTTGGTAACATGCTGATCTAACAAGATTGCGGGTTTCGTACACACAATTCAAGTCTGTCGTGTACATTATGGATGGCTAGTGCACATAAAATCAACTATGGCTTCAATATCTTCAATGTTCCAAAATTAATACCTCTGAGAATTACCAAAGACAGGGGGGGGGAGGGTTGCACCGTCCCCTCAACAGAGAATCAAAATTATGATTGAATATATCCAGACCTCAGGGGTGAATCCGTGGACTTGACATCACAATTTTGATCCTCAACATAGGAGATGTTTCCTCCACTTAGATAAACCCCAAAGGTATTTTACAAAACATGGAGAACATTAAAGTGATGAAGATTTTATGAGTACCAGTCACTATTAATACACATGAAGGGGTATAGTACAGTAGAGTGGGTTTTAATGTTGCATTATAGCTAGGCATTGGGCAATTGGTGACGGTCTGGGATTTACTCTAGGGGTGGTCCAAAGACATGCCAATGCAATTTTGATCCTATGTAAAGAGAATGGTTTCTCTGCTTTGGTAACCCCCAGAGGTATTATTTTGTACAGAGCATAGAAGACGTGGTTACAAAAGATTTTACATTTTACCGTTTAGTGCATATGTTAGTTTTCGGCTGGCTTAAGTATCGAACTTGCAATCTTCCAATTATGAGCTATACCGACCAGGCTACTATGGCCCCTACACATGAAAAGATGTCTAAGGAGGTAATGTAGTGATTTTGAAGAAAATCTGTTAAAACTTATTTATTTTTTTTTTTTATATACAACTCATATCCGAAACCTGAAACCAGAAAAGATTAAATTTCAAACAAAAACATAAGTCTCCCTTCTGACAGGTGAACATTGCTATTTGATAATAGTGGTTCTGCAACAAATGAAGAAAGGTTGAGAAGAGTATTAGCCTAGCAAAAAGATTGCTTGATTGACACAAACTTGAGGGATTTCCTACTATTGTCTTATCTTGTTTTCTTTTGTTATTTTTTCCACTTTGTGGCTCCCCGATAAATTATATTACTTAAGGGGATACATCATGACCTGTCAAGGTCAGCCAAACCCTATCAATGGGTAAATAATCCCCATTATTATTCATTACTTTATATTTTTTTAATCTTGTTTTCATGTTTGCAAAATTTATGACCATTAAATGAGCCCTCATTTTGAGAAAAGTGTTTTTTAGACTTTTTAATATACTATTTTGAAGCTGTAAAATATGAAGTTGCACAAAGTGAAACTTTACTTTTTTTAACTTAAAAAAAAAAAAAAAGGTAAACAAAGACTTATTTTAATGATTATAATTTTCCAAATACAAAAACAGAATTCAGAAATAGGTATTATGTAATGAATAATAATAAAGATTCCCCCCCCCCCTTCTAGATTTACATGGAATTTGGCTGTCAGAGAAGGGGAAATTGTCAGAGATAGAAAGGGACCTTAAGCCAGGTTCATACACAATGCTGTGTTTATCCTTTATTCTAACCAGACCTAATCGCTTATTTATTCCTTTCAACTTCACTTTAGAATCACAATGCTGTTTGGTGTATTAGCAATAGTAACAAGAAGATTTAGAAACTTCCAGTGGAAAAAGTTGTTAAAATTGGAATAGCAAAAAGTTACACTATTTACTGACTGATTTCAAATTTACATCTAGAATAGATTTTCTTGACTTACTGAGTACTTCTGAAAAATATTGACTTTTAGGTATCTAAATATTTATATTGACTTTTAATTAATTTGAAATTTTTTAACTTTTCCAGGTTCTCTGTGACCCATAGAAATCCTGAAGTTAGGTTTAAACATGGGACAAACAAATTTTAGGTTTCAAGGGGATTCTCTATTTATTGTTGCCAGAAGCCAAAGCCAGTGTTATAATGGGGCGAAACTTCCCATAAAATAATTCATTAATTAATACATATTTTTAAATTCTATTTTCATATTGAGAAAGAAATTCAAACTGTTAAATTGGTTATTGTTTTCTAAAAAATGATTTTTTAATATTTCATTTTGAAACTGTAAAATTGTGAAATTTTGCATTTTACAACTTCAAAATAAAATACTAAAAATTAAAAAATTCAATTTTCAGAAACAATAACTAATTAACAGTTGTGAATTTTTTTTAAGGGAAAACAAAGTTTAAAAATATGTATTAGTTAATGAGATATAATGGGGAAATTTCCCATGGAATAACATTGGCTTTCGTTTCCAGTGTTAATAACTAGGGAGACCCTTTATATGAAAACTTTTAAAATCACTATACAATAATATTTTAAAAATTAATATTTTCCTAAAATATTAAATGCTTAATTCTTAAGACTTTTATTTTTATGTGTTTCATAATCAATATATATGATGAGAAAACATAGGCGTGCCTGGCTTCAAAGTATTGGGAAAGACATCTGTAGTCAGGGCCCGATTAACACAGGCGCACATGCCCCGGGCCCTGAGTCGAAGGGGGCCCTAAAACTGGCCCTGAAAAGGCCCTTTTGCCTTTCTTGCCCCTAAAAATGACAAAAAGTAGTATCATAAAATAAAAAATTCTGTCATGTTAGTCCCATATACAGTTGTATGTACATTTGCTGATTGTTGCAAAGTGCGAGGGGGCCCACGAAAATATGTGTCTCAGGCCTCACATGAAGTTAATCAGGTCCTATCTGAGATATATGCAAAGTGGAGAAATATTCTTTGTCAAAATAAATTTAAGCAGACATAATGATGTCCATATGTATCTATCTCAGGCACATGGTCTCATGTGCATATATTTCATGTACAAATAATCACAATAGCATGGGCTTTAATTAAATAACAGTATTAAAATGCTTATTAAATATTATTAATTATTTCTACATACAAACAAATATAAATTGCATCAAGTTACTTTTTTTATTTAAATCTATGTGCATACTGTTGATAATTAACTGAATACACACATATATATTTAGATATTTTTTTCTTTATCTGTGTACATAAAAAGAAATGACTGTCTCTGTAATCTGGAGCTCAGTCTACTGATCGCAGATCTACAAAACTTGACAAAGGGTTACCTTGAACTCTGCTGGGGTGCACCTCATCAAGATTTTTTTTTTTTTTTTAATCTGAATATTTTTTTTTCTATTTTATCCATAAATTTTTGCCTTCATTCCAATCATCTGTGCCGCTTAGCAACAGCTGTTACACGATTTCCGAGTAATTTATTTAATTCCATTGGAATAGAAATCTTTTATTATTATTATTTATTGTATCAGAGAAAAAATGGTAATATTGTAGAAAGGATAAAAATTTAAATAATTATTTTTCTTTTCCTTTTCTTTTGTTTATTGTATTTTTTATTAGAAGATATTTTTGTATTTAAAACAGTTTTGCATTGCGTGTTAGAAAACATTTTATTTATTGTAATGTTCAGAACCAAATGGTGATATAGAAAAAAGAGCGAGTTGAAATTGAGACAAATTAAAGTGCCGAGGGAAAATGTTGCTACAGGCAGAGGAAACCTATGCAGTGTGGACGCGAAAAGAACTGCCATTGGCAGCGTGTACCTAAAGCAAAATTACAGAGATTTCAATGGATTATTATTATTTTTTTTTTTGGTAGTTTTTATTTATAGAGTGATAATAATAATAACAATAATTCAATGTTTTTGAGATTCATTTAAATATAGAGGCCAGCGAAGCGGGTGTATCTTGCTGGTAATGAATACAACAAAATTATTTTTATCCATACTCCCCCTTCCGAATTCTCAAAATAAAATTTATAATGTCTTATGTCTATAAACACTGAAATTTTAGCAAATAGATTCATTATACACAATTTATTAGGAGAAACATATGAATAAACTAAACATAGAAACTACAAAATAAATATGAAATTATTAGTCTGATAAAAATAATAAAAATACGAAATTGGATGAATAAACTTAAGAGTTCGCAATTAAAATAATATATAAATAAGTCCTGAATAATTTTTTTTAAACAACGCAACACAAATTTCATCAAAGCAATTAAAAATAATCTAATTAAAAAAAAAAAAAAAAAAAAAAAAAAACTTTAATAAAAGTGAATTAAGATATAAAAATATGAAAATACCAATTTGAAAAATAAATAAATAAAATAATTATGTAAACAGGTAATTCGAAATAATATAAAGAAAATGTAATAGCTTCTTTTTCTGCAGTTCGGCTCTAATGGCAAATTAAGTTTCAACAAAAATACCTTTAAATTGACTTATTTTAGTTTTCATGAATTCAAAATTAGGACAAAAATCTTACAATTTGAATGTCATTTTCTGTCATTCAGACCTGAAAAATCCCCATGATTACTCATTAAATAGTACATAATTTTAAATTTTGCTTTACCATTCAGAAAATTTATGAATTTTTTTAATTTCAGCAATATTCCAACTTTCAAATCCAAAAATGTAAGAAAAGAATATGGCAATTAGAAAAATTAATATTTCAAGATATTTCAAATACCGAAAATAATAATAATAACAATTCAGAACATTTAAAATTCTAGCGTTATTTCACATTGAACACGAAAAATGATTGGGAGAAGGTGAAAGATTTACAATTTTGAGATAAAAAATTTACAATTTTGGAATTAATTTACGTTTTCAAATGCCTAAAAAATTTTTAGGTAAAGGAAAAATTAAAGAAATTCTGATTATTTAACTATTTGATGTGGCTTTCAGATCAGCAGGCTCATAATTTTTATTTTCTTTTCTCTCTTATTTTTTTCTCCTATGTTGGCTGAACTTATAAATGGTTCACAAAATAAATAAATAAATAAAGGAATCATATTTATTGAAATTTTTATTTTTCTGACTGAGTGAAAATAATGCCTGGACCGGGAGTCGAACCCCAGATCTTTGACTTACAAGGCCAAGGCTCTACCAATTGAGCTATCCAGGCTGACAACCGGTGGACATTACACACTCAGACAACCTTTAGGCAGAAACATCTGGTCTGTCATGTAGATAGCTCGACAGAAATAAGCCACAGGTGTAATGTCCACCGATTGTCGGCCTGGATAGCTCAATTGGTAGAGTCTTGACCTTGTAAGTCAAAGATCTAGGGTTCGACTCCCGGTCCAGGTATTATTTTCACTCAGTCGGAAAAATAAAAATTTCAATAAATATGATTTCTTCCCAATCAGTTGATTGTGTGATTTTACTATATCGTAAATAAAGGAATACCTTAAATTTTTGCCAAGGATCTTGATTAACATTTCTTAAATTCTCACTAGTTGTAATCGATTCAACATTTTCAATTTCTTTTTCTTTTCTTCTTTTTTTTTTGTTCATCATTTTTCAGAACACTGTCAAACTCACAATGAGTTTTAAAAATTTTCTGTTTAGATTTTAGGACAGATTTATCCATTTCAATAAACCCTTCAGTTTAATATTACGTATTAAAAATACATATATATCCATAAAATTCAGGAATTCTTTCGCTTCAAAACAAAAATAGAAAGCTACACACAGAGAAGTGCTAATTCTATGAAATACCAAACTGTCGCCTACGATGATCATTAGCTTAATCAGATCACCTACTTTTTTCTCTCTCTCTTTCTTTAAAATTCATGGAGGACGTGGTGGTGGGGGACACCATATGCAACAATTTTGGCACTGGAGTGAAACAAGTTCAAGCATTTTCAAGATTTTTCCAATTAACATAAAAAATATATATATATCTTTAATACAACTGCAATAACTTTTATATCTACATAAAACCTCATTAAAATTCCATGCCAAAGGAAAAAAAAAAAAATTTTAAACAAATATAGAATATGTGTATGTGCATTAAACATACATATAAAATAAATAGCAGTAGCTAATTATCAGTTTCAAACGTGCATAAAATCAACTGAGTATTAATTTTCTTAAATAGTTTTGGGAAAATTTTTCCTACCTGAAAAATCTATTCATTTTTTCCTCATATTTACACATTTGGTATAAACATAAAGCATAACATACAAATATTTAATTTAATTGAGGAAAAATAATCAGATTCAGCAAATTCAGCAATAAGGTCTAAAAATAATTATATATGTCAGAAATATTGAGCACTTCTATTGCTTTGTTGTTTCTAAAATTGATTACTTTCCAGAGGAGGGGAAAAGGAGGGGTGGGATACAAAAATAATTACACAGTAAGAAATATTAAATTCTTTCAACTCTACTTCTAGAATCTAATGAAGCAAGTTTAAAATGAATATTATCATTTATGTTGCAAATGGGTTAAGATTAGAAAACAAAAGACTTCTGCAGAACATTTGATTGCTGATCACTAGTTGGTGATAAAGAGGTGGGGGGGGGGAGGGGCAAAAAATAATTACATAAGCTAGAAATAGTTAACAATTCTATTTCTTTGCAGGGTTTAGAATCTCATAAAGCAAGTTTGAAATGAATACTGACATTTATGTTATGGATGGAGAAAGATTGGGAATTAAGAGCTTCCGTGATCTCCGATCGCCCTATTTGTTTTTTGATTTTTTTTAAAGGAACAATATCCGCGACTCTTTTATAAACGGAAGATTTCATCATCTGTCTCCGGAAGACCGTAAGATAGGTTAAAAAACCAGAAGTCTTCTGGAAAAACCAGAAAAGTTGGCAAGTATGAGAAAGCATACCCAAGAAAGAAAGGATGGGCACTTTTATTTGAAAAAACTATTGTTATGCAGCCAAAAGACAAAATACTGATTAGAACAACAGAAGTATTTAGGACTTACATGATCATAAAAAATTTTACAAAAAGGCTTCATCATGAAATGAAGGTTTTAATAATAATATTGTTCACATGTGCCCCTCTAGAGAGAGATATACATAGGGAATTTGTGAACATAAAAATTATTATTCATCTATAACTTCCTCAGTAACATTTCCATGTACAACTTCATTAATATTTCAGTAGAACCTGATATTTTAATTATTGTTTACATTTTCTGTGATTACATATTTACTGTGAAAAGTATTCTACAATAGAGTGTTAATCAAAGAGTGATTAATCAACTTATAAATATTCCTACTTCTTATGATGATTGGGGGGGAGAGGGTTGTCAATATTTATTTACAATATGTGAGTATTACATTACCACTGATTGAATCAAAATAAAAATTTGAGTAAATCCCCCCCCCCCACACACCTTTTTTTTTTAAGAGGAAATTATATTTGCTTGGAGTTTATTATATATAAGTAGCTCAAAATATTTGGCTAATAAATTATGCAATTGAAACTTTGTTAAAGCTTGCACCTGCATAGTCAAAAATTATTTAGTAAAAATGTTCATATTTCATAAGAAAGAATATTTTATATTCTGATTGCAGAATACTGTATCTAATGCAGTACATCAAGTTTCCTAAAAGTGTCGATGTGGTTGTGAAGATTTTGACTGATTGATTATAATAGGATCTTACGCTTATAGGTAAAAGTGGCTTTGCATTGGGGTTTAATACTGCACATAATATAATAAAGAAGGGAATTTTTTTTTTTTTTTTTTGTAAATTTTAAAGAAACTTTTATACCTCTTTGAATATATCTAGTCACAAAAACCCTCGACTGTATGCCAGTCTCATACAAAAGAATATAGATAATACAAAGAAGCCTCCTAATAACATGTTACATCCAGAATACATTTCAAATACAGTGAAACCCCGATCTATCATTCCCGCATCCATCGTTTTATTTCTATGGTCCCTGCACAAACTATATTTAAATAACGTTAACGGAACCCCCATGTATTGTTCTTCAAAAAGTCATTTTCCCACATTCATCGTTGTAAAGTTTTTCTTCTGACCGAAATGAATTTGGAAATCAAGTGATTCCATATGGCATACAAACTTGAATTAATTCTTTGAACATAAAATAACTTTTTTTCCCATTTCCATGGAGGATCAAAATTGTGATGCCATGTCTCCGGACTATCTATTCATTTTGTAATTTCAGCATGACAGGAAGTAACCTCTACAGTAATCCAGAAAATTGTTTTGTGAAATGCGGTTACGTGTGAAATACCAAACAGAAGGGCAAGAAAATGATGATGCTATAATGCAGAATTAAGATTGGTTGTGTGTAATAGAGGATGTGTCTGGTACAAAATTTAGTGATAACATTTTAATTAATCAAGACGTTACGACATGCAGTATCCTAAAGCATAGAAGAAACGTGTGATTTCAAAAAATGAAAATAATGACGAAGAAACAGAGGATAATTTTCAAGCTGCTGACACAATTATGGCGTTTGAAAATGCACAAACTTTTATACAGGCACATGAAATTACAGAAAAGGACCAGAAAAATGTTGTAAATCTGGAAGAATTCCTGTATAATTTATAAAAGGAGCAAAAAACCTAACATAAAATTAATGATTTTTAAAAATAAATTTTACTTAATGCTCTACAATATTTATTTCTTTGACAGTTTGGAAAGTAACAAATTAGTTTTTATTAGTAGGATACTGTATACATTGTGTCGTGTATTAATTCATAAACATTGTTTTCTTCATGTTTTCACTTTAACCCGCATTTGTCGTTTTCCCGCTTTCATCATTTTTTTCCCACCAACCCCGTGAAAAACGATGGATCGAGGTTCTACTGTATTACATTTTATGGGGTGATATCAAACATTTTGACTTTTTCTTAACTTTTTACTGGTGCCTCTTTTGCTTTTGGGAGAAAACTTTTGCTGAAATATTCGGTGTATTACATCTTCTTTACACTCCTGATGTTTCAAGAAAAATTCTTTAAGTACTTTTTTGAGATAATTATATGTCTGAAATCGAAAGTGCCTGGCCATTTAAGGAAAGGTAGTGTAGTTATAGGATTGAAATTTTTTTGTTCCCTTTTCGGAATGCCACATAATTATAAAACAGGTTCAGAAATTTATTTTTGGTCTTTAATTTCTTGTTTCTTATATTTTTTTAAATAATACATATTAATTTCATGCATACATATCAAAATTTAAATCTCAGCCATAAATAGAGTAATATGTACGCTTATATATCAATAGGTATTTGGATACTTTATTTAGACGTTTTGTCAAATCCCTAGAAAAGTTCTGTAGGAATTATCTTGAAACTTTGTGAGTATAAGGAACATATTATACCTATATTTTAGCAAAAGTTTTGTCCTGAAGAAGAAAAGAGGACCAGTAAAAAATTAAACAAAAATCAAAATGTTTTGGATCACCTTGTAAAAAGTAATGCTTGAAATGTGCTTTGGCAGTAGCATGTAATTATGAGGATACCACATATATTCATGGAGATATAACAGCTCCTTTAAAAAATTACAAAAAAAATTGCCACTTTTTTTATTATAACACATAGGGTATTAGAACAAGTGCAAAGCTATTTTTAGAAACTTGGCACACTACATTAGACACAGAATACTGCAATCAGAATGCAAAAATGTTAAATATCTTAAAAAATATGAGTACTTTTACTAAATAATTTTTAACTATGCATGCACAGGCTTTTAAAAAATTTCATTTGCATAATTTAATAGCCTAATGTATTGACCTACTTATATGAAAGCTCCAAACAAATATTGTGTAAATTCAAAAAATTATGAGAAGTAGAATGGAACAGAATTTCCATTCCTTTCAAAATAAAAGCTAAACTTATAAGGGGTTATACTCACATTTTCATTCAGTCATTACCCAATGGTAATACAGTGTTTGTTGAATGATTGTAAATAAATATTGATTAAAATCTTTTTCCTTTTTTTTTTTTTTTTGAGAGGAACTGAAATTCTGTTCATTCTATCTCTCATAACTTTTTGAATTTACACGATATTTGTTTATAGTTTTTACATAAGTAGCTGAATACCTCTGTCTATTAAATTTATGCAAATGAATTTTTTTTAAAGCTTACACATGCATAGTTAAAAATTATATAGTAAAAATGCTCATTAACATTTTTGCATTCTGACTGCAGTATGCTCTGTCTAATGTAGTATGCCAAGTTTCCTAAAAATGACTTTGTACTGGGTCTGATACCCTACGTGGTATAAATAAAAAAGTGGTATTTTTTGCAATTTTTTAAAGAAAGCACTATATCTCAATGAATGTATGTGGTAGACTCATAAAAATTTATACAGATAATTAGAATAATCTTCATAATCATGTGCTACAGAAAAAAACTCATTTCAGGCATTACTTTTTACAGAGTGACTCAAAACATTTTTATGTTTGTTTAACTTTTTACTGGTCCCCTTTTTTCCTCTCCAGGACAAAACTTTTCCTGGAATATATGAGGTATAAAATGTTCTTTATACTCCCAAAGTTTCAAGATATTTCCTAAAAAAATTTTCTAAAACGTTTTAACTTGAAAGCAGTGGCGGATTTAAGGGGGGGGGGGGCTAGGGGGCTGAAGCCCTCCCCCCCAAACACTGACATTCACTATTGAATATTGCAATTGTAAATTTTTTATTGGTCTAGAATAACACTTTGAAAAATCTTAGCCCCCCCCCAAAAGTGAAGTTCTGGATCCGCCACTGCTTGAAAGTATCCAAATACATATTGATAAGCAGTGTATAAAATATTTTTCTCAACATTTTTACCATCACAATCAAAAACTATTCTGTTTTCTGTCAGATGAGCAAGCCTATTATATAGCAAAAATTTATTATGTAGGAAAAAAGGACATAAAAATTACATTTTTGTAAACTGAAAATACAATCTGAGAAATAATAAAACACATAATCTAATATAAAAAATAAATAAAAGCAGGAAATTTTTGTAAGCAAAAAGGTTTAATCATTCAAGTTACAGGGAAAAAGTACAATCTCCACTAAACCAACCCTAATTGAGCATCACTCATGCGCGGATCCAAGGGGGGTGGGGGCGATCGCCCCCTCCAAAAAATTTTTTAATTATTTTTTTCCCAATACTAGTAGTTTTTGTAACAAAAATTGCTCTTTTTTTTCCATTTACTTTTTGCATTATCAGAACGCGACTGGTATTTAGCAAAATCATCAATTATAAAGCTTTCAGACTTCCCCCATCTTAATTTACAATCAGCAAATCAACTAAAACTTCTCTTTCGTTTCTTTCAAAAATTAATAGGACTAAAAGAATGAATGATAGGTTCTGTTCGTATATTTCCTTAAAATAGGAATAACATAAAGCACTTCAAAGCCATGCTTACCTTTGAGGATATAAAAGTATATAGAATAGCATGAGCATGATTCAGATAGCGAAGTGAAGTACTTTTTTCATACTGTATTGTAAAGACTGATATTGTTGAAAGCAAATATATAAACTCAATTACATTGAAGAATAGTGTAAGTGGGATAAGGAAATTTAGAGACTGGCTTATCGATCTTTCTTATCGATCTAATGCAAGAGCCCTAGGATGTAAATAATTGGTTTCATGACTTTTTACTTCCTTATACAAAATATAAAGAATTATTGTAATACTGATTTGTGAAACGGATTTTGTATCTTGCATAGCTAAAAAAAAAAGTCGTAGAACGTTGCAAATTTATATTTGAGACTGTCATTACATGTAGTTGCACACCACCAATTATGGTTTTTACATCAGCTCCCCTTTTAGAGATATCTATGATTTTACACGATTTTTCTTTATGTTTGTATGCACGTATGTGTGTGCATGTATTTCGCATAATTCAAAGCTGTTGGACACAGAATGTTGCAAATTTGTATGTAGGTTTCTTATAGATGTGCACCTACCTTTTTGGTCTTTCTCTGACTTTCCATTTTTAAGTAATTTACTAAAAAATATATTCATAATGACCAAAATATACAAAATTTTGGCCAATATATGATTTACTGTCTTTGTGATCTCAACAGAAGCTAATTGTAGAGCTTGTATTGATATTGTTATGTACGTCATCGACATTTTTCTGAATAGTAAATAGTTCCAAAATATATTAGCCGGTTTTAGTCGATGAATGCATTTTATTTAAGGAATATTCTGGAAATAGCTGAATAAAACTGTTCTTTCTGCCACAAAAATCATTAATCAACTAATATTCTTGAAATAATCCAATATAACAGTCATTCATGCCATAAAAATCAAGTAAACACTTAAGTACGCCACAGAGCAGGAATTTCTCCAATTCAGGAGCAACAATTAACTGCTTACTTCAAAGTCTAAATAGAATTTAAATTTATCGAAAGACTTATCAGTGGTTTATAAAACTTTTGAGGTAGCTCTGCACTAGAAACCAAATGAATCATTTGAAAATTCCAAAATTTGCCTTTTATTGAAGTTAGAGATTCCAAACTTTGGAAAGCCTAATCTACCACTTTTCACCTAATTTGGGTGGAAATTGTCTGACTTGATGCCAGTGGGCGAAGTCTGACACCAACATCCCCGTGGAAGTAAAAAACTACCATCTGTTTCCACTTTTACTGCAATACCGTTTAAAAAGTAATACGTAAAGAAAAAGGCAAGTTCAAGTCTACAATCATCAATAATATAGTTCTCTTTTTATAGTCTTGTTAGTGATTTATAGAATTTTTGAGGAAGTTAGTTCTGCAATAGAAACCAATTAATCATTTCAGAAAATTCCAAAATTCTGATCTTGTTGGAAGTAGAGCTTCTAAACTTTTCCAACCCTAAACTAAATGTTTTCGCCAAGTTTGGTAGTCAAGTCACCAAATTTGATGCCAAATCCAGATTTTGTATTTGTAATAAATTTGACGAGATTAGTAACGAAATTTGGCAGAAAATAGTAGTTTAGGTTTGCCGAAATTAGTACTGAAAAAATAAGTTATGGTAAACTATTCCTGAACAAGTGGTATTCTTTCTCTGGATGTATATAATCCCATAGCTGCCAACCATTCTGATTTTCTGATACCAGTATTTTTTAAAAGAAAATTTATATAAACCTTTGTAGCAGATTTGTAGAATTTTTTTTAATGATATTTGGTGTTTGGGAATAAGGCCGATTGACTGCACTAGGTCCTATGCCTGAGGGGGGATTATCCTCTGTGGAGATCTTTCTAAGGGGTTTTAGCTCGTAAAATTTGGAGAGAACCACGGAAAACTACGAACAGCTAGGCTGATGAGCACTGAACTGCTCGGCCGCGGGTAGGTTGTTTATAGTAATAGATTTTTTGGCTTGTTTTTGGGAATGATCAGGGATTGGAACCTGCCTGTTTATTTATGAATCACTTACCACCAGGTAACTATAGCATCAGTTTTTCAAACATAAGACAAAGGCATTTCTGCAAATATTGCCCATTTTGTGTTACATCTGATGCTGGTGGATACTAGGAAACAAGAAAATAAAAATAAATAAAATAAAATAATTTAATAAAATTAAACATAGTTTATACGTCTCATTAATATATTAAAACCAATGTAACATTTAAAATGAGATAATAAATAAAATTTTACAACTTTAAAAATACATTTTAATTAAAAACATTAGAAGACAAGACAGACGTTTCGGCTAGAACACTAGCCCTCCTCAGTGTCAAACATACAAGAACAAACAACATTTACCTTATTGAAGATATGAATGTAAAGATTTGTGTGAAGAGCGCAGGTTGCCATAACTAAGCGATATAGCTGCAGAGATAAAACGGAAACTTGTTGACAATGCAATTTTTCTTCCTTTAAAAGAATTAACTAGAGTCTTGACAGTGAATGAAGCAGGAACAACATGCGATTTTTTACACTTTATGAGAAAATCACATTGGCAATTTAAACGTACAATCTTGAGAGATGTCTTAGAACAAAATCGTAAAAGTTGATGCACAGACGATCCATATTTGAATTTAACAAAATTAAACATAGTTTATACGTCTCATTAATATATTAAAACCAATGTAACAT
Organism: Salticus scenicus; assembly: GCA_963930645.1. Taxonomy (NCBI): domain Eukaryota; kingdom Metazoa; phylum Arthropoda; class Arachnida; order Araneae; family Salticidae; genus Salticus; species Salticus scenicus. The sequence continues at coordinate 226,647,806 of OZ005657.1, forward strand.
TTAAAATGAGATAATAAATAAAATTTTACAACTTTAAAAATACATTTTAATTAAAAACATTAGAAGACAAGACAGACGTTTCGGCTAGAACACTAGCCCTCCTCAGTGTCAAACATACAAGAACAAACAACATTTACCAATGGTAAATGTTGTTTGTTCTTGTATGGGCTAGTGTTCTAGCCGAAACGTCTGTCTTGTCTTCTAATGTTTTTAATTAAAATGTATTTTTAAAGTTGTAAAATTTTATTTATTATCTCATTTTAAATGTTACATTGGTTTTAAAATAAAATAAACTTGCCATTAAAGTATAAAAAAATTTTTAGGAAAACAACTTTTAGGAAAACATGGCTTTCTGTCAGCTCATTTGAAAAATAATTATTACAGAAATACTATTGAAGCTGCCAATATTTCTCAAATGTATGGAGAAACCAGGTCTAGACTAATTTGACAGTGAACAGTTATAACAAGTAACAGGAAGTATTGGCCACTTATACCCTATAATTGAATCTATAATATTTCTAGGTAAACAAAACATTCCATTCAGGTGACACAACAAAAGTTCTAATATTTGTGAAGAGACTGTAAAAATGAGAGAAAAATCTCCCAGAACTACCCCAGGTAACACATAACATTGTTATATCGTCGCAAATAAATCTGAACAGTGAAAAATTGGTTAAGTTATTTTATGTCCGTTGAAAAATAGTTTTTATTTCGCAATATTCTCACTGAACAATTTCGAATATTTATTCAGTAATAAAGAAAACCTATAACAAACGGTTGTTTTATGGTTGTACTTTTTCTGTTATTTTTTTCGACGTTTTAAAATATGTATGTAATTAGTTTTTTTTTCCTTTTTGATTCTAATAAAAAAATATGTTTCTTCAACGAATTAATAGGTACTTTTTATAAGTCATTATTTCCGTCAAATAACGTTGAATCTCTTCAGTTTGATATCGATACACGATTGTGAATTGGCGGGATGTGTGTATTATAATTTTCTTTAGAGTTTTAGAAGATGGTGTGCTGCGAAAGAACTTCTAACATGATAAGAAGGGAAGCTTTCGGCAAAGTAATTAACTAGTAGTAAGTATATGTTCTTTGGCTTTCGGAAACCGTAACTAACGAAGCGTACCATATTGTACGCTTTCTCCCGTTCTACATGCAAAATCGCCAAGTATATTGTGGCAAACCTTAAAAGTGTCTTACGACGTGTGCCATCTTGAAAGTGAATGTGATGTGAATGAAGCTTTTCTGTTAAATTGGTATGTTTTCTATGAAAGAATAATTAATTAAATGCAATTTAAAATGCTTTCATCGAAAGAGTAGTGAAAGGTAACAAAACTTGCTAGCTGGTTAGCTCCTTAAAAGTTCAAAGTTATAATATTCTTTGGCTTTGGGTTTGTTTAACCTGCTAGCATAATATTAAAAATTCTCGTTGCATTGATGATGGTGCATATTTATTTAAACAAGATTTTTCAAGTAATGAAGTAAGTGTTTCTTTTTTCCTTCTTTAATTTAATGTTTGAATTCTTGTCTTAAATATTCAGGGGTCGGTCTAACTTTAAATATTTAATACTCTTTTTTAAAACAGTACTTTTGTAAAATTTTACTTTTTTCATATTTACTGAAAAAATATATCTATATATAATGTAATGCTACTATTGTTTTATTGAACTAAGTATATGCAGTAATTTTATATTATTAAAATCAGGTCTTATGTACACAAAAATTATACTTTTTCAAAAGCTTGTTTTCTATGAATTTAAATTTTGTATAGGGAGCAAAACTGACATTCACAATTTCGGCTTAGATTTATTTTATTTTATTATTATTAATAAAATTATTACATTTTTTATTTTCTTTTAATTGAAGATTTTAATTTTTGTTTACATTGATTAATATTCCCAATTTCCGCTTTGATTTAATTATTTTATTTTATTATTAATAAAAGTATAACCTTTTTGATTTTCGTTTAATTGGAAACTGTAATTTTTGTTTACATTAATTAACATTCCCATTTTCTGCTTTGATTTTATTTATTCTATGATTATTAATAAAATTATTATCTTTTTGATTGTCTTTTAACTGCAAATTTAAATTTTTGTTTACATTAATTAACATTCCCAATTTCCGCTTAGATTTATTTATTTTATTATTATAATCACAAATTATTATCATTTTGATTATCCTTTAATTTCAAATAAATACTCTTAGCTAATAAACAGACAATCACAGGGATCTAAATGTTGGTTTATGGAAATTTTAAATACTCGATTTTTTAGCTTTATTATTATTAAATTGTGTGAATTAAAACGAACTAGAGTTTACATAAATAAAATAATTTTAAAACAATATATATAATTAGTATAGTATTTTTTATTGAAATCTATGAATTTTATCTATGAACTATTTTCCACATAGATACATCTCAGCATCTGTTGATTAAAATTACACCAAATTTCATAAACAATTGATTAAGAAAATTAGTATGTTCTATCTAAAAGCACCACTTGCAGTTATTTAACATGCACTAAAGTTTTATATAGCTTCTCAGAATAAAGGTTTTATATACAGAATTTGCAGCAATTTTAATTAACAGATATTGAGATGTAGTCATGTAAAAAATCTCTGAAAGTGAGTAATGAGAGCATCGCCTGTCGGCTGATACACACTCTTAACTAATTCACCATTCGTTTTTATATTGGTTGTCTCACATATCAAATTTAGTGCAGTTGTATGTGCTATAAAATTTAGCTTTCCTCGAAAAACAGAAGTTAAAAATTTTTACGTATCTAATATTTTCGCATATTGAGTATTAAAAAAGTAATAAAATTAATCATAAAAAAAGTCTAAAAATTAAGTAAAAAAGAATGTTCCAAAGCTTTTTCAACATGGGAATTTTTTCTTTTTTAAATTATTAGCAATATTTTAGAAACGAAAATTCAATGGATATATAGAGCTAGCTATTTTTCTTGGATTTCAACGTTTATAAGACATAAGAAAAAACGCTGAAAACCGATATAAAAAACACGAGAGTATTGCGATTTTGAACAACCATTTTACAACGGTTTTTTTCACGTTGTAAAATGTATTAAAACAACCGTTGAAAGATGAGGAAATCAACGAGACATATTTTCAGATTATTAACGTTACGGAAAAATGATAATTCAACGGAATGCATTGCCGTTTGTTCAACGTTGAAAATACCATACTGTGCTACCTGGGACCCTGCTTTAGATTAAGTAGTGGAGATGAAGTTTTAGAAGCACATTTACAAACAGCATTATCCCGATAGACTTATATCAGCAAAACGACGCAGAATGAAATAATCCAATGTTGCGTAGAAGAAATTGTACTAGCAACATTATTCGTGAAATTCAAGAAGCTAAATTTATCAGTATTTTTTTCCCTTCTGAAAATAATTATCTGCTCATGAACTCAGTTTATTTAAATAAAGTCATGATTAAATTTTACAGTTTTTTCCTCTCTCTCACATAATAATAAAATTGCTTTCAAAATTTAGATTACCCAAAAGGATGTTTTGAAATATTTCGAAAAATATGAGCTCACATAGTTTTTTTTTTTTTTTTTCTTTTATAGAATTATAAAGAAACAGATTTCATAAATTGATATTCTAGTGGAAATGAATACTAATATGTTCAAATCGTTTAAGATACATAAATTAATATTCTATTTAAATAATGCTTGACATTTAATTAAAAACATGAATAGATTGTTACATAAGTGAGTTATAAATGATAATAATATGATAATTTTATGCACAGTATTATGAAAAATATACACAAAGGTTGTGCCATGCCCTTTTTTCAGGACAGTTTCAGGGATAACAAATTTTTGTCTTTTTGCCACCATTATTTTTATACAGATATTTTTATAATAATTTGTTGAGGTTAGACAAATTATTGTATAAAAATAGTGGTGACTAAAAAAATAGAATTTTTTCATCTTTAAAAGTGTCCTGAAAAAAAATGGGGAGTACGACCCTTGGTTATGTATAATTTTCTATCGTCCCTCCCAAAAAGGCTCTCTGGATCTAACCCTGGCACTGCATGAATTCTAATAAATTCAATAATCCTTTTTGAAGTACACATTTATAACTTTATTTTGTATATAAGAAAAACATTTTAAAAAGTTTTAAAATGGTACCTTGTAAAACTTTCTACAATATTCATCTTAAATATTATAAACATTCAAAGAATCAAATATAAGTATTTCAGCCTCTTTAGTATTAAATGCTAAAAAAATTAATTTACTCTGTAATATTCAAATTCATTTTTCACTACTTTTTAATATAAAGGAAGTGCAGAGAAAATCTTTATGTAAGGCTAGTTTATAAAAATGTTTCAGTTCTTCTCTGCATTTACTTTTGATGCTTTTTCTGATGGGAAGCCTGGAATAAGGCTCAAAACATTTAAATCTATGTTACGTGTATTTTAATATCGATTGTGTGTATTTTAATGTATCGATTTTTAATGTAATTAAAATTTAATATAATTGTACATGATGTAATGATTTTTAAATATTTTTAAAATAATTATCATCGTACAGTTTTAAAAAATAGTTGTTCCTAAACTTGGACTGAAAAACTACATCTTTTTCAATCATATTTTAAAAAAATAGGTTTGATAAATATGCATTTAACTGAATTCTTTTTAAAATTTGCTTATAACTAATAATGCCTCAAACATCAGACTAAAATATGATATTTTTCAATGATGTTTTTATAAATTAAGTTTGATGAAATAAAACCTTTTATATATATATATATATATATAACTAATATGTAAAGAAACTATATATGTCATGTAGAGCTTTAAAAGGTACTTATTACTCTTAGTCTTCAGGGCATGGTTTAATGAGTTAAGGTAAATAAAAGTCAATGTCAATTTCATAAAATTTATTTTTTGTTGAATATTTAAATGCAAAATATTTTTTAAACATACCAGTTATTATGGTGCATTACCCAATACTCAACAGCGTATCATTGTAGTACAATGTTTCAATTTAATAAAATAAAAAATATATATTTGAACAATCATAATTACAAATGATAACATACATATAATTTAAAAATGTTCTGTAAAAAAAACATGTGTGTGAGGGAATGACCATTTATGAATTCAAATTATAAATTATAGACCAGGTGCTGAATCAACAGTAGATTATGTGAATTCAGCATTTTATAAAATATTAAACTGAATTTATAAGAAAGTTAATTAAAATTAATAACTAACTAGTGTCTCTCAAATCTATCTAACTTCTACAGTCTTTAATATAATACACATCATAATTAAATTCTTATTTAGGTACTCAAATATGTTTCAAATATAATTTTAACAACTTCTGCTATTGTTTCCCCTATTTAATATAATTTCAATTTCTTCAATGCTAAATTTTTTTCAAAACTAAAATTCTACTTAATATTTATATGACATATCAATAAAACAGCTTTTCATTCAGAACTATATTACCAAGCAGACTGCTTTAATTGAATTATTTTTACAGGCTAAAAATTAGTTATCTGAAATTCATATACCATGAACATGCAAGCCTTTCCTTTTTCTTCTTACCACAGGGCTGCCAACCTCTGGGAGTGCTAAAGTGTAGTTAATAAACAAGAAAAAGTGTAGTTTTAAGGTACAAAGTGTAGTCGCTAAAAAATAAGAAAATGCTTAAAACAAATAAGCATAAAATCTTCTGTTTACAATAAGACTTACTTTCTGAAATTTAGTGATTTTTAACAATCAAACATACAAAATATCACTTCATTCTTTTAAAGATAACATTGCACACCAAATTTTTTTCTTCCGTTCATCGAAATACCTAACAATTAGATACAGTTTAACAGCATTTTGATCAGTGCTTTCATCAGTTGTCATCAAAAACAGCAAATGTTTCAAATTGCTAACGATATTGGAACATGTTATTTTTACCATGCATTTTAATAGGGCCGTCGTTTTTGTTCTACCGCTAGGACACTGGCGATTTTTGAATCCGGGAACATAGCTCTAAATTAATTTCCAGCATGATCTGCTGTAGAAATTGGAACATTATGTTCAATTAGAAATTATGTAAAGAGCATTTCTGCTTTGGTAGTCTTTGATGCTGCATCACTTTCCACATAAAAACTGGATGGCAAAGGCTTTATCATTGCTTTTATTTTACTTAAACGCTTGTGCTGGCTTGTAGCAATATGACGTGAACAATCATAAAGTCCACCATGATTTACGCGAAAATTGTTATTACATATTGTACAATATATCTCATGGGGTGATGAATCTACAGATCGCAAACCTGGCCATTTAGAAGAATACTCCGATAGAAATTTTTGATCAGGAACCTTTTTTTCTTCTTCAGATTACCATCATCGCTCATTTTAACTTAAAATACTATTAAATAAAAAACTAAACAAATTTGTACATTCTTGAGTAAAATAAATAAATAAATAAATAAAGGCAGAAATGCAAGTCTAGCCAACAACAAACACACAACAGCAAAAATCAAAAGTAAACAGATTAGACTAGCTCTAGCGATAGAAAAGGACTTCTCCAAACATCCAATCACCACGCGTTAGTAGCACGCTACTGAGCGTGCTATAGAGTGCACGTGTGCAGTCACGCTATTGTCACAGTTTATGAGGAGGAAATGAAACAACCTATCAACCTCCGGAGTTTTCAAGCTACTTCATCTGTAACTGCGATTTACGGATATGGAGTGAAATCAGAGTTTGCTCGTTGTAAACAAGATGATGGGGAATGGAAAAGTGTAGCTTTAAGTATACGATGCGTAGGGTGCAGTAGAAGCAGGCTAAAGCGTAGTTACTATGCCAATTGCGTAGTTGTTGGCATCCTTGTTACCATCAATATAGAAAAAAAGAAAGAGAAAAAGAGAAGGATTTAAAAAAAAAGGAATGATTTTAGAAAGAACACTGGAGCAAATAATAAAAGCAGAATAATAATATTACATTCAAATTCAAAACAAATGTAGAAAATTACAACTTATAAGCATTTAGTGAAAATTTTAAGTCTGTTTTATATTTAATTAAAAATTAATCCAAAGAAAATACCGTAATTATTTGCGTATAGCCCGCAGGCTATCTGGAAAAAAAGTCCTTTTTGTTGTGGCCTGTGGGCAATACGACAATAGATTTCTACTAATTCACTAGACTAAGTTGCAGGCGTTCTTCCGTTTTAGAAGTGCCACTTGCATTCTGTGCTATTATTAACGAACGTACACATGCACGCCAGCATACATAAACAAACAACGATATGTTTTTTTCCCGGAAATTGTTACCAACATGGCTGACTAAATTCATGATCGTGGCACATCGAAAACATAGTGTGTTCACATGAACTAACCAGAGTAACCGTTCATATCAGTTAGTAATGAATGCGTACAGCTCTGCAAACCGGTTAGTTTGATCAATGTGCCAGAGCGAGAAATTAGTCGCAGGCATTGGCAATAGCATTATTTTACTATTTCACATGGTCAGTAACAATCAGTAGGAAGTGCTTTGAATTGAATTTGTTGTGTAATATGGCATCTAAATGTAAGCGTGTTAGTTATACTGCTGAGACGAAATTAAACAAGTCTCGGCTTATTCGGAAGGGCAGGTTGATTTCTTTTTCCTTATCAAGTAGCCGTCATTTTGTTTTAAAATGGCGGCTAGAAATTATTAATGCACTTGGTAGAAATATTGATGTAGGCTATGCACATATGAAGTTTTAAGCTAATCGGTTCATAAATACCTTTTTATGTGAATTTAAAATTTTCAAGTGGCCGGCGCCTGGAAACAAAATGGGGAGTTAAGTTGACAAATATATGAAATGTATTTGTGAGATAAGTCTACTGTATACATATAGTTCGAATTAGTTCAAAATCTCAAAAGTCATCGTGTTGAAAAATTAAGTGGCTGCCACTTCGATCAAAAGTTGCTCATCTAAGAAGTCATCATCGCTCATCTAAGAGAAAGTTGCTCATCTAAGATATCGTTGCAAATTTGAAATTAATTTTTTTTTGTAGAAATTCTTTCAAAGAGGCTTAGTAAGTTAATAAAATATTAGTTTTCTGCATTTCTAGTTTGTTTTAGCATAAAAATAGCCTAATTTTTCCTTAAAAAATGCATTAAAAAGATCCAGTAATGCAGGTAATGGATTTGGCAACTTTTCCCCTATGGTGACATTTTTGGCGAGAAAATACTTATTATCGATATACCAAAGATGGAAGCAATAACGTGATTGGTTCACGTGTTACGCGAATTTTCTAGATTTTTGTTCTTTGAATGATAAACCCATTTTTCAACTTTGATTTGAATTGATTAAGTATTTCTAAAGTTACCGTGATAACAAATTTTCAAGTGGCCACCAGTTGGAAACAATACAGTGGAACAAGTTGCCCAGCAAGCACATCCAAGTTATTTGAAGCATCGGTTCACTGTCCAACTGTGGTTTAAATCAGTGCCGTGTTTCAAAAGTTATTATTTTGGCTAATTTTCAAGTGGCAATCTAAGTGGCTGCGACTTGGAAACAAAATGGCAAAACAACTTGCCCAGCGAAATCATCCAGTATATTTGTATAAGTTCATTGTCCAGTTCTTTTTTAAATTAAATCAGTATTTCAAAAATTATTGTCATAAGAAATTTTCAGGTGGCACCACTTGGAAAAAAAAAGCGGAGTGAGATGCCCAGCGAACTTATCTGAGATATTTGAATAATGAATTCACTACCCAAATTTGATGCGAATTGATTCTGTATTACTAAAGTTACCATAATGACAAATTTTCAAGTGGCCGCCACTTGGAAATAAAATTGCGGATCAAATCACCAAATGAACTTATCCTTGACATTTAAACCATAAGTTCACTATCCAACTTTTATTTGAATCAGTTTAGTATTTTAAAAGTTATCGTGATGGCATATTTTCAAGTGGCAGTGTGATTTCTAGTGGCTGGAACTTAGAAACAAGATGTCGGGACAAGTTGCCCAATGAAAACACTAAAGATAATTATATGATATCACTGTCCAAATTTGTTTCGATTTGGAGTATTATTTCAGAAGTTATCGTGATTTTAAATTTTCAAGTGGGAGCCTGATTTCAAGTGGCCCCGCTTAATTTAATATATCTGGCACTTTATTAAAAATGGCGGATATAGTTTATTAAAAAACTTCATTGAGATTTTTATGTGGTCTGTATTTACATCAAAATTCAAACAATTTCGGAATACGCTTTTTACAATTTAAATTTTCAAGTGGTCTCCACTTGAAAACAAAATGGCAGAGCAACTTGGTTAACAAACTTATCTAAGATATTTATAAGATAAGCTAAGACACTGTCCAAATTTGGTTCGATTTGGAGTATTATTTCAGAAGTTATTGTGATTTTAAATTTTCAAGTGGTAGCCTGATTTCAAGTGGTCCTGCTTAACTTAAAATATCTGCTTCTTTATTAAAAATGGCGGATAAACTTCATGAATAAACTTCATTGAGACCCTTATGTGGCCTGTATTTACAAAAAAATTCAAGCAAATCTTGCTTTAAATATGCTTTTTACAATGTCGGTTTGAAATTTTCAAGTGGCTGCCACTTGAAAACAAAAAGTCGGAGCAACTTGGTTAACGAACTCATCCAAGAAATTTATAAGATCAGTTCACTGTCCAAATTTGGTTCGATTTGGAGTATTATTTCGGGAGTCATCGTGATGACAAAATATTCATTATATATATATATATATATATATATATATATATAATGAATTATATATATATAATGAATATTCATTATATATATATATTATATATATATATATATGTATATATATAGATAAACGAAGTGATTGCAATAGGTCGATTTCTAAAGAAATCAACCTAAAATTATTAAAAAAGCTGAAGAAGTAGGCAATCGGGAGGCAGAGAGATTATTTTCTGTGGATGAAAAAAGCATTCGTCAATGGTGCTAAAAAAAAAAACAGAGCTCCAATTGACACCTGAATGGGTTAAGGAGCAAAGAAACTCTGGTTTTTCTGTGTCAACGATAAAAATTCAAATGCAAGCAAAATGCATGGCTAAACAGATGAATCTGGAGAATTTTAAAGACAGTCCTGCATGTTGTCAACACTTCATGAAGCGAAATATTTTAAGTGTTCGTCTCCGAACTACAATTGGGCAAAAATTACCCGAGTATGGGTAGAGAAAAAAGAATCTTTTTCAAATTTCACTAAAGAACTGGTAAAAGACGTCAATCACAAGCAAATAATAAATATGGATGAAATACCGTGGACTTTTGATTCTCCACCCAATAGAACCATGGATATCTGTGGTACTAAATCTGTAGCTATATCGATAACAGGAAATGAAAAAAATCGCTTTACTGTTGTCCTAGCATGTGCAGCAGACGAGTCAAAATTAAAACCCATGATTATATTTAAAAGAAAAAGTGTACTGAATGAAGAGTTTCCTAAAGAAGTGATTATAAAATGTAACGAAAAGGGACGGATGACAGAAGAAATTATGATGCAATGGTTCGACGAAGTGTGGCGAGCTGTGGTGCACTTTTCAATCTGGAGTTTTTATACTTGATTCCATGGGAGTTCACATTCAAGACACCATCAAACGTAAAGCTACAAGTCCGCTAATTAAAGCAGATCTTTCAGTTATACCAAGTGTTTAACAAATCTGCTTCAACCTTTAGATATATCTGTTAATAGCATTTTCAGAGCCTTATTCGATGACGTTGGGAAGAATGGATGTCAAGTGGTTTACACACGTATACAAAAACCGGAAAAATGAGAAAGGCAACTTTCAATAAAATTGCAAAGTGGATAACAATTCATAGGAAAAAGTTCCTGCACGATCAATTATAGCTGGATTTCAGAAGGCTGAAAAAATATCTAGTGATAAACAAGCCGACTCCAAAAGCGATTCTGATGCGAGTTCTGTTGACAATACTTTGCCAGAGGAAATTCTGCAGCTGTTTCAATCAGACTCTGAAAAATCAGATTTTGGTGGATTTTAATTTTTACAGCATGAATGATTCATTATTATTATTAAATCAATTTTCTGTATACATGGAGTTACTGAATATTTTATTGATTTTAATATTTAAATCTGTTCAGCAAAATAAAATTAAAATAAGTCGGTATAAATGGTTTATTAGTATTATTATTAATTTTCTGTATACATGGAATTATTGAATATTTTATTGACTTTAATATTATTTTAAATCTGTTCGGCAAAATAAAATAAATCGGTATGAATGGTTTATTATTATTAAATTTATTTTCTGTATACATGGAATTATTGTATATTTTATTAATTTTAATATTATTTTAAATCTGTTTGGCGAATGCAGTTTGCATTTCGCGAGTGTGGGCTATACGATTATGCGGGCTATACACCGGACTTTTTTAAAGCGATACTTTTTCCTTTACCTGCGGAGATGCAGATAATTACAGTAATAATATGCAGATAATTACGGTAAATATATTAACAAAATAAAAAAGAAGATTCTCAGTAATCAGCAATAAATGAAAATTTAAAAATTACTCTAAGAATTAATATTACAAAAGGGTAATCCAACTTTATCAATTTTTCAGAAACATTTTAATTACACATAAATTTGAATTAGGAAGAAAAAAGAATATAAATATTAAGCTGTTAATAATACCTCCATTTGCAGTAAAAGTTGCATCTTCTATACTAGGCCAAAATGAAAATCTCACTAATGAATGCCAACTAAAATAACATCACATACATATTCAGCAAATGACTGCTAAAAAACTAAAGTTTTTTTTTTTTTGAAAATTCTAAATATATTTTCAAATATATAAAGAAATTGTTATTCATTTAAAATAAATGAAAAAAAATAATTCTATAATGAATAGCTAAGGTCAAAATTAATTTATTAGTTCTAATATGAGCTACGTTGCATTTAATCATTTAAAGATTTATAATAGATAGTAGAATTCAAAACATCTTTCACATACTCATACACACATACAGAGAAAAAAAAAAAAAAAAAAAAAAAAGATAAAATCACCTTGCTTAACTCACAGATTTTTAATAACATTTAAACATAAATTTTTTTATAGATAGGAAAGTACATTCTAAGTCACACTATTATTAACTTAAACTTTTTTAACCGCTTTTTGAATAAATGTGTATGCAGAATACCTCCCCACCCACCCATAAAGAAAAAGTTAATTGATAATCATTGGAAGTATAGATAACATAGTAAAATTTTTGGAATAAGCAATACTCTATTAAAAAACAATTTAAACTATAACTTTTTAATTTAGTTTTTTTTTTTTTTTTTGTCTTTGAAATTTTTAAAAGATGATTCTAGAATTCTATTAGTATCTGAAGCTAAGAAAAATGACAATATTTTAAATACTATTAATAAGGAGGCTTGCATAAATTAAAAACAAAACTTTATAATAAATTTATTTGTAATAAATAATGTATAATCATACTATCTCACATACTTTCTTTTTAATGCGTCAAAAATTCAAATTAATGGCTGAGATAATAAGAAAAAATTGTGTTATATTTATGATACAATGATTACTGAATTCTTATCTCAATTAGTAGCATAAAAAAGTACATATTAATAGTGGCGGATCCAGAACTTGACTTTTGGGGGGGGGGGCTAAGATTTTTCAAAGTGTTATTCTAGACCAATAAAGAATTCACAATTGCAATATTCAATTGTTAATGTCAGTGTTTTTTTTTGTTTTTTGTTTTTTTTTTTTGGGGGGGGGGGGCTTCAGCCCCCTGGCACCCCCTTAAATCTGCCACTGCATATTAATGAGCAAGGTATTAAAACCCGAATAAACTACTACGTCAGAAACGCCAAAAGAAAAATATATTTGTGATGCAAATATATTTATCTTTTGCCGTTTCTGACGTAGTAGTTTATTCAGGTTTTAATATTCCAACGCCAAGTCTCCTGTTATTATAATGAGCAAGGTCTTTAAGGTTTGGCACAATTTTATACAAAAATAACAAAAAATGCAATATCTAGGAAACTATTTAGGTACTAAGCTGATATGCATGATGATGCTGTGGTCATGACGCATTTGTTAAAATATGTACATTAGAAATCAATATTATCATCACATGGGGGGTAAACAGATTCTTGAGTAACATATGACACTTACGTATGCATATAAATTTAATCTTTGAAAAATCATTATTTTGGGCTCTATACAAAAAGAGAAGTATTAATCTTACAGCATTAATAATTGTCAGCAAACCAAACAATAAAAGGATTCAAAAAATATTTTCAATACTGAACTTTAAATTAGATTTATAATATAACCTAAAATTAGAATGTTGTTGTTTAAAATTTTAAAATATAAGAATTTCATTTTAGAGGTTGTTCTTTAAATTCATACAGATAAAATATTTAAAATAAAAGTTTAATTTACTCTTGTATATTAGTTTATATTTGTATGGTTGTTCTACTCATTTTCATGAAAATGAATGTAAATTTTAGTGTAAATACCTTTAACAAATAGAATTCTTTTAAAAATTAGATAAAGAACATATTTTACAGTAATTTTGTAAATCAACTAGGAAAAAAGATAAATAGAATGGAACAGATACTGGGTGATTCATTCAAAACAGAAGTAACACTAATTTTATTTTACACCAAAGATCATAGAGAAATATTTTTAATAATAAAATGTAGAATGAAATATCACTTTAACAGTATTTATTTTACAGTAGATTATAATAAATTAAAATATGAAGGTTATTTTGTTTTGCATGTTCCCCTTTTCTTGAAAATTTATTTAAAAATTCCCCCTAATTGAATGAGTGAAAAAAAAAAAAAAAAAAAAAACATATTACTTAGAAAAATAGCATTTGAAATTTTAACATTTGTACTTTATAATCTAAGTGAAAAATTATATTTACTTTGCACAGCGCATCATCAGTGCCTTTGACAATTACTCAAGAAATATTTTTCTACAGAATCTCGCATTTCTGAGAATTTAAAGTATGAAAAAATACTGACTATCAATAATCTTGCTCTGAAGCATATTGAAGTAGACAAGTAAATGTATATGCTATTATACTATGCTATTTTAACTAACATATAGTGTAGCCCTTTTGACAGGAACTTAATAAAACATATTTAAGTGAGACTAGTAAACTAAATTATGATTTTCAAGATTTTGTTTTTATAGGCATTCTATTAATTACACTTTATAACACTTATTTTTCATATTCATTTTAAAACCTGCTCACTTCTTTCAAATTAAAATAAAATAAAATGATTGAGCAAAGTAGCTTGTAATTGTTTGAAATATTGATGATTTATCCTAAAATGAAATTTAACCAAATTTGCTAGAGAATTCCATGAGAAAAGGTTTAATGTCATCTATATATAAACAGTGTTAATATGAAATTATACATCATATCAAAATATATCTCAATAGATAATTTTTAATGAGCCATATTATATTCATAAAATTTATTTTTATAATCCTGTAAATTAACTGAGAACATCAAGCATATTACGAACCACAAACTGTATAAAACCTTACTCAATTTACCTGAAACAGATTAATATAATGAAAAAGTAATTAAAACAATTATGTTTTAATGAGTAACATTATGCAGAGACTACAATGTAGCATAATCTTTTTAAGTGTGTCTTTGAAAGAATTATAAATGTTATATTTAGTACATTCAAAAGCAGTCATGTACCAATTACCCTTAAAAGGATAGTAAAATTTTTAAGTAAGGATTTTTACAAAATATAACAGGATGATTACAAAAACATAAACAAACAATATTAACCAAATATAAAAATACTTTTTAATTATAGAATTTTTATGTTTGGTTCATATTGTTTGTTAATGCCACTGCATATAAATATTATAGTTGAATCACAGTATATTTTTTAATTTTAAAGTATAAAAAGGCTTAATCCCGTAAGTGTTCAGCAGTTTTTCAGCATATCTCTTTAATAATTCATAAAATAAATACTATGCAAAGCAGAAATAAAAAAAAAAAAAAAATTTGAATTAATGAAATTTGTTTCTGAAAGTATGAAAGAGTAATATATGTTTCAAAATTTTCTCCCACCAGTCTTTTATTTCAACTTCTGAACTTCTATTTCAACTGAATGGTAGAAAAAGCCATTTATAAAGATAAAAGGGTTAAAAAGCTATACATTTAATCTGATATATATGTATTGGATGTAAAAAATGAAAAAAATTGTATTAATAAATATTTTAGTTCTTTATGATTTCATGGATCATGCCATTTGTTCTGCTTACATAAAGTTTTGAAAAGTTCTATCAATCATTATCATTATTTTTATAAAAATAGAATCCTTAATTTAGTTTATTTCACAATTGGTTCACTAAAAAAATATTTTTTCATAAAATACTTACTAGCATGACAAATCAAATAGTGTAAATCATTTATTTATTTTTTCTTCTCCTCCCATAAATGTTCCAGAAAGATTTTTTTTTTTTTCACTTGAATACATATTCTAGGAAAAAAGAGACTGTCAAAAGATTTATTTAAATTTATGATTTGCATTTTAACACACATAAAGGCAGTGGCGCACCCAGAATTTCCGTCTGGAGGGGGCTGAAGAATAATTGCAAAGCTGCCAACCTAATCCGGGAAACTGTTAGTACCGCCCCTTTTTCTACACCACTTAATATTTAAAGTAATTTTCTTCAAATGTATTTGCGATGATTTAAGAAGAAAAAAAACTCTAAGAAATGACTGGTGTAGAAAAAGGGGTGGTACTAACAGTTTGCCGGATTAGGTTGGCAGATCTGTAATTGGGCCCTTTAGTATAGAAATAGGTTTATGGGCATGGGCTTATACACGCACATACAGTCAGCAGCAAAAGTATCTGAGCATTAGCAATAATCCCTGTCTAAAAAAAGTACACTTAATACTGCTTTGTTAAATAAATCCTTGTCGAGTCATGTTCTTAGTCAGTCTAAGAACATGATTCGACTAGTATTTACTTAACAAACAGTATTAAGTGTACTTTTTTGATATCGGAATTATTGGCTAGTGCTCAGATACTTTTGCTGCCGACTGTACATATACTAGTAAAGAATCTGCTTTAAACATTTTTGAAATAAATAAACGAATGAATGAAACTGAATTTATAACAGTATATAAATATGCTAAGTTACAGTAATTTGGTTAGTTGGGGTTGGCATTAAGCTTGCAAACATAAAGTTGTATAGGTTCATCTATGATTAAAAAAAAAAAAAAAAAGAATGTGTACAATATGACAAGCTGGTGAACATAAAATTCTCCCGAAGTGAAATGCCCCCCCCCCCCACCCATATTTTCATTGAAAATAAAATTTGATCAAATTTAATACTCCTTTGCAATGCAGTAACACATAAGTAACTAAAAGAAATTTTAATAATTATAGCCAAATAAAAGATACAGTTCTTACATGTAGGATTTATAACAAAATTTCAGTGAAAATTTTTACAAGGCTATTTTTATTTAATTATCTGGAGTATGGGGGCGATGCTTCTTCTCGGTTCGGTTAACAGAAACAAGTCGGACGTAGTCTTTGTGGGTGTAGTTAACACAGCAAGCAGGGTGCAGAACCTCCTAATATTCTAAAACATTAATTCTAATATGTAATATATTACTTAGAATTTTATTTTGTTCAGTTAGCAAATATTTCAAGCGTTACCTTTCTGAGTAATATCATTACAAGATATTGTATTCCAGTATAATATATATATATATATATGGAATTTGAATTTTTATAACAGGCAAAAATTGCCTTATCTAAAAATGGAGCTCAGATTTCATTAACATCAGAGGCAAAAATGAAATGTTCTGCGTACCGTAATAAAAAAATTAAGTGATCACACCCTCCCAAGCATCTGTAAAATAACTTATTGTTAACGGGGTATTTTTCTATTTTGAACAGTAAACTACGCTTTTTGGCACTCCTCTAAATTGTTATGTTTTTAGAGAAATAATTTTACGTATTTGTGATTAAATCAATTAAATTTTATCTTCAGCAATTGATTTGAAATTTCGCTAGCATGTTTATGTGCTAGTGGCATTTACAGAGTTTAACACGAATATGCAAATTCCATTTACAATTTAAAATATTGTTTTAGAGGAACGACTAAGAGCAGGGCTAATTTTTATTTTATATTAGCGAGAATTTTCCTTTGGCAATGCGAATGTGTTAATTTTGCCCAGGGACAAAACAAACTTCCATAAATGTGCAATAAATACTCAAAAATTAAAATACAAAATTGTATGAGTCTGGTATCCCATTTTTCTGACAAATACATCCCTGCTTACTTCCACATCCGATTGCTTCTTTTGCCTGACTTTTTAGATACTCTTTCGATTTCATGAAAACAGTATATATGCTTTAGGACCTTAGTAGCTCTTGCCTAAAAACTGCAATGGAATGTTTTCAACTAAAAAACAATGAACTAGTTCATCGTTTTTGTGTTTGCCAGTAAGAATTTCAAAAATTCCTAATACTTTTTAATGTATAATTTATGAACTTTATTTTTGCTTACAATATCTGTGTTTGAATAATATTTTTTTCATGCATGTTTAAAACTTTTTAGCATGTCAGCTGAACCCCTCCAGTGGCCCCCTCCGTGGGTGCGCCACTGCATAAAGGGTAGTAAGGGTATTTAATAACTGAAATTGATCTGCATAACTAGAAGTATTTTTATATAATGTGTAGCAAAAAAAAAAAAAAAAAAACTATTACAAATTTTGAATCGCACAACATATAAAAGAAATCGTTCATAGTTCAGAAAGACTTTGAAGAAAAATTCCTCTGTTAAAGTTCATGAGAAATTGGACTTTATTATAAGGACACAGGATGTTTATTATATGAAGTTTGTTGCCTTTAGTTTGTTTTTTCTGTATACTTTAAAATTTCATCTTTATTTTATTTTATTTCTGAATAGAATAAAAAAATGTATAATAGAGAATAATTACCTCTATATAAAACCCATAACTTAAAATATTCTATTTGTAATTTAACTTATTACACAATGAAAGTAAATGAGATGAATCTTGATTATATATAAGTTTCTTAACACTTTAAAACTATTGTAACAAATTAATTGTAATAAATACATCAATTAACTGAATTAGATTTTGATTAAATTTCAGTTGTATACATAAAATAAATTAATAAATTTATATAACATAAATCTGTTAATATAAAATCAATATGTATAAAATATTTTTATCATACTTGTATGTCGATCAAAATAATTCACAAAGAAGCAAACAAACAAAATTTTAATGCTCAAATGACAGCACAATTTCTGATGTGATGTTATTACATTTCAAATACATTATATTTTATAACAATTATCATTTGCAATAAACCTAATTCATAATGAATATCATTATAATACATCATACTTTACATTAACAATGTACAAAATTAGATGACATTAATAAATGCTACTTTTGTATCAGAACATTACATTTAACAGCATGGCATTTAAAAGTTCTTAAAATATATATATTATTAAAATAAAATTCATAAATGCAAAATTTACGGATGCCAACACTTTATATAACATGGGAAATTTGGGCTTTAATTTTGCTATAAAATTTTAAAACAGATGTTAAGTAAGTTATAAACATTTTTATTTTATTTTTCTCTCTCTCTCTCTCTTTAATATAACAGTACACTATAAAAATGGAAAATTACATTTTGAATGTAACACAAATTATAAAATATAAATACTGAAGTAATAGCATCTTCAAAAGTCATGAAACAAAGCAAAATTTTCCCTAAGTAAAATGTATTCCACTTTTATTAAAAAACATACTAAGAAAAATACAAATATAACAATAACAACACACTATTTATCACTGCTACAAAAATGAAATGCATAATTGGTGCTAAAATCAACATATTTTTCCATTTAAGTATAAATAAAATTAGTAGTGATTAAGTAGACTAGAAATATGAATGCTTGATTAATGTATGAGTTAAGAATGAGACTTCCAAAGAAGAGAAAAATTTTACCAATAATAATAAAAAATAATAATAATAATAAAATATGTTCAATAAAAAAAATTTCCTAAAAAGTAGCATTTTAGAAATAATTTTTAAAAAGTTATGAAATTAAAGTGACCTTCAAAGTTTTTAGTAGCCTAAAAAGCATTTAAAAGCTTGGGGCATTTAGAGGTGAATAATTTGTGAACTAGAGCTGTGAATTTTTAAATTTAAACCAATATACTGTTCTTCTTAAAAGAGCCTCTCTCCCCAGTGGTGGATCTAGGGGGCTGAAGTCCCCCCCCCCCAAAAAAAAAAGTACTGACATTCACAATTGAATATTACAATTGTAAACTTTTCATTGATCTGGAATGACATCTTGAAAAATCTTAGCCCCCCCCCCCCCTCTCTCCCAAAGTTAAGTTCTGGATCTGCCACTGTCTCCCCCCCCTTTTTTTCCATGACCTTTATAAATTAAAGTATGTTAAGAATTAATAAATCAATGAATGTATTAAGAAAAAAAAAGTCTTCAAATTTCAGCTCTAATTCTATCCTCAGTCTACAACATTTTTTATTACATTGAAAATGAATAAAGGATATTGCACTGTAATCAGTTTGAATTGGAGTGGTCCTTAAGTATCACAAAATATCCATTTCTACTAATGAGTCATTTTAGAACAAACACATTTTATTTCTAGGTGATCATTATTGCAAATGAATATTAATGTCCATTAGGCATAGTAACAGATCTAAAGCTCAGTTCATTGTGCAAGCCCTACTTTAACTAACATATGGGCATTGTTGCTTTTATGGTGCAATAGTGACTGCTTCTTTTTTTTCCTTATAAAGGGTTGTGCTTAATTATTTTGACTTGAAACAATTTTTGCATGCTTCTGCAATTTACGGTGTTTGTTTAAAAGGGTTTTATTTTTTATCATTCAAGATCAGTTTTTCGTTGCATTTTGCTACAGAGGAATAATCCATGTTTATAAGGCTGAAAAATGTAATGTACTAAAAGAGATACCCTTTTTTTATTCATACTTCAAATGAATTTTATGTATAACTGCATCAAAATATCTCATTGCTATAAAAAATAGCTGTTTTGTGCAACTTAAGACATGAAAAATGAAGTTTAACATAAAAAAATTAGAAGGAAAAAAAAAAAAAATACATAATGGCGAAGATGACTATAAGATGTTTCCATTTGTATAGCAATAAAAGTAGTTGTCCTAAAAGAAGAAAAATTATTAACCCCTTACCTGCCAACAAAAATTTACGAGATTCGCTTCCTAGTGTCACCGTTCTTTCTCAACTTTTAAATAAGCAAAATTTTCAAAAACTCTGGCAAGGTCACATTAAAGGTTATATTATTACATTGTCAAACCATGTCATTAGTTTCACTTATACCAGCATAATATAAAGGATCGTACTTTGGAAAAACGCATATACAGTAGAGTCTCGAAAGTTCGAGTCTCAGAAGTCCGAGGTTCCGCTTAATTCGAGGTGCCAAATTTTCCCCCTAGCAACCAAACGCTCTTCCCATTTCCTCTCGCAACCGAAAGAATGCAGGTCTTAAGCACCCTTCAGAGACTGGCAACTTTAGAAATCTTCAAGTCGGCTCTATTGATATTTCTTTGATCTGATTTAGGAGATCGACGCTCGCTGCATTCGAAGCTCCCAAACCTCCTAGTGCGATAATTGCATGAGAAGGGGGTCTCTTTTGTAAAAGAGCAATAAAAAGTAATGTCCTTCATTGTAAATGTGTGCAAAATGTCAAGGGTCGCTTTCGGACAATGGATAATTTATGAGTTTTGACGCGCTGCATGTTGTTAGTATCTGAAGGAAGCTTTATTTTTCGTTTCTTCCTGGAAAGAATTTCAGTAACCCACCACATTTTGTTCTCTTTGTTTTTGAAGGTGGCTAGGTAGGGGTTGGTTTGAAAGGAATTTTCAAACCAGATCTACAAGAGTTTTATTCTTCCAAGTTCAATTGTACTAGTAGCTTAGATGCTAGTTAGGGACTAGCTGCGTAGTTAGTTGCTCTGTTGCTCATTTAAATTCAATACACGTGCTTGATCCTTATCATTTTGGAAACTTATTGCTGTTGAAAGTGTTGCGTTAAGGTGCCTGCTGCGAAAATGAGTGGAAAAAATAAGAGAAAATTTGTATCTATGATAACTAAATTGAACGCTATAAAAAGATTAGATGCAGGTGAAACAATAAAAAGTGTTGCTACCGATTTGGGTGTTGGAGAGGTAACAGTTGGTGACTGGCGCCGCAATCGAATAAAAATTGAGCAGTTTTGTTCACAGAAGTGCAATGAGACTCCAGGAGAAAAAAGAAAATCTATGAGAACATCAGACTATGAAAAAACTAGCAAGGCTTTATTTCTTTGGTTTACTCAACAGCGTAGCAAAGGTACTCCTATAAGTGGCCCTATTCTTCAGGAAAAAGCTGTGTTTTTCAGAAATCAGTTCAAAGAAGGAGAAGAAGATTTCGCAGCAAGCGTTGGTTGGTTAGACCGTTGGAAAAAACGATATGGTGTACGTCAACTAAATATTTGCGGTGAAATACTCTCGGCAGATACGTCAGCTGTGCAGGCATTTCAAAAACGGATTGAAGACATTATATTGACGGAAAAGCTCACACCTGACCAGTTATATAACTGTGACGAAACAGGTTTGAACTTTAAGATGTTGCCCTCAAAATCCCTTGCTTCAAAAGAGGAAAATTCAGCTCCAGGTCACAAAAAACGGAAGGAACGATTAACCATTTTAGCATGCGCCAATGCATCTGGAAATCATAAAATAAAACTGACTGTGATTGGGAAATCTGCCAAACCTAGAGCCTTAAAAAACATCACTGAAGAAGCCTTACCAGTACATTACACAAATCAGAAAAGTGCATGGATGAATCGAGAAATTTTCAAACAATGGTTTCTAGAACATTTTGTTCCAGAAACACAGAAGGCATTGAGAAAAAAAAATTTGCCTTGCAAAGCAATTTTGTTTTTAGATAACGCTCCATCTCATCCGGACGATGATGAGCTACGTTGTGGTGAAATCCGTGCTATATTTTTTCCTGCCAATGTTACAAGTTTGATTCAGCCAATGGATCAGGGCGTATTGGAAAATTTAAAAAAAAAATATCGACGCCGTTTGTTACAACATTTAGTTCAGTCTGATGATGAAAGTGTTGCGGATGTTTTGAGGAATGTAAATATGAGAGATGTTGTCTACTGGATAGCAGATTCTTGGGAAGAAGTTCAACCTACGACAGTAATTAAATCGTGGACTAAGTTTCTACCTGAATTGGTTACGCCTATTGAGAAAATTAATGATGATGATAGTGAAACAATTGTTTTGAAAGATTTGGTGAAGGAATTACCAGGCTGCGAAAACTCTAATGCAGTTGATCTAAATGAATGGCTAAATAGTGACGACAAGCTGGAAATAACAGACTCAAATATTATAGAAATGATGGAAGATGAGGAAGAATATGAAACAGAAGAAAACGACTCTCCGTTATCAGAAAAAAAGATATCTCATAGTGAAGGTTCTGCAGCCTTAGAACTAGCCTTAAAATATGTAGAACAGCAAACTGAAGCCACCCCTGCAGATGTTTTGTTTTGACGCGTTGGATGACTATCGCATCAACAAAGAGAAGTAATATACTGAAGCAACAAAAAATTGACATTTTTTTTTTAATTGTAAAGAATCTTTTACGTCATTATACTAAAGAATAAAGGATTTTAAGGTAATATGTTCATTTTATTTAATTTTATTTGTAGTTGTTAAAAATTTTCTACTTTTTCGGAAAATCCGAGTTTTCAGTAATCCGAGGTAGTGTCAGCCCCAATTACCTCGGATTTTCGAGACTCTACTGTATATTCACAGGCAGTTAAGGGGTTAATAAAATACTTCAGTAATAGCTAAATACAATGATTTTTATATTACATACTTCTAGGAAAACACATAAAAATATATATGGAATAGGATGGACATAACTAAATGAAAATATGCTTAAGCTCTTTCAAATTTTGTCTTTATAATTTTTAAATCCGATTGTTAGAGAAAATTGCACTAAAGTATAATATAATACTTGTTAATAAATAACCATAACATTTTAAAAGTAGAGAAAACTAGTTTTAAAAAAATCCTACTTACTCATAAATTTTATAGCAGAGGGAATAAAGAGATAGTAAAGTGCAATTCATAATGGCAAAGAACTACCAACATTCAGTTTTAACGTATTTTTCTTCAAAAAAAGCTTTTATCATTAAGGATTCAAAATGAGACTTTGTACTAGCCTAGGATAAAAGCAAAATCATAACATAAAATAAAAATCTAAAATTGCCAACAATACACTTCTTTAAAATCAAATCTTAAAATATTCACAGAGAAGTCTTATGAAAAAATAACTCCTATGTATTAGAAGCATGTTCAATGATTATCTTAGTTTAACAAAGCAAAATTAACAACACCCATCTCTTTCAGGTTCAGCTTCCATTAAATGCACAGTATTATTATCTGGGTGACTAAAACCAGTCCTAATACCATCCCAACCATCCTGTACTTTAAACTCACCACTTTCTATTTTTTCATATATTTGTTGTGCAATAGTGGTAAATGCTTTTTCAACATTATAGCCTGTTTTAGCAGAAGTTTCGATGAATGATAAGCCATATGAATCAGCAAATGCTTTTCCTTCTTCAGTTGAAACAACTCTACTGCTCTCTAAATCAACCTTACAAGCAACAACCTGCAAAAAATTAAAGTGGTAAGATTAATTTATAATTAGATTAATACAAATGCATCATATTTTAATTAAAAAAATATTTGAATGAGTAATAAAAAAAACTGTTACTTAACAGACCATGAAGTACTGGATCTACAATTTTAAAAGGGTTGTGCAGACTACAATTTGCCGCCCTCTAGGCAAAAATTTTCAATAATTAAAATACTAAGACTTTTACAAATTGTTTATTTTAGTAATAAAATTATACATAATTCTAAAGATTTATTTTATTCTACTTTATTTCAGCAAAATCATCAATTAAAATGTCATAATTGAGATTGTTAGCTATTTCGTTCTCAATTGATAACATTTCCAATTCTGATAAGCACTTTTGGGATATTGTGGAATGTAAATAATTTTTGATAAGTTTCATTTTGCTGAAGCTTCTTTCACATAAAGCAGAAGTTGTAGGCAAAGTTATATAAATTCTGAGAGCTATGTTTAAGTTAGAAAATGCATCCTGCAAATAGTTTTTACGTGTAACTTCCAATAAAGAAACAGGTTATAATTCAGAAATATTTGCATGTAAAAGTGGTCTGTATTCTTTAAAGACTTCAAGTCGGGAAATGAGTTCCTTGGTCCAAAGAGCCAAATTGAGCCCAAATTTTTTTAAAATCTGGTATAGTCATTTTCATTAATGTTACGCCAGTCAAAAATGCAAAATCGGATTTTATTTTCCTCGTGATTTCAAGTCATTAATTTTCATAAAAGTTAGATCCAATACAGTGTTTGTTGGTTGTATAAGTCATTGCCTTAGAAAAAAGTGTCCACAACTCATCGTTGGCTAACTCGTCAGGCACCTTTCTTTTATTTATTTATTTTTATTTATTTTGGGGGTGGGGGGTACTCTATGCACTTTAATGGTTGTATTTATTGACATAGACTCGGCGGCAATGGTGGTAGCTTACTCAAATTATTCATCAAATCCAGTATTACGAAACTTTTTTAATGATTTTCCAATCCTTCTATAAAAGCAACTGATCTTGTTAAATAATATCAATTTTTTGTATTTATTTACTTATACAGTTGGTTTCTTTCAAAAATGATTCCACATCACTAAGCATAAAACAATTTCAAAATTTCTAGCCTCATTTAATAAACTTTTTTATTCTGATTTTGTCTCGGGTGAGTAGTTATCCCCATCATTTAATGCTATCAAAGTATCAACAACCTTATTTAGATTTATTTTCAAAGTGCTAACAGCTTCTGCTTTTGCTGACCATCTTGTCTAATTGCTACATTTGACGTTATTCTTTATGTGTTTTTCCATGATATCCACACGTAAAATAGTTGAAACAAAAAGTTATTATTTCTTTGAACAATTCCAAATAAACGTCCAGCCTCAGGATAGGCAGAAGAAGCATGCACACCAATAATGTTAAGGGAATGGGCAATGCCCGATACAAAAACAGCATATTTATTCTTTTTTATTATTCTAGCTTGGATGCTTCTGACAAATTTGAGGCATTGTGGCAGGACTGAGTAAGACTAGGGCTACTAGAGATATATCTAGTGGCTCTAACCACGACAATCACTAATAGATAAAACATCATTCTCTAACTTTTTAGAAAATATATTTGCCATATATTCGCCACTTTTATCATAAACTTCAATGAAATCAACAAATTTCTCAAAAATTTTACTTTCTCTCTTTTTTTAATTTTGACGTACCTAATTACACTCATCGGTTCAAAGTGAGGGACATCAGGAGTACAATCGAACATGACTGTGCAGCTTGTATTTCTGTAATGATTTCTTAGTGAGCTTTCTATGACATTGTATCAATCCTTTTATTTTGTGCTGTTTTAGATAGGTATGAAACTTGTCGCTTTTTTAGCAACTCTAATTTATCTTTCAATATTGTATTATGTTTTACTAAAAGGGCTACAAGATTTAAAAAGTTGCCATTACTTGGTGAAGATAGCATCTTTAATAATGAACTAGTACTTTTAGATGAGCCTTTGAAAGAAAGACAGTTAGTGGTCAAATATAGAATAACATCAATTATAATACAAGGAATAACTCTCCAGCTATCCCTTTCAGTTTGCATAGCTAAGTCAGCTGCTACCGCCGCAGATCACAGTCCGCACCCCACTATGCATAGATGCACATGCACATCATCGTTGTTCAGACTTCAATGTTTACTCACTTGCCTAATTTGCATGCGTCGGGCACTCATATGTTATACTACAGAATTTCCAGCCTGTTTTGATTGTACATATACGGAGAGGAGAGCGTTTGATTGTACTGAGCTTGTTACATGTGATGCAATGTACAAAGAAAACTGCTTAGAAAATGGGTCCAGTATAGTAGAAACAGCGAAACAAGCTAGACTTGAAGGCTAACGCTCCTCAATTTTTGTCACCTGGGGCAAGTGCCCCCTCTCACCTTCCGCTAGATCCTTGCTTGAGAACATGTTACAAAATATATAAATAAGCAGTAAAAGTGTGAAATTTTTATTACATTATAAAAATTTAATGCTCCCTATCTAAGTGTGTCATGATCAGACAAACTTCCAATTAAGCTATGGTGAAAATGTACAATTATTTATTGTATAATATGTATTTTTAAATTCTGCTTTCACATTCAAAAAGTTCACAACTTTTAAATGAGTAGTCTTTGTTTTCCAAAAATTGTTTTTTTTTAATTTTTAAAATTTATTTTGAATGCAAAATTTCACTTAGAGAAATTTTACATTTTCAAAGTAAAATGTTATAAATTTAAAAAATCAATTTTCAGAAAACAAGGAGTATTTTATATTTATTATAAAATACTTTTGAAGTTCTTCACACTAGCAGTTTCTGTCCAGATCTGAACCTTCTTCAGAGTTGCTTAATGGATGAATGTGGCTATCTTTTTTAACATGTTTCGCTGACAGCAGTAAATAGCACCAGCTTGTACTGATTTTCATTAGCTCAACATTGTTACAAGCATTTTTATTGTTTAATATTTCCATTGTTACCCGTTTAATTACATAGTTTTTAATCTGCAAATTTTTATGTTTTTGAAATAAATTGTTAGATTTTCATCTTTGTTAACTTTAGTTAAGGTCGAAGTTAGTTTATTATTTATTTTTTATATCACTAGAAAGCTTTTTAATTAATTTTCTTATTTTACTCTTTGTCATTCCAATATAGGTACCCGTTTTATTTTCCTCATTCTGATAAATTTAGAAAATGTCTGCAGTTTCTATGGGATCTGTTCAATTTCTATTGGGTTTTTATCACTTCGGATTTATAGAAAAATATCTTTATTGCATTTTATTGATATATCTATTGATTTTTGTAGCTTCTAATTTTATTTTATTAGAGGTTCCTTTATTGTAAAGAATAGATGTAGTAAATTTAAGTTTTGGTTTTTGTCCACTTCTAATACAATTGAGTTTTTTAAGTTCTATATTTACATAACTTATTGTAAGGGAAGGGGGCAAAAGGCTACATCTTTTCTGTCTTGACATTTTTCAGCATCAGCATATTTACTTTCTTCCACTTACGACAAGTAATACACCTGCCCTACTGCCTCTGGCATACGAGAAACCACACAATGTACGAGGGTCATTTTTTAAGTAAGAACCGTTTTGCAATGGAGTAAGAGAAACTTTATTTATGAACGTAAATTGTATTACAAACTAAAATATGAACATTTTTTCACTTCTCAACATAGTCACCATTAATTTAGTCACCATTTATCAAGTCGTGGCACCAACTTTTGGATCTGTCATCAAAGAACTCTGCCGCCTGACCGTTAAACCAGTTAGTAACAGTTTCTTTCAACTTGTCATCATTTTGCAATCGCTTTCCACCAAGAAATTCCTTAAGTTTTGGAAACAGATGAAAGTCTGATGGTGCAAAGTCAGGGCTGTATGCTTGATGATCCAGTACTTCCTAATGGAAATTTTCCATTTGTGTTTTCCATTTGTTTTTGTCGCAACGTGAGGCCGAGCATTGTCGTGAAGCAAAATGACACCGCTCTTCATCTGTTTCCAAAACTTAAGGAAGTTCTTGGTGGAAAACGATTGCAAAATGATGACAAGTTGAAAGAAACTGTTACTAACTGGTTTAACGGTCAGGCGGCAGAGTTCTGTGATGACGGATCCAAAAGTTGGTGCCACGACTTGATAAATGTTTAAATGTTAATGGTGACTATGTTGAGAAGTGAAAAAATGTTCATATTTTAGTTTGTAATACAATTTACGTTCATAAATAAAGTTTCTCTTACTCCATTGCAAAACGGTTCTTACTTAAAAAATGACCCTCGTATGTTTCCTTGGACGAAAGTGGAAGAAGTAAATATTAAACAGAGACACCAGAAATCATTAAGACAGAAAAGAAAAAGTGTACAGATGAAATAGAATTTTAGTTAAAGTTATGTTTGAAACAAATTCTAAAATTAGAATTATATTAAAAGTTAAATTACCTAACAGGAAGTGAATAAAAAAGATATCCAAAATATATCAACATGATAATTTAAGATTTAGAGAAATGGGGGACAGTTCTTTTTTGCATGGGAATAGGTATGGATAGAAGGGGCAAATTTAGATTTAGGGAAATGAGGGGCAATTTTTTAGTTATTGGGTGGGGAAGAGATAAAAGAAAAAGTTTCTTCCTTTTTGCTGTTTTCACTATTGTATTTGTAGTTCCCAAATGTCTTTGATGATGATGATGGATAAGCTTTAAATGTTGATTTTTGAGCCTTTTTGAGACAATAAGTTGCTCAGATTTTAACAAGAGATTTTCATAAACAGATGTTACAACTCATTTTAATATTTTATTATTGGGCATTTATGAAATTCCTGGGGAATCTCTTGAATACTAGCTGGCCATACATTAAGAATTAGTGACTTTAATTGCTGCAATTCTACATTTTTGTTTATTGCAGACAGCAATCCTCAATATAAAGATATCAGAAAAGGAGCATCAACAGTTACTTCAAAAATTTCTTCATTCTTTTCAAAAGAATCTATTTCATGGTCATGACTAAGCCATCAGGTATAAAGATATCTTTACTTTATAGGGATATCCATTTTTAACCCTTTGTGGCGCAAGACAATTCGGATCATTTAAATTATACTGCCATCGGAATTCATGAACTAAATTAAACTAAAAGAAATTTTAAATTTTAAGGTTAAAAACCCCGGCCTTTTCTGATATGTTATAAACATAAATTTTTGCTAAAAAATTTCCGGGATGAATTTTTGCAGCTGGATCTTAAATTTTGCGTCCTTGCAGCGAGGACAGCGCGCGTTAAGGGGTTAACCCCAATGGTATGACAAGAAGAAAATTATTGGAAAGGAGAAAAGAGCATATTAGAGATATAAAATAAAGAAAATTAAGCACAGCCCTTGCATGATTTAACGAGTCAGAATTAATGAATATAGATTTCAATAATATGCACAAAATAGCCAGTTACAATAACCATTTATATGTGTTAATGAGAGAAGCCACTGAAATAGTTACCACTAGCAATGCTGTGAACGACATACAGTACGCATGTCTGGACAGAGGATGGATGCATATGCTAAAAAACCAAAGCAAAGGGAAGCAAGAAAACATCACTCAGTCTGGCGAAGCTCTTGTATAAGCAGAGAAAAAAGCTTTCAACATTTTTAAGGATTAAAAAGGTAAGTTAATTAAAATTTTGAATATTTTTACCATGTTTGTAGACAATCACAAGTGAATATTAAAGCACATCAAAGAGCAAACGTTGTAAACGGGGGTGGTACTGACTTCAATAATTTTTTACATATAGATTCTAATGGTTTGTAATTTGTTTCAATCTCATGAATAGCCAAAGCCTCCTTTTCTATTTGTGAATGATGCTTTTGAGCAGATGTCAATGCTTTAATTAAATATGCTAAAATAGGTCTACCTTCTTGTAAGAACTGTGCCAATAGCATCAGAACTAGCATCAACAGAGATCACTACTTGTTTGTTAACATTAGAATAAAAAAAAAAAAAAAAAAAAAAAATCGAGAATGGTTAGAAATGAGTGGTTGCTTTTAGATTTTGTTAATCATTTATCACTAGAAAAGTGCCGGTTTGGGAACGAACCGAATGTGAGAAAAATTTCAAATTAAAATTCGAAATGTACAAAACTCGGCCTGATGCTGCTGAGTGCTATAATAGATCAAAGTTTGTTAACAAAATCATTTTTAAATTCATAAAATCAATGAAGGCTTTGTCTACTTCGCTGGTCACTATATTTAAAGGAAACTCTTTTCTATATCGCTTTATAAACAAACAAAAATATAAATAAATCGTGAAATTGCTCTAAAGCATGCTTTGGTTCAACGCTGCCTTCAGCAGCGACCCACTCATTCGCAGACTCTCGGTAGCCAGTCCCTATTGCCTGTGACAATAGCTTACCAGTGGGCTTCCATTTGGTTGCTTATCAGATGACAGTTTCAAAACGGACAGTATCGAAAAAATTGAAGTAGCAAATTTATATTTGAATCCCTATCACATATGAACAACACTATTTGATCATGGTACAACCTTACTATAGCTCCACTTGATGGCTTTTGAATTTTTATCACCACTTTAGACAAAAATACATAATTTATGTAATTATTTTTTCAGTTTCTTTCTTTTCTTTTCTTTTTCCTTTCTGTTTTTCAATATTTTATAATTTATTTATATTTTTGATGCACTACTTGGCTTAAAGGGGCTTTTGTGAAAGTGGAGTCTTTAGCGAAAAATGTCTGATCTATTTCAGCATCAAACTTTTAAAAATTATCCAGGATTATCAATAAAGCTCTTTAATATAATGCTGAATTAGCTTTCATGCCAAGCACGATTCATCTGTGCCAAAAACATACTATTTAAACAAAAGAAAAAAGAAAAAAAAAAAAATCTGAAATTGAGGTATAATTAAAAAAGGTTACTTTTTTTTTTTTACTCTATTTTCATTTTTTCATATGCATGAGCAGATTTAATATTTTATAATTTTTTATTTTTCGCGTGAAAGAATATTTCATTTTATTGCTGAAAAAAAGAAAAAAAAAAAAAAAAAACATGTATTTTTTTTTTTTTTTTTTTTTTGGCAGCAATTAAAAATTTAAATGTCCAATTTGAAAGCTATTACCAGGTTATTATTTTCATATTTTAATTAAATCAAAATTTCGTTTCAATTAAGGTACCAAATGAAAGGGACGATTTTTCTCAATCCATCGTATTAAACAGCTTATCGATCGGACAATTAGATTTTTTTAAATTAACCAAAGTATGAAAATTTGGTGGCAACTTGCGTCCACACACAGACAGAGTCCAAGGAAATCTCTTAGCCATTTATATATCTAGATTTGGGAGGGAAAAAAGGTGTGCTCCAGAAACAGAAAATCAATTTTAATTTATTTCTACATATCAAAAAAGTTGTTCTGCACCAATTTTGCAATACAGTTTTCGTTCAAAATATGAGGGGCAAAAATACCATGTCCTACCCCTAAGTGGGTACCATTGTCTGTATGTACATTTTTAAAGCAGAAATACCTTTATTGAAATAAAATCATTTAAAAAGAGGTGTCTTAAGAAAAAAGTAAAAAATAAAGTAATAAAACTGCTGTCTTCACACATGTACGTACATGTCAGGTATTGATGAATCTGTTAATTAATTTACTGGAAAATATGTATATGAACTGAGAATTATGATACTGAAGCGTGAAGTAACAGTGTATTTCATTTAAATGAATAAAAAAGGACTTATATAATCCAATGAACTAAGAAATAAAAACATTTACTAATATTATTTCAGCCCTAAGCAGATTTAATTTAAGACTAGACTAGAGGCCTGGCCTATTTTTAAAACATGTATAATGTATTTTAACAAATTACTATTTCATTGTCCATGTCTTTTTTTATTTTATACGCATTTAAATTTGTCATATTTCTTTTTTTATTATTTATCTTTTTTTTTTTTTTTTTTTTTTTTTTTTTTTTGTGGTGGCCTACTGCAAAATAGTGACAATGCTTTTTGCTGTCTGAAAGAAACAGCTCTCTCATTATTCAAAAAAAAAAAAAAAAAAAAAAAAGGTTAATAATTAAAATGACAGAATTGGCCAGAAATGAATTTTCTCAGTTTTGCCCTTTACCATTGCCATATATATATAACAGAGACTTGCCAACTATAAAAATATTATAACAAGGTATGTTGATAATTGACTTAATTCTAATAGTACAGTAGAAAGAAAGTTAACACTATCACATAGCATCTTTCTACAATGATTAGGAAGCATTTGATAACAGAGCTGAAACCTAGATTAAAATTTTAAATTGTTTTTGTTAATTAGATTGTAAAGATTACCGATGATATTAGCTAATGATGTACTAAATATGTTAGCTATCAGCAGTAAATTTTAGTTACACAAATGCATAAAAGTATGCTAAAAGTAGGGGAGGGGTAATTTGGGTATAAATTATATTTCATTAAATAAAATGAAAACTAATAATTTCATACTACCTACAAAAATTCACATTTATGTACACCATCATTACCTATGATTATATGCTGAAAATATATTGGCAACACTGATAATGAAATTGACAAAAAATATTTTAGTTGCTGGAGATGACTAATATGCTTCTATATATTTTTTCAAATTTAGGTATATACTATACATTATAGTTCAACCGAGATAAGAACGACCCTGGAACTGACAAAGGCACTGCACTGTAAAAAAATAACTATTACCAGCTGCAAGAAACTCTCTGTGATTAGAGAAAATAATTATTTTCTCCAATCACAGAGAGTTTCTTGCAGCTGGTAATAGTTATTTTTTTACATTGTGTCCAGTTGCCAGGGTAACCGATCAGTCGACTTAAATTGAGGAATGTCTGGTATTTTCTTTTCGCGCCAACACTGGAATTTCTTGCCATATTAGTCTTGTTCAGTGATTGACATCGCATTTCCTATTGTCAAATCGTTCAGACAGATTGTAAATAAATAAATAAATAAAGTTCATTATTAATTATTTGTAGATGTTTAATCATTTTGAAGTTCATGAATGTATGAATAAGAATGAAAATTAAGAAATTTTAAGATTTCAAATCTGTAAAATGTACATCAAAAACCGTAAGAACTGTTGCATTTTTTTCGACATTCATGGTATTGTGTACCTTCATTGGGTTCCTGAATGTCAAACTATTAATCAACATTACTATCTTGAGGTGCTTGCTCAACTCCGTGAAGGGGTAAGGAGAAAAAGACCCGAATTGTGGAAAAATAAGTCATGGGTTCTCCATGAAGACAATGCGCCGGCTCACACGTCATTGTCTGTCAAGACGTTTCTAGCCAAATACAACATCCCAGTTTTAGACCATTCACCTTATTCGTCTGACCTGGCCACATGTGACTTTTATCCGTTCCCCAGAGTTAAATCTGCATTAAAAGGAACAAGATTTGAGTCAGTTAAAGCTGTGAAAGAAAAAGCGGCATGCATCATGCAGGAGCTCACAGGACAAGACTTCCAGCACTGTTTCGAACAATGAAAAATTCGCATGGAGCGTTGTAGGGATAGAGGAGGGGTGTACACTGAAGGTGATAATAACTAAATATGTATAAATTTAAAATAAAATTTTTTACAGCAACAGTCTCGTTATTTAATAGCCACACCTCATATGTTTACTTTAATTTTTTATTGAATTGAAACATTCATGTTTAATAGTTTTAATGTAATTAATGATTTAAAAACATGGAGTAATTTGGGTATACATTACATTTTATTAATTAGAATGAAAAATAATCATTTTATACACCTACAAAAATGGGCATTTATGTGCATCATCATTACCTAAGATTATATATGCCAGGAACACTGATACTGACAAAAATTTTGTTTTCTAAAGATAGCAATGTAAACAAAAACCATTTCCAAACAGTGCTGCTAGTTAACACGTTGAGCGCCATGTCAGCCATTCTAGATTCTAGACATTTTGTTATATATCTCTAAGTACTGAAGGAATCATCTTGAAACTTTAGGAGTGTGCAGAACATGCTATACTTCAAACATTTTAGTGAAAGTTTTACCCCGAAAGCAAAAGCAGTACCAATAAAAAATTAAAATGTTGCGTGCCCCGTCAGTCATCAGTGGCTGACAGTGTCAAATATGATATAAAGCCACGTCAACCATCGGTGGCGGACATAAAATAGGATATAAAACTAAAAATATTACATTTAATGATTCTATTGGGAGGTTTGGATAACTTTAATAACACACCTGGCTGTCGGACCACCTACATTTAATGATTAAAAATTTATTAAAAATTTGCTTAATTTGCAGGAGGAATCATTATGGAATTTAATGGATTTTAAGAATTTGCGTGGCGCTCAACATGTTAACCTGATTATTACTTACAAACTTTGAATAAACACCATAAAATGCAATAAACTCGCAGCAATTGTTTCGGGTCGAAAAAACACACGACCCTTCATCAGGCGAATAAAGTAAGCACGAGTGCTGCAGTCAAAGCGGCAAAGCACAAAATCGTTTAAAATGAAAAGAAAAAGTTTATAAAGTAGAAAGTAAATATAGCTACTGGTGTGAGTAGAATTGTACAAGAAAACAAGAAAATAAATAAATGAGTGAGATTAAACATATAACAAACTAAGGATAACAAAAATTAAACGAAAATCTAAGTTACGTGAGTAATTTCTTTGCCTTTCCTTGACGTTCTTGTGAATAAAGAAAAGGATTGTTTCTCAACTACTGTTTTTAGAAAACCATTCTCAGTCTCTTTGCCGCCGCATGCTCTCTCTAACCACGCCCCTCAACAAAAAATGTCTGCTTTTTACACTTATGTTTATCGTGCCTTACACATTTGTTCTGATCCGTCTAATCTTTCGAAAGAAATTAATTATTTAAAATCTCTTGCTCTTTCTCGTGGCTATAACCCATCTATCATCGATAAAGCTCTATATAAATTTAAGAATCCTAAACGTTCTGCTCCCAAATTAAACGATCACAGTCTCATCCCAGTTGTTTTACCTTTTTATTCTTCACTCTCTTTTAAAATCTCTAAAATTCTTTCACCGTTTGGTTTCAAAGTTATTTACAAACCCGTCAATAAAATAAAATTATCTTCTCTTAAGGATCCCATTCCCACTGAAAACCGTTCTGGAATTTATTTAATTCCGTGTTCGTCCTGCAACTTAGGTTATACTGGTCAAACTAGGAGGCGTTTGAAATACAGAATAAATGAGCACTGTCGGAATGTTCGTAATGAAGAGATTACCAAATCTTCTATTGCTTCCCACTGCTGGTCTCAAGGTCATTGTTTTGATTTTTCCAAAACTAACATAATTTCATCTCCTGTCTGTTCCTCCCATTTGGATAGTCATGAAGCATTTTACAGTACAATCCCTTTTAACCGGCAACATTGGGACCGAGCCATTGCCGGAAAAGAGAATTTTCCGGATAATTGAATATTTACCTATTCATATTCTGTATACGAATTTTGTTGTCCAAATTTTTCGATCTCCCGGCCTCAATTAAATAAACACAATATCGAAAACATCGCCGATTTTTTAAAGCAAAAACACATACCACCGTAAATATATATATATATTTTTTAAAGATATTTTTGGTTTCTGTTTGTGCAATATATTATTAGAGAACGCCGATCGTCTGCACTAAGAAGGAAACAAACGTAACTGATAAGAGAGAAGCGGTTCTGTTTTCTCCCCACTCATTCCAAAGTCCGACCGAAGTCTGGGCTTTTGCGATAGCAAAGCAACAATAGCGGAGCAGCAATGAGCGAGCGAGCAGTGAACAAGAGATGAGATATCCTCCCTAGGGTTGCCGGCATTGTATTTTCGCTAATTCTCCTTGGCGATAATACAACTATGCCGGCAATCCTGGCAATGAGGTGACTTCCCTGTTTCGTCTCGCGGGCGCAAGGTGCAGTAACTAATGTAATGGACGTTACCGAGCGGAAGAAAAAAAGTAAGAAAGAAAAACTCTTCGCGCGTAAAAGTTCCGTGGACGAGAGAAAGTGCCGTTATTTTGAGATTGCCGGTTAATTGAGTGCCGGTTACGGGAGATTTTACTGTACATATTTAAAAATTCGAAAAATCTTGTTAATGATATTTCTTCCACTCCTTTCTTCTCCGATGCTTGGAAATTACTCACATAACTTAGATTTTCGTTTAATTTTTGTTATCCTTAGTTTGTTATATGTTTAATCTCACTCATTTATTTATTTTCTTGTTTTCTTGTACAATTCTACTCACACCAGTAGCTATATTTACTTTCTACTTTATAAACTTTTTCTTTTCATTTTAAACGATTTTGTGCTTTGCCGCTTTGACTGCAGCACTCTCATGCTTACTTTATTCGCCTGATGAAGGGTCGTGTGTTTTTTCGACCCGAAACAATTGTTGTGAGTTTATTGCATTTTATGGTGTTTATTCAAAGTTTGTAAGTAATAATTTTTACAACGCCAGTTTTGTGATGCCTCTTTATTAAATGTTAACCTGATGCTGTATATTTTTAAAATTTAGGTATGCATACAGTGGTGTCACTAGAAACTTTTTAAGGAGGGGGCAAAATAAAACTATAAAAGCTTCGACATAATTTACAAATTAATTTTGACTAAATGGTTGATTGTTTGGTTGATTCAGATGATAAAGCAAGTCTGCATATAAAAAGCAATATTTCATTTTTCTTGCATTTAATTTAAGCTAACAGGACACTTTATAAATTATATAGCTTGTTCTAAACCAACCCGAATCCTAAAACCTTACTGTCAAGTCGAATCAAACTCTACTCTCAGGAAAAGTTTAGAGCTAATCTGAACTGAAGCTGGGTTCACACTGCCGTGCTGGTGCCATGTGCAAAATGGTCATAAATTATTCATTACCAGAAAGTGACCCTTGAACTTTTGGGCACGTGGACAATCAATGATATTTTTATTTCTCCTTGAAAAATATTACAAAAGAAATCCAAGTTTTCCAAATTGGCTCTGTAGTATAAATTTTATTTAGTAATTTAGATAATCATTGACACTATCTAATGACAGTTTTAAAGCTTTAAGTATAAGTTTAAAAAATTTTGTTTAGATTTTTCCAGGAGGAGGCAAGTATCCCACCTTGCCCCTATGTGCCGACGCCCATGTATGCATACATATATATTTATTTTATGTTTCACTAAATCTATCCACTATCAGAGTGAATGTGGGAAAAAACAGTAAAGAAGTATATAGCGAGTAAATTACTGCTCACAATCGTTCTTAAAATAAAGAACGTTATTGTGTCAAATTTTTAAGCAAATGTAAAAGGTGAAGGTTAACGTTATTTTTTCCCAAACAGAAATGATATTGAATGGATTAATATGGGACAGATTTCTGATGTTTTCCCTGTTCTTGATTATAATGGAAGATTTTTTAAATTTGTTTAAGAAATCTGCCACAAAAATCTACTTAAGGTTAATGAATGGTTAACATTTTGTGCTATCTTTGCATGATTTTCAGCCTAAATTTTATCTTAATACTAATAAAAATAACCGTTCCTAATATCTCATTATTTCTATTATATTTACATTCAACCTAAGCTGGAAAAAATTAGATGATTATTAAAACCATGTTTTGCTTTCTAAGCATACTATACCCAAATTACCCCATCCATGGGGTAATTTGGGTAATAGTGAAACTAACATTTGCCCTTTTTATACAAATGGGTCTGTTAACATGAAATTTGTACTGCAGGAGTGCATGCAATAGGTTGTACTTGAACCTGGGACTTTTGGAATAGAAATCCAGCATCGTACCTCTGGACAAAAGGTTAACCCATTGTCCATCAGTAAGTTAGGATAATCTACCGAAGAATGGTGCCGCTACAGTACTCCCTTCCCAAGTGAGTACAAAATCATAAGAGCGATATTACTTGTTGTTTGGACAGTAGCAGTTTCCAGATTATGCTGCAGATGTCCGTGTGTAAAGCTGATGCGTGGTGTAACAGGCTTTATGCTGTGAGCATTTACAGTGTCTGGTGCTACCATCTTTGTCCCAGATACAAGTTATCTATGCCATTTATTTGCATGTCTGGGTCACCAATACAGGAATACGTGAGGTAGGTTAATATTTGAACCTGGGACTTTTGAAACAGAAATCCAACGTCATACCTCTGGACAAAAGATTAACCCATTGTCCATCAGTAAGTTAGGATAATCTATGCAAGAATAGCACCGCTACAGTACAAAATTATTCTAGAAGGTCACAATGCCAAGCTGGAACAAGAAAATGAACATTTTTTTAAAAAATAAATATATTACAGGACTTGAAAGTTCAAAATGGGTAATTTTTATACCCAAATCCCCCCTCCCAACCTTTCCCGTTATACTGGTAATAGATTATTTTGCAAAAGATTTTAGATTTTCTCTTCCCTCTATCACCAAAAACTAGGTATATAAAACGGGTGCATTGTGCGAAAACTTGATGATCATTCAGAAATTAGCAAAATGGTAGTGGTAGAGGCACAAAATGTTTGCCATATAGGAAAAAAAAGCTATGCAAAAGAATTATATAACTGCATTATGTAGATTAAAAAAAGATAATAAAAAAACATTTAATTTTTTTACACATTTTGTATTTTTATAAAGAAATTCAAAACATATTTGTTTTTGTTTAAAAGGTGAATTTGAAATGCCACAAATCTTAATAGTAATACAAGAAAAAAGTATACAATAAATAAAGCACTACAATAATTAATATTAGATCTATTATTAATTGGTTAATAATTTATTTAATAAGTGATATTGCTTTTCCCTCTATTGGTCATTTTAATTAAAAACTATTTAGCTTTTTTTGGCCATTTTTCTTTTCTGTTTTGGCTTCTGTAAATTTCAATTTGGCAACCTTGTGTTGAGTATTGATAAAGTCAGTTATAGTACTAGTTGTATATTAGTTGTAAAATAAATCTCAATTTAATAAATGATTTCTTCTTCAGGAGTAAAATAGCACATGTATCTCATTATATCAAAGAAAGAAAAGCTGGCCTTGTTTTTAGCGAGATAGATCTGCTGCCTGATTATGATTCCTAAAGAAGAAAGCACTTATATTTAAAATTTATTATATCCATTTTCCTTTTGAAACAGCTGTTGAGGCTTTCTTAATTTATGCTATTATTACCAAGTTAAATATTTTTATTATTTTAAA
Source organism: Salticus scenicus (assembly GCA_963930645.1). Taxonomy (NCBI): domain Eukaryota; kingdom Metazoa; phylum Arthropoda; class Arachnida; order Araneae; family Salticidae; genus Salticus; species Salticus scenicus. Next base: position 226,686,763 of record OZ005657.1, read on the forward strand.
GCCAGTATTTTTGTGCTTTATTTTCTAGTATGTATGAAACAGTATCTATGGCAAACGTTTTAGAACATTAATTTATAATTAACTGATCCTATGATTTAAAACAATATTCGTGTTTACAACATTTTTTTTTTTTTTTTTCCCCTTTTCAAACTAATATTCTTAGAAAAAGCAGAAAGAATGGAAATTTTATAGTAAATAATACTGGGAAATTGAGAACTAAAAACTTTAAAATATATCCTCAAAACAAATAAGTTTATTTGCGATAAATTAAAAAAAAAAAAAAAATAATAATAGGAATTTATTTTCTCTGAAGCTGGGAAAAATCATGGGAAAAACATGTTTTGGCCAAGACGTTAAAAACCATTACATGGTAAATACCATGCCAACCCTAACCATGATGGAGCATAAAAACCTTTAAAAAAAAAAAAAATTGTAAAAACATAGGTACCTCAAAAATGGCTTTTCCTGGCTCTATATGGCGCCTGGCTTCAAACAACCATTCAACTAAATGCTCAAAACTTGATCTTCGTGATATATCATACAAAAGAAGAGCACCAACAGAATTTCTATAATATGACCATGTGATAGTCCTAAATATAAAATAAATAAAATTCCTGGATTAGTCACTGGTAATATAAGAAAAAAAGGCTAATACACACTGCATACAGAATTAAAAGATTACTTTAGAATATCTTAGTGGAGAGAATGGAAGAGAAGATGTTAGGTACTGAAACTCGCTTTACAGATTTCAAGCTAAATTTTTTTTTTTTTTTTTTTTGTCTTTTTAATTAAAAATACACAAGTCTGTTCCTTTTTTATTTTAAGCCCAATTATATCTTATTAGATGGAGAAAAAAAGAATTATTTTCCTTTTTATTTCAGAGAGGAGTATTGGTTAGTTGACTACAATCTTGCCAGAATATATAATATACATATATATATTAATTAATAGATATTCAAGAAGTCAGTATAAGAACTACAGAAAATAATGTACATGAAAGTTACTATAAATTTAATTAACTCTTTATCATTCACGCCATATTTTCCTCTGAAAATTGCTAAACTAATTTAAAAATGGCTATTACTGTACTACAGTCATGAGAAAAACCCTGAGCAGGGTTACTACCTTAAAAGAAACCAAAACGGAAAGTTGGGTTGAGTTTACCATGCGTACTAACTTGGCGCAGTTAGCACTTGGTCTTTTTTTTTAAGTATTAAAAATATATATATGAATTATATATTTATAGATATATAAAAGCAGCAGCAGAATATGTCGATTTTCAATGTCGTATGCAGAAAAAGGTTGATAAAAATTAGGATTCTTTTCATAATGTTTGTTTTACATGAGTGAATATCTTTATTTTATTCTATTACAGTAAAAGTATTTTATACAATTAATTCAAACAAAAGTATAGAAATGTTTGGAACTTCTGTATATAGTTATACATTTAAATTTTTACCACTTTTCAAAAATGCAGTTAGAAAGTGTTTTCGACCTTAGTTCGACTATCTATCATTTGTTTGTCTCTGCAAAAACTATATTATGCTGAAGTTGTCCTTGGTTATGGATAGCTATAGTTCAGTTTCTGTATGCGTAAAATGTTGCAGACATTATAAATGAACCAATGGAAGATATTTAATTAAACTTGATATTTGGCTGAACATTAACTTGAATTGGTGCTTACTAGTTTGTGATATATCGTCCAATTGATGGTGCTGTTATGCTGCTACTTCCTCAATTTAAGAGAAGACCGTATATCAGTATAGCGTCACGCCAAACTTGAAATGTGAAGTGCATATTATGTAAAACTATTACTGTAGGAAATTCATGACTGTTTTCGAAATTTAAGATTTTTATAAGATAGCAGAATAGACCAATATTTCACATAAACTTGCATTATGGGGTTCATTTCATGGAAATAGTATAGAATTGCATGAACACTAAAATACGAAACTAAATCTCAAAAAAATTACTTGCAAATTAGGATAAGGTTGCTGAATCGAACTGAATGCTGAGTAGCCTACAAGGTGGGGACATTTCAGTTTACGATCGTGTCGAGTAATCAGCAATGTTAATTTCTCTACATTTTCATATGAATATAATATGATCATTAGTAGAAATTTTTGTGAACAAATATATGACAGCGAACTGAGCAGAATCCACCGATGCCAAGTAGATTTTATTACATGAAAGTAATATTTGGGAAATTTTAAATGTGTAATTTTGTTAAGAGATCTGAAAAATTAACAAAATTTGTGCAAATATTTATTAAAATATATGATTAAAAAAGACATTCTTTTTTCTATATGCACAAAAGAAAATACTGGAATAAAAAAAGTTTCAACCTTTTGTTTTCGATGGATTTACATGTTTTGAGATGTCCTAAAGATGATTTGACCATTACTCGAAAATATTTGCTTCTTTTGGTTTACACATATGAGTGTTACACTACAAATTTGTGAACGCCATATCTCACGAACTAATGGATGAAATTTAATCAAACTTTATATTTGGTGAGATCTTAATTTAACCCTTTCAGGGGCGGTGGAATACATTAAATCTTACCAAATTTTAATTCCCAACTGCAAAAACTACCCCCCCCCCCCATATATATATATATTTTTTTTTTTTTATTATAAAATTTTACTTATATAAATTTGAAGAAAAAATTCATTTATTTCTTCACTTCTAACATTGTTCATAAATTTCGGTAGCTGTTGATTTTGAAGGAACAAAATTTCATCATCCCTCAAAGGGTTAAATTGGTGCTGATTAGCTTTTATAGGTGCCAAATTGTAGGATTTTTTAACACCAGTATTTCTTTGCAAAAAAAAAAAAAAAAATCATTATGATTAGTTGAAGAAAACTGCTAAAAAGATTATTAAAAATTTCTACAAAAAATTTTTGGCAGCAATAAACCTACAAGTTGGCAACTATGCTTTTGTGATGCATCGGCCAACATTTTACGCTGCTAAGCTACAGCATCTCTCTTTTTAAAGGAAGACTATATCTCAGCTTCTACAGATTACGAATGTCAAAAGCTTGGTATATGAGATGCATATTATGTAAATTATGCATATTGGGCAATAGGTGCCACCGTAATTTTTTACCGTGTACAGGAAAACTATTTCTCAGCTTTTATCTTATATAAATGCATGAAACTTGGTATGGGAGATTTATTTTAAGAAAAATTATGCCAATTCAATTTGGCCGTATATCGGCCAATATGTGACATTTCTATTATTTTTTACAATTTTCCAGATCTCAGTACCTGAGCCAGATTCCAGATTCTGTATCTGAGCATCTACTGCTTAAATTGCACTAAACTTCAAATGTAAAATTTTTATTTTGAGAAGCTATGTTTGTCACATATTTTTGCATGGAAATCTATAGATAGCACTGTTATATAGAATGACATAGAAGAAAGTTGTGAAGGCATAATAGATATTTAAAAAAAAAAAAAACTTTTTATTTGATCATATTTTTTAATATGATTTTAAAAATTGTGTTAAAAACCTAGTGTTGGTGTTAAGGCCAACTAACTACGCTAGGAGGGTCCTAGTCTTGAGGTGGTGTGGGATGGGATGCTTTCTGTGGAAGTTCATGCTATGGGTTTCTAGCCTGTATTTATGCACGTTTTGGAGAAAACCAAGGGAAAGACTGAACAGCTAGGTGGACGAGCATGACCTGGGATTGAACGAGACACCTCACATCTACCAGCTTTGAGAGCAGAACCTCTCGGGTACTGGTGGAGTGTGTTTAGAAATGTATCGCATATAATGTGTGTCTTAGTGTAAATCTTTTTCATTATTTATTTATTAGGCCTGGGAAGAGCTTAGTCCCAAAAAGGACTTTTTTAGTTCTGAAAAGAACTTTTTTATGCCAATATAATTTTTCAATTATTTATTCTAATGTTCAAATGCCATCAATTTCATCTCCACTATCAGTGGATATCTCATCAGTATCATAGGACTCATTCACATTAACTTCAAAAATTAGTGTGTCTATGACATCTTCCATTAATCCATCTCTTTCCCAATATTCATTTTCTATATTTTCAATATGTGTGCAATATTTCCCCCCATTCATTCTATATCACTTTTACGAATGCCTCGCTTAACAAAGATTGTAAGTTTGATAAACTTAAATCTCCAGTTACATTGTTTTCTTTAATTGTAACCTTTTACCACACATATTCGACTGCATAAGGTCGCAATGGATAAAGTAGTAATCTAATAATTTCATGCTCTGCACTTTAAATAGCTTGTCAATTTTATATTCTGTTGACTTAGGAGAATTTTTTGAAATTATTTCAAATAATTCCGCTTTTCACATGCTTGAGTCATGAGCGATCCCTTTCATATTTAGCCAGTCAATTATTGCTCCTTTAGTAGAATATGTAGGTAGGAACAGGATCAGCTTTCTTTGTATGGTAGGGGGCATTATCCATACAAATAACACTATGGGGTGCTAAATTTGGAATGAGCTTTTCCAAAATCCATTTTTCAAAAAATTTCGATTTTGCCTGATAACACATTTATCAAAACCATCAACTATACAATTATGAAAATCTGGCTTTTTCCTGTGTTTCCCCAGAGTCGACAAAATATCATAACTGCTTTCATCCAATTCCTTAATTTCTCATTAATTCTGAAACACCTGCTGCTTCATCTGCTCTTTTTGTAGCTTGAGTTATTGGGATTTTTATGATTTAGCAGAAGCTTCCTCTTTAAAGAAATTGGTTACATCCTTTACAATTTCCTGTGCTTGAGAATGCAATGTTTTCCCTCTCTTAAAAGGTGATGTCATTTTAAAATGATAAATTATTTCAGAATCCCAAATTCGCAAGAACAATTACAAATACAATTTGCATAACAAACAAATTAAAAAAAGAAAAAGAAAACTGAATAAATAAGTGAATACTTCTCAGACTAAAAAATGACCGTCTAACAGTAAAGAAAGCTTAAAGTAAACAGCACATTTTTCTTTTCTTTTCATTTCTTCCTTCCCTGATTTCTCACCAAATAAATGACAGAAATAGCCAATAGCACCCTCCCTACCTAAAATGAAGTGGACACACCTGTTTCTAAAGTGACCATCTCACCCCTCATGGACTTTCTCATGACGGTAGGTCAGTAGACACATAGCTCCTTATACATATGTTAAAAAAAAAAAAAAAAAAGCATTTTTGATTTTTGAGAAATTTTTGGTTTTAAAGATCTAATTGTTAACCTGATTAACTTCAAATAATAATTAATTTAATAAATAACTTTATAAGTAAACACCATAAATTGCAAGGGGGAAAGAAACAGTTCTTTCAGGTCAAAATAACAGAATGGCCCTTTATAGGCATGAGTGCATCATTAAATCAGCAAATACAGTAGAGAGTCAAAAATCCGCACAGTTTGGGACCAGAGGTTGTGTGGATTTTAAGATATGGCAGATTTTGGGACCCATAAAAAACGATTTTCCTTTTTAATATTAAAAGCAGAATATTACTCAAACTAAACACATACTAGTGGATAATAACACAATTTCACTTGAACGTTAAATTATTAGATACACAAGAATAACACTGAACATTAAATATATACTGAAAACAATAAATAAAAAGGAAAAATTATTTGTCAAATTTAGATAAAATTTATTCACATGTATTTTGTTTTAAATGGCACTTGAACATGTATATATACATTGAGATTCTTTTTATTATTATTATTACTATTATTATTATTTTGTCTATTGCAAAAGTCATAAATTCTTGTTTTGTAACAAATTTATTCTTCAAAGAATTTAAGTGAGTTCTTTCTTTTTCTCATAATTATGCCTTCATCAGATAACATTTTTACAAATTAGTTTGTTATTGTATTAGTTTGTTATTGATATCACCATCATTTTCTTTTGATGAATTTAATGTACTGTTAATAATTTCATTATCAATAACTTGGCTGTAGCAGGTCTTTCATATTATTGTTAATATTCGTAATCATGAAATACAAGTACATAATCTGCATTCAAGAACGTTTTCAAAAACTGCCGTGCAGACTTAGGACTTTGGCAGATTTTAGGTTTGCAAATTTCTGGCTCTCTACTGTACACTCTCTCACCTACTAAGAAATTTAAAGTAACTCCTACATTTGGCTTCCTCTGAAGCATCATTTGTTAAATTTCGGAGTAGTGTTGTTATCTCTACCGAACAAAGAAGAATCAAAAGTTTAAAAAACAATTAAAATAAAGAAATAAAGTTAAAAAATTGTTGCATAAAAAAATGTTAAATGTTTGATTTCAGTGTAAAACGAATGAATCAATAAGCAGGTTATAGCAATAGAGGTCAGATTACACAGGTCTGCAAAATCGTATTTTTCAAAAAAAAATTTGACACTGCGTTGGGTGTCTTTCATATGTTTTGATATGCTGAATTCAGAAATGAAATGATTGTCTTCTCTTCCTATCATGTAAGGATTTTTCTCAAAGTAAGAATGAAGATTGGAAGAATTCATGCAGATGCCATAACAAAATTGAAACAATTTATGTATAAAATACATTAAAATAGGCTATTATTTGCACATTGACTTTTAAATGAGTTTCTGTACATTGAAGCTCCCTTTAGAACATTTTATTTTGTGCACAGCTTGAAGACCTTGTGGAGAAAGGGATAGTCTATGCAGCATCCAACAATAATCTGCTAACATGATAACACTCCAAAGTCCCTGATACCTGACTATCACTTTTTCGATGTCTTGATGAAATAGCTCTCCTTGTTCTTCACTCACATCATCCAGATTTGTCAGGAAATAACATAGATGAGAATTGAAAAAGTGGAATTTTAAGCTCAAACAAGCCAATTTTTTCTCAAAACTGTATGTGATGAAATTTTTTGAATAGTTTTTCCTTAATCAGCATCCATAAATACATTAGAAAAACATATCACCTTGAAGAAAAACAATTTCATTGTCTACCTGAGTTATTTTAGCTTTAGGAATGTTATTTTCTTTATTTTAAATTAAATAGTGAGAGAACCTATGAATTAAACAAATATCTGGTGAACAGAGCTTAATTTCTAACAAATGAAGTATGAGAACACTAATCTTTAGAACTTATGTTCATATTGTCTCATTTTCATGTCTATCGACGAATTCCGAGAAATTATACTCCAGTTTCCCAGTTCGTAAGTCAATCTTACAAAATATCAGCAAGACATTTTTTTAATTTTTCATTTGATATTTAAATTTAAATTGATTATTTTCTTCTTTGGAAACAAATTGCTGTTAATTTTTCTGCTCATGTTTTGATGAAATTCTGGTTCAATTTGCTCAGTAAAAAAAATAAAAACTCAAACTATATTCTTATATGATTAGTTTTAACTAAATTTCTAACCGCAGTGTGAAAATTCACTAAAATAAAAGAAGTATGGGAACTGCTTTCCCATGTGTTTCTATACAAATTAAGCCCTGTTGGTGAATATCAGATATCCTGCTAAATTTTAAATATCCAATGGATATTCATACTAAAAATCAAGATAGCTGCCCTATCAAGCCAGATATTTGAAGGGGAAAATTGAAGTATTTAACTCCCTTCAGAGGAAAGTTGGATTTTGAAATTTTAATGAATTATCCCATTTTGAAAATAGTAAATTAAAAATTTAAATCTGATTGGAAAGTTGTTTAGAGGGTCTTCAGTTGTGTTTAGGAAGAACAAATTTTAAATGTGCAACAATGTACAAAATAAAATATAAATTTCAATTAGCACTCTCTACACACAAATACAAACTAAAATGTTCAGAGGGAAGTTAATTGTGTTGGGGTAACTTCTTAACAAATTTTTAAGGAGCAACAATGTCGGGTAGGTGCTCCAGTGATTGGCATGCTCCAGTAATTGATATCTATCCCGAAATAATTAATAAATAAGAAAAACCATAAAATCATATATTTTACATATAAGAATTTTAACATTTTATGTCAAACACTGGAGCATAGTGTGCTAATAACTGGTAAAATGAATAACTAACAGTGTCAAACACTGGAACATAGGGGACCAATTACTGATAAAATGAAAAACTGGCAGTGTCAATTGCTGGAACATTGAGTGGGTGTCAAATAAAAATTCATAAAAAAAATAATTGTTATCAAATGTATATATTTTAACATACATGTGGTTCTGAATGTCTTTCATACCATATGTACTAACTTAAGATTTCTAAAAATATTTTCTGATGACTAGAACATTAAAAACATCAGAGATTGCTTTAAAAGTGTCAAACACTAGTGCACTTATCCTACTAAATAAAGTAAAGATTTCAAGTAGCCTTCTTCACACACAAACATAAACCAAAATTCTGGTTGTAAAATTGACAAGCACTGTAGTTAATAGAGATGAGCTTTATTTCACATTAATAGGATAAATAATACTATTACTGCATTAGAACCTAGTAGTACAATAATATATTACTGACAAGACCCTATTAAATAAATAACACTTTCAACTTTATCTCTCTGCAAGAAGAGCAGTCCTTGTGTCACTTGCAATAAATGCTAATACAACACAGATTATCTGCTACAGTGAAAGATATTTACTAGCGAAATGAATGAACCAATGAAATGATCTCACCAATATTCAAACTCATTTTCTGTTCTATATGCATGAACTTTTCATTCAAAGGAATTCAAATCAAACAGCTTTTGAACAAATTTGATTCAATAAAATAGAACATATCCGGAAAATTAAATTATTATCAGCAAAATTTTTTAGTAATAACAATAGTAGTTGTAAACAGTGATGCAAATTACATGAGGAAACGGTCATTTAAAGATGATATAATACTACCTGTATGGGTGTAGAAAAAAAAAAAAAAAATGTAGCAATCTTTTAATAAGTTTCTGGACTATATTTTGGTAGATTTGATCAGTTTTTCTGAAGAATAGATAATCTTCTTACTTGAAAATAAATATCGAATTTGGCAGGGTTGGCAAGTTTCTTCCAAGGTGGAAAAAACATGGAAAAAACTGGCTGGAAGAAATAGGTTTCTTCCAAGTGGAAGAAAATGTTTTTCTTTAAAATTTATTTTGTAAGTTGTAACTTTGTAAGATACCATGAATGCATCTTTCAAATTAACAGCCTTAAGTAAATTTAATTGTATCTATAAAAAATTAATTATATATGCTAAATTAAAAAAAAAAAAAAATCATAAGATTTTTAGCAAAGATCAGATCGCACACCAATATACTCAAAGATCCATTAAAGAAATCAAATTCACTTTGACCAGTTTTAAGTTCCATTATTTAAACAATGTTGTTTCTTTAACTGGTAGTTAAATAGTGCGTATCACTTTTCTACTTTCAGCTAGAACAGCTTTTAACCTATATCCAGTCAATTAAGGGGACAAGTACACGATAATTTATTGCACTACAAAATGTCATCAAAGTCTTCATTTTTTTTTTTTTTTTTTTTTTTTTTCAGTGCAACACAGTATAACCAAAAGTTTTTTAGCAGTTGAATATTGCAATTGGTTTAGGAGAGTTTAAAAGTATTTTTATGTATTCGTATAGTTTGTTGGTTTACCAGCTTAGAATTTGTACAAAGGATTGTATTCTAAAAAATAAAATAAAAAATAGTGAGCAAATATTTTGCAGAGATGAGATTAGCAAAAACAGAAAAAAGCTGAAACTGTATGCAAAGGCAAGACGTTGAAATGAAATACCAGAATTTTGATGACAAAATCTATTATATTAGAGTAATAAATATTTATTTTAATCTTTGATGTATAAAAAAAGAACAAATGCACATCAGAAACATAAAAAATGTTGAAAAAATGTTTAAAGAGCAGATAAGCTAAATGTACAAAAAAGCTGGAAAATCTCATCCCTGATTTTGGCTAAAAACTACATTAACTATTATCACTTGTACTATTTGAACATCTGATAACATGTGATAGTATCTATACAAAAAAAGTTTTAAAAAAATTAGTCTCTTAAAATAAACACTGAAATATGTAAGCTAGTACGTATGAAAAAAAAGTAGTTATGTATAATTATTATTATTATTTCTAATTTAATATGTCACATAGTAATCTTTACATATAAAATTATATATTTTCATATTTAAAAAATAAAATAAATAAGTGGGGATTTTTTTTCCATAAATGGTTGAAAGTAGTTTAAAAAAATAAAAAGAAAAACATCCTTACCCCTAAAGTAGTAAAATCCCATTATCTGTAGATATTTGAGGTTTGTTATTAAATAATAATTTATTTTTTCAAAAATATTTTAAATATTAATTTAAATAATAAATCTAGATTTGATATATTATATTTAGAGTTTAATTCTTTTACATAGGTAGTTAATGTATTTTAATTTTGAACATCTCTTTTATGTTCTGTTAGTTTCTTCCACTATCCTGGTATCCTGGAAGAAACTCAACCCTGGTATTTGGAGACCAGTTGTTCTACACTTTGGAATAGAAGATTCTATATCAGCTTTACCGCAGAACTCCTTAATAACTGCTCCCTAGGCAGGTCTAGTACAACGTTACTCAGCCCACCACAACTTAATAATTACTTTTGTAGTTTTGACCTACGAAGAGCATTTATTACAGCAAAAAAGTTTTTGACACAATTTAAAAAGCACTTCGAATCACTTTCAAACACAGCACACACCAATTCAAGAGACCTCAAAAACATGTAAATACAGCAGAATTACATTTTCAGAAATGCGACCAAAAAACAACTCTACAGACAACATTTATATGGGCCCAGCATTAAGGGGGTATTCTGGTCTAGAAGCCTGAATTTTAGGCATTTTTTAAAGTAAGATAAAAAAAAAATGAAAAACATTTTTACCATCCATTTTTTTATATGTTTTTTATTGACATTTTGAGAATGTAAAAAAAAAAAAAAAAAAAAAAAAATTTGCCGAGATACAGGCCGATGGAGTGGGGGCTTAAAAAAAAACGGTGCGTCCTGGTTGACATGATTTCAACCCTTGTAGTGATCTAAAACAAAAAAATCAAACAAATTCTTCATTAATAAAGATGTCGCTATCGGGTTGACCATTTTCAAAAAAAAAAAAAAAAAATGACAAAATGGCGTCGACTTGAAAAAAAAAATTTTTTTTACCCGACTTTTTTCGACCTTTTCGAATTTTTTAAAAATATTGAAAATCAAAATTTTTTTAAATCCAAGGCAGACGCGATAGAGAGTTGTATAAATAAGATATATACCAAATTTCAAAGCAATCGGTTCAGTAGAACTTGAAATATCATGTCAACCACCTCAAAAAAAGTAGTTTCGAGAAAAACGCGTTTAAAGTTTAGGAAACAATTCTAATGGAATAACTCTGAAAATAATATGTTATACTCACTTTGCATCAATCGGCGATCCCAGATCCATACATTGGGCCTTCCTCCTTCTCATAATTCAGCTCTTGAGAAGTTCTTGATTTTTTTAAATTTCTAGACCAGAATACCCCCTTAAAACAACCGTGATTTTTATTAAAATTTTTGTTAGTTAACAGTTATACATCGTCGTAGGCTGGATATACTGTTGGCAGTTTTTGAATGATATACAGCATTTTATGTTGGAAATTAACCACAGCTAATAAAATATTGATGAAAAACACGAAAAATGTGCCGTTTAGCCTATTGACACTATATATCTCGGGTGGAATGTGCTTTACCCCACTGCTTGGCATCTTGTTTCCAACTGGCAATAAAGATGCCAACCTCAGCACCCTCAATGTTTTTCCATCGTTGAACGATCGATGTAGGAAATGTGGCAGGGTTGGGTTTTTGACATGACACGGGTTTTAACTGTCAAAAACTTGTCAGAAACATCAACTGTCAAAAACCTATATCATCAAAATTCAAAATCTATAAATGAGCTTGAATCTGGTTAAAATAGGAATTAGTAATATTTGCAATATATAAGTTAACATCTAAGTATTATACTGTTTATAAATTAACAAATCCTAAAATAATTTGTAGATAATTAATAAAAATTTAGGTAAATATACTGTTTTCAAACATAAGAAAATAAGAAATATATACAAAGCATGCATAGACATATTATGAATGTTTATTTATATTAATATTTATGAAATGCTAAAATTCCAAAGTTACTCAGGAATTTTAACATAAGCTAAGTGTTAAAAACACAGAAAAACAGTTTTTTTTTTTTTTTTTTTTTTTTTTTTTTTTAAGAAAACATAATATATATGTGGGCAGTAAGTTAATATGAATTTGAAAATACTTACATTTATAATCTATATTTATCACACTTATCATTTAATAATAATTTATCTATTTATTATTATTATTACAGATTGTATAAATATTTGTACCTGTTTACAGTTTGAACTAATAAATTTAAAACAAATCTGTATGAGTAAATATTAAATTAATTTATATTTGCCCAGAAAGCATTTATATTTCTCTTGTCTTATGGCAATTATGAGAATTTAAGAAGCAATTCAAGCTTATTTAACATTCAGAATTATTGCTTTTTCGTAAAAACTCACAATCTCAGCAGTCATTTAAAATAAAAAAAATCTATAAAATATTTAAATACAAAATATTAGGCTATGCATTTTTATTTTATTGGTTAAATCAGGACCCAAAATTTCAACTCAGATTACACTCGCCACAAAATAGAGTTGCCTTTTTTTTTTTTTTTTCTTTTTAGCGCATTTTGGTTTTTTTTTTTTTTTTAACTATTTGAAATGCTTTTAGAAATATGCTTAAAATTATATATATTAAAAGTGTGTCGTTTATCATCATGTCTCATAATCATCTATAATTAAAAGTCATTATAATGTATTGCAGTTGAGATTTGAAAAATGTTAAAATGGCTAATAACACAAATGCAAAGAGTCATTAAAGAAAAAAAAAGCTATTTGTTAAACAATATCCTGTAAAAATATTTTTATTATGAAAGATTAAGCTTCCTTATTTACCTATTTATTTATTTAACTTTTTACATCAGAAATGTCTTTTTCGTCCATTTTATTTTTTTAATCAAACGGAATGTCTATGTGTATAACTTGTTCATTGTTGTCATTTAAAATAGCCATTTCGGAGTAACTTTTTCGGTAAAATCGTTGCTTACATACCTACAAATCATTACAAGTGCTAATCCTTGGAGTTTCCGTAAAAAACTGGAAAATGTGAACTGTTATTTGATTACTATTCAAAAAATAAACATAGGCAGTATCTTTAAAAAAGCTCGCGTTCACTTTCATGCACCAATATCGCATAGGCAAACTTTCACATTTCTCTTCTCCCAGATAGTGGACGAGGGGCAAAGAGGTTCTCTGCTCGTCTATTCTCACTCTGCTTCGAGACACCACAGTGGGAGAAATGAAACTGCCAAAGATTTTAAACTTTTATGCAAGCACTAAGCATTTTTCCTTTCCCATGCTGGGATATATTAAGGCTATAAGATGGCAAGATTTTGCCATATTTAGATCTATAAAAAGAATGTTTTCTGTCACCATATCATGTAAGAATTCTATCTATAATTAGACCAAATTTTTACTCGCCACAGTAGTGAAAATTTCACACCCTGGGTTAAATACATAATATTAAAAACACAATACTAAAAGAAATAAAATATACAATGTTGTATTCCAAAAAAAAAAAAAATAAATAAATAAATGATTTATCATTAAAATGATGTATCAATGATTTATAAATAACGAATTTTTAGAAGTCTAAAGTTTTGTTTTTATATTAATCAAAATGTTATAATAATGTTTCTCCAAAAGCATTAATCTGTTTACTTTTTAAAAATATACTTATAAATAATACTTTATTAAAAGCAGCTATATTTTTAAAGTGTCACAAAACTAAGTTTAACATATACTATATAAAGCATTGTTATAAGTAAATTTCGTAATGCTGTCCAAATTTTCTTCTCGAGTTAAAGACTTGGTTTTTTGTTTCTTTTACAGTTAATGTTTCTGTGATATTAGCATCTCTGTTGATTTTTTCGTCATACAATCAATTGAAAAATAAGTTGGTTGTTAAAATTACTCCTGTTTTCTGTTGCTTATGGGATCTTTTTCTGTGTGCATTTTTCAAAGCTTCTTTAGAAGACAATGTTTGATTGGGTGATAAAGTGTTTATAATAGCAGATTTTATGTACTTAAAAGGAGAATATATAAATAGTATCCTGATCCATGACTATTGAAGTCGCACTAGAATTAATTTGTCAAATTGGTGATTGATGATCTAGATTCATCCACTCTTGCATTTGAAGTTGATGATGCTAAACAGCAGAGTTTCACTCAAACAGTTTCAGAAGAATGTTGTGTCATGCCTGCCCTTTGTATGAAAATTTGGCACCTTTCTTAAATAAGCTGGAATGAAACAACTTTTTGAATTACACCTACAAACTGAATGTTTTGATTCAGCTATAATATGTATTGTCTTTTTTTTTTCTCTTAACATTAAATTATTTTATATCTATGTGTATGAAATAGCTCCAGAACAATATATAGCTTAATTTTAAACTAATATATTAAAAGAATACCTATGGACTTATTTAAAGCACAAAAAATGTAATTAGTTACTTTATGTTTTCTAAGCCTAACATGATTAATACCTGACCTATTTTACCAAATATGTGTTTTTTACTCCAAAATATTAATATTGTATTTTTTTCTCACAAAAGTTTAGGAAATTCATCTTAAAAATGTGCTTTTTGGAATATGATAAGAAAATACTGTAAAATTTGCTTCTGAATTAGCTCAAAACCAAAGTTTTTCTTAGCAACACATTCAAATTACTAATACGAAACACACAAATAATTACTGGCTGTAACTAGGGATGTAGGTTTTATGGAAAATTTTGAAATGGAAAATTTTCCAGAAAATTTTGAATCGCTAAATTACGAAGGCTTTGTAAAATAAAACTAAATACATTAAAAGCTACAAGTAAACAAAACTATTCAAAGAAAAGTATGAATAATTACTCAATTCAAAAAGAAATTAATAAACAAAACACAGAAATTATGATTTAATGGTTATTTAAACATGTATAAAGCTAGAAAGTTATAATTTTTAATGACTGTTTTGCATGTATAATGGTTGCATAATCTCTATATAAAAGGTGTCTGTGAATGTTCTGTAGCTGACAGAGACCGTCACATATCGCTGCCAACAGCTGAATCTCATTTTATCATATAGGGAAAATTTTTATGATAATTAAGGATTTTTTATTTTTTTAATTCTGTTTTCATTATCAAAAAAAATCTAGAAAAATTAAATTTTATTTTGTTTTCCCGAAAATGTATTTAATTTTTAATACTTCATACTGAAGTTACAAAGTGGAAAAAAATGATCAAAGTTCTTCTTTGCACTTTATAATTTCAAAATAAAACATAAACAAAAAAAAAAAAAAAAAAAAAAACAGTTTTTGAAAATCAAGAGCAAATTTAACAATTGTGAATATTCTGAAACTAAACAGAATTTAAAAAAAAAAAAAAAAAAAAACAGAGGTAATTATCATAACGAATTTCTGTTTAGAATAATATGGGGTTTGGCTGCTAGTGGCAGCAAAAGTATTGAAACACACATCCATATTTTTCTTTCTTTCTTTTTTTTTTTCTTTAGTTTGATCGCTAATTTTTATCATGAACTTTTTATAAACAGTATAAGACTAAGATCATGACTTGATAAATATTTACTTAACAAAATTGTATTAGGTGCACATCTTTTAAATAGAAATTATTGCTAGCACATCAATAATTTTGCTGCCGACTGTACAAGCAATGGCGGATCTAAGGGGGAGGGGGGGGGCTAGGGGCTGAAGCCCCCTCCCCCCAAAAAAAGCACCGACATTCACAATTGAATATTACAATCGTAAATTTTTCATTGATCTGGAATAACATATTGAAAAATCTTAGCCCCCCCCCCCCCCAAAGTTAAGTTCTGGATCCACCATTGTGTACTAGGTAATTAGTAAGGTATGGCTACCATGCAAGGGTTCATTTCATCAAAATTCTTTTGATTTTTACTTTTTTCGAATTGTTCTATTTTTAAGCATAGTTTGCAAACACAAAATCATATTTTTTAATAGTTGGTGGTATTGGAAAATGGATGTAATCCTCCATTCAAAAAAAAAAAAATAATAATAATCTGGAAGTTAGATTTTTTTAATTATTACTGTTATTATTTAACTTTAAATGTAACACCTTTATAAGATTTTTCAAGTATAATTCAATTTCAGATATTTTAAGCAAATAAAGAAATATTGAGTTCTTTCAACTAAACCTCCAGTTACAAGATATGGTGCGATTCATTTTATCAATTTGATTTCCTTAAATTTTAATCAAAATATTGCTATTTATTTATTTAGGCAATTAATTGTATTTCCTGTTGCTTGCATAAAAAACTTTTTTTTTTGTCCACATTAGAAATTAGTTTTAAAAAGTGATTTTAAAAAATATAATCTTTTTATATAAGATTTTTCTCTAAAATTTTCAACAATGCCAATTTTGTAATTAAAGCAATTTTTTTTTTCTTAAGTTTTGCTCTTTTTTTTTTTTTTTTTTAAATCGAATATTTAATGAAGATTCTGACAATGTCCTAGCTTTCTGAGTCACTCTCAGAATCAGAGACCATAAGGTCACCTAAGAGAATTATTGCTGTCTGAGTTTGAAAAACATCCGCGTATCATCATTTATCAAATGAATATTTTGAAATATAAATACACATGCTCAGCAGTATAGTAGTGCATTAATTTATCAATATATTCTTTTTTTGTTATGTTGCCAAATGCTTTATAATTATGTTCTTACAAACTTATTGAATGGTCATTTAAAATTCTGATTAGCAACCATAGATCTCTTGTATTATAATAAATAACCTCTTTCTCGAGCAAGTTGCTCAAAACATATATCTGGTAACTTTCTAAATGATGACTTTAATCAAAAATTTTTGTTTTTCACACTGTATATAGCATTACTATGACTAATAAAAGAAAATTTAAATATATCATGCAAAAGATTTACTAAAAAAAATTGTTTGGTTTTTTTTTTGGGGTTGGAAAATTTTCCGGAAAAACATAGAAAATTTTCTGGAAAATTTTCCAAAAAAGAAAATTTTCCATCCCACATCACTAGCTGTAACTAAAAAGTATCAGTTACAGTTAATTTTGCGTACAAAATGAAGACTAATATAAATAATATATAAAACCAGCAAAATTGGAATTAAAAAAATGTTTGTATGTTTTTTAAAGAGTTTTTTTTTAAACTGACCTAGGGAAAAATGTGTTTTACAGTCCTTCTTGGCGATTTTTTCCGAACTCGCCAAGTTGGCGCGGTGTCGCGGTTTTCTCTCCCGTCCTTTCCGAAATGGCGGACTGGAAGCACGGTTTCGCAGTTTTCATAACCGTCCTATCCAAAAAGGCCGATTTACGTATTTTAAAGCAATTATCTAAACATAAACCGTAAAAAAATCCTTTTAAGAGCGTGAATAAAGGAAAATACAAATAAAAATCAAATTTTTAAAATTTGTACAATTTGCATACACAAAAACTAACAAATATTAAACATTACAAAACAATATCACCATAGATAATTAACCCAACAGATATAAAAAATAAATATATAAATAAAAAACAAGATTTTTTTTACTTACCCGTTTCAAAAATTTGTAATCCTCGAACATTTATAATACTTGAAAAAACAAAACTTTAATCCTGGCTACAAATTTCGAAGAAAGCATGTAGAATTACGAAATTTCAGTATTTAAAAGACTACACTAAACATATTTTTAGTTTATATTATACATAAATACATATTTCTGTAAAACTAATATAATTTAGCACAAAGAAAAATTGACCACAACAATATGCCAGCATATTTTTCAAATGAAGTTACCCTACTGTTGCCAAAATTGAAAAGTAAAACCAAACGGAACATGTTGGCAACAAAAGTGTCCGAACACTAGCAAAAAATCCTATGTAATAAAAGTACACTTTGTACGGTTTTGTTAAATAAATCCTTGTTGAATCATGTTCCTACACTGACTAAGAACAGGATTCGACAAGGATTTATTTCACAAAACCGTATGAAGTGTACTATTTTTTACATAGGAATTTTTTCTAGTGTTCGGACACTTGTGTTGCTGACTGTAATATAAGCAGAGTAGATTTAACGTCCCACTACTACAGGATTATGGGGGCCAATCTCGGAGAGACGCTAGTAAGGTTGCATTTAACATCGCACTAGCACTGCGATTGGGCGACAATCTCAGAGATACGCAAGTAAGGTTGCATTTAACATCGCACTAGAACTGAGCTTCGGCGACAATCTCAGAGAGACGGCAGTAAGGTTGCATTTAACATCACACTAGCACTGCGCTTCGGCGTGTGTACGCTCCGCGCACATGAAAAGAAAAAAAAAAAAAAAAAATCACTGGATACAGTCAACAGCAAAAGTATCCGAGCACTAGCAAAAATTCCTACTTAAAAAAAGTGCACTTAATAGAGTTTTGTTAAATAAATCCTTGTCGAATCCTGTTCTTAGTCAGTCTAAGAACATGATTCGACAAGGATTCATTTAACAAAACATTTAAGTGTACATTTTTTACATAGGAATTTTTGCTAGTGCTCGGATACTTTTGCTGCCGACTGTACCTCACCCGCATTCTGCATGAATATTTAAAATGCATAAAATTTCAAAACTTCTTAAAAACACGAAGCATATCTCATACTTAATTAATAAATACCTTTATTTTGCTTTTAAAAACACGAAGCATATCTCATACTTAATTAAATAAATCCCTTTATTTTGCTTCATTAGTCATGTCATAAAGCTTTTTCGCCGGAGGGCCCTCCGCGCCTCCCGAAAATTATTAGGATTAATGATATCTCAAAGTTAGCTGTAATAGATACTGGCTCTGAAATTACATTGATCAGTGAAAGTTATTATAGAGATCTAGGATCACTACCTTTAAGATATAGTAAAATATTTATTAAAGGCATAGGTAAAGATACTATTAAATGTAAAGGGTATTTTATAGCAGATATAGCTGTTCATGAAATTTTATTAAAAACTAATGTTTTTGTTGTAGAAGATTTACAATATTCTGCTATTATTGGCATGGATGTATTATCCAATCTAAAGTTTAACTTTTCGAAAGGTGAAATTGAATTCAATAGTGTAAATGTAATTGATTTAGTTCAAAATAATGAAAAATAATGTAATCCTAGAGATGTAATATCCCCTTTTGAAATTTACAACCCAGAGTCACGTGTGTGTAACGTAAAAACAACAAAACCGAAAGATGTTTCCTCCAGTCAAAGTGACGATTCATCTTTCGACTCGAAGATTTTTAATTATTTAATGGTTGATGTAATTGATGATTCTAGAGAAAGTATTTTAGATACTAGTAGAGGTCAAGACTTACAATTTTTAGAAGTGGCCAGTGGCCACTGGACATGATGAAATCAGTGGCCACTCATGAGTCGTCCTCGTTATATATCGGATTCATACATATAATATAATATATATATATATGATATGGTATATATATGTGTGTGCATAAAAGCATAAAAACATAAATGATATGGTCGGAAAATTAAATTAAGAAATAGTGCTCTTTATTGTATTATTTTAACAATACAATAGTCATTATTATTAAATGACTATTGTATTATTAGTCATTTAACAATACAATAAACGTGTATATATAATATATGTGTATATTTCTGCCAATTAAAAAAATAAAAAATAAATAAATAAGTATTATTTGAAAAAATATATTTTTTTAAAAACTTATGCACTTCTCTGGTTTAAAATTTTCAATATCTGAAATGAAAAGGAGTAGGAGGAAGACAAAATAGATTGAGTAATTGAATCATTGAAAAGTGATTTGGTTTTTGAGGGAAGATATGACCTCGTTTGAACTTCCACTGAATGCTTATGATTTTATTCTTGTTAGTGTTTTAAGAGTGAGTTCTATAAGCATGTAGTTATAACAGCATGTAATCCAGCTTTTTTTAAATGCTATTAATAACTATAGTACTTAGAAAGGAGACTTTAAAATTCAAAGTTTTAGTAATGAGGGAAAATATATGGACTTTCATAGATAAATATTAATACATGCATTTTGCTATGGAAAACAGCAGGCTATAATGATGATATGATCTGACAATGTGATTTCTCATACACAATTTGTGTTTTTTACAAGAATATATATTTTATGTTCCATTGCAAGAAATACAAAAATTTGATTCATTTAATAAATTTCACCTAGTCTGGCATTTCCATATACAAATGGAAAATAATTATGATCAGAATTAGAGGAAAACGAAATTATTTTGAGACTGAGGAAAGGGGTGGGGAGGCAAAGAACCTGTACTAGCCTATTATCAGAGGTTTAATTTTATTAACTGGCATGTGATTGCTAAAGTTAGAAATTTGCTGAAAATTTTCTGTAAACATGATTGGTTGGAGATTAGGTAGTCAATTTATTGAAAGTGATGCTAATAAACAGTTAGCTTTTATCTACTTTAAACATTTTCAAGATTATTTCATTAACACAAAAAAATTCTTTAATATAACTGCAGTTACTTTTATATCCACATAAAACCTTGTAAAAATTTCATACCACCAGAAAAACAAATTTTTTAAACATATATAGAATAAAATTTTTATATATGTACATTACTCATACATTATATATATAGTATTTAATTATCAGTTTTAAACATGTATGAAATCAACTGAGCATTAATTTTCTTAAACTGATTTAGAAAAAAATTTCGTACCTAAAAATCTATTTTTCATCCCCCACCCTCCCTGTTTACACATTTGGTATAGATATGAAATATAAATATATAATTTAATTGAGAAAAAAATAAATATATTCATCAATTTAAGTCTAAAAATAATTACGTATGTGAGAAATGTTGAGCTCTTCTATCACTTTATTGTTTCTAGAATTGATCATTTATCACTATCTAGAAATGTGGAGGGGGGGGGATTAAAAAAATAATTACATGAATAAGAAATTTTAAATTCTCAATTGTACTTCTAGAATCTAATAAAGCAAGTTTAAAATGAATATTGCCATTTATATTATGTATGAAGAAAGACTGAGAAACAACTACAGAACATTTGATCGGCAATCGCTAGTTGGAAATAAGAAAAGGGGGAGAGAGGCAAAAAATAATTACATGAACAAGAAATATTTAACAATTCTATTTCTTTCTAGGTTCTAGAATCTCAGAAAGCAAGTTTTAAATGAATATTGACATTTATGTTGTGGATTGAGAAAGATTGGAAATTGGGGGTGGAATGTGCTTTACGGTACTGCTTGGCGACTTGTTTCCGATCGCAGATAAAGATGTCAACCTTGGTAACCACGGTGTTTATGCGCCGCTGAACGATCGATGTTTGAAATGTGGTAACCTCCCCATGATGTTTTGAAACTATGATTTTCGCGTATGTTATTGCTGCCAAACAAAATTTCGTACATTTTAAAGACTCATGGAGTTTGTGTGAGACGTATTTAGTAATATTTTTTTTGGTTTTTATATACGGGTTACTGATCGATGCGAAACGAAATTTCGTACGTTTTAAAGATTCATGGAGTTTGTGTGAGACGTATTTAGTGATATTTTTTTGGTTTTTATATACGGGTTACTGATCGATGCGAAACGAAATTTCCTATGTTTTAAAGATTCATGGAGTTTGTGTGAGACGTATTTAGTGATATTTCTTTGGTTTTTATGTACGCTTTACTGATCGATGCGAAACGAAATTCCATATGTTTCAGAGATTCATGCAGAATGCGGGTGAGGTATAGAGTGATGTTTTTTTTTTAGTTTTCATGTACGCGAAGCGTACAGACGTGCATATTACTGGTTGCTGCAAAACGAAATTTCATGCATTTTAAAGATTCATGCAGAATGCAGGTGAGGTATCCACCCTAACAACACACACTTGTACATAATACATCCTGAAGATGTCCAAAGGCGTCTTTACGTCCACAAGACATCCGGAGGACATCATTTGGAGAAAATGTGCTTTTTTTTTTTAGGGAGTGATTTTTTTTTTTTTCTTTTGGGGGTGGGGGGGGAGGGGTCATGTACGCGGAGCGTACAGACATGCATATTACTGGTCGCTGCAAAACTAAATTTCAAAACGACATTTCATCCGGAGGCCATCATTTGGAGAAAATGTGCTTTTAAGGCAGTGATTTTTTTTTTTTTTTTTTTTTTTTTGGGGGGGGGGGGGGTATCTACACGGAGCGTACAGACATGCATATTACCCAGACAGCACATCGTCTCCCCAGGATATCTTCAAGATGTCTTCTGGATGAAAAGACATCCCAGAAACGTCCTTAAGATGTACTGTGGATAAGTTAAGCCTAACTGTGCTGTTAGGGTACTGGTCGCTGCTAAACGAAATTTCGTCCACAAGACATCCTGAAGATGTCCCCAGGACATCCTTTCGTCCGGAGGACATCATTTGAAGAAGGTGTCCTTTTACAGCAGTTTTTTTTTTTTTGTGCCTTATTCTTGGAAAGTTTTGTGCCGTGAAGGGTGAAAGTTTTGTATTTGTCTTTGGCTCCCATTTGTCTTGGATATTTTCTGGTTACTATGGATCTATCTGCTGTGTTGAAAGAGACGAATGAATGCACAACGAAGTTTTATTTTCTGTTGGAAATGCAAGGTAAGAAAGAAATACTTGAATGGTTTATGAAAGGTAGTTTGATTGCTAGTTTTTATCTTTGCCCCACGTGTGGTCAGAAAATGTGATTGAGTGAGCGAAAGGAGTTAACGGATGGGTATGAGTGGCGATGTAGAAAGCAAGGGAAAGTGAATGCGCATGATGTGAAGAGGAGTGTCAGGAAAGGTTCGTGGTTCAGCCACAGCCATTTGAGTTTATGTAAGATTATGTTGATTACAAGGTACTGGTTTTTGAAAGTGGCGAATGAGTCGGTTATGCAAGAGATAGGAGTGTTTGATCATGCAGTGGTTGATTGGTATATGTTTTGTCGTGAGGTTTAGTGGGTGTCTGTGATGGAAGAAAGTGTTGTGATTGGCGGTGAAGGAGTTATAGTGGAAGTGGATGAGAGTAAGTTTGGCAAAAGGAAGTATGGAAGAGGGAAGTATGTGGAGGGGCAGTGGGTGATAGGTGGGATTGGAAGGGGAACGAATGAATGTTTTTTTAAACAGGTTGCAGATAGGTCCAAAAAAAGCTTAGAAAGTGCAATTGTTGAGTTTGTCCGTCCAGGATCCACCATTATATCCGATTGCTGGAAAGCATATGGAGGGTTGGAAAAGTTAGGCTTCCAACATCTCATTGTCAATCACAGCCTGCACTTTAAGGATCCCAAGACGGGCACTCACACAAACAGTATAGAGGGAACATGGTTCGGCATTAAACGACAACTGCGAAAAAACACCAACCACGTACAGGGAGAATTTGACAGCTATTTGTTTGAGTACATGTGGAGGAGAAGCCACGCCCACTCTCTGAAGGATGATGTATATAATTTATTTTTGGAGGCATTAAAGACAGTTTATCCCCCTCAGACTAAAGATAAGTCTGAGTGATATTTTTTTTTTTTCTTTGGTCCTTTCAGAAAGAGTCTGGTATTTCGATTTGTTTCTTTTGTTTTTTTAATTTTGGCAACAGTAGGCCGTTTCATTTCATGTGTCAGACACACGTTCATAATTGAGATTGTTGTTTTTCTTCTGAAAAATTGTGATTTATTTTTAATTATTTATGTTGAATATCATAAGAAATACGTTTGAGTACGGTTTGAAATTGTGTTGATGTGGTTGGTGTACATGATTAAATCGAAATCTCCAGAGGAGATTATTTTCTTCATTTTTCCAAGAGTAATGTTGCTTCAGTTAGTCGCTTTTCTTATGTAAAATTGTAATTTGTTGGTTTTGTAAAATTGAATATTTAGATTGAGTATCCTAAAAAAAAAACGCTTTTGAGCAGTGTTTGAAGTGGTGTTAATGTGGTTGGTGTCGCGGTTGTCGCTTTTCTTATGTAAAATTGTCATTTATTCGTTTTGTACAATTGAATGTTTATGCAGAAAAAAGCTTTGGATTAGTGTTTAAAGTGATGTTAATGTGGTTGGTGTACATGATTATATCGTAATATGCAGAGGGGATATTTTTGTTTTTCAAGGAAAGGGCTTTTTTTACGGAAATTATGAAACGGGTAAGTAAAAAAACTTTCTTTTTTATTTAAATGCTTATTTCTGTATATTAAGTTATTTGTGCTGTTTTTGTTTTGTAATATTTCTTAGTTTTAGTTGATAAAAATTGTGAAAAATTTGTATTTTTCTTTACTCAAGTATTTGTAAGATATTTCTGACGCTTTATGTTTACATAATTGCTTTAAAACACGTAAATCGTTTTTCGAAACACGTAAATCCTTTTTCGAAAGGATGGGTATGAAAACCGTGCTTCCAGTCCGCCATTTTGGAAAGGACGGGAGAGAAAACCGCGACACCGTGCCAACTTGGCGAGTTCGGAAAAACTCACCATAAGGACCGTAAAGCACATTTTTCCCGAAATTGGAAGGTGCGATCATCATCTAAATCCCATTAACAATCGCCGATCGTTAATGGGTTTCATTCATTCTTTCTTTCTTACTTTTTTTTTTTTTAACGAACGATACCGCAATTTTTTTTTTAATGGAAGAAATATTTTCGCGAATTCTCGGAAAAAATGGCAATCACACCAATTTTTTTTATCGCCACTTTTTCAAATTAAGTCGCCACGTGGCGAGTGGCGACCGTGAGTCTTGACCTCTAGGTACTAGCCATATACAGTCAAATCTGCCTAAACCAGAATCTGCGTAAAACGGAAACCTGCGTAAAACGGAAAATTTTTTCAGTCCCTTCAAAAGTCTATGGGAACCTTATACTACTAAAACGGAATCTGTCTAACGCGGAAACGGAACAGAAATTTCAGCCCCAAATTACTGTAAAACGGAAATGTCTCCTTTCACTTTTCCCTTGAAACATGCAAAACAAATTTGTTCTCACTATCTGAGGCTTTCCACGAATTGAAGGAAAGTGAAAGACAAAGATTTCTTCCCCCTGGATAGGGTGACTGGCCTTGGTACACATTCTACCCTCATGACCCTCCCATTTGACCAATCAATACAATTCACTCATACGAAGAGATAAGGAAAAAAAAAACACTCGATGTTAGTCACTTCTGTTAGTTTGTTTCATTTCTCCTGTTTGTAGGTTAAATGAGCATGGCTAAAGGGCAAAATTAACGGTCGCCACTGGCCACTAAATAAAAAAAGATGGCGATTAAAAATTATGCATCGATCGCCACTAAAGTCGCCACTTTTTGTGATCATTAAAAGATTCTAAAAATCGAGCGATGATAGGCAATCGAAGCCTTGTGATTTCCAATCTTTTTCCATCCATGGCATAAATGTCAATGTTCATTTTAAACTTGCTTTATTATATTCTACAACCTATAAAGAAGTAGAATTGTTTAATATATCTCACTTATATAATTTTTTGGACCTCCCCCCTTTCCCTCCCCCTAACGATCTCTGATCACATAGCTTATAGAAAGCTTTATAATTTCTAGACATTATCCATTTGCTGCAAAATATAAATATCTATTTTAAACTTACTTTATTAGATTCTAGAATCTGTAAAGAAGTAGAATTGTTTAATATCTCTTACTCATAATTCTTGTAATCCCACCTCCAACCCTCCAGCGATTGGCAATCACATGCTCCACTGAAGCCTTGTGATTTACAATCCTTCTCCATCCATAACATAAATGTAAATATTCATTTTAAACTTTCTTGAATAGATTCTAGAGCCTATAAAGAAGTATATAGATGTATCCCCCCCCACACACACACATGTGCGCTCCATTTCAACTAGCAGTTAATGATCAAATGTCCTACAAAGCACAATCTTTTTCCATTATTATCTCCATATTATTTAGTGTATATTTAACCCATTTAAAATATTTGACAAATGTGTGTATCAAAATTTGATTTGGCTTAAATGTGTATTTTTCAAAAATTTTTGTATTTGCTTTCTTTTGAGTAGAAATCTTCCTTTTTCCTTTCCATTTTAAAGTAGAAATCTCCCTATTTTTAAAGCTACAAATTTGGCAGCTAAGTAAATTATTTTTAATGAAGCAGCTAAGTTTCCATATCTATACTTTTTAAGAGGAAATATTTTAACTCTACTGAAATAAAATTATTTAAAAAAGTGTGTTTTTAGAAATAAGAAACAATAATAAAACTGCTAACTGTATTTACACATGACCATGTAAAAGGTTGTGATGATGATGATGATGAATCAGCTGATTCATTTACTAGAAAATATCAATATGAACTGTGAATGATAACAGCTTATTTCACTTAAATAAATTGAAGAAAAAAAAGTACTACTGAATTATCTGAAAGATAAAAACTTTTGCTGTTATTATTACAGCCCTAAGCAGATTTTAATTTAGGATGTGCAATTTAGGATTTTTAAAAAGAGCGTAATTACAAATTACAATTTCAGTGTACCTGTGTTAATTTTACTATTATATGTATTTCTTATTTTCATATTTTTCTTGTGGTGTTTATACCGCAAAATGGTAACAATGCTTTTTGCAGTCTGAAAGAAATAGTCTTATCATGTGAAAAGTGGCCACTAACTTAAAAAAGTGGCTACTAATGAAATTGACAGTACCGGCAACTGGCCACTAATGAATTTTCCCAGTTTTGCCCTTTAAGCATGGCTACACGTTCTCTTAATATGCTTACTTTTAAACAAAAAATTGAAATTATTGATTTGAAGGATAAAAATGTGAGTGTAAAGGAATTAAGCAATTTATTCAAATGTGGCAAAACACAAATTTATGATACGCTAAAAAGGAAAAAAGAATTGGAGGATGAGTTTTCAAAAGGAGCGAATTTTGAAAAGAGAAGGAGAAAAGTAGAAAATGAAGATATTGATACGATAGTGTGGACTTGGTTTGTAGATGCCAGAGCAAGGAATCTACCTATTTCTGGTCCAATTTTGCAAGCAAAGGCTCAAAGAAATTTCAGAAAAGTTAGGAAATGCATCTTTCAAGGGTTCGAATGGCTGGCTAATAAGCTTTAAAACAAGGCATAACATTTCCTGGAAAACTTTGTATGGGGAAGCAAAGGATGTTGATTGTAAAACAGTGGACGAATGGACAGAAAAATAAAAAATTGTTAACTAAAGATTATGCACCCCAGGATATTTTTAACGGGGATGAGACAGGCTTGTTTTTCCGAGCCCTTCCGACCAAAACTTTAGCAATGGCAAATGAAAAATGTGTTGGAGGCAAGCTGTCAAAAGAAAGACTGACTGTGTTTTTATGCTGTAGTGCAACTGGGGAAGTGGAAACACCACTTGTAATAGGAAAAGCTGCTAAGCCACGTTGCTTTAAAAATTTAAATGTAAGAGATCTGCCAGTAATCTGGAAGTGCAATGGAAAAGCGTGGATGACAACCAAAATCATGGAAGAATGGCTTCATAGTTTTAATAACAAAATGAAGCAAAAAAATAGAATGGCGCTTCTATTTTTAGATAACGTATGTTGTCATCCTGATATCGAGTTATCTAACGTAAAAATTGAGTGGTTACCACCTAATTCAACAGCAAAGACGCAACCGTTAGATCAACGCGTTATTTACACACTAAAAATGAAGTATCGTCAGCATTTAATGAAATCGTTAATGGCCCGTATTCATGCTAGCAAAAGTGCATCAGACTTAATAAAAAAACTTACAGTTTTGGATGCAATAAGTTGGATAGCGAAGGCATCAAAAGAAATTTTGCCCTCAACAATTTCCAAGTGCTTTAATAAGGCGGGGTTTATTCTCAACACTTCATCCATTGATAATAATTCAGATAACAATTTTTCAGAATTTCAAGATATTTTCAGTGGGGCAAGCTTTGCGGAATATATAAATATGGATGAGGAATATATAAATATGGATGAAAAATTATGCACTGAAGCTGGAATTACATCAGCGGATGAATTGATATCACAGTATAATAATTTGGAAAGTGATGGAGATGAAGAGGAGGAAAAGGAAGATGAATTTACAAATAATAATCCTGTTCAAACCTATAACGATGCTCTAACTCACGTACAATATTTACAAACTTGTGCTGTTGAACAGAATAACGGTAAACTGATTACAATGTTAAAAGAAATAGAATGCGAAGTTGAAAACTCTATTTTAAAAGGACATGCAAAACAGACATCGATAAAAGATTATTTTAGTAATGCTGTGTAAATGAAGGACTTGAACTTTAATTCTTTAAAATGATAAAATTTAAAATGTAAAATTCTAAATTCAAAAAGATAATTAAACCAAGTGTTGATAGCCCCATAGCAGAAAATGCGAGATGTGCGACGTACGTCGCAGATTTTTTTTTAGTCTGCAGATTATTTCCAAATCAGCATTATGCAGCAATTCCAAATCTCCCGATTTTGGCAGGAAAGATAGCGATTTTCAATCTTTTTCCATCCACAACAAAAATGTCAATATTCATTTTAAACACGCTTTATTAAATTCTAGAACCTATAAAGAGGTTGAATTGTTCAATATTTCTCACTCATGTAATTTTTTTGTGACCCACCCCCCCTTACTCCCAGTTAACGATCGGCTATCAAACAGATCGTGGAATTTTTGAGATTTCCATTTTTTCCCCCATCAGCAACATAAATGTCAATACTATTTTTTTTTTTTTTTTAACTTACCTAATTAGATTCTAGAACTTATATAAAGAAGTAGAATCGTTCAATATCTCACTTATATTTGTTTTACTCCCCCCCCCCCCCTCCAGCTAACAATCAGTGATTGGACATTCCACAAAAGCATTGTAACTTTTAAGCTTTCTCCATCCACAGCATAAATCTCAATATTCATTTGAAACATGCTTTATTAGATTCTAGAACCTATAAAGAAGTAAAATTGTTCAATATTTCTCACTCATGCAATTTCTTGTGCCCTCTCCTTCCCAGAGCCTGACTAAAGCAAGGGCATACGGGGCAGTTGCCCCGGGCCCCCACATCAGATGGGGCCCCCTAAATTGAAGAGAAAGTTCATTTTACGTTTCCTTCTTTAATGAACTTTTTTTAAACAAAATATCAGTATTATACTGTAAAATCCGGCTTAATTGAGTCATCGTAATTGTGAAAATTTAGCTGAATTCTGCCTTAATGTCAGCAAGGATATGAATTTTTCGCAGCTAGATGACAACGTTAACAATCAGAAATAAAATGGATAGAACGATATTTCGTCTGACCATTGGAGGGGCGGACTTTATAGCTATTTTAGGTTCTAGTCAATTTCCTTGTTATATATCTATAATGAGGTGAAAAATTTAAATACCTCCATAAAGTTCGTTTTTTCATTACTGAAGTAGTGAAGCAGAGAGGGGCCCCCAAGAAGTTTTTGCCCCGAGCCCCAGTTAGGCTAAGTCGGGCCCTGCTCCTTCCCCCCACTAACGATCGACAATCAAGTGACTCGCGAAATTCTTGCGATTTCAAATCTTTTTCCAACTACAACATAAATCTCAATGTTCTTTTTAAACTTATTTACTTAGATTCCAAAATCTATAAAAAAGTAGAATTGTTTACTACCTCTCACTTGTATATTTGCTCTCCCCCCCCCCCCCCCCGCCTCAACTAACAATCGGCAATCAAACGCTTCATAGAAGCTGTGTGATTTCTAATCTTTTTCCCTACAGAGCATACATGTGAATGTTCATTTTAAACTTACTTTATTAGATTCTGAAACCTATAAAGAAACAGAAATGTTCAATATCTCCCATTCATATAATTTTTTGAGACACCCCCTCCCCTACCCCCTTTACCATTTTCTACTGATCAGTAATGAAACTCCCTGCAGAAGTGTTGAGATTCCCATTCTTTCTCTATATGCAGCATAACTGTTAATATTCTGCTTAAATTTGCTTCATTAAATTGCAGAAGCTATTTAGAGGTATAATTGTTCAATATCACTCACTACTCATGTAATTTTTGCTATTGCATTTTTGAATATATACTAGATTTTGTATAGATTTCAAATTTTAATGATCTTGACACACTTTTGTTTGAATACCAGTATTTTTTTAAATGGATCGATAGCACTATAGAAGAAGAAATTGGATCTGAAAGGATCACAGGTTTTATTCGGAGTCTTTTATTGATCTGCCAAAGAAAATACCTGTACTTATTAAGTCCCTTATCCCATTGAACGCCGCAATATGAATCTCACTGAAAAATTTTGCATTTCCGTACGCTTCGGGTTACAAAATGAATCCCTAATCATATGTAGTTTAAATAATTTAAAAAAACAATTATTTTGTTAGAAGGTATTATATACTTCCAAAATGGGAGACCTGGCACCTAATGGAGGTAGAATAGATGTTGATAAACTGCATAACCCTTTTAAATTAATTTTCTTGATCCCTGTTTGTTATAATTTAAGAAACGAATTTTTTAATTTATATCCAACGTTTTAAACCCCTGCACTTGAATAGTAAGTCACTTCTAGCGATTTTCTTTTCTTATGCAGTAGAAATAGATGATTTTGTTTGAATAATTAAAAAAAAAAAAATAATAATAATAAATACAATTTGCATTACAAACGTTTTGAAAAAATTACCAGCGAAGCAAGGCATTTTAACATTCAACGTAAAAAAAAAAAAAAAGAAAAATTATCCTAATTATTGTAGAGAAAAAATGTTCTTGCAGCGAGAGCTTTGTCGCCTACTAGGTTAAATACGCAGTTTCAATTCCAGTATCACAAGTTTTCTGTGAAAGTTGGGGCTCGGACATTGAGAAGGTAAACAAAATGCAATTAAGATGTACAGATGGCTATAGGCTATGACAAACAAACTGCAATTGTTGATAAAAGAAAGTTTATTATACTTCTTAATGTCCCTCATCTGGTTACACAGGAACCAGAAAATTTTAGAAAGTTGCATTAATTTCAATGTTTAGAGTCTCCTACAAGTATTTTACTAGAGTCAGTACGAACAAAATCATAAACAAAATATTAGTTTTTATACAATACGAAAGCTAATTGCTAATGCCAACTCTTTACCTAGCTATATGTAGTTAAAATTCTATAACTACACTGCTTTGACATATCTAACAGATTAATAACAGTAGATAAATGCAAACTTGTGATAAAAATATGCTTACTGAATCCGGTAACTTTTTTCCCGTAACACACTCTCACTGTGAAATTATGCTGCAGATTATTTTCTAATACGTAAATAGTTGTCCCAGATTGACAGAAAAATTTCTGCTACTGGGGTTGATAGTAGAAAATTTGTGAATAAGAATGGATATTTTAAAAAAATTTAATACCTTAAATTAATCCTCAAATGAGCAACGAATATATTTCAGCTGTTACCACAGCCCTCTTCAGCGTTGCAAACAGGGTCGGCTTTTTCCCGTCCAAAACTGATTTTTCCCATCCCACTGGGAAAAACTGGTAAATACCGGGAATAACTGGTAAATACCGGGAAAAACAAGTCAGAAATACATAGTTATTACAAATTTTCCTTAGGTTTAAAATTTCTAAAAGTGTGTTTCTTTCTGCAATAGATTGCGGGAAAAATAAGAAAACAAGTGAGTATTGTACAAATCTTGCTCGTGAGGCAAAAATTGCAGCAGAATCTAAATATGGATGCATTGTAAAAAGTTTCGTTTCAGATAATGAACAGAAAATGCTTACAATGCAGGAGAATCTTGAAACGGAAGATATTATACCAGTTACATATGGATGTGCATCACATTATTTGAATATTCTTTGCAAGAACATAACTACTGATTCTGTTATGGCTAATGTTGTCAAAATTCAAAAGTTTTTCTAGAAATCACCATATTCCTGGGAGTTTATTGAAAGAGTATGCTGATTCAGTTAAACCACAAATTCCAGGTGAAACAAGGTGGAACTCACAAATAACTTGTTTAAAAACTTTTATTACTAACAGGCCTTTTTATCTTCAAATTGTAGATAATCACGAAGATGAAATTGACAATGACATTAAGTGTTTAATAAATAATCTTCATTTATATAAAGAAGCAAAAAATATGTACAATCAGTTGGAACCAGTTGCAAAAGCCCTTATGAAATTACAACATGATAATAATGCTAATATTGCTGATGCATGTGAAATTTATTTAGAGCTTCTTCAAAATAAAGAACTGAAACTACATTTCAGCAAAGTGAAATCTAGCTTTGATAAAGCAATAACCCCTGTCCATTTTTTGGCACACCTGATGAATCCAAAATATAAAGGTGAAAAATTATCACAAGATCAGGAGGAATCTGCGCGTGAATATCTGAAGGTTTTAAATCCAAAGTACTTACAACAATACACATTACAGTTCAAGTCAGAAGATGCACCTTTTCCGAAGACATTTTTCTCTGAAGACATTATAAACACTATTTCACCTGCACTATGGTGGAAGAATTTAAACAAAACTGGAATAGATGCAGACTTTCTCCAATTAATGGAACATCTCCAGGGATGTCCTGCTTCTTCAGCATCTCTGGAGCGTATTTTTTCTAACTTTTCTTTTATCCAAAACAAACTTAGAAACAGACTGGATTTAGAAAAAGCCTCTAAATTAGTATTTTGTTACATGATGCTAAAATCCAATGTAAAAGACTAAGAATATGATTAATGATTATGATGATTGGTAAATATTGAGAAATGTATACAATCTGTAAATATTTAAATAAATGTAATCCATCATTTGTTTTGTAGATCATTTTTTTTTTTTTTTCTATCTTTCAAGCTATATACTTAGAACTCATTTTTAACATTTTCAAAAGGTTGCTTTGAATTTATATTTGTGTTTTTAATAATCAGTTTTTCCCATGTGGGAAAAACATAGTATTTCCCAGGACGGTAAATACCGGTTTTTACCACGGTATTTACCGGGGGTGGAAAAAACCTTGCCAACCCTGGTTGCAAATGACGAAACTTGCATTGCCGGTGCTTCAAAACAAACAAAACTCCTCTGCTGACGTTTCCTCTTCATTTCATTTCTTGGTTTTCAGGATCTGTTGCCATTCTTCGGGTATTAAACTGTGTTCGCGGTCGTTAATGGAGGAAGGAGTGGTTAGAATCTCGATGGCTTCGCGTTTCAAGGCATATTTATGATTGTTGTAATAGGCTATTTTTTGAGTTTTAATGGTGTTAAGGTTAATCGGGTTATTGTTATGGGTGGTAGATAGAGCGGTTGAAAATTTATTAAGTTTAAGGTCGGATAGATGTTCTTTTTCGCGTTCTTTAATAGTTCTCTTGGTCATACCTATATAGCTTGCTTGAGTTTGATCTTCAAAATTAAAATCTATTTTATAAATGCCGGAGGTGTCTTTAGGAGGATACTCCATAAACTCCACCGCGATGTTTATTCAATCTTTGCGCAATACCAATTACAATTTTAAAGACAATCTCAACAGCTACGATGTTAAAGACCTTTACCCTTCAATTAATAACCCTGAAATAACCCAAATCATTAATTCCAAACTAATTACTACTTATGGCGACAACAAAATTAGCGAAACTCTCATCCGTGCAAATAACCTCCTTCTCAACGAATCCTACTTTTCTTTTAATCAAACCATATATAAACAAACCCAAGGTGCCCCTATGGGGTCCCCCATTTCAGGGCTCATAGCCGAATTAAAAATGCGTTTACTTGAAAATCAAGCTTCAAACATTATTAACCAATATAAACTATGGTTACGTTATGTCGACGACATATTCACAATTATCCCCGCTCACATAAACCCTACCACACTCCTTGAAGATCTTAATAAACTTGATTCCAACTTAAAATTCACTAATGAAACTGAAAATAATAACTCCTTACCTTTTCTAGACGTTTTCATAACTAAAAAACCGGACAACACCTTTGAAACTACTGTCTACAGAAAACCCACATCCAGTAATGAAATTATCAATAATAAATGCAATACTCCCATCGCGTACAAACTAGCCGCCATCCGTTCTTACATTGACCACGCCATCCTAATTTGCTCAAATCAAACTCTCCTAAAAAACGAAATTAATCACATAAAAGATATCGCTAGTAAGGCAAACTACAGCAAAAATCTCGTACAGAAAATCTATAAAAAACGCCTAAAAAATATTAACATAATTCCTAATGCTCAAAAAACCAAAATGAAATTTACCACCGCTATTCCGTTCTGTAATGGGGCCGCTAATAAAATCAAATACGAAGCAACTAAACACAATATTAATATCCCAATCAAACCAAATAAAAATATATTCCAACATCTCCGAAATGAAAAAGATACTATTCCTCCTAAAGACACCTCCGGCATTTATAAAATAGATTTTAATTTTGAAGATCAAACTCAAGCAAGCTATATAGGTATGACCAAGAGAACTATTAAAGAACGCGAAAAAGAACATCTATCCGACCTTAAACTTAATAAATTTTCAACCGCTCTATCTACCACCCATAACAATAACCCGATTAACCTTAACACCATTAAAACTCAAAAAATAGCCCATTACAACAATCATAAATATGCCTTGAAACGCGAAGCCATCGAGATTCTAACCACTCCTTCCTCCATTAACGACCGCGAACACAGTTTAATACCCGAAGAATGGCAACAGATCCTGAAAACCAAGAAATGAAATGAAGAGGAAACGTCAGCAGAGGAGTTTTGTTTTTTTTGAAGCACCGGCAATGCAAGTTTCGTCATTTGCAACGCTGAAGAGGGCTGTGGTAACAGCTGAAATATATTCGTTGCTCATTTGAGGATTAATTTAAGGTATTAATTTTTTTTTAAATGTAATTGTAATCCTTTATCTTATTATAAAAATAAGAATGGATATTTCAAGAATTGTAAAAAAATTCATCTGCTACCTTGGTAAGTGTTTATTTACTTATTAGTACAATTTTTTTATCACATGCATACATCTCGAAATTTGTTGACATAAAAATAAATTTTTAAGTTTTCTGTTTGTGAAAAAATAAGAAATTAATGTCTTTAAAATGGATGATTTTATTTAACATTATATTTTGGGCAGAACTATAGGGAAAAGGGTCTCTTTGAAATTTTTTATGTTTCAATACTCAATAATTAAGCAGCTATGAAATTAAATAATGCATATATAAATGATAAAATAGTATATGAGATAAAGACTTTCATCAATTTTATTTTTTGTATAATTAGAATTTAATTTAGTAGTAATTTGATGATTTAAAAGTTAAGAATTTCTTCAGAAAGTCGATTTTCTGTTAGACACGGCAAATTTACGGCAGTTACATGGAAAATCTGCATAAAAAGGAAATCTGTCTAAAACGAAAGTTTTAATAGTCCCATTCTGTTCCGTTTTAGACAGATTTGACTGTATTAAATGCTAATTTACGTGAGCGATTGATTCGTATGATTACAGGGTACACTCCACGTAAAATACAAAGTACGGATGTAAAAATGAAAATAATTTTAAGTGATGAAATCCCGATATGTCAGAGAGCTAGGCGCCTCCCCATAACAGAACAAGCTATTGTAGCGAAACAAATTCAAGAATGGCTTAAACAAATATTATAAAACCTAGTTGTTCAGATTTCGCATT
The DNA here is from genome assembly GCA_963930645.1 of Salticus scenicus. Lineage (NCBI taxonomy): Eukaryota > Metazoa > Arthropoda > Arachnida > Araneae > Salticidae > Salticus > Salticus scenicus. The sequence goes on from OZ005657.1 coordinate 226,722,393, forward strand.
GCCAATTGTACTAAGTAAGAAAAAAGATGGAAGTACTAGAATCTGTGTAGATTTTCGTAGGCTAAATAAGAAAATCGTTAAAGACAGGTTCCCGTTGCCTCTTATTGAAGAAGTAATCGATAAGTTGGAAGATTCACGTGTATTTACTACACTAGACTTAAAAAATGTTTTTTTTCATACTGACATTGAAAAAGATAGTACTAAATATAAGTCATTTGTAACTCACGAGGGACAATACAAGTTTTTAAAAGCACCATTTGGGTTGTGTACAAGTCCATCAGTATTCGAGAGATATATTTTTCACATATTTAGAGACTTACTTAGGGATAAAACTGTAATAATTTACGTCGATGATTTGATAATACCATCAAAAAATGAAGAGGAAGGGCTACGTAAGCTTCAATTAGTATTAGAAACAGCTGCTAACTACGAATTAAACTTAAATTTCAAGAAATGCCAATTTTTAAAGCGCAAGATAGAATTTTTGGGATACCTAATTGAAAACGGAACAATAAAGCCTCTACCATCATAAACTCTGGCTGTAGAAAATTTTCCCACCCCTAAAAACATTAAACAAATTCAAAGCTTTTTAGGTTTAACAGGATACTTTCGAAAATTTATTAAAGACTATTCCAAAATCATGACACCTTTGAGTGATCTCCTTAGAGAAAATAACGAATTCCATTTTGGCCATGAACAAGAGAAAGCTTTTCAGGATTTAAAGAAAATACTAAGTTGTGAACCAGTACTTCATATTTTTAAACAGGGACCTAAATTAGAATTGCACACGGATGCTAGCAGTTTTGGGTTCGGTGCAGTATTATTACAATTAGGAGATGATGAGACAATGCATCCAATCCAGTACATGAGCAAGAAAACTAATGCGCAATAGGAAAAGTACTCTAGTTATGAATTAGAAATTTTAGCAGTGATTGAAGCTTTGAAAAAATCCAGAAATTATTTACTAGGAACAAAATTTAAGATATTCACAGATTGTTCGGCATTTCAGCAGACTATGTCTAAAAAAGACTTATCGCCTAAAATAGCTCATTGGGCATTACTTTTAGAGGAATTTGACTATGAAATAATTCATAGACTCGCTTCACAAATGAAACACATAGATGCCTTAAGCAGAAATGTAAATGTTGTCGACACTCAATCCTTAGATGATGAGATAACACATAAAATAGCAAATTCTCAAAACAATGACGAAAATATACGAGTAATAAAAGAATTAATGGAAAATGGGAAAGAAGACAATCATTTAGTCAAGAACAATGTATTGTACAGGTATGATGCGGGTAGAGAATTGTTAGTTGTGCCAGAAAATATGCAGTCAGAAATAAGACAAATACATCAAAAAGGACATTTTGCTTCAGCGAAGACAGAAGAAATATTGAAAGGAGATTTTTACATTCCAGGCGCAAGAAAGAAAGTAGAAAATGTTATAGCCAACTGCGTGAAATGTATTCTATGCAATAAGAAAAGCGGAAAACCTGAAGGATACTTGAATCCTATTCCGAAGGAAAATGTACCGCTAGGCACATATCATATTGATTTTATTGGACTGTTACCATCTACCAATAAGAAATATCAGCATATTTTCACTGTGATTGATGGATTTACAAAATTCGTTTGGCTATATCCAGAGATGCGAAGTTTCAATAAGAGCTATCAGTAATCAGAGTTATACACTTATGCAATGTGGAGACGCTAACCGCATCACGGAATAATTTTTATACACAAGCCCACGTATAATAATGAATTTCACTGTTATTGTAAAAAAAAAAAAACACAAATATATTAATTAAAAAATTTCTAAAACAAAAGTAAATAAATATATATTTCTTTACCTTCTTACAAAATGAATTTTTTTTTTTTTTTTTTTTTTTAACCTGCTTTGGAGGGGGGGGGGGGAGAGGGGGTTACAAAAATTTATTTTTATTCTTATTATATTTTATGTCACTTTTATAGACAACTGTTTTTATGGCATTAAATACTAAAACATTGCTCTTTTTTTTAATAAAACATTTTTATTATTTTTTTTTTCTTTATTACTTTGCATAAAATCTAACACATCTTTTGTTTGATGGTACAATATGGATTTTAAATTTATTAAGGAAAAACAAATAGATTCATCAAGCTCAGTAATAAAGCCTACAAATAATTACATATGTGAGAAATATTGAGCACTTCTATCACTTTTTTGGTTCTAGAAGCAATCTTTGATCACTAACTGGAAAGCGAGAGGGGCAGTCAAAATATAAATAATTATATAAATGAGAAATTAAACAATTCTACTTCTTTATGGGTTCTAGAATTTAATAAAGCAAGTTTAAAATGAATATTAACATTTGTGTTGCTGATGGAGAAAAATTGGGAAACTAAAGGCTTCTGCAGAGCTTTTAATCGACGATGGCTAGTTGGAGATAAGAAAAGGGGGGGGGGAGTAAAAAAAATAATTACATACATAATTTTTATACATTACATAATTTTTGTTTCTAGAATCTTATAAAGCAAGTTTAAAATCAATATTGACATTAATGTTGTGGATGGAAAAAGATTAAGAATCGGAATGCTTCTGTTTTGCGTTTTATCGTCAGTGGGTCTTTTTTTTTTAACGAACGATATCTGCGACTTTTTTAAAAACATATAATCTGTAATTTTTAGATGTTGTCTGTAATGCCGTAATTATTGCCGTAAATCCATAATAATTACGGACAAATCGTAATACCTGGCATCTCTGTATATCCGGTCAAAACCACAAGTGCAGAAGAAGCTTTAGATAAGCTGAAACTTCAACAAACCTTAGAACAACAAAGAATATTGAACAGCATGACAACAAGGAGTACAAAATTAACACCCTTTCAACTACTAACAGGAGTAAAGATGAAAAACAAAGAGGATCTGATCGTCAAAAGTCTTTTAGAAGAAGAGTACTGAAAAAGGATCATGGAAGACAGGGAAGAACTAAGAGACGATGCTAAACCACAAATCAAGAAAATTCAGGAAGAGAATAAAAAACAATATGATAAAAAGTGCAAGAGAACAGGTAAGTATCATATAGGGGACCTAGTTGCCATCCAACGTACCCAATTTGGATCAGGTCTCAAACTAAGAATTAAATATTTTGGTCCCTATAAGGTGACAAAAGTTAAGGCAAATGATAGATACAAAGTTCAAAAAGTTAGTCAGCATGAAGGACCAAATATAACGTCAACTGCTGCAGACATGATGAAAAAATGGACAATGTCTAATTAGAAAAAAAAAAAAAAAAAACTTTTTTTTAGTGTATGTATATTGTATACCATATTTTAGAATCTCTCTGTCCCTTGTTTTTTTTTTCTTTTTTGTATTTTTCAGATCCTTGGTGGATAGACTTGATGTGTCCCATAATTGCAACTTCGAGATCGAAGCTTTCACAGTACGGCCGATTTTGTAGGAGAATGAAAAGAGAGAGAAGAAAAAAAGTCTACTCGGGTACCATCCAAAGATGTTGCATCATCTAGGAGACAGACATCTGCCGAGGATGAATCAGAACTTTTTTTTAATTTTATTGTTCTTTACTTTTCTACATGGAAAAGATATATCTCTGTAAACAGGAGTTACGATTTCGCTATGTAAGCGTTAACATCCTATGTCTGTGTGGCTTGATTATTTACGTGCTAATTAATTCGAAATGAATCCTAAGTGGATATATAATAGTTATTTTTGGACCTATGTGGTCAAATATGTAAATATTGTACATAGTTATTCTTTTTTATTAAACTTTAATTAAGTTTAATTTACGTTTTTTAACTTACGTTTCTTAAGTATTCAGGAAAATCAGGGCGAGTCTACCCCTACTAACTAATATAATAAAAAATTTAATACAGTATAGGACCCATTATCCGGAAGACCCAAAATCCAGAATCATTTCAGATTTTTTTTTTTTTTTTAATGATTAAAATACATTTTATATCTAAAATCAGAAAAAGAAAAAAAATTGCCCTAAAATGAATTATTGTGTATTTTATTAGGTAGTATTATGAAAAATTATAAATTAAAACAGAATTTCTTTCTTTCATATGGTCAGGGATGTTTGTGGTCCAGGAAAACCCTGGAATTCACAGCAAGCCACATAAAAAAAAAATTCTAATTTATTTTATGATAGATTTCCGGTGATTTTTAACTTCTCATTAAGATTTTAAAAAGAAAGAAAAAAAAAATAGAAATTTTTAAAGAAAAATAATTTTTTTTTTTTTTAAGTATTCTCCTCTTATGATTGAGACAGTATTCATGTTTAGCAGCATTGATAAAGAAGCAACCATGCCACTCATGGCAAGTGGCAGTAATGTACATGTTTGTATATATATACGCATTATAGTTATTTTTTTTTCTTCCTGCTAAATTTAATAGAAAAAAGTAACAGATTTGCAAAAAATCTTGACTTCCAGTTTTTGATTTATTTGCATGTTTTGAGAGCTCTAAAATATAATTCGAATATTTTTTTTAAATGTCTGTCTGTATGTAAAGTAGTTGCTCCTAGAAGTACATTAGTACCTGTCAATTACTGAGTTATGTTTTATAATTAAGGGAAAGCAGGAATAGAAAAAGGACCCAAAATCCAGAAAATTCCGAAATCCAGAATTCTTCTGGTCCCGTGGGTTCCGGATAATGGGTCCTATACTGTATACGTAAATATTTCATAACATTGCATATTACAGTGCTTAGGATACCATTATAATATAATGAGTAATATTATAGATGCTATTTAATTAATTCATAACTTTTTATAAACATAAATCATTCAATCAAATCTTTTGTTGCAATAATAATAATAGGATGTCAAATAAAGAAGCGGAATGACAGGATAGATTCATTAAATGAGTAACAGTGAGAGTATTAATCTTTATTACACGAAACAGAAAAACACAATTTAATAGTTCATTACCTAAATCTCTCTTGGCCAGCAGTATCCCACAGTTGTAATTTGACTCTAACACCATCTTTTACTTCAATGAGTCTAGCAAAAAAATCAACACCAACAGTAGGGTCACACACTTCAGAAAATTTACCATGCGTAAATGCAGTAAGTAAAGCACTTTTACCAACTGTGCTATCGCCAACAACAATTAGACGAAATTGATAATCGAAAATCGGTTCCATAACTCTGGAAATAGATTTCAAGAATCAGGTAACCTAAAAGTCCTTGAATGCAAAACTATAATGTCCAAGGAACTGAATTAAGCGTTATCCTTTAAATAAAAATAAAAAAAACTTCCTGGACATTTTATCATTTAGAAATCATACATGATAGTTAAATAAAATGTAGGCATGAATGAAAGGTAAACATACTATGTTTGATGCCTTAATTTTTCATAAAGCATTTTTAACTTCGATTTTTTTTTAAGTGCGAATTTTAAACAAACAAATTTGAAAAGAATAAGGCAGTTTTAAAATTATATTCTGAACGTAATATATAATTCTTATTGCCTAAATAATAACCGTAACGTTCTACGGTTAGGTTAGTTCATTGATTGGTTGATCAACGCTGAGAATTGGTGTCACGCTTACTCATCATGAACAAAACCATGAAGATAGAGGGGAGGAGGGAAAACGAGATAAGGGATTCGGCAGAAAAACGGACTAGAAAATTTAGTTAATCAACAGGTCGCTAGATGGCGCAAAGATTAGCCGTTGTAGCAGATTAGCATTGAAAGCTTATGGAAATAATTGCTTTTTAAAAAAATTTAAGTAATTTTAGGTACTTATTTTTTTAAAAAATTGGCTAGAAATTGTTGTGCCATTAATGTGAGAATATAGAGAAATAAAGTGATTATTTGAACATTTTTATATTTATTTTTATTTTTTAATTATTACTTTTTAAATCATTGAGGCCGATTGATTGCAGTAGGATCCTAGGTCTGTGTGAGAGTGCCTTACATGGGGGTCTTTCTAAGGGATCTTAGACGTCTTTAACTCAGTTTCGGAGAAAATCACCGAACACTTCGAACGGCTAGGCCGAGGAGCGCGACCAGGGATAGGGATCAAACCCAGCATCTCATGTCTACAGCTTCAATGACAGGACCTCTTGGCCGTTAGTGGATCCTAACTCCTAACATTCTAAAAGCTAAAACTTTTATTATTATTATTATTATTATTATTATTATAAGAATAAAAAAAAATTTAGAATAACGATTTAAATAACCGCATTTTTCCTTTCCATTAAAATCGTTATCATTTTTTAAAAAATTAATGGTACAAATTTTTGAATTAATTTTTGAATAACTAAAAAACATAATTTTGCAGATAAATAATGCAAATTGTTTTAGATAAAACTGTGAAGTAAATTTTACACTGCATACAAGGCATACATTTTATCAGTTAAATAAATTTCTTACTTTAACTGGTTGACATGCAGTGCCTGGTTCGATCCCAGGTTGCACTCGTTAACTTCATTGTTCGGAGTTTTCCGTGGTTTTCTTCAAAACTCGAGCAAATGCAGGCTAGGTCTCTTTTAAAAACCAATATGGAGGCACCTAGGTCTACCAAGTGCAGATAAAACAGCTGTAGAGGGAAGGAGGGGTTGAAGTGAATATGTTGATCATTTTGCAAGGTAAATTTCACCTTCATCCCATTGAGTTTATTATACTTAATGTTACTTTATAAATTTCTCATGTTTTCAGTTCATAAATTAAAAAGAAATTTACAAACTCTTTTTTTTTTCATTTTGAAAGTTAAAATACTTTTTTTTTCTTATTAATTAATCAAATAAATAAATAAAAATAGAATAGTGATTTATATAGCAGCTTTTTATCTGTTGAATAAAATTGTTTATATTTTTAAAATCTAATGGTATAAATTTTTGAATTAAAATCGGAATGACTAGAAAGAATAATTTTAGCATGTAAATAATGCAAATTTGATTTATATAAAATTTTAAAATAATTTTTACATCACATACACAAAGCATACATTTCATCGTATATATATATATATATATATATATATATTTCTTTGAAATAAAACATACTCCAACAGTAGTCGTTATGTTCTGATTTCGAATCTAGTAAGTGTGAAGTGCTCGGTTTGATTCCAGGTCACAGTCCTCAAATTAACCGTTCGGATTTTTATGTGGTCTACTTAAAAACTCGAGCAAAAAACAGGTTTGGTCTCCTTGAGAAAACCTATACGAAGGCAATATACCTAGGTGTAGGACCCAAGTGCAAATAAAACAGAATTAGCAGGGGAGGGGGGGGAGTAATGTGTTGATTATTTTACAAGGAAAATTTTATCTTCATCCCACCGAGTTTACTACGCTTCATATATTTTATAAACTTTTCAAGTTTTCAGCTCTTATAAATTTCTTATAAATCTTATAAATATGTCTTATAAATTTCTCAGACTTTCTTATAATCTGGGGGGGGGGGGAGCCAGAAGAATTCAGATGTATGAATGCAGAATTGTTGTACAAGAGATAGCTGCAATTAATTCAAATCACTTAAAATTATATGTTTTTTAAAAATGAAAATTAGAAAAAGAAAGAAAAAGGAAATAGTTAAACTATTTGAAAATTTTAGTTATTTTTTTCATTTTTTACATTCTAAAAACTGAAATACATTATTCATTACTAATGAATTTAACAAAAAAATGTTAATGATTTGAAATGGCATTATTTATCTTATGATTAAAATTTTTGACTAAAGTTTAAGGATAAGCTTTTGAATTAAAATTGGAATAACTAAATTAAAAATAAAACATGCATGTGGGAAGTGCCTGGTTCAATTCCCTGGTACATTCATCAACTTCGCCGTTCAGAGTTTTCCATGGTTTACTTCAAAATTCGCTTAAATACAGGCTAGGTCCCTTTAAAAAGACCAACAAGGAGTCAGTCCATCTAAGTCTAGGATCTAAGTGCAGATAAATCATTCTTAGCTTATGGTGGGGAATGAAATATAAGTTTGATTATTTTGCAAATAGAATGTTATTTTTATCCCACTAAAAATTAAATAAATTTTAATTTTGATAATTATTTAAATAAATTTATAATTAAATTATTTTATTTTATAAATTTCTCAGGTATTCAGTTCACGGATTTAAATTTTTTGCAAACTGACTTTTTTTTTTCTTTTAAGCATAACCATTATTTATAAATTTTATTTATTTATTTATTTTTCATTCAAAAAGCTATAATGCTGGGTTCGATCCCAGATCACGATCGGCAATTTAACAGTTCCGAGTTTTCCGTTTTTTTTTTTTATTTTTTTTAACTCGCGTAAATATAGATTTGGTTTCATTAAAAAGGTGTTGGTGTTGATGTTTGGGATTAAGGCTGATTGACTACACTTGCGTCCTAGGCCTGAGGGGGGGTGCTTTCCGTGGAGGACTTTCTAAGGAATCGTAGCCCGTATTTACGCAAGTTTCGGAGAAAACCACGAAAAACTCCAAACGGCTAGACTGACGAGCGCGACCTGGGATCGCACACGGCACCTCACGTTTCCTTAAAAAGACTACTATGGAGGCAATGCACCTAGGCTTAATTACAGTCAATTAGCTTTAACTTCAACATAACTACCTCCAAATAAAACATAATTGGACGGGGGTGGGGTATAAATATCTTATATAATGTATATATAAAAACTGTCTTAATTATTTTCTAATGAATTATTTTCCTTCATAGTTTATGCGTTTTCTATATTTTGCATATTTCCAAAGCATTCATTAAAGTTTTTACATCAAGGAATAAAATTCTTTAAAATAAAATATGGAAGCATTTATGAACAGGAAAATGTGTATAAGAAATAGCTGAAATTTATCCATAACATCGAAAATTATGTTAAATAAAATTAGGAAAAGTAAGAAAATAAAGTGTAAGCATATTGGAAAATATTATATACAGTCGGTAACAAAAGTGTCCGAACACTAGCAAAAATTCCTATGTAAAAAATCTACACTTCATACGGTTTTTTTAAATAAATCTTTATTGAATCATGTTCTTAGACTGACTAAGAACAGGATTCGACAAGGATTTATTTAACACAACCGTATGAAGTGCTCTTTTTTACATAGGAATTTTAGCTAGTGTTCGGACACTTTTGTTACCGACTGTATATATATATATATATATATATATATATATATATATATATATATTTATATATATATTCCTACGTGAGTTTTATGAGAACCCATTAAGTCTAGTATAATTCACATTTATTTAAATTTTGTCATTCTCAACTTCGTTTAAAAAATTAATGTTGCTATCGAGAGCCGTCAATAGATGGCGCGAGGGTCAGCCGTGATAGCAGCCTCGGTCAAAATCGAGACCATTTTCGTAATACGGCGTTGGATCTCCTACGAGGGTTGCTATTTATATTTCTGGCCTTGGCAACAGTAAGTGTTGCTAGGCGACCGCAGACGATTTTAATCGAAAGTTTGATATTTTTAAACATACATTCAGCAGACGATTTACCATTATAGCTTTATTTGTGTCGTTGACAGTAAATTGAAAAGTTCTTCTCTTTCAAAAAATGGAATTGAATCGTGAAAATTTTCGTGCGATTATTTTTCATAACTTTCGACGTGGATTGTCAAGACAAGAGTGCTTCGATGAACTTAATTCTTTATACAGCGATAAAGCGGCATCCTACAGCACTGTAAAAAATTGGTATAACGAATTTAATCGTGGTCGATGTTCGATCCAGGACGAATCTCGTGCAGGTCGTCCAAAATCCGTTGTTGTGCCAGAAAAGATCGATGCTGTGCGTGAACTGATAAAGCAAGATCGTCATGTGACATACCGTGAGATTGAGGCGTCTTTGGACATTAGTATGACTAGCATCAATAAAATATTGCATGAACATTTGAGCGTAAAAAAAATTTGTTCGCGTTGGATCCCGCATAATCTGACAAACGCTCAAAAAAAGGCTCCTGTCGATTGGTGCAAGGAAATGTTGGAAAAATACGTTCAAGGTACATCAAAGGCTGTGTATAACATCTACACAGGTGACGAATCATGGATCTATGCATATGAGCCGGAAACAAAACAGCAATCAACTGTATGGGTCTTCCAAGGCGAGGCAAAACCAACAAAAGTTGTTCGAGGAAGAAGCACATCGAAACAAATGATTGCCTGTTTGTTCGGCATTAACGATCATGTGGCAACAGTGGCGTTAGAGCAACGCAGGACGGTCAATTCTGAATGGTACACGACCATTTGTTTGCCAGAAGTCATCGGAGAAATTCGAAAAAAGCAGAAGAACAGGCGAATCATTCTTCATCATGACAATGCGAGCTCTGACACATCGACTCAAACAAATGCATTTCTGACTGAGCGAAAGATCGAACTGATGGGTCATCCGCCGTACAGCCCTGATTTGGCACCCAATGACTTCTTCTTATCGCCACACATCAAAAATAAATTACGTGGACAACGATTTTCGACCCCCGAAGAAGCAGTTGATGCATTCAAAACGCATGTTTTGGAGTTACCTCAATCGGACTGGAAAAAGTGCTTTGAAAATTTGTTCAAACGCATGCAAAAGTGTATTGATCATCATGGAGAATATTTTGAAAAACAATAAAACCAATTTCGATCCTACATATTTGTTTTTTCATTATTAGGCCAGAAATATAAATAGCAACCCTCGTATTTACTCTAGCCTCATGAACACAAAACTTTCCAGAGAAGCTTGTTCACGGCATAGATATAGTAATGTATATAGATCTATCAAGACATAGATTGATCAGCGAGGCCGAAAAAGTGATGCCTTTTTTTTTCGGGAAGAGACGGCCATTTTACTCTCTTGTGGATGTCTTTCCCCGACTGAATATACACGGGAATACACACAGATAATTTAGCAAATAAAATTTATGAATAATTTATGTACTAAAGATGAATGAAAAAACTCCAGATACTCATTTTTCTTTCTCTCTTTTCTTCTTTTCTTTTTCTTTTCTTCTTTTTCCTTTTTTTTTTTTTTTTTTTTTTTTTTTTGTATGGAATAACGACATTTAAAGAAATTTATCGTTTCTGTCTACTATTTCTGTCTGGTTAGAAGTTTTTATGGTCGAAAGAACTATTGGACTTATCCTCATCTTTTGAGATATTAGAGTTAACCCTTTAATTGCCAATCGCAATGCAGTCGGGCACTTTTGTTACCGACTGTATAGAGTAAAAATTTATGTTTACTCGGAAATGGTTATAAAGATATTAATAAAAGTTTGGGATAAGTGCTTTTTAGAGAACTAAAACAATTGGAACATCCTTAGCATCGAGAAAATTAGTGTTAACCCTTTAACTGCCAATCGCAACACGTAGTAGAAATTGAGTTTAATCAGAAATGGATATAACGATTTTGTTGACAGTTTGGAGTTAAGTGTCTTTTTTTTTTTTTTTTTTTTTTTTTTTTTTTTTTTTTAAGAACTAAAACGTTTGGGCATATCGTCATCTTCAGAAAAAATTGTGTTAACCCTTTAACGGCCTGTCGCAACATATAATAGAAATTAGGTTTACTCGGAAATGGATATAACGATTTTTATAAAAGTTTAGGATTAAGTGTTCTTTTGAGAGATAAAGCGAATGGACATATACTCATCTTCAGGAAAATTTGCGTTAACCCTTTAACGGCCAGTCGCAACATATAATAGAAATTAGGTTTACTCGGAAATGGATATAACGATTTTTATAAAAGTTTGAGATTAAGTGTTCTTTAGAGAGATAAAGCGACTGGACATATCCTCATCTTCAGGAAAATTCGCGTTAACCCTTTAACGACCAGTCGCAACATATAGCAGAAATTAGGTTTACTCGGAAATGGATATAACGATTTTTAAAAAAGTTTGGGATTAAGTGTTCTTTAGAGAGATAAAACGAATGGACATATCCTCATCTTCAGGAAAATTCGCGTTAACCCTTTAACGGCGCCAGTCGCAACATATAATAGAAATTAGTTTTACTCGGAAATGAATGTAATGGTTTTTATAAAAGTTTGGAATTAAGCGTTCTTTAGAGAGCTAAAATGATTAGACATATCCTCATCTTTAGTAAAATTCGAGTTAACCCTTTAACGACCAGTCGCAATATATATTAGAAATTAGGTTTACTCGGAAATGGATATAACGATTTTTTTATAAAAGTTTGGGGTTAAGTGTTCTTTAGAGAGCTAAAACGAATGGACATATCGTCATCTTCAGGAAAATTCGCGTTAACCCTTTAACGGCCAGTCGCAATTTATAGCATAAAATGGGTTTACTCGGAAGTGAATGTGACGATTTTGATTAAATTTTGTGGTTAAGTTTTTTTTTTTTAGAGAGCTAAAACAATTGCACATATTCTCATCTTCAGGAAATTTTGCTTTAAACCTTTAACTGCCAATCGCAACATATAATAGAAATTAAGTTTACTCGGAAACAAATGTAATGATTTTGATTAAATTTTGGGGTTAAATGTTTTTTTAGAGAGCTAAAACGATTGGACATATCTTCATCTTCAAGAAAATTTGCGTTAACCCTTCAACGGCCAGTCACAACATATAGCAGAAATTGGGTTTACTCGGAAATGGAGCGCGAACAGGTGGGCAAGCAGACAGGCAGAAAAACTAATTAATATCATAATATTTTCTTAAACCTTGTTCGAAACTGTAAAAAACGCTTAACACAACTAAAAATGAAATTCTAGCAATTTCGAATTATAGCCCCTAATGTAAACGAAATTCGACCAAACTTGTATTCAGTTGGACCTTGACCTAAACTGGTGCTGATTAGATTTCGGAATCAATCGCTCAACAGGTGGTGCTGCCATCCTATTTTTTTTCTAAGTACTTAACATGACAGTATAGGACAAAATTTCATATAAATGTACATAATGTGAGTTATTTTTAACGCATGAATGTAAAATTTATATGAATTATTGATAATAGTAGTAATAAACTTGAAAAAAAAAATGTGTGCATGTAGGAGCATTGCTTTCCTCCTGGGAAGGAAGTGCACTTCCCCGGGGCCTGTGTAAATTTTCAATGTGGATATTTTAGAAAGAACTCGTCAATATTTCTAAAACGAATGTTTGAACCATACATCTGTATTAATTTAAAACGAAGCTACCGATTTCTTTTATTTTTAATGTTATATATATACAGTCGAACCTCGTTAACGTGAATTACTTTTAACATGAACTGTTACCACAATCCCCGTCAAAATGAAGATTACTTTAGTTATATGACGATCAGTTACTGATAGCATGAACTACTGATAAGATGAACAGATTTTTGATCCCCCTTGAGATTCACGTTAACAAAATTCGACTGTATATCTTTTCATGTCTGCACAAAAAGGATTTTTTTCAGCATTTATTATTATACTGCTTTAAGAAAAAAATCGTCTGCATTCATCATGGAAAATATCTTTAATAAATTATAACTTAATAAATAATTTGTATTGCGTAAATTGGTATAGGATTAAATAGAGAAGAAAGTCTTGTGGTAATACTAGTTATAATATATTAAAACAAGCGGGTTTTACCTCTGCCACTGCTAACTACATTTAAAAGAATTTTGAAAATTCGATATTACTTACTAATATAAAAACTTAAAAAATATTAAAATTTAAAAAAAAGTATTTCATTAAAAATCAAAACAGTATTTAAACCATAATAATAACAAAGCAACTGATTATAAAGAATCATATTTTTCATAAATTAGTTAAATTTAACTTACTTATGAAAATTTATTCCACTTCCTTTCATAAATTTATTTCTACAATTAAAAACCGCGCAGTACTTCGGCATTTTTAATATATATCAACCATGTCTTATTACTATACCTATGATATCAACATTCTATTCCATTGTTGTTTTCGAGTTTTATACTCTCTCATCATGGCTGATGCCAAAAACTTTTTCGGCATCAAAAATCTTTGCACGTTAACATGGGGATGATAGATCTATATCTATGTATCATCCCCATGTTATCGAGCAAAAAAATTTTTATGCCGAAAAAAAGTTCTAAAATCAGCCATTAGAGAGTATTGAAAAAAAGAATAAAAAGAAAAATGAATTTGAAACTGTATCTGGAGTATTTCATTCATCTTTAGTAAATAAATTATTCATAAATTTTATTTACTAAATTATCCGTGTGTATTCCTGTGTGTGATAAAGGTTGAGTTCACGATACACAGCCTGGGCTTGGGCTTGGGTATGCACATCCCCCGAAAATGACATCATAACTTTAACCTGGGTAATCGTTTTCGTGAACGCTTTTACCCACTCTCCATTTCCCCATTGTTGTTGTTGACGCTAGCAAATCAACCAGACAATAACAAACATGGCGGATTTCGTCGATGTTTTGTGTATATTTTAAGATTCCAAAAAGAGGAGTCACAAACAATAAATAGCTTAATAAAAAGAAATTATCTTCCAAGAATAAGATATATGAAAATTATAAAAGAAATGGATGATTAAACAAATTTCAGGAGATATTTCACACTAAATCGTGAAACAGAAGCTGTTGTTGGAAGCATGGTATGTTTTTTAAATCGTATTTTCAGACGAATTCTTTTCTTTAGTTTAAATTATTTTATACTGAGAAGTATTTGAGCGGTTAAATCACATTTTCCGGTTTATGTTGGTATTATTTATACAGGTTTCTTTTTTGTATTTTACATTAGATTAAATAGCATTTGTTAATTGTGCAGTTGTACTAGAACTAGTGTGACTTCGTAATGCATATCAGATTTAACAGATTCATGCTTCGCGTGTTAATTTGGCTTTATGTATTACTATCGTTTGAGAAAAATGTAATTTCCTATAAAATGTACATGCTAATGTTTTTATGTTGAAATTTAAAGAAGTACTAAATTTTATGGATGATCAAGTTTACATTGAAAAGATTGAATTAAAACCGGATACTTTTCATCACGTATATGTTTTATTGCGTCTTATTTAAAAAATAAAATTGTGTTCAATTTTTTAGAATGTTATCTATTTTTAATGTATTCAACATTCTTTGTTTTATGTAAGTAATTACTTTGGTTTATGAAATATAATAAATGGTATCCTGATTAATATATATATTACATTCTTATTAAGTGATGCTGTGTATGTAGTGGAGTTACTATTAATTATAAATTATCATTTAAAAACTTTTGTGTGTGGAGAGAATTTTTCAATCATTGAATAAAACCAAAAATAAAAGAAAAATTTAAAAGTCCCAGAGAACGTAGTGATTTATGCTTTGTGCATTTATACTTTGTTTTTAGCATAGGCATAGATTTGATATGTTGTCCTTGGGAATCGAAAACATACATGTCATGTGTATATTTTCATGATATATATTGGGCAAAATATTGTTTCATATTACTGATTGCTCCCTTAATATACATTATCAAGATAATCAGGATTTTTCAGAGGAATTAAATATGTTTGTTATTGGTGATCTTTTCTTTTTCACTAAGGACAACAGATATATCTTTTTCTTAGCATATTTATCACATTATAAAATTTTGCAATTTAAACTTTAAATGTAGTTATATAATGTAAACTTTATCAGGCCTGGGATCCTCGAGTACTCAGTTGCCTTTAATCTTAAAACACCAAATACCAATGAAAACTTGATCATCCATAAAAAAAATAATAATAAATACTACTTTAAACTGTAAAAAAAAAAAAAAAAAAAAAAAAAAAAAAAAAAAAAATCCAAATTGCATTTTTTAAAACAACAGAATCTATAAAATCTGAAATGTATTGTGAAGTCTGGCTAATACAACTGCAATTAACAAGTTTACTTTCATGTAAAAAAGGAAGAAATGTATATAAATACCAATGTGAACCGAAAAATGTGACTTTTCGTTCATCTGCTTAAGCACTTCCAGTATAAAGTACTACTAGAAACTAAAGAAATGTGTTCAACTGTAAATAAAATTGAAAAAAAAAAAAAAAAAAAAAAAAACTAATATTTTCACAAGAGCTTCTATTTCCTGAGCCTAAGGTGTCTTCTGAAATATGATAAATGTTTCACTTCTTTTATAATGTTGGCTGCAAGCATGCATTCAAATAGTGTTTAATAGTGCAATTCACATTTATAAGGGAAAATTAGTCTGTTGGTCCACTTGGTGCTTTTTTTTTGTTGTTGTTAACATTGTACCGTTCTGCATCCTGTCCGCAGTTATAATAACCCATTGGCGGCATAAGATAGTGAGCTTTTCAGTGATCTAACTAATCAACAAAACATGTTGGGAAAAAAAGCAGTTTGATCAGAAACAAACATAGAAAACAAGAAAAATCATCTTCAATACAATTTTTAATAATTTTATTAAAAATTATGAAACTATAACAACCAATTAGAAAGAAAATGATATAAATCTTTATCGACTACTAGCAAAGCCCCGGTTCAGAAACGTACCGATTTCCGAATGCGGGAAAAATTTCAAAATCAAACTCGATATGTACAAAACGAGGCCTGCATGCCAATAGATCAAAGTTTGTTAACGAAACCATTTTTTAATTAATGAAATCAATGAAGGTAGTGAATCAACGAAGGCTTTTCTTGCTTCGCTGGTCACTATATTTAACACATTCACGCCGGCACATTTTGTTTGCATAGTCTACTCAAAAGTTTCCAAGCGCTAGCCAATAATTCCGATATCAAAAAAGTACACTTAAAACTGTTTTGTTCAATAAATCCTTATCGAATCATGTTCTTAGACTGACTAAGAACATGATTCGTCAATGATTTATTTAACAAAGCAGTATTAAGTGTACTTTTTTTGGACAGAGATCATTGCTAGTGCTCGGATACTTTTCTGCTGACTGTAGCTGTGACCCACCGGTGGTTCATGCCGGCGTGAATGTGTGAAAGAAAACTCTTTTCTATATCGTTTTACAAACAAAAATAAAATTTAAAGACATCATGAAATTACTTTAAAGCCCGCTTTGGTTTCCTGCTGCCTTTGGCAGCGACCCACTCATTCTCGTCGGGTGTCTGTCCCTATTGCCTGTGACAATAGCTTACCAGTGTGCTTCCATTTGGGGTGCTTATCAGATGACAGTATCGAAAAAATTGAAGTAAAATGTCCATTTTTAAAGCTTTTACCAGGTTATTATTTTCACATTTTAATTAATTTTAAAAAAATCTATTCAAAGTTTCGTTACAAATAAGGTACCAAATGAAAGGGCCATTTTTTCTGAATCCGTCGGTTTAATTAACTTATCGATCGGACTATTAGATTTTTTAAAATTAACTAAAGTATGAAAATCTGGTGGCAACTTGCCTCAACACACAGACAGAGTCAAAAATCTCTTAGCCATTTATTTATAGAGAGACTAGCAAGCTTTGCCCGCTTCGCTGGACACAATATTTAAATGAGTTGTCACAATCCCTTATCGTTATTAATTGACCTGAGTTAAAGTTCCCGTTGTGTTCGGTAGAGATTTTTCTCGCTTGCAAAGTGAGGAGTCCATGTTCCCACTGCTTTCGGCAGCAACTTACCCGATTCTTACTTCCCCTTCCCTAGTGGCTAAGTTCGAAGTTTTGCGAAATCTCGACAAAGTACATATTGCGTACACCTAATAAACATCCACACACCAAAGTTCACCATTCTAAGATAATTTAAGGCAAACTGAAATGTAAAAATGTGTTTTTACACGTGTTTACAGCCCCCTCGTCCTCAAGGGGGGGGGGGGATTTCGTAAAATCCCATTACAATAAGTGTCAGATACATATAAACAATTTACGCATCAAATTTCGTTACCATAGATCCCATAGATTTCCAAAGACAAATTTACCGCTAAAAGAGGGGGGGGGGGGTCTTGAATTTGCTACTTTGAAAACCCCCCCTTCCCAAAAAAAAAATAAATAAATAAATAAATCGAAAATCACAAGAAAAAGAGAAAATATCTTTGGAAATACCTTTGTAACATCTTTAATAAAGCTACTAAAAAATCCGGAATTTCTGAAATTTCCCCCCCAAAAAACGATTTTCCCCTCTCTTTTTTTAAGAATCAATAATTAAAAATGGTATTTGTTTTATATATACTCAATTATAATCTCACCATGTACAATTCCGTGAAGCAATTTGTTTTTTTCTTCCTGCCCTCCAGGGGGAAAGTGGGGGTATTTCGATAAATCCCGTTTCTTTAGTTGTCAGATACATATAAAAAATCCAAGCACCAAACTTCATGACTGCAGCTCTCATAAATTTCCCAGGACAAATTTAGCACTAAAAAGGGTGTCTCAAATTTGTCCTTTGTAACATATACCCCCCCCCCCCCAAAAAAAAAAAAAAAAAAAAAAAAATGGCAGGTCCAAAAAATTAAAAACGTGTTTTGGAAATATCCTAAAGAAGTCGCATGGCTGTTGTTTACATCTTTGTTCCATTCTTTGCAGAGTTTTATTCAAAAATCCAAAATTTCATGCCAAAAACGGATTTCTCCTATCCCTCCTCTTAAAATTAAGGCAAATGATTTTATAAATAAGATGTGTTTGGGAATAAAGCCTACTAGCTGAAACCCGTCGAATTCGACGATCACTTTACTGAATGTAATGTTTCAAAAATCATCGCATCATTATAAATGTATTTCAAGTTAAAATATGTAATATAATTTACGACATTTCACTTAAAAAATAAAAAAAGAAATTCGGAAAAATACTTATAAATAGAAATATTATATATGACATCACTTTCTACAAAGTACTGTCAATGTGACGTCAAACTGACGCCAAATAAACAGTTGCTATCTTTTATTTTCTATTCCGTTAAATACTACATGTTAACTGACCCGGCTGGCGTTGTTCGGGCCTATGGTAATAACCTTAAATTTGTATGGCTTTACATCTTTAACTCGATTTTGTTTGAATTTCTATTTTTAAATAAAAGCATCGCAAAAAAATAATCAGCTGTAACAAAAAAAATTACCTCAAACCGAACGAAACTCTGCCTTGTGACCCCGGTGCCTTCGGCAGCGCATACGCCGGTCGCTAATAACATAAAAATATTCCCAAAAATTAATCTGGAACCAAACGAAATCGCTCGCTGTTGCCCGGGCCCATGATACCTTAAATGAACCTTAAATTTGTATGATTTTATACCTTTAACTCGATTTTGTTTGAATTTCTGTTTTTAAATATTAGCATCACGAAAAAAATGATTAGCTGTAACAAAAAAAAATTACCTCGAGCCGAACGAAACTCTGCCTTGTGACTGCGGCAGCGTATACGCGGGCCGCTAATAACATAAAAGAATTCCAAAAAAATAACCTGGAACCGAACGAACCCGCCCGTCAATGCCCGAGCCCATGATAATAACCTTAAATGAATCTCAAATGTGTATGGTTTTATATCTTTAATTCGATTTTGTTTGAATTTCTATTTTTAAAAGAAAGCACCATAAAAAAAAATAATCATCTGTAACAAAAAAAAAAAATTACCTCAAACAGAACGGAACTCGGGCTCGTGACCCGGTGCCTGCGGCAGCGTATATGCAGCCCGCTAATAACATGAAAAAATTCTCAAAAATTAATCTTGAACCGAACGAACCTCTAGACTCGTGTTACCGCTGCCTGTGGCTGCAGCACCGTATAGCAAGCATGCTACGCACGCGCTGCAAAATCCACTTTCCTCCACCAGGGGGCGCAGTATGTTGTATACGAACATTACCAATTGCCTTGAATTTCCTAGACCTTTCATATAAGGTGCCACATGGTGGTGTCAACTGCAAAATCCTTTAGTTGCACTTTCCACCGCCAGGAGACAATGCGTGTTCTATACGAACAACAACGGTCAGGAATTACCAAGACCTTTAAAATAAGGTGTAACATGATAGGGTCTGTAAAATCACCTAGTTCCGTTTTTAACCACCAGGGGGCACACTATATTGTATACAAACATTCCCAATCAACATGAAATTTTAAGACCTTTATCACCAATCGTCTTGAATTTCCAAGACCTTTCAAATAAGGTGTCACATGGTGGTGTCAACTGCAAAATCCTTTAGTTGCTCTTTTCACCACCAGGGGGCACAGTGTGTTCTGTACGAACATCACCAACGGTCAGGAAATACCAAGACCTTTAAAATAAGGTGTAACATGATAGGGCTTACTGCAAAATCACCTAGTTCCATTTTTCACCACCAGGGGGCGCCCTATATTGTATACAAACATCTCCAATCAACATGAATTTTCAAAACCTTTAAAATGAGGTGCTACATGTGTGGGTCTAGAACGGATTTCCCTCTCAAACTAATTTCCCCCCTTCCTCCAAATCTACTTTCCCCCTTTAAAATCGAAAATTCCAAATTCGCAGAAAGTTATTTTTTAGTATTCGACTCTAGTACCAAAAGGTACAATTTCTTCACCGTGAAGTAATTAGGAGCTTAGTTAAGCTCGTAAACGTGGTTTTAACCCGTTTTTCCCCCGGGAGGGAAACCGTTCGGCTTTTTTTTATTTTTCTCTTTTCATAGCACATCTACAGACCAAGACCTTTTTTTAGACACCTCAACCAAATTTTTACACCAAGTAGTTCTCTCAATATAGTGGAGACAGACAAAAACATGTTTCAAATTAATATATAGACTAGCTGGAACCCGTCGAATTCGACGATCACTTTATTGACCGTAATGTTTCAAAAACCGTCGCATCATTATTTAAATGTGTTTCATGATAAAACATCTACGACATTTCACTTAAAAAAAGAAAGTCGGAAAAATGCTTATAAATAGAAATACTGTATATGACATCACTTTCTACAAAGTACTGTCAACGTGACGTCAAACAGACTTCAAATAAACAGATGCTATCTTTTATTTTCTATTTCGTTTAATACTAAGACTACACTGTTAAAAAAATGCAGAAAAAATACAGAAATTCTCTGTAATTTCAGAAAAAAAGTCGTAAATTACGGAAAAATTACGTAGACAAAACGTATTTTACGACTTTTTTTCTGAAATTACAGAGAATGTCTGTATTTTTTCTGCATTTTTTTTAACAGTGTATATGTTAGCTGACCCGTCCGGCGTTGCCCGGGCCCATGATACCTTAAATGAACCTTAAATTTGTATTATTTTATACTTTTAACTCGATTTTGTTTGAATTTCTGTTTTAAAATGAAAACATCACGAAAAAAATAATCATTTGTAAAAAAAAAAAAAAAAAAAAATACCTTAAACAGAACGAAACTCGGGTTCGTGACCCAGTGCCTGCGGCACGTATATGCAAGCCGCTAATACCATGAAAAAATTCTCAAAAATTAACCTTGAACCGAACGAACCTCTGACTCGTGTTACCCTGCCTGTGGCTGCGGCACCGTATAGCAGGTATGCTACGCAGGTGCTGCAAAATCTACTTTCCTCCACCAGGGAGCGCAGTATGTTGTATACGAACATCACCAATCGCCTTGTATTTCCAAGACCTTTCAAATAAGGTGTCACATGGTGGTGTCAACTGCAAAATCCTTTAGTTGCACTTTCCACCACCAGGGGGCACAGTGCGTTCTATAGGAACATCACCAACGGTCAAGAAATACCAAGGCCTTTAAAATAAGGTGCAACATGATACGGCCCACTACAAAATCACTTAGTTCCACTTTTCACCACCAGGGGGCTCCCTATATTATATACAAACATCCCCAATCAACATGAAATTTCAAGACCTTTATCAACAACCGCCTTGAATTTCCAAGACCTTTTAAATAAGGTGTCACATGGTGGTGTCAGCTGCAAAATCCTTTAGTTGCACTTTTCACCGCCACGGGGCGCAGTGTGTTCTGTACGAACATCACCAACGGTCAGGAAACACCAAGACCTTTAAAATAAGATGTAACATGATAGGGCCCACTACAAAATCACTTAGTTCCACTTTTCAACACCAGGGGCGCCCTATATTATATACAAACATCCCCATCAACATGAAATTTCAAGACCTTTATCAACAACCGCCTTGAATTTCCAAGACCAGAAGGGCGCAGTGTGTTCTGTACGAACATCACCAACGGTCAGGAAATACCAAGAACTTTAAAATAAGATGTAACATGATAGGGTCTGCAGCAAAATCACCTAGTTCCATTTTTCACCACCAGGGGTCGCACTATATTGTATGCAACAGAAAGTGATTTTTTAGTATTCGACTCTAGTCCCCATATGTACAATTTCTTCACCGTGAAGTAATTTGAAGCTTAGTTAAGCTCGTAAACGTGTTTTTAACCCGTTTCCCAAACGGGTGGGAAACGGTTTCCCACCCGTTTCCCCCGGGGGCGGAACCGTTCGACTTTTTTTTATTTTTCTCTTCTCATAGCACATCTACAGACCAAGACCTTTTTTTAGACACCTCAACCAAATTTTTACACCAAGTAGTTCTCTCAATATAGTGGAGACAGACAAAAACATGTTTCAAATTAATATATAGATTCTTTCCTGTTGCCACACTGTCAAAAAGGCACAATAATTAAAAAATAAAATGATAACACGTGAACTTTGCTTTTATAAGGCAATAAAAATTCTAAAAATTCAGATTAACTCGCTGTATTTTTGCATTTCCAAAAATGGAATAAAGAAATAAGAGAAAAAACGGCGAAATAAATAAATATTTTTTCCTGTTGCCACACTGTAAAAAAGGAACAATAATTAAAAAATAAAATGATAACATGTGAACTTTGTTTTTATAAGGCAATAAAAATTCAGATTAACTCGCTGTATTGTTGCATTTCCGAAAATGACGTCATTCTAAAAAAGAAATGTGCATTTTTCGTATATTAATTGGAACGTTCGACTTTTTATTATTTTTCTCTTTTCATAGCACATCTACAGACCAAGACCTTTTTTTAGACACCTCAACTGAATTTTTACACCTAGCCGTTCTCTCAATATAGTGGAGACAGACAAAAACATGTTTCAAATTAATATATAGATTGACTGCACAAGCGTCCTAGGCGTGAGAGGGAAGGCATTACATGGAGGTCTTTTTAAGGAATTCTAGTCCGTATTTATGCAAGTTTTGGAGAAAACTATGAAAAACTTAGAACGACTAGGCCGACCTGGGTTCGAATCCGGTACCTCATGTCTACCAGCTTTGAGTGCAGGATAATTTTAACTATTCATATTTACATTATTCATCTATATACATAAATATATATTTCATAATTATTGCCTATTATTAGTTTATTCGAATTTTAAAAGCATTTTAGCAATGATTTTGTTTTTCTTATTATATTTACATACTTGAACTAATTCTTCTACAAAAACATTTCTAAGTGGAGAGATTCTTCTCTCTGGTAGACAAGAAGTGCCACGTTCAATTCCAGGTTACACTCATTGACCTTGCCGAGCTCATACATATATCTTAACTGAGTTCATTAATCAAGTTTAATCACCACCTTCTTTAAAAATAGTGACCAATTCCAAAAAAAGAAAACTATTCTTCCAATTGAACCAGAAGGACTTGTTTTTTAATGTATTTTCTAATTCAAGGAGGAAAAAAAAAATCAAATTTTGATGTGTAAATTGTTTATTCTTAATATCTTAAGAGTAGATTAGAGTATAATTTAGTTATTTTTAACGAATTTTAAAAGTATTTATCAGTTTGTACATGTTTTCATATCCATATATAATATATGTATTTTTAGAATTCCATTAAATATATATGTTAGTCAGTTTTCAGAGAAATCGTAAGATGATTTCTGTTAAAACTAATATATAGCATAAATTAAATTAGTTTGTACAGAAGGACTCAAAGCCAGACCACCTTTATTACAATACAGTAAGACCTCGCTTAACGCTGTTTCGGTTTAGCGCTCTTTTATTTCAATCCGGGGATTCCCCGAAATTGTGCGCGCGCAGTGCTAGGTTTCCAAATAACATATCCGAAACAATGTAGTTGTGTTTCTTGTTTAGTGCGGTGCTGTGCGGATGCATTTTTATTTTTATACGGACGCCTCGTTTAGCGCTGTTTCGCATTACGCTCTACTTTGATGGAACGTATCCCCCGCGTTAAGCGGGGTCTTACTGTATCTCTAATTATAATTATGATGTAGGCTTTCGAATTCTGATACTCCACTCACATTTCGTATTGAGGATTTTTAACACTATTTAGCCCGCAGATGCAAGTTTCAGAGAAAAATCAGATACAACTTTTTTTATAACAATGCTTATATTACCTTTGTATCTCAGCTTCTAATTAAGATAATTTCATAGGTAAAATATCATTTTAAAAGTCATTTAAATTGAAATTGAAGAGTAATATATTTCAAATCTTTGTCGCCAGAGGACGGTTTGACATTTTAATAATTTAATATCTCCAATTCTGATTATGAGTGAATTACTTACAGGGAGAAGATTGGGAGACCGTAGGCCCAACCAGGTTGCAGATTTGCCACAATCACAATTTTCAAAGGTCCTTTACATGGTGAGCGAACAGGCAGTTTCAAATCATGAAACGTAAAGCGGCGCCTTAGTTGCCACAGAGCAGAAATTTGCTACAGTTAAAATTTTCAAAGCCATTTGCAGTATGAGCGAGGAAGCTGTTGTAAGTTCTAAAATGGAGATAAGGCACCTTCAAGTGGGACATTGCTAAAGTCAGAAATTTCAAAGATCATAACACAATGAGTGAACAGGCTGTTTCAGATATTGAAACGGGAAGAGGGTGCTACCGAGCAGGAATTTACTGAGATTAAATTTTTTAATAAAGCTACTTTCACTATATATCAATAAGCTGTTGTAGGACCTGAAATGGGGAAAAGGTGCCACTGAGCGAGAGTCAGAAAGTCGGATGATTTTTCAAGGATCGTGAAGCAGCTGGTCGCCGTAGGCGGCTAGTTCATAATAAGATAATTACAAAAAATTAAACATTAATTATACATTAAAATCAAAATTTCTAAAGTCTTATTATGATTAAGTTATAAAGTAAAATTTTTTTTAATTAAATAATTGTTATTCTAAAATTCTGTTTATCTGCCCTTTACAACAAAAAACTGGATTTTAATAATTATTTAGTGTTGCTTTATTAAATTTTTCATAGTCAATAAATTCTCATAAAATATTTTTAATTATTGCCCCTCTACGTTATCTAACAGTGTTGCACAACAGTTTTCAAGACATTTTTTTTTTTTTTTTAATTTTTTTTTTTTTTTTTTTTTTTTTATATTCCTCGAGTCTCACAATTTTCTTTATATTAATAAACAACTTTTTACTTTCTTCTATATTCAATAGAAGAAAGTATTGTATTCGTAAAAATTTTCGACTTCGGGTTTTTGATGGATTTACATGTTTTGAGAGCTGTAGAACATGATTTGACCCTTTTTAGAAAATGTCTGTCTGTGTGTGTGACAGAATTTTGTGGTGACTGTATCTCAGGTACTACTGCACAGAATTTCATACAAATTGGTATGTAGTTACACATTGACATAAATTAGTGCCTATCAACTTTCGGTAAAAATTGGGAAAAAAATTGTGTATGTAGGAGCCTCGCTTCCCCTCCTTTGGGTGAAGTTCCCCTCGAGGGGAGTAAATTTTCATGATGGGTATCTTTCAAAAGAGCTCGCCAATACCTTTAAAACGAATGGTTGAACCATCGATCTGCGATAATTTAAAATAAAGTTATAAATTTTTTTTATTTTTAACCAAAAAAAAATTTTTTTAATGTAATATTAAGAATGAATTCCACATTTTTTGGATATTTTGTGTTATACTTCTTCTCTAATATGGAAATTGTCTGCATTATCATGGAAGATAATTTTTTTAAATAATAATTTTAATAAATTATTTTTATTGAGTGAATTTGTATATGAAAATATAAAAGAAAGTCATGTGGTGGCCACAACATACTAGTTTTTCTTGCTTTTGTATAGATAATTTTTTATTATGTTTTAATAAGATAATTATAATTTTTTTCCATGGGAGATTTTTTTTTCCTACAGAGCAGTTTGAGAACCTCCAATATTTCTGAAAATTCTTTGTTCATGTTCTATTAATGTACATAATATTTGTTTTATATTTATATGTTTATTATAAGTTAGATAAAAGTGGAATTTTAAATAAGGACTTTGAAAAAAACACTTGGGTTTTTTCAGGTGGGTTTTATTGGGTCGGATAAAATCAAGCCAACACCAGGCCTATGATTATGGCAACCATTCACTTGTATCTCCCAAATATGACTGTTTACTATTTGGCAAATTGTACCATATAGTCAGTAACTAAACCCATCCGAAAGTAAAATTGCTATGCTAGGAAACTAATTTGACATTTAGTGATTTAGTCTATAACAACCTTGTGTAAAATATTACTCAATGCTGCAAAGCTTTAAAATTACCTTCAAAAAATGACATGTGATATGTCGTTTTATTTTAAAATATAAAGAGATATCAGTTACAATCATTGCAGTATTGAATAATAACAAGCACATTGAATACAGTTTCACTTAACACAAATAAATTTAATGAAATATGTTCAGGAAAAATATAATTGCTGACATCAAATGACTTATCAGCATTTCTTTGTATTTGACTTAAATATATATTAATAATTTTTATCAAAATATAGTGAAAATTGTAAACATTTATAAGAATGTTTCAACTTTACAAAATCTTTTAGATTGTTACAAACAATGGAACAGAAGAAAACTAAAACTGCTAAGATTGAGTGATAAACCCTGATTAAAATCAAATGAATTTAATAGCATAAAAATGAAAAAATATTTATGCAATCAATCTAAACCATTTGTAATAGAGTCAGCGGGTGAAACTATTTGATATGCAAAACCCTCCTAAAACTGCTACATGAATGTAGAATGAAAGGCAATGGCAGACTTAATGATACCATATGGCTATTATTAATAGTACAAGTAGTACTTATCATAAGTGATATTTAGAGGATTCTTAATACATTACAAGGTAAATAAAATATCTGAAATGAGAAATCTCTAAAATACAACAATAATTCAACATGAAGTTCAAGGATAGCATTTTTTTCAAAAACCCTGAATACAGAGGTAGCCCCTGAAAAGTTTCATACCTGTATCACCAAAATAATTTGTGAAAATGTATAAAAAGAAACATAAATATTAATTTGAAATAATAACTCAAACTGCTCATCATTATTTAACGCACAGTTCATATAAATGAAATCTAGATTATAAAAATATTTTCTTTTTAAAACAAATGATTAAATATAGATTAATTACTGTAAAGGTGTATATTACGAAAATATTTCTATATTTAAAATTTTATGAAATAAATTTTTTTACGTCTGTTGAAATACACATGTGTTGCTGAAATTTTCAAGGGATAAAATTGGTACGAAAAAATAACTTAATATAAGTGAGGTATAACATTCTAATACAACGAAAAAAAATCGTAATTCTCATCAGATATTACGATGTTGACAAACAATATGCATTTTACCCATCACGTGACCACTTTCCCCCACAAAACTTTTCTGGGTTAAGTGTGCAAAGCCCGGGCTACCCATTTACCAGCTGTGAACGCCTTGGGCACGCATGGGTAACCCGCAAATGATCACGTGATGCCGTCTGTTAACGGTGTGGGTTAACATGGGCAAGCCCGTGCTCGCCCAGGCTGTGTATCGTGAACTCAACCTTATTCGGGGAAAGGCAGCCATTAGAGTGACTTTTCCTGAAAAAAAAAGGTATCACTTTTTCCCTCCCGCTGATCAATCTATGTCTTATTACTATATCTATGGTTCACGCTCACATGTTAAAAAATGCCGCAAAGTAAACTCAACGGCAGCGCTTTCCCGAGTGCAGTGGCTGCGGTACCCATATAAAAGCCATGAAAACCCACCCCTATTGTTCTCTCCTTTAAAATTTTATCTATTATTTTTTAATGTAAATAAGTTAAAAATATCTAGTCGGTAACAAAAGTCTCCGAACGCTAGCAAAAATTCCTATGTAAAAAAAGTACACTTAATACAGTTTTGTTGAATAAATCCTTGTCTAATCTTGTTCTTAGTCACTCTAAAAACAGGATTCGTCAAGGATTTAATTAACAAAACTGTATTAAGTGTACTTTTTTTACATAGGAATTTTTGCTAGTGTTCGGAGACTTTTGTTACCGACTGTACAATTATCCAATTACGGATGTATTCTTTCATTTTTGATAAATAAGGACTAAAAATAAAATATCAATGATAAATACTTTACTTTCTACAATTTTTCAAACCGTAGAAAAATGCCTTCAAAATAAAGGCTGTTCCCACTCCCAGAAAATGAGGACTTTTGGTCACCTTTCTGGAAACAGTGGAAACCCAAAATAATTCGTTTTAAACGAAAAACTGATAATTAGGCTGGGTTTGCGGTGCCTCGCTTAAGCCTATCGTAAGCGTAAATTCTGTCTTAAGATGTAAAAAATTACAAGTCGTATTGCAGTGTCTCACTATCTTACGACGACTAAGGGAGGCATACTATTGTAACAATCGCAGCTATCGTAGATGACAAGTCGGATCGTACACTCAGCAGCAAAAGTATCCGAGCACTAGCAATAATCCCTGTATAAAAAAAAGTACACTTAATACTGCTTTATTAAATAAATCCTTGTCGAATCATGCTCTTAAACAGACTAAGAACATGACTCAACAAGGATTTATTTAACAAAGCAGTATTAAGTGTACTTTTTTAAGACGGGGATTATTGCTAGTGCTCGGATACTTTTGCTGCGGAGTGTGCGATCCTACTTGTGATCTACGATAGCTGTGATTGTTACAATAGTATGCCTCCCTAACTCCTACATTGGTAGGCTGACGCATTCGCCATTTTCTAGCCCACAAGACCGGCTGACGATTTATTATTGGTGATTTTTTGGCAATAAATTTCACGAATAACTCCAAAAAAGGACACCTCTTGTTTATATTTTCTTCTAATCCAGGAAGAAGGAAAAAGTGGATTATAAATTGCGGATGTAACTCGTGGATACCCGGAGCAGGAGTACAACTTTGTAGCGCAAGATTTCCCTTATTTTCAACTTATTTCATTTTATTTGGATATGATGATAAAGTTATATGCATATATTGATGATTCATTTTATTTTCAAAGTTCTTTGACAAATTTAATATGAATGTACTGTTTTTTTTTAAGTTATTGTTTTTAAATTCTTTTAAAATTAACTTTTAAATAACATTTCTTTTAATGTGAAGGGTTGCAATTTTGAGAATGTTGGCGACGTTATTAAAATTGCCAACTTGTTTGTTTCGTGATGAGAAGCTCTAGCTCACATGATCTGTGTAGAAATTTAAAGTCGATAACAACGCTTATCAGGTAACCTAGCTTTTCTTACCACCAACGTTTTCCCAGATGGGCTAGAAAGGGCGCATTCGAAAGTATTTCCCGGTTAAGACTCCTATATGATAAGAGCTGGCGCAGTGTCCGCCATTTTCTATCCCGTCTGGGAAAGTGTTGGCGGTAGAAAAAGCTAGGTTACCTGATTAGCGTTGTTATCGCTTTTAAACTTCCATACAGATCAAGGGTTACATACAAACGGAACGCTTGCAATTTCGATGACGTAAATTTTCCAAGCTTTTTGCAAATACAGTCGGCAGCAAAAGTAACAGAGCACTAGCGAAAATTCCTATGTAAAAAAAATAAACTTAATGCAGATTTGTTAAATAAACCCTTGTCGAATCCTGTTCGTAGTCAGTCTAAGAACACAATTTGACAAGGATTTATTTAACAAAACAGTGTTAAGTGTGCTTTTTTCACATAGGAATTTTTGCTAGTGCTCGGATACTTTTGCTGCCGACTGCAGTCATACATTTGGAACGCCTGCAAACGGCTTTGCAACTGGAAGTGTTTCATTTGTATGTACCCCCAAGTGAGCTAGAACTTCTTATCACGAAACAAACAAGTTGGCAATTTTAAGAACATCGCCAACATTCTCAAAACTGCAACCCTTCACGTTAAAAGAAATGTAATATTAAAGTTAATTTAAAAAGAATTTAAAACAATAACTTAAAAAAACAGTACATTCATATTAAATTTGTCAAACAACTTTGAAAATAAAATGAAATAATTTGAAAATAAGGGAAATCTTACGCTACAAGGTTGTGCTCTTGCTCCGGGTATTCACGAGTTACATCTGCAATTTATAATCTACTTCTTGCTGGATTAGAAGAAAATATAAACAGGCGGTGCCTTTTTCTGGAGTTATTCGTGCAATTTATTGCAGAAAAACCACCAATAATAAATAGTCAGCCGGTCTTGTGGGATAGAAAATGGCGGATGCGTCAGCCTGTCTATGTATGGTTGAGTTCACGATACACAGCCTGGGTTTGGGCTTGGGTAAGACTCCTATATAGGGAGCTGACGCATCCGCCATTCTTACGTTCAAAGGTTAACATAAGTACATTCTTCTGTGCAGTGTGGATTGCGCGTGATTGTTTTTAAACGTATTTTCAGATAATTGTTTATGTGAAATATGGGTGATTGTGTAGCCGTCAATTGTACAAATTACTCTAATGACAATTTCGATTGTATAAGTTTTCAGTTGATAGAGCAGAATGGAGAAAATGGATTAAAAAGTTGTAGAAGTGGTTCAAAATTCAAGAGCTGAATTTTGCGAAATACTGTTACCTGTTTGATATTAAGGAGCTTTATTTTTAAGATTTAAGTTCTACATTAACATTCTGAAAGGCATTTAAATTACTCATTTACAGATTTAATTTTAAAAAATTGTATTTTTGTAACGATGAAAATAATTATTTGGTTATGAAATTTACTAGGGTTGTTGGCGAATTTTTTGACAGTGTTCGCCAATGTTTACTAATCTTTAAACAATGTCAGACGCGAACTGATTTTTTTCTCCATTTAAATTCTAACAGAATTTTGAATTAAAAAAAAAATACAAGTATAAAATTATGTATTTAAAATCTTAATACTTAATTTACTTAATTGCGATTTTCATTAACAATGATTTGAAAAAAAAAAAAAAAAGAGAGAGAGAATATTGTTTGTTACTATTCTTTGCATCAATGATAGCTGAATTTTGCGATTATTTTATGATTTCAGTTATCTATATTTTTAGAAAATGAAAATAAATGAATTAATATAGTTTTTGACTCTTTAAATAGTAGGCTGTTTGCAATCTAATTTATATACAGATATGTATCGATATATATCTGGATTCAACATTTTGAAAAATGCTAGGTAGCCAGTAAACATTTTTAGCAGCGGTATAGATATAATCTCTTAACCATATGACTTAAACAACTTAACCATATGACTTAATCTCTTAACCATATAACTTAAAAAATTTGTTTTTAAAATACTTAAAATGTTCAATGCCCAATAATAAACAGCATAACGTTAAATATTTTAAGTTATCGACCTACCAGCTGCGGACAGGTTCTATCCTCTAAACTGGTAGATGTGAGGTGCCGGGTTCAATTCCAGGCCGCGCTCGCCGGCCTAGCCATTCGGAGTTTTCTCCGAAACTTGCGTAAATACGGGCATCAAATCAAATTCCAAAATATTTATTTCAAGAAGCTATGATTGACTTTTGTGTGTGGTGCTATTATATGGAATGATATAGACGAAAGTTTTATGATGGCCACAATATGCTAGCTTTTAATTAAGGACGTTTTTTTAAGTTGTATAATGTGAGGGTAAAATATGTGATACTATAAGTGATTAAAAGAAAATAATGACATTTTAAATACCAGCCAATGACAGAAATGTAAAATATTTCAAAAAGTGTAATTTCTTACTATAATAATTTAACTATTATTTATTTATAATGATCACATGTAATAAGAATAAATGACAGAAATTTGTTTTATTAATCGAAAATGAGATTAATTATGTAAATTAATTGTTATTTCAAAGACACTGAGATATATTAAAATTTTGACATATTTTCTCTAATAACATTAAAAAAAAAAAAAAAAAAAAAAAAAAAAAAAAAAAGTGATATGAATATGTAATATTTTAATGGGCCTGCTTATTCTTCATAAATTACTTTTAAACTGTTTAAATTATATCAATGGGGGATGTCTTCATCCCTTCTTTAGTTGTATTATGATTTTCTTTTTTTATTACTTCTTTTACAAACATTTCAAATTTTGTTGAATAAAAGAATAAATAATGTAATTTTCCATTAATCACCGATTAGCATTCTTGTGATTCTTGAACTCTGTTAGAAAAGTTGCTCTAAATACAGGAATGTTACATTTCACTTTCTTAAAGTAATCTCGAAAATTGACCGACAATATTTAAACCAGTCAAATATTTGCTCCGTAAAAGCAATAATGACGCCAAGCGAGTAACACGTTTTAGTTCTGGTTTCGCTGAAGCGTAAAAATGGCCGCCGATGCTCTAGGCTTGGGTACGCACATCCCCCGAAAATGACGTCATAACTTTAACCCGGGTAATCGTTTTCGTGAACGCTTTTGGGTTTACCCACTCAATAACAAACATGGCGGAGTCTGCACCTGCAGATATATTTTTTAGACTTCGTCAACATCACGGAGTAGAAAGAATAGGAGGGGAAAGTCCAATGGTGCCCAGCCTTTGAAAGTGGAAGACGATATTTTTGCAAATATTGAGGGCGCTGTAGTCTACTTTCTCCCGGTTTTCCTTGACAGGAATTTTCGGTTTCCGACTGCTTTTGCTGCAAAATAAACTATTATTATTACTAAAAGATATTTTAATCGACACAATTTTATTGTTTTCTCTTTCAACTTTTTTTTCTTTCTTGCTTATATGTTACGATCTTTTCTTTTCGTTTATTTATCAAACTCCAAGTCCCTTTTTTAATATTTTGCCAAATAGTGTATACTTTTTCCATAAAAATTCAAAATAAAGTTTTTTTTTTTTTTTTTTTCTTGTTGTGTTGGTTTTAAGCATCTGCAACTTTCTTTCATTTTAATTCTTCCTGTATTTGGATTATTATTATTTTAATTCTTGCTGTATTTGACTTAAGGATTTTTTTTCAAACTCTTATATATATATTATATTAATAAATGCTCATACAGTATCGGAATTTTTCGTAATGTGTGAAACTGGATAATAAATCAATAAATATTTTTCAAAATTGTTTAAATTTTCTTTCTTTCATCAAAAATATGTTATCTTAAATTAGATTAAAAAGATTTTTTAATTTATGTCTTTTCTTGTAACATTGAAAGCCATGACAATGAAAGAAATAATAATAATAAAACTTGCGACATTTATTTTAAGATCATTTATATCTTTCTCTCACTTATTTTCTTCATAGAATTTGCTAATGATTTTAAGCTCAATGATAAGTTATTATTATTCAAAAGTGCAGATCACTTGGTAATGCATTTAAAAAAAGAAAGAAAGAAAAGGAAAAGAAAGAAAGAAAAAAAAAATGGGGGAAAAAAAATCGTGAATTAAATTTGATTTTAATCAAATAAAATTTTCAGAGATTACATTTTAAAAATTGCAAAAGAAAATTTTGGAGAGATTCTGCTATCTCGAAGCTAGTAGACCGAAAGTGCGTTCGTCAAGATCGCGCTCGTCAATTTGGCCGATCGGAGTTTTCCGTGGTTTTCTCTGAAACTCGCACAAATACACAGGCTTGGAGACCTTAACCCTCCGTCGGGCGCACCCTGCCTGAGAGGCCCGTTCTGGTTTTTCTTCTCTAAATATCCTACACATGATTTTTAATTCAAAAACACCCATATGGTGACCTTATTAGGAGTGAATAGAAAGTAATAAACGAAAATTTGATGCATAAGTACGAATTTATTGATTGTAGTACAAGTATTTTAACAATATAAAGTATTTACCTGGCCTCTCAGGCTGGGTGCGCCCGATTTTGTTCGTCCTAAGGATGCGCCTGACGTAGGGTCAAAAAGACTTTCACGGAGGGCACATTATTCAGGCCTAGAATCCTCGTGTAATCAATTAACTTCTAAGCCCCCCCCCCTCCACGCACACACACACACACAAAAAAAAAAAAAAAAAAAAAATATATATAATAACTTTCTTTCAGCATATAACGGGTGATGATTAAACAGTTGACAGATTAAAAAAAAAAAAAAAAGTAAGCAAACACCACAAAGTACTAGAGAAAAAAAAAAATGTTTGTACGTTTAAATTATTTTTCTTTCTTTTTTTCTTTTCTATTTTAGATAAAAAATGTATTAAGTACTTATTTATATAAAATAATATATTATATAATGGTAATATACTGTATAATGTAATATATTTAAATAATGTTATTGATAATTATATTTATTTATAAAATGTCAAAATTTTTACCGATTTGACATAATATTACTTTCTTCTATATTTAATAGAAGAAAGTATTGGATTCGTAAAAATTTTCGACCTCGGGTTTTTGATGGATTTACAGGTTTTGAGGGCTGTAGAACACCATTTGACCATTTTTAGAAAATGTCTGTCTGTGCGTGTGTGTGTGTGACAAAATTTTGTGGCAACTGTATCTCAGGAAGTACTGCACAGAATTTCATACAAATTGGTATGTAGTTGCACCTTGACATAAATTAGTGCCTTTCAACTTTGGGTAAAAATTGTCTTACAGGTTCCGTTGCCATCCAGCTTTTTCTAAATTTTTAGCATGATGATATAGGACAAAATTTTGTATAAATGTGCATAAAGAGAATTATTTTTTAGTAATTATGAAATTTACAAGAATTAATTATAATAGAGATAGTCAACTGGTAAAAAAATGTTGTATGTGTAGGAGCCTTGCCACCCCCCCCCCCCCCCTGGGCAGGAAGTCCCCCCTCGAGGGGAGTAAATTTTTATGATGGTTATCTTTCAAAAGAGCTCGCCAATACCTTTAAAACGAATGGTCGAACCATCGATCTGCGATAATTTAAAATAAAGTTATATATATATATATATATATTTTTTTTTAATTGTAATAGTGACAGTAAAATTGACTTTTTATGGATATTTAGTGTTATACTACTTCTCTAGTGTGGGAATCGTCTGCATTATCATGGAAGATAATTTTTTTAAATAATGATTTTAATAAATTATTTTTACTGAGTGAATTTGTATAGGAAAATACTTCCTTCTATATTCAATCGAAGACAGTATTGGATTCGTAAAAATTTTAGAACTCGGGTTTTTGATGGAATTACACGTTTTGAGAGCTGTAGAGCACGACTTGACCATTTTTAGAAAATGTCTGTCTGTCTGTCTGTGTGTGTGTGTGACAAAATTTTGTGGTAACTGTTTCTCAGAAAATACTGCACAGAATTTCATACAAATTGGTATGTAGTTGCACATTGACATAAATTAGTGCCTATCAACTTTTGGTAAAAATTGTCTTACAGGTTGCGTTGCTATCCCGCTTTTTCTAAATTTTTAGCATGGTGATATAGGACAAAATTTTGTATAAATGTGCATAAAGAGAATTATTTTTTAGTAATCATTATCAAATTTATTACACAATTTTATTTATTAATCATTATTTGAAGAATTATTTATAATAGAGATAGTCAACTGGAAAAAAAAATTTTGTATGTGTAGGAGCCTCCCCCCCCCCCCTCGAGGGGAGTAAATTTTCATGATGGGTATCTTTCAAAAGAGCTCGTCAATACCTGCAAAACAAATGGTTGAACCACCGATCTGCTATAATTTAAAATAAAGTTATCGATTTTTTTCATTTTTATTAAAAAAAAAAAAAGTTTTTTTTAAATTGTAATATTGACAATAAAATTGACTTTTTTTTTTTGGATATTTAGTGTTATACTACTTCTATAGTATGGAAATCGTCTGCACTATCATGGAAGATAATTTTTTTTAAATAATAATTTTAATAAATTATTTTTACTGAGTGAATTTGTATAGGAAAATATAGAATAAAGTCATGTGGTGGCCACAACATACTAGTTTTAAGATAGTTTAGAAAATTAAGTGGTAAAATTAGATATTGGCAGATATCCTGGCATATATATGTGGTGGAACACAAAATTGGCGATAATGCAAAATCGCAGATTTAAAGAAATAGTCCTGCCGTACGAAAAAGCATTTTCCTGTAATTTATTAAACAAAAATAAATTTAATTATATCTATATATAATTTTTAAAAATTTCGTTCAGTAACGTACATCAGGATTTTTTCGTTACTATAATCGCAATTAAAAAAAAATGGTATTATACATACCTTTTGGAACACGAGAAATGCCGGGTTCGAACCCAAGTCGCATTAGTCATTTCAATCGTTTTTAATTTTTAATTGTTTTCACCAAATCTTACATGGATATAGGCTGGGCGTTCTTGGTTTCTTAGAAAGATCTCGACAGAGGATATTCTCCCCACGCCTATCTCCTTCGTGTAGGCAATCTAGCTTAACCAGCACACCACTCCTCTATATATTTTAAAAATCTTAATAGAATTAATACACAGATACAAAGTTATAATATAAATCAAAATATTTAATATTTGAAACGATAATTAAATCAATTAAATCACGTAGATTGAATTAGACCTGAAGAAATCCACTTTCAACACTCGCCACATGGCGACTTAAAAATTGATAAAATCGCCATTCCCCTCTTCCCAACTTTCATAAGTATGAATTTCCTTAATCGATTATGTGGTCGAGAGGTTCAGCTCTCAAAGCTGGAAAACAGGAAGTGCCGCGTTCATCGCAGGTTGCGCTCATTAGCCAAGCCGTTCAAAGTTTTCTATGGTTTTCCCCGAAAGTAGCGTAAATACGCATTAGTACACCTTAAAAAGATCCCCACAGAAGTCTTCCCTAGTAACTATAGAAAAATACGAATGGTTTCGTCGACTAACGTAACCTGTACTCAAACCCGGCACTTCCCTGTCTACCAGCTCTGAGCGCAGAACCGCTCGGCCACTGTTAATAAGGTGGTGGTGGTGTGAAGGTTAAGGCCAATAGACTGGACGAGGGCCTGGGTGGTGTGCCCTATGAGGGGTGTCTTTTTTAGGGTACTAGTCCGTATTTATTCAAGTTTGGGCAAAAACCACGGAAAACTCCGAGCAGCTAAATTGACGAGTGCGACCTGGCATCAAGCTCGGCGCTTCACATCTACCAGTTTTGGACGCAGAAACATTCGGCCACTGCTTAATAAGATGGTGGTGTTACTGTGTGAAGGTTAAGGCCAATTGACTACACGAGGGTCCTGGGTCTTGGTGGTGTGCCCTCTGTGGTGGTCTTTCTAAGGTGGTGCCAGTCTGTATTTACGTGTGTTTCGGCGAAAATCACGGAAAACTCTGAGCAGCTAGGTTGACGAGCGCAACCTGGTATCGAACCAGGCACTTCCCGGCTATCAGCTTTGAACGCCAAACTGTTCGCCCACTGTTTAATAAGGTGATGGTGGGGGTGGTGATGTAAAAGTTAAGGCTGATTGACTACCCGAGGATCCTAGGGCTGGGTAGTCTGCCCGCCGTTTTGGTCATTCTTAGGAGTCAAAGCCCATATTTACTCGAGTTTTGGGGGAAAAAAAACACCGAAAACTCTAAACGACTAGGTCAGCGAGCGCGACCTGGCAACGAACCCAGCACTTCCCGTCTACCAGATTTTAATGAGAACCTCTCGGCCGATGACGGGGTTTTTAATAAAGATAATTAACGTTTTTAATAAAGATAACTAACTTACCGAGACATATGTAAATTAAAATAGTTTAAAAAAATTTTAACATTAAAAAACTATTGATAATTCAGTCAGATATTTACATATAGCACATTCGTTAAAGATGAATGAGTTTTAAAATAAAAATAATACATAGTTTAAAAAAATCATATTATCCTATATAGTAAAAAGAGGTGAGGATGAATTTCCCTGTAATTTGTTGAAATGAAAATAAATTTAAATATATCTCCACACAATTTCTAAAATTCCTCAAATAACAGAAATTATCATAAAATTTTTACTTATATTTACGTTTAAAAAAACTAGTCTGTTTTGGCCACCACATGACTTTCTTCTATATTTTCTTATACAAATTCTTATACAAATATATCTCCATACAATTTCTAAAATACCTCAAGTCACAGAAACTATCATAATTTTTTTTTTTTTTTTTTTTTTTTTTAATATTTAAATACATATATATTATATTACCTTAAAAAAATTAATAAGTTCGTTAATTTTCTGTATTATAAATAAATCAAAATAATTCTTATTAAATTTAAAAGTTTGAAAAATAAATGGATAAAGTACAACAGATTTTATTTAATTATTTATAAATAATTTTCTTTTCTTTCTTTCTTTATTAATAATTTTCGTCTATTTATTTATTTTTTCTTTCTTTCCTTAATTTTTAATATTCCTTATTAATGACATTTTTTACTTTGTATCACAGATTATTTGTACAGTACTGAAAAATTTTAAATGTCTTTTATTCTGATTTTAATCAATACGATCTCGTATTTTGTATAACCTCTTACAAAGTAATGAAAAGTCCCACCGTTATAAAAAAAAATATATGTTATTAGGAAGACCTTATATAGCATTATTTCTGTTTACTTGATTTTGTTAAAGTTAAAACTTTCCATAAAAAAATTAAATTAAATGCCGTTTTTTGCCATTGAAAATCATTACGGGAGCTTTCGGAAAGGGAGGTCCTCGACTGTGGCGCCATCTGTTGTGGTCAGATAAAAAAAAGCCAGATTTGGAACCCTCTTTCGCATCCTCTTCTATTAATCCGTGGTCAACATTTTGTGTGTTCATTGAATGACAATGGGCGGGTTCAGGCTCTCGACCGATCCAGGATCGATCCAATTGGTCGTGGAACAATGCCTCCAATCTCATCGACCGGTCTGGATCAAAGTCGTCCAGTGTAATGTGTTCAATGGACCGGTCGTGGATCAAATCGCCCAAGAAAATTTTCCGAGTCATTTGATCCATTTAGAAATCCATTGCTGTGATTGGATATTGGTTATTGCTCTGGTTACGCCATCTATCGTTTCTTACAAACGCGAATATGCATACAAGCAAATTTTATGGTAAATAACTGTATAATTGTTTTAGAATTATAAATATATGCATGCAATGGATTGAAATATACAATAATGCAAATTAAAATTCATCGAATATTATTTAAATTTAATAAAATAGAATTTTAAAATACTCTCTGCTAACATTCTTTTTAATTTTGAGTTCAACAAAATATTTTAAATTTGTGTGTGAACTACTTTGGGAATTTATCGATCAGTTAATTTTTATGAAACATTTTTATGTTTGAATACTAAATATTTGCATTAAATTTCAACATTCAAACATAAAAATAATTAACAATATTTAAAAATCAACATTTAATTTGTATTTAAATAAAAATATTATTAATAAAAAATCATAAATATATTAAATATTTAAAATATTATTGATTGAAATCAGAATTAATCGAATTTAACAAACCAATTTATTGAAGATTTGAAACAAATGAATGATAATTTAAAATGTTATAAAAAATCTCTTTTTTTTTTTTTTTTTTAAATCACTGATTTAAATTTAAATTTTATAATTTTTTGCAATGTGTAATAGTTTTATATTTCTTACCTTTGATCATAATAAAACTTGAACCTACTTCTTATTTACATCGAATATTTGAATGCTAAATATTTGTTTTAAATTTCAGCATTACAACTTAAAAATATTTAACAAAAATTAGCTTGATAATAAATCCACAAAATAAAACTTAAAATTGTTTACAGTATATCATTAAAATACAATAATGCATAATTGAGGGAAATAATAATAATAAAAAATTTTGCTGGAAAAATTTCTAAAATTAAAATTTTACTGTTATTATTTTTTTATTTAAATAATTTTCAAAAAAGAATTATATTATTAATATTATCGTATTTCAGTGCATATGTACCCAACTATGCAGAATACGAAAAAAAAATTGTTATGCATCTATCTTTTTTTTTATTATTCATAGTTAAATTACATTTTTAATTAATGAATTAAATTTTTCTTTAATTAATTTAACTTTATAATATTCTATAGCTAATTTCAAACTAAGCCTAAAGATGGCAGCACTGATTTTGATCCAATAAAAGGATCGGAATCGTCCAGCCTCTGCTTTCGACCGGTCGTGTATCAAATGACTCAGGGCCCAGTTGAATTGGTCGAAGTGTTCCAGAGGCTGGACTCACCCAATGGATTTTTTTTTACTTTCAAACAGCTTAAAAAAAATAAATTGCTTTTCAATAAAAGAAATAGATAATTCAGTGGAGACATTTCATTCAACTTAACAAGAAACAAAAGCGTGGGAAGCAGAAGCATCGTCTGTTATTTTTTTTTTTATCGTATTATTTTCAGAGAATTTGTAAAGTGTTTGAATGGTTAAGTTACATTTTCCGGTTTATGTTGGTATTTATACAGGTTTCTTTTCTGTATTTTACATTAAATTAAACTTGTTAATTTCAAATGTACTAGCATGACTTCATAGTTGTTTTTAGATTTCACAGATTCATGTTCTGTATCGCAAATGTGTTTATGTTCAAGGTTTTTAATCTAATCCTTGTGCATTTACACATTTCCTATTAAGTTTTCTTTTGTTTTTATTGGTTATTCATTTGCCATGCAAGTGATTTGTGAATGAATAGTAAATTGTTTGATGAGGTTTAATAATTTGAGTGTCATTTGATATTCAGTTTTTCTTTCTTTTTTTTTAAGGTAGTAATTTCCAGGTATTTTACCTTTTGAGTCACAATCGCCCATGTATGCTAATTTAGTTTTATATAATGCAACCGTTTTAAAGATATAATAGTTTGCAGTAAAATGAAATGCTAAATAATTTACAACATTTATTGTATGAAATGCTAAAAATTGTTACAAAATATGAATATAATTCAAGTCATTAATAATAATGTAAATCATCATTTAAAAACTGTGTGTAGTGATGGGAGGGAGGCGAATTACTTTGGAACAATGTTTCATAACAGCTGTGTTGTGAAATGAAGAAATCTAAAATTAATCTCAAAGAAATTGGTGATTTATGCTTTGTGTTTTCATACCTTGTTTTTACCATATTTATAGCATTATAAAATTTTGCAAATTAAACTAGAGTATAATTATATCTTATAATGCAAACTTGATCATCCATTTAAAAAAAATTGCTTCTTCAAACAGGATTCTCATTCGATTTCAAAAATAAAATTCCCTGATCTTTTTAGATTTCCCAGGTCTTTTTTTTTTTTTTTTTTTTTTTTTTTTTTTTAAATAAAATTCCAGGTTACAAAATTTGGTTTATGACAAAAAAAAAAAAAAAAAGTGGCTCGCAACATAAAAGATAAGGCATTTTAAATTGCAGGTTCAAAGATCATTTTCCAGAATTATATCAATATTTCCCCAGGTTTTTGAGCAATATTTGAAAATTTCCCTAACTTTTTTCACTAGCTTCAAATTCTTCCTGACCCATGGGAACCCTGTTTAAATTCTAAAAAAATAAATAGTAGCATTTATAAAATTTAAAATGTACTGTGAAGTCATGCTAGTAGAACTGCAATTAACGAGTTTACGTTAATACAAAAAAGGAAAAAAGATGTATAAATTTTAACATGAATCAAAAAATGTGATTTCTCATTTTTCTGCTTAAACACTTTACAATACAAAATACTAATTTAAACTAAAGAAAAGTAAATATTTCTTCTAATGATTATATAAAAAATATTGAGCAAAATTGCGCTAAAGAAATGGAACAGTGTCAATATAAAGTAAAGACATCAGTGTTCATCACCCCAGTGGCAGAAACACGGCAACATAGTCGCGGACACAGAAAAGCAGCTTGCAGACAGTTTTTGTCTGCACTAATGAAAAAAAAATTCCCACAACTTTCGGACAGTCTTTGTCTGCAGTCATAAAAAATTGTCTGCAATTTATGGGCATTTTTCGCCCACGACGATGCATTACCGATGTATGACGTCTTAGACTCTCTCTGGTAGTGTAAGCCATTTTCACCCCTCATTACACGCAAATTTTGCAGACAGATTACGAAATTTTAAAAGCCTGTCGCTAGCTACAAAACTTTCTGCCACTGGGTTTATCACCTTCACAAAAGACATATTAAAATAACTGTTAATTAACATGTTATAACATCTATGAATTTCAATCTGCTTGAGTTAGATTCTCCGGTTCTAAGGAATTCTATGCAGGTGGATTCAAATTCATAGATGTTATTAAACGTTTATTTTAACATGTCTTTTGTGAGGGTGACGAACACTGGTGTCTTAACCTTACAACCCCTTGACGAAATTCGAAAGCAAAGTAGCTTGGACGTTTCTCATCAAGATCTTTAATTACACAATTGTGATAGCTATTTTAATCCATCACCAAAATGACAAAAATTTAAAAGCTGCCACTAGAGTCCTGCATCAGGTCAGGCTGGATGATCATTTTTTCCGTCGGGTCGGGTTTGTTGAATTTTTTTTCTTGCAGCTCGGGTTTAGTTTTCAACGAGTCGGGTCGACTTGAGAACATCATTCAAATTTTTTTTTTTTTCAATTATAAGCATAAATTTGTAGACATAATTAAGAACTGATTTAAACATACTATATATACTAAATATGTGTCGGAGATTCGTATTTGTATCCGCATGATCCAAAATTCGTATCTGGATCCGCATAAGGAAGAAAAAAATATCCATACTTGTTTTTGTTTCTTGAAAGAATCTAATACATACTTTTTGTAGAAATTGTATGAAAATTTAAGTATTATAAATCTTTTTTGACTATTGTTAATATATAAATAAAAGAAATGCAGTATAACCTCGCTTTTACGTTCTGAAAATTGAAAAGGTTCTTCAATTTAAATTTTTTAGGACTGAGGGCCTATTAGTCTCAATCTGGGATTTTTGCGTTGTCGATTTCGATAGTTGGACATTTGTCGAAATCTAAAATTTATCGAAAATATAATTGAATAATTTGAAAGCGATGCTATAATTTGAAAAAAGAAAAAAAAAAAAAAAAACTAATAGGCCTCCGTCCTAAACTAAATTCTGCTTTTGCCAGAGTTTCATCAAAATCTTTTTTTTCTATTATTATTATTGAAAGAAAAAGAAAAGAAAATTAATAATAATCAGTATCGTTACAAGCGATATCGAAAAAGTTTTTTTTTTAATAATTTTGAATTAGGAAATAAAAAGTGCGTGTGAAATAATATGAAATAAAAATAAGTAAAAAAATGAATTTAATGTTTTTGTTTTTCGGGGGCTGCTCATGCATATATAAAATGCGTATTAAAACGAGTCGAAGAAGGAAGCGAAATAAGTATTGAGTTATATTACGCTATATTAGACCTATCGTCCAGGGCTAGTAGGCATTTTCGTTGAAAGAAATAGTTTGTTCGTTCGGTGCAACTTGCACATTAGTCCCTTGAGGTACAAC
Organism: Salticus scenicus; assembly: GCA_963930645.1. Classification (NCBI taxonomy): domain Eukaryota; kingdom Metazoa; phylum Arthropoda; class Arachnida; order Araneae; family Salticidae; genus Salticus; species Salticus scenicus. Next base: position 226,765,656 of record OZ005657.1, read on the forward strand.
TTTCACATTAGTCCCTTGAGGTACAACTTTCACTTTAGTCCCGTCAGGTACAACTGGCACATTAGTCCCCTTTAAATATAGTGACCAGCGAAGCTGGCAAAGCATTCGTTGATTCACTACCTCAATTGATTTTTTTTTTAGATACTTTCATTTTCAATGAACTTCAATCCTCGCTTTTATGTAAACAAAATTGTGATTTTTCCTCCATTTATACTTGTAAATACAGCAAATATAGAGAGATATTTGTTGTGGTTTAATTAAAAAAAATAAAATAAAATAAAGAAAAATGTAAAATAAGGACATTTAGGAAACGGATTCCATAAAGGCAGATAACATTCTCTATTATCTTCTCTAGAACAAATAAACAATGCACCGAAATTGCAACTGGAAGAAGCTTATTTGCTGATCGTGTGAATTGAAAGTGATCGTAGGAAAGCAGATATTTAATTGCGAATCATATTCATGCTACTGCTACCCAAATTATTGTAGTAAAGTAAATATTCAGATCGAACGAAAGCAATAAATGAAGATACATATTTTGTTTTTCTTTCTTTCTTTCTGAAGCCCAGTCAGTAGAGTACCGAGCTCGTAATTGGAAGATTGCGGGTTCGGTACTCGAGCCGGTCAAAGACTGTCGTGAACACTGATGATGGCTGGTGCACGTAAAATCTGTCGTGGCTGCAATTTCCTCCATGTTCCCATAAAAAATTATACCTCTGGGGGTCAGCAAAGTGGGAGAGCCATCCCTTCCGTGGAGGATGAAAATTGTGATGGCATGTCTCCGTACCACCTCTAGGGATGAGTCCCAAACCGTCGCCAAATGTGCAGCACTAGTGCGACGTAACACAACCAACCAATTTTATTTCTTTTCTTTTTTTTAGAATAAAAGCATTAAAAAAACAATAAACTACTAACATTTAACTTGAAGCATAATTTTGAACTCTTGAAATTCACAACTCGCATAAATGGTTAAAAATTATTATTAATCCGTTTTTCAGAATTTTAAATTTTTAACTTAATACAATTAGTAATAACATTTTAAATTTTTTTTAAAACGTGTGGCAGTGAAAATTTACCGTATTTTATAATTTTAAAAAGATTTACAGGATTTTTAGATGAATTAGTAATGTTAATTCAGTTTTCGGGTTTTGGGTCGGGTACGGGGTGCAAAAAAACTTTATTGCGGGTTCGGGTCGGTTTTCGGGTTGATGAAAAAAATTTGTCGGGTTTCGGATTAATGAAAAATTTTTTGTCGGGTTCTAGCCGGCAGGGAGCTCCTATGCTAAAGCTATACCACAGAAATTTTAAGAAATGAATATATACTACCTGTCACTTATTAAAATCACATTTGTTCTGAGCCAAAGTGATTTTCTTAAGCAGCTTATTTTTATATTCAGTGAATGTTCTTGAACACAAGAAATTTTTTTTTAATGCAGGTCATTCGGAAAGTCATAATTAAGGCAAATGATTTTATAAATAAGATGTGTTTGGGAATAAGGCCTATTGACTGCACAAGGTCCTAGGCCTGAGAGGGAGGGCATTACATGGATGTCTTTTTAAGGGATCCTAGTCCGTATTTATGCAAATTTTGGAGAAAACCATGAAAAACTTAGAACGACTAGGCCGACCTGGGTTCGAACCCGGTACCTCATGTCTACCAGCTTTGAGTGCAGGATAATTTTAACTATTCATATTTACATTATTCATCTATATACATAAATATATATTTCATAATTATTACCTAGTATTAGTTTATTCGAATTTTAAAAGCATTTTAGCAATGATTTTGTTTTTCTTATTATATTAACATACTTGAACAAATTCTTCTACAAAAACATTTCTAAGTGGAGAGATTCTTCTCTCTGGTAGACAAGAAGTGCCACGTTCAATTCCAGGTTACACTCATTGACCTTGCCAAGCTCATACATATATCTTAACTGAGTTCATTAAGCAAGTTTAATCAATATCTCCAATTCTGATTATGAATGAATTACTTACAGGGAGAAGATTGGGAGACCGTAGGCCCAACCAGGTTGCAGATTTGCCACAATCACAATTTTCAAAGGTCCTTTACATGGTAAGCGAACAGGTTGTTTCAAATCATGAAACGTAAAGTGGCGCCTTAGTTTCCACAGAGCGGAAATTTGCTATAGTTAAAATTTTCAAAGCTATTTGCAGTGTGAGCGAGGAAGCTGTTGTAAGTTCTAAAATGGAGATAAGGCACCTTCAAGCGGGACATTGCTAAAGTCAGAAATTTCAAAGATCATAACACGATGAGCGAACAGGCTGATTCAGATATTGAAAAGGGAAGAGGGTGCCACAGGCACTACCGAGCAGGAATTTACTGAGATTAAATTTTTTAATAAAGCTATTTTCACTATATATCAATAAGCTGTTGTAGGACCTGAATTGGGGAAAAGGTGCCACTGAGCGGGAGTCGGAAAGTCGGATGATTTTTCAAGGATCGTGAACCAGCTGGTCGCCGTAGGCGGCTAGTTCATAATAAGATAATTACAAAAAATTAAACATTAATTATAGATTAAAATCAAAATTTCTAAAGTCTTATTATGATTAAGTTATAAAGATTTTTTTTAAATTAAATAATTGTTCTTTAAATATTCTAAAATTCCGTTTATCTGCCCTTTACAACAAAAAACTGGATTTTAATAATTATTTAGTGTTGCTTTATTAAATTTTTCATAGTCAATAAATTCTCATAAAATATTTTTTATTATTGCCCCTCTACGTTACTTAACAGTGTTGCACAACAGTTTTCAGACGTTTTTTTTTTTTAAATTAATTTTTTTTTTATATATATATATATATATATATATTCCTCGAGTCTCACAATTTTCTTTATATTAACAAACAACTTTTTACTTTCTTCTATATTCAATAGAAGAAAGTATTGGATTCGTAAAAACTTTCAACTTTGGGTTTTTGATGGATTTACATGTTTTGAGAGCTGTAGAACATGATTTGACCCTTTTTAGAAAATGTCTGTCTGTGTGTGTGTGACAGAATTTTGTGGTGACTGTATCTCAGGTACTACTGCACAGAATTTCATACAAATTGGTATGTAGTTACACATTGACATAATTAGTGCCTATCAACTTTCGGTAAAAATTGGAAAAAAAAATTGTGTATGTAGGAGCCTCGCTTCCCCTCCTGTGGGTGAAGTTCCCCTCGAGGGGAGTAAATTTTCATGATGGGTATCTTTCAAAAGAGCTCGCCAATACCTTTAAAACGAATGGTTGAACCATCGATCTGCGATAATTTAAAATAAAGTTATAATTTTTTTTTTATTTTTAACCAAAAAATTTTTTTTATGTAATATTGAGAATAAATTCCACATTTTTTGGATATTTTGTGTTATACTTCTTCTCTAATATGGAAATCGTCTGCATTATCATGGAAGATAATTTTTTTAAATAATAATTTTAATAAATTATTTTTATTGAGTGAATTTGCATATGAAAATATAGAAGAAAGTCATGTGGTGGCCACAACATACTAGTTTTTCTTGCTTTTGTATAGATAATTTTTTATTATGTTTTAATAAGATAATTATAATTTTTTTCCATGGGAGATTTTTTTTTCCTACAGAGCAGTTTGAGAACCTCCAATATTTCTGAAAATTCTTTGTTCATGTTCTATTAATGTACATAATATTTGTTTTATATTTATATGTTTATTATAAGTTAGATAAAAGTGGAATTTTAAATAAGGACTTTGAAAAAAACACTTGGGTTTTTTCAGGTGGGTTTTATTGGGTCGGATAAAATCAAGCCAACCCTGCCTTCTTTCTACTAAAGTGAAAATGACTTTCTTTATCGAGAGGTTACCATACAATTAAGCATAAATACATTAGCACAACACACTATACACCAGGCCTATGATTATGGCAACCATTCACTTGTATCTCCCAAATATGACTGTTTACTATTTGGCAAATTGTACCATATAGTCAGTAACTAAACACATCCCAAAGTAAAATTGCTATGCTAGGAAACAAATTTGACAGTTAGTGGTTTAGTCTATAACAACCTTGTGTAAAATATTACTCAATTCTGCAAAGCTTTAAAATTACCTTCAAAAAATGACATATGATATGTCGATTTATTTTAAAATATAAAGAGATATCATTTACAATCATTGCAGTATTGAATAATAACAAGCACATTGAATACAGTTTCACTTAACACAAATAAATTTAATGAAATATGTTCAGGAAAAATATAATTGCTGACATCAAATGACTTATTAGCATTTCTTTGTATTTGACTTAAATATATATTAATACTTTTTATCAAAATATAGTGAAAATTGTAAACATTTATAAGTATGTTTCAACTTTACAAAATCTTTTAGATTAGTACAAACAATGGAACTGAAGAAAACTAAAACTGCTAAGATTGAGTGATAAACCCTGATTAAAATCAAATGAATTTAATAGTATAAAAATGAAGAAATATTTATGCACTCAATCTAAATCATTTGTAATAGAGTCAGCGGGTGAAACTATTTGATATGCAAAACCCTCCTAAAACTGCTACATGAATGTTGAATGAAAGGCAATGGCAGACTTAATGATATCATATGGCTATTATTAATAGTACAAGTAGTACTTATCATAAGTGATATTTAGAGGATTCTTAATACATTACAAGGTAAATGAAATATCCGAAATGAGAAATCTCTAAAATATAACAATAATTCAACATGAAGTTCAAGGATAGCAATTTTTTCAAAAACCCTGAATACAGGGGTAGCCCCTGAAAAGTTTCATACCTGTATCATCAAAATAATTTGTGAAAATGTATAAAAAGAAACATAAATATTAATTTGAAATAATAACTCAAACTGCTCATCATTATTTAACGCACAGTTCATATAAATGAAATCTAGATTATAAAAATATTTTCTTTTTAAAACAAATGATTAAATATAGATTAATTACTGTAAAAGTGTATATTATGAAAATATTCCTATATTTAAAATTTTATGAAATAAATTTTTCTACGTCTGTTGAAATTCACATGTGTTGCTGAAATTTTCAAGGGATAAAATTGGTAAGAAAAAATAACTTAATATAAGTGAGGTATAACATTCTAATACAACGAATAAAAATCGTAATTGTCATCAGATATTACGATGTTGACAAAAAACATGCATTTTACCCATCACGTGACCACTTTCCCCAAAAAATTTTTCTGGGTAAGTGTGCAGAGCCCGGGCTACCCATTCACCAGCTGTGAACGCCTTGGGCACGCATGGGTACCCGCAAATGATCACGTGATGCCGTCTGTGAACGGTGTGGGTTAAACATGGGCAGCCCGTGCACGCCCAGGCTGTGTATCGTGAACTCAACCTAGGAGTTCTATTCCCGGTCACTTTCCGAGTTGGGAAATGACGTCACGCGGGAAGTTCGGGAAATGACCGGGTTATTAAGTAAACTTCCGAACACATTTCATCTTCCCGGGAAACAAAAATATAAACAAACATGGCGGAGCATAGAAGGAACAAAAGCAAGCGTGTTATGGAAATTTTAAATGTTTACTTACAAATGCAGGCGGTCGAATCATCAGATTCTGAAGATGATTCAGTTTTACAATTACCACTGATTGAGCTGGAGGAAGCAAGATCAAAACCAAGGGTTTGCAATTTTGCAGAAAATATCGTGACGTCTATGTCCGACTTCGAATTTCGAAGAAATTTTCGACGAAGTAGATCGTCGGTGGAGAAAATTGAAGAAATGGTATGATGGTAATATTGTTGGCATAAATACTTAACCATATTTTCAATGAAAAAAAAAAGTTATATAAGTAATATGCGTATAGAATATTTAAAAATTGGCTAATTTTTATTGTCTCAGGGTAGCCACTGGTCTTAGAATTCGGGCAAATTTTATGGCTAGATTTAAAAGCTGATTATTGTAAATTGTTAAATTATTCGCTAACTTTGAGATTTTATTGGTAATAAACAGGATGAGTCCAGGAAAATGGTCAGGAATTTTCAAAAAATTTTGATGCTAACCACCCTGAGTACTCAAAATTAAGTTCGCACATTAAAAATAAAAAAAAAGATTATATTTTTTAAATTTCGATTACATATTATTAGAGTGAATCTAGTAAAATTTAAAGGCATAACTATGACAGTGTCAATTATTTTTAAATTATACACAGACCAATAAACTGACTTGTAATCTATAAACAGCACAACATTAATTTTGCAATTTTAGGATTCTTCATATTTGAAAATGTGTATAGAAACCTCTGAAAACAAAGACTGAAAATTTTCTTTGAATACCATTGTTCTTTAACTTTTAATGTGATAGAAAGTTATCTGCATGGATTTTAATAATAAAAAATGAATTTAAAAAAAAAGTATATTTTGTATTTAATTATTATATCTAAAATTGAGAGAACTGATATTAGTAAGGTATTCTACTTCTATACTTATCTGGAGAGAAATTTGATAAATTGTCTATAAAAGCTAATATAGAGTGTGATTTTTCCCGAATCAGAAAGTTAGGTTTTGCAAAATAATGCATTTAAATAAGTTATTAAATAATCTTTAAAATTAAAGAAATATTTTCTGTTTTGTTTCTATTTCATCTATCTGTTTCCACTCAAGTGTGCCATTATAATATAATTTTCATATTCGTAGGTAATGCAGGATCCTCTAATTAGAAATAGTCAACAAACAGTTAGGTCTGTTGCTGTCCACAAACAGATATTGATGACATTGTGGATCTTAGGCACTCCAGAGTCTTACAGGTTTATATATATTTTTTACTTTTTATAAATAAGTTAAATATTTTATTATATTATTGATAATTCATTTCAAGAGTATTCTTAAACAGTGCTGCAGTTGTATGCATCAATTGTTAGGTGGGGCAGCTAGGTTCGGAAACTGCATAAATGGAAGTCTTCCTCACAAGTTTAATATAATTTCAGGGATGAAAACTCAGGGGCTATATTCAAATTCAGAGTTTATGAAATTTTTGCTGTCGCTAAACTTTATGTTAAATTATCTTGTTTTTGTAGAAAATTCTTATTTTGAATGTTTACTTTGTTTTATAATGTATTAAGAACTTCCTAAATATCACTTTTCATAATTATAAGGAAATATATTTAATAATAGTCAAATAATGTATTATTAATAAGACTTCCCTCCACTATTCATTCTGCATGTAAATAGCAGTTTTTCGGAGTTTTGGATGCTATGTAGTTTCATCCCTGTTAATTTAATGTACATATATATATATATATATTTGCATCACCATTTTATTAATTAATTATTTTAAACTTTTCTACAATAAATCTGTGGCTGGAAGATTCGGAGTTGCTGAATCCACTTTGTGGGATTGCTGCTGCAAAATGGGACTACTATTGCAAGGCTATCGGTGAATGTGATTCGATGGCCTTCAATAGCAGTAGAAGCTGGATTTTATTCCATTGCATCATTTCCTGGAGTAATTGGGTGTGTCGATGGAACGCACATATACATAAAGGCTCCACAAAGACACCAGGAAGTGTATGTGAATAGGAAGGGGCGGCATTCCATTGTTTTGCAAGGAATAGTAAATAACAGGTAAGTTAATTTTAAACCCTAATAACTAATTGAGAACTAAAGGGAATTTTTATTTTCAAATACTGTTTTTTAAAAGCTGTCTAATTAGTATTTTTGCCGAATTATAAAGAAATTTTAAATGATTGTTATTGTATATCTAGTGTGTATATTTTTCTTTTGTTTTATTGTAGTGTTTAATATAATCTGCTATATTTGCATATGCATTTATAAACATTTTTTTCCCTCAAAGGTTGGAATTTATCGATTGTTATGTCGGAGAGGTTGGGTCTGTCCATGATGCCAAAGTATTTAGATTATCTGGAATAGGGCAGCAGTTGGGTAACCTTATCCCTAATGAATATCATTTATTAGGTGATAAAGCTAAAGCTTACCCACTGTTAGTCAATTTAATGACACCATTCCGAGATAATGGGCATCTGACATCCCAACAAATTCGATTTAACGTCAAGTTATCTAAAACGAGATGCACGGTAGAAAGAGCATTTGGCCTCTTAAAGGGAAAGTTTAGACGTCTAAAAGATTTAGACATGACAAGAACTGATCTTATTCCAACGGTAATCATGTCTTGCTGTGTTCTGCACAATATTAGTCGAAGTGATGCATTTGAAGACGATATAGAAGAAAACAACTCTTCTGATGATTCAGATGAAGATAGCCTGAACAGCATACCTCTTAGTCGCAGCAATGTAGCTGGTAACAAGAGGCATTTAATTTTACAGAATATGTAAAGTATAATAAAGGCAAAAAAGCACGGTGAAGGTTCCTGATGACATAAAAACACTTCTTATCACAGAAGTAATTATGCATTTGGGATTTCTTTCCCATGGCGAATTGCCTTCACTGCTGCTAATGCCTCGTAAGTATAAATTTTACTTTTTCAATAATAATTTAAGGGTGTTAGGGATGTAGATAACTTAGAAATCAGAAAGGTTATTGATCTCTGAGAATTAAAAGAAAACTTACTTTTCCTTAAAAAAAAAAATTGCTATGAAATGCTATGTCTTTCTTGCTTTCGTAACAAGTAGCACTTAATCTCTTACCTTGTGTTCAACTAGTATAGAGAACCCACTAGCAATGACACGATTTGGTGTGTTGATACGTTTTACTAGTAACAATTTTGTCTCGCAACTTTTATTTTTTGTTACTTTCAGAACATATGTAAGTAAAGTATTATAATCATGTTCAGGGGTGTAACATGAAAATTTGAATGGGAGGGGAGTCCCGATCAGGGTTGCTACACAAATCAGGAGAAAAAATTCCCTGTCCCTTTTAGAAGTAAAATAGATGATACGCAATCACGCAGCATTAGAATTTAACATGTTTAGAAGTAAATTGAACATATTTAGGGTACATTAATTTTATTAACTTACTATAGTTGGGGGAAAAAACGTAATTAATACATTATAAAGCACTAAAATTTTTAAAAATATTTGATTATGAAAAATTTTCTTGTGTTTAAAAAAAAAAATTTCAAAATTCTCTGTTTTTGCAATAAATCCATGAGTTTACCCTGTTTTTTAATAGATTTTCAAATTCCCTGAGTTTTCCAAGTGCCGTAGCAACCCTGCCGATGTTTGGCGCCCTTTCATATTCCTCACCTAAAAATGCCACCCGCATACTTTTAGGGGTGTTGCCATATCGGAGATTGAGGGCGCAGGCCCTCTTATCGGTTAATATGTGACACCTCCACCTACCACCCCTTTGGGGGTTAATAGATCGGTTAAAGTATTTTGCAGAAATATATATATATTCTCGTATGATGCTAAACAAAAGTATTGGTTTTAGTCAAAGTTGAACACTTGAAAAATATTTTTTCCCCTTTGTCAATAAGTTTAAAAGATATTCCATTATAATTGGGGTAAAACATAAAACTTTCAGAATAAATTTTAAGAAATGAAAGTAACTGTTGCTGAGGAAAGCAACTTCATATTTTCAGAGGGGACAATATCTAATCAGCTGTGGACCATGTTATTCTATGGGAAAATTTGATTTCATGATTACTCATTACCTTATATATTTTTAAAATTCTGTTTTCATATTCAGAAAACTTACAATCGCTAAATATTTTTTCCAATTATTATTTTTTTTTAATGTAATTCTAAGTTCAAAAATCCAAATTTTCAATAAGTGTATTTTTCTTTTTCTTACTTTCTTTTCCTTTCCTCCCCCCCCCCCCCCCCCCCCCACAAAATGAAATACCAAAAATTTATCATTTTTTGGAAAATGTGTACTAATTTAACGATTGTGAATATTTACAAATGTGAGAACGGAATTAAAAAAATAAATACATTAGGTAATGAATAATTATAAAAATTAATTTTTCCATAGAATAACATCGGCCACGGCTGTTGGTGAAATTTGTTATTGCTCACTCTTAAAGAAAAAATCATTTATCGTTCTTTTTTGTTTATTTAAACCAATTAAAAACGTTTTTCTTTTTTCCCATCACGCATAAAGTTAAAATAAAAAATAAATAACATAAATTTATACAAATCGTGTGAAAAATATTTTAAGAAATGAATGTAGTAGCCATTGCTAAGGAATGCGACACAATTACTGGATGCCTTTATGTAGAAGAACAAACTGAAAAAAAAGTCCTGTTGTCATAAATGAGATTTTTCTGTACAGAAATTTATATCTTGCTTAGAAACAAAAAATAAGCTTCAGTTTTTTTTAATACACTTTTCATTTTTTACACACATTCTCTGCCCACCAGCGGCCGAGCGGTTCTGCGCTCAAAGCTGGTAGACGTGAGGTGCCGGGTTCGATCCCCGGTCGCGCTCGTCGGCCTAGCCGTTCGGAGTTTTCCGTGGTTTCCTCCGAAACTTGCGTAAATACGGGCTAGGACCCCTTAGAAAGACCTCCACGGAAGGCACTCCCCCTCAGGCCTAGGACCCCAGTGTTGTCAATCGGCCTTAATCCCTAACACCAACACCAACACACACATTCTCTTCTATTTAAAATTGCTACTGAAGAAAGTTATTAGCATGTGCAATTTTTTAAAATGCAATTCAATGGTGATTTAGCTTATTTTCTAGATTTATTTTCCCCTAGAGATAAAAGTCAGAGTACTTTGCAGCTACGCTGTGCAGCGATTTTCATAATTTAAGGAAAGGTTACATCTTAGGAACTACTGTATAAAATTGTATAAAAAATTTACATGTGGATGCACCTTGACATAAGTTACTGTGAATTAACTTTTGGTGCTAAATGCTCAATGTATTTTAAAGTATATTTTTTAATAAAAAATTATAAATAAACTTTAAAGACAAAAAGAAACCCAGTCAATTATACAGAAATGACGTTATTTTCTTATTCACAAAAAAAAAAAAAAAAAACATATCTTTATATATATATTTCTTTTGTGCGTGTGTATGTCACTGAACTCCTCCTAAACGGCTGGACCGAGTTTAATGAAATTTTTTGTGTGTCTTCAGGTGGATTCGAGAATAGTTTAGATTTACAATTCAGTTCAATCGGATAATTGGATCAAAAGATATTAAATAAAAACTCCATTTTAACTTTAAAATGATTAAAAAGAAAAATATATTTGATGCCAAAATAAACAAAATTCACGTTTATTTATTTTTTTTCCGGAAATAAAATATTTTTAATTTCGCGTGATAAATAATAAAAATTAGAAAAAAAAAATTAATATGCTATGAAAATATTCGCGTGTAAATAAATATTTCCATAGAGATACTTGGTATTAGCTTAAAATTTTAGTACTTTTCTTTTTTACAGTAAAACAAAATTTTTCGTTTTAATTGATTAATGGCTTTATATGTAACTTATAAAGGTTCTTTTATGTTTTCACCTTAGTTGTAAATAATAATAATTTCGAATTTATTAGAATTTTTTATTTTTATTTTATATATATCATAAAACAGTTTTTCTTTTTTTTTTTTTTTGTATGGAACAGCTTTAGTTTGGAAAAATTTGAACTTTGGCTCCGAAGTAGTACGGACGTTTCTCACCAAGATCGTCAGTTACGCAATTGAGATAGCCATGTTAATTCATCGCAAAATTAGCCAAAAATATTTAAAGTCGACAAGGGGGGGGGGGGAGGTCTATACTAAAGCTGTGCCTTTGTATTTATCTCTCTCTCTATATATATTTCTTTTGTGCGTGTGTATGTCACTGAACTCCTCCTAAACGGCTGGACCGAGTTTAATGAAATTTTTTATTTGTCTTCAGGTGGATTCGAGAATGGTTTAGATTTACAATACAGTCCAATTTAAATTGTTTATTTAATTAATTTATCACTTATAAATTGTTGTTGATTTTGGAATGTTTCACATTGGATCCGGCAGGCTGCGCTACGATCGTAGTATCGAATATTCAATAATACGCAAGCGAAGTGATGACGTCACTGGCCGTCCGTGGATGCAAGAAAAATATTTCCTATGTTAATCGCCCATTGGATTTTTTGTAAAAAATTACTAAAAATCGAGGAAAATTATTTCCCGATTTTAATCCTCATATTTGGGTATAGATATGTATTAGTTATCATGTGCATGCGTTAGATTGAGTTGTTTTTGCTGTAAAATTGATAAAATTTGAATTTTTAATCTCAAAACTCTGTCATCCTTGGCGGAAAAAAAAAATATCGCCATATCATCTGGCGAACATATTTAATTTCTTTCAAAAATAATGGTTATTTCAACAACTTATATTAAGAGAGTAATGAATAATATGAAACAATTTCGTACAATACATATTACGAAAATATACATCTGGCATGTATATTTTCGTATTACGTTTTTGATCGCCAAATACAAAAAACGCCAAGGAAGACAGAGTTTTGAAATTTAAAATTAAAATTTTGTCAATTTGAGAGCAAAATAACTCAATCTAACACATGCATACGATAACTAATACATATCTATACCCAAATACGGGGATTAAAATCGAGAAATAATTTTCCTCGACTTTTAATAATTTTTTATAAAAAATCCAATGAGAGATTAACAGAGGAAATCTTTTTCTTGCATTCACTGACGGTCAGTGACGTCACACTTCGCTTGCGTATATTCTATTGTAATTCCAGTTTGTCCCGACAGTTGGTGCTGCGATCAAATTCAGGAAAATATTTTGTAACTTCGTGTTATTATTGTTATACAAAAAATTGTGTCCTAATTGAAATATTACATCAAGATGTAATTAGTGTTTGAAGAGTTTTGAAGTGTGCATAAAAAACTATACATTTTGCAAATTTAGTGCGGAATTGGAGTGAGTATTTTATTTAATTTTCTATCAAATTTACTCGCGCGTTGATTAACAACCACCCTAACCTACAAATTTATTTGTGTAGCTAATTTATTATATTTTATTTATTTATTTTTTGAATGGAACACCTTTAGCAGAGACTCCAACATACTAATTAATATTCCGTAGTATTATTAGCCCCGCCTTTTTTTTCACACCAGTATCATTTTAGAGCATTTTTCTTCTTATTTAATCGTAATTGAATTTGGAGACTATTACTGTAAAAATTTAAAAAAGGGCGTGACTAACAACACTACGGAATATTAATTAGGATGTTGGAGTCTCTGCTTTTCTATCGGATCCCTTTGGCAAAATTTGAAATTTGGCACCGAAGTAGCTCGGACGCTTCTCGCCAAGATCTTTAGTTCCACAATTGAGATAGCCATTTCAATTCATCGCAAAAATGGCTTAAAATATTTAAAGTCACCAATGGGGTCCCATACTTTTGTGCGTGTGTATGTCACTGATATTTTATTTATTTATTTTTTGTATGGAACCCCTTTTAGTATCGGATCCCTTTGGCAAAATTTGAAATTTGGCACCGAAGTAGCTCGGACGCTTCTCGCCAAGATCTTTAGTTCCACAATTGAGATAGCCATTTCAATTCATCGCAAAAATGGCTTAAAATATTTAAAGTCACCAAAGGGGTCCCAATTTGTGGCTTAGATTTAGAAAATCCCTGCTTTTCTCACGGCCAATTATATGTTGCGTGTTCCACGGTTGGAAAACCTTCGAATTTGTTTGTGTATACTCCTCAAGGATTAACCAAAAGTATTGTACATCCAATGGCATTACGATAAATTAAGTTTTTGTAGATTAAAAAAATATACCTGTTATAAAATAAATTGAGTTTCAACTTTTTCACCTTTAATTAAAACGAGTTTAAGTTTTTATTTAATACGAACTCTGCATTTCACTTCGCTCATACTATACACATACTCACATGCATCGATTGATTGAATTGTGATAAATGTACATGTAATGATGTTAGATATTGTAATAACTTTTTGATAAAAATTTTCATCAAATCGGTCAGGATTGTTACAGCTTATTCAAAAAAGACGGAATTTTCATGTGAAATTCGTTGCTATCAGAGATTCTCTCATAAATTGAAATATTTGCCGTATGAAATAAAATTTTGTGCTGTTCGACATTCAGCGGAGGTTTTAAATAACAAGTAGAAAGTAGCAAGTAGCAAGTAGCAAGAAGCAAGTAGCGAAAATTTCGGTAATTATGTCTTTTACGTTATAATCGGAATTCACAGTCACCGTTCACAGCGCTCCATACCTGTTTCACTTATATACCACATCCTTACACACTTACAATAAGTTAGTTATTTTTTTCTAGCAAAATATTCTCTAGAAATAATTTATATGACAAAACAACGTTTGTCGGGTCAGCTAGTGTATATTATAAATTATCTCTGAAAAAAGAGTTAAATTGAACACGTGTCCTTTGTTAATTATATTAAAAACACTTTAAACACACGTAAAATTACATTTTATTTAAAAAACTCGTTATTTCAAAATCAATTTCCAAGGAGATTTGAAAGAATAACGATTTCAGAATTTTTTTCATAAAATGGCAAATACAGGTGTTTTTAATTAATAACTTCATTAATTAAAATGATAGAAAATTTTAAGTCTAAAATATCTTTCTTGTAGTACTCTGTACACATTGATACATCTCATGAGATGGAGAACCCTTCTCTCTGTGAGGAGATGCAGTCGCAGACGAATACATAGAACAACAACACACACACACACAAAAAAAAAAAAAAAATCCTAAGAATTAACCTTGATTCACTCTTGCTAAAATAATTATGATGACTAATGGAAACCTCATTTCATGATGTATAATTTAGCCTTCATTAATAAATCTAAATTAATATAACAGGTTTATAAGTGAATTTCGAACATATCATTCTGAACTTTATTTTGCAATTAAATAAAAAATTACAAACACACTTCACTGGATAATGTAAACTTTATTATAATTTTTCAATAACTTTTTCCAGTATCTTAAGTTGCTTTTCATGTAAAGCCATTCTTTCTTGATGCCGTCTTTCTTTGTTTTTTGTTTTTTTCAATTTCTTCGACCTTTTTTTCCCATTCTGAATACCACAATGGGTGTTTTCGTTTAGAAGTAGGATTGTTGGGCTGCAAGATTCACCTTTACGTTTCGTTGATGAATTTTTGGGTGTTTCCAAATTTGGTGAGTTCGAACTGGGGCTAGCACAATCTGGATCGGTTCTATCTTCATTGGTTCTATCCTCATTGGTGCTAGTTTCTGCAATAAAGAAAAATATGAAACTTTCTTTACATTTAAAAATATTGTAAAGCAAAGAGAGAGAGAGAGAGAGAGAGAGAGAGAGAGAGATATAAGTAAAAATGACTTGCAGAGAATAGAAAGAAAATAAAACTTCTTCACACACCATAAATTTTAAGTCAGCACAACCGGTTTCGAAAGGACGCAGCCTTTCTTCATCAGGTGCATGTCCTTTCGAAACCGGTTGTGCTGACTTAAAATTTATGGTGCGTGAAGAAGTTTTATTTTCTTTCTATTGATTGTACGCCAGTTTTCGAATTTAGTTTTTGCAGAGAATATTCAGTTTGGCCAAGTATCTTGATATTTGGCAACCAAATAGTCGAGTTAAACTTAAAATCAAATTAAAAATACTGATATAAAAATATTTTTTATCATGAAAAATTAAAACTGATTTTTTTTTCTTTTTTTAACCAATAGTTATTGGAGAAAACCAGAGGTGAGTTAATGCTCATTAAAATAATTTCATAAGTAATACATCATTTGAAAGCTTTGTTGACTTGGAATCGAACAGTACATTACAGAAATTTCCTTCGCCAGATGGCGCTGCAATATTTTAAAATTTAAATATTTCGAATTCTAAATATGGTTAAATTATTTTTAATACATCAGTCGAAACATATTTTAAAGTAATTTTATATTATCGAAAGTGGAATTCAAGATTTCACCTGATTTACACGTTTTGAGGTGTCCTGAATCTGCTTTTTTTTTTTTTTTTTTTTTAATCTCAGCTACTAATTAAAATTATTTCATAAGTAATACATCACTTGAAAGCTTTGTTGATTTGGAATCGAACAGTAGATACGGAAATTTCTACCGGCAGACGGTGCTGTAATATTTTAAAATTTCAATTTTTCAGATTCTAATTATGATTAAATTATTTTTAATACATCAGTTGAAAGATATTTTAAAGTACTTTTATATTAGCGAAAGTGGAAATCGAGATTTCACCCCATTTACACGTTTTGAGGTCTCATGATTAGGTTTTCTTTAGCATCTCAGCTAATTGAGGGGCTGGAAGGGTGGGGGAGGAATAGGCGCGCGCAACGCGCGTATCACCTAGCCTGTGCGGGGGGGGGGTTAAGGGGTTAGAAATTTATAATTAATTATCGTAATTAAACAATCAAATAATTCAAATATTTTATTTACCTCTGTGTACCGGACCTGGTTGATTGCTGTTATAGGTCACAGTAGCATCAAAATTTGGTCTTTGGCCTAGGATGGCATCCATTTCACTGAAAAACTCAAAGGTTTTGGGTGCTGCTCCAGTTTTCTTTTGATTTTTCTTTCATCCGCGAGTAGGATTTCTTCAATCCTCTCCACTTTTCATTGCACATAGCTCCTATTAAGGTGCTGTATCCGTGCATATGCATTAGTTGAGCAATTATGTTGAAAAACTGAAATATGAAGAAATAAGTTTTCAATAGAACAGTTAACAAAAATATTTATCACTGTTAGGCCTATTCAATTTAGTCAGAGTTTTATAAAAGATATAAAACCGAAAGACTCAAATTTCCAATATCGAGAAAACATTTCACTATTTTATATACATTTCATTTATTTTTAATTTAAAAATATTTCATTATGGGCTCTCTCTACTTTTCTATTTTTTTTTTTTTTTTTTTTTTTTTTTTTTTAATCTATTATGCTGTTTCTCAAAAGTTTATCAAGATTTGCCTAAGTATTAAATAAATAACTAGTCTCTATATTACTACATCTTAATACTGATTGAAAGAATTAACAATAACAGAAACAACACATTGTATAAGTGCAAATGTAGCTAGAAACAAAGTATTTAATATTTCAGGGGTCTGTTCAGAGGTAAAACTAGGTCCGTTAAAAAAGCCTTTACAAAATTTTCTTATCAAAAAAGGACCCTTTATAAAATTCTTTATTCTAAAAAGGACCTTTCACAAAATTCTTCTTCTTAAAAACAGACCTTTGATAAATTTCTTTCATTTTAAAACTAATATTTTGTGGAACGAACAGATCACCTAAATAATCAGACGTGCTTTGCTGTATTTTCCTGAAAAGATGATGTGGAGTAATATAAGATCTCATAAATATCTGTAGCGATTTGAGGGGGTTATTTAGCTTATTTAGCTCAATTATATTAACTTATTTAACAAAATACAACGTAGCAGATAAAACAAAAAATGTAAGAGAAAATAAAACTGAATAATGAAACAAATAGTTTACGAGAAAAATCAAGAGAGAAAGTTAAAATATAAAATGTGGTCAATACAAATAAATACGAATTAAAGCAGCAATATGAATTGTCAAAAGCACGTATTGATAAGAGTCGTTCACTTTACCGACAGATGAATAATAAATCGCCCGGCAGTCATACTACGCAAGCGTCAAAACTGCCGGTAATTGCCGAAACGTCAGTGGAGGCCCTACATTGAGACTCAAAACGGTTTTGGGCTGTGTCTGTCTGTCTGTCCGTCTGTCTGTCTGTCTGTCGCGCGATAGCGGCCGCAAAATTAGCGCTATTGACTTGAAATTTGGTACACATGTTCATGAGCCCCACGAAATTAGCTGTATAGTTTTTGGTATGTATTCCATTTGTAGTTCGTATACAGGGACACGCCAAAGTTTTTCTTATCATTACGGCCTATGGGAGGAATTTGTACGTATCGCGATAGCGGCCGCAAAAATAGCGCTATTGACTTGAAATTTGGTACACATGTTCATGAGCCCCACGAAATTAGCTGTATAGTTTTTGGTATGTATTCCATTTGTAGTTCGTATACAGGGACACGCCAAAGTTTTTCTTATCATTACGGCCTATGGGAGGAATTTGTATGTATTGCGATAGCGGCCACAAAAATCACGCTATTGACTTGCAATTTGGTACACATATTCATGAGCCCAACGAAATTAGCTGTATAGTTTTAGGTGTGTATTCCATTTGTAGTTCGTGTACAGGGACACGCCAAAGTCATTCTATTATTACGGCCTATGGGAAGAATCTGTATGTACCGCGATAGCCACTGCAAAAATCAAGCTATTGACTTCCAATTTTTGTAGAAACGTCAGTGGAGGTCCTCTGTTGAGACTCAACAGGATTTTGTGTTCCGTCTGTCCGTCTGTCTGTCTGTCTGTCGTGTGATAGCGGCCGCAAATATCACACTATTGACTTGAAATTTGGTACACATGTTCATGATCCCCACAAAATTAGCTGCATAGTTTTTGGTATGTATTCCATTTGTAGTTCTTATACAGGGACACGCCAAAGTTTTTCTTATCATTACTGCCTAAGGGAGGAATTTGTATGTATCGCGATAGCGGCCACAAAAATCACGCTATTGACTTGCAATTTGGTACACATATTCATGAGCCCAACGGGATTAGCTGTATAGTTTTAGGTGTATATTCCATTTGTAGTTCGTGTACAGGGACACGCCAAAGTTTTTCTTATCATTACGGCTTATGGGAGGACTTTGTATATCGCGATAGCGGCCACAAAAATCACGCTATTGACTTGCAATTTGGTACACATATTCATGAGCCCAACGGAATTAGCTGTATAGTTTTAGGTGTGTATTCCATTTGTAGTTCGTGTACAGGGACACGCCAAAGTCATTCTATTATTACGGCCTATGGGAAGAATCTGTATGTACCGCGATAGCCACCGCAAAAATCAAGCTATTGACTTCGAATTTTTGCAGAAACGTCAGTGGAGGTCCTCTGTTGAGACTCAAAACGGTTTTGGGCTGTGTCTGTCTGTCTGTCTGTCTGTCTGTCGCGCGATAGCGGCCGCAAAAATAGCGCTATTGACTTGAAATTTGGTACACATGTTCATGAGCCCCAAGAAATCAGGTGTATAGTTTTTGGTATGTATTCCATTTGTAGTTCGTATACAGGGACACGCCAAAGTTTTTCTTATCATTACGGCCTAAGGGAGGAATTTGTATGTATCGCGATAGCGGCCACAAAAATCACGCTATTGACTTGAAATTTGGTACACATGTTTATGATCCCCATAAAATTAGCTGTATAGTTTTTGGTATGTATTCCATTTGTAGTTCGTATACAGGGACACGCCAAAGTTTTTCTTATCATTACGGCCTAAGGGAGGAATTTGTATGTATCGCGATAGCGGCCACAAAAAGCACTCTATTGACTTGCAATTTGGTACACATATTCATGAGCTCAACGGAATTAGCTGTATAGTTTTAGGTGTGTATTGCATTTGTAGTTCGTGTAGAGGGACACTCCAAACTTTTTCTATCATTACGGCCTATGGGAAGAATCTGTACGTACCGCGATAGCCACCGCAAAAATCAAGCTATTGACTTGAAATTTTTGCCGAAACGTCAGTGGACGCCCTCTGGTGAAGCTCAAAAGGATTTTGTGTTCCGTCTGTCCGTCTGTCTGTCTGTCGTGCGATAGCGGCCGCAAATATCACGCTATTGACTTGAAATTTGGTACGCATGTTCATGATCCCCACGAAATTAGCTGTATAGTTTTGGGTGTGCATTCCATTTGTAGTTCGTGTACAGGGACACGCCAAAGTTTTTTTTATCATTACGGCCTATGGGAAGAATTTGTATGTACCGCAATAGCGGCCGCAAAAATTCTCCGATTGACTTGCAAATTGACACATATTATCAGGCTCGGTATAGAAATAGCTATTTATTTTTTTAGGTCTATATTTTTATGGATTGTATACAGGGTAAGGCCAAAATACTTCACATTACGGCGTATGATGTGAATTGCGTTTAAACGCATTTTAACATCATTACTTTGCAATCAAGAAAATTAAACTAGCGTACGTGGGTAAGATATTTAAACTTATGTTGTTTGAAGAAAATATGTGCTCTTAAACTTTCTAATTAATGTACAGGACCTTACAAAAGTGTTCTGACGATGTCACGTAGTCATCCAAACGATGTTAAATTTGGAACAATTATTAATTTTGAACGCAAAGTAAGCTGAATATTTTTTACTGGTGTATACAATGTTTATGGTTTGTTTACAGAGACACGCAAAAGAATTTCGTAGCATTAGAGCCTATGGACAAACTTTTATTTAAGCGAACACTTTTATGCGTTTATGCTGAATTGATCTTAATAAAATTAACGTACATTATAAAGATGCTTAAAATTATGTTTACTTTTAAAAAAGGTTATGTATAGACTAAATAATTTATGGGACCACACAAAATAATTCCGAGTGTGTACTGTAATCATCCAAATGATGTCAAATTAGTTTGAAAAATTAATGAGTTATAATTAATTAGGTTTATTCATATTATTGGCTTTTATAATGACTGTGGCTACTTTTCCGGGATACATAAAATAATATCGTACTATTACGGTCTATAGTCGATATTTATTAAAAGTTTATTTTGACATGGTTACACCCCATCAAATATAATGAAATTTTATTAGAATTTTAAAAGCATGTTTTCCTGTTGATAATTGTGGGCATAGAATTGGAAATTAGTTTAAAGGTTACGCAAAATATTTCCGATATGCTAGTAATTTTTTTTTTTTTTTTTGTACGAAATTTGGTAGTTATGAAATTTGGTATTTATGAATTTCAGGGAAATAATACAAGACCGTCGTTTATTAAGAATACATATTGTTGCGTACTTGGGGGTCCGTAAGTTGTTCGAGAATGAAAGGCAAAACTTGCAAAAATTCAGTGATATATTCACAGTAAGTTCCAGAAAAATACAGGTCTATAAACCATATAAACCAATTATCAGCTTCAATTCAACCAGTAAACACAACTTAAACAACAGCCGTTAACAGCAAAACAACAGTACAAACTGTTTAGCAATAACACATAAAGAAAGTCTCATCTAAAGAGGCTCAAAGCAAAGCAAGCATTTGACGAAACTGACCCAGATCTGAGACTGACCGCCTTGGCGAAAAAATGCTCCTTTTATACTCTTCTATCGAACACAGACTGTTCTGGAAAATTCTCGTATCTCATAATGAGATTAGAGCTTCTATATTTGGTATATCCTTAATGAGGATTTTCTCGCCAAGGTCGCCAAAAAAAATCGCCAAGTAGGGAAACAGTCGCCAAATTTGGCGCCAAATCCATTTCTTCCCTTATTGGGGCTTTTTTAAAGTGTTTTTAAGGGAAAATTAGGCTGTTTTAACGCTAAAACGACTAGAAATGCACAAAGTTAGCATCTTATTAACTTTACTAAACCTCTTTGAACGAATTGTTTCAAAAATAAATGCAATTATTTACAATTCCGTAACACTTTATAAGGTATGCAAATAGAGACAGAGCGGGGGGTTGTATCTGATTATGGTAACAAGTCGATCGAATCAATATATACGATTATATAATAAGGAATAAATAAAAATGACCTATTGAATAATGTCTGATGTAAATAGGACGTTGAGGCTCCTGATCTGCAGATCCACTAGTATATTAGAGACCCGGCTGCCGGTTCTCTAACCACTGCGATTTTAAAAGGATAAGAAAAATATTCTCTTACCTTGAGTAATTTTCATCAGTAGCGGAAAAAAAAATGAAAGCAAACTTACGTCGCATAACCAGATTGAAGAAAGATCTAATAAATTTCTCAATCGCTATAAATTCTGTTAAAGTTAAATAATTTCTAAAGACTTTTTTTCTTATCAGATTTCGTATCAAACCGTTCTTGAATAAGTGTACTTGATAGACAAATGTTTCTTCTGAAACTCAAAGATTGATACCACTGATGGAAAAAAAAATTCCATGTCACACGATGAGAAAAATTCAGCATTTTGAAAATGTTTAATAAACCACAATTCTAATTATAAGACGAATGAATCTGAATGAGAATACGCGAAATTTCACAAAGTGGGACGCACATTAAGCGAAATCTTCCTATATGAATCACGTACTTTCAGGAAACTCGAGGCGATGTATCATATTAGTCGCATGCCGCAGACTTGATTTAGACATTTAGACATTTTCCGTAAGTCAAACTCGATGGAGTGCGCAGGACTGGACGTTACAATAAAACATCCCTTCTAAAAATTGGGTAGAACCTATCCCTGTTCATTGTAACTAAACGAACACAAAGTGAGCATCGAAAAGTTATAGTTTGCATGAATAGCAATTATCAGAAAGATGAACGAAAACTTCACACTGATAATTCCATCTCGAAATCAAATATTTTGGAACTTCAAGCATAGAGTACAATGCACAGATCCAATGAACACAGATGATTTTGGCCTTATACAATGCAAGTCCAAAAACAATGGAAACAGTATATATGCAGTTTTTTTTCTAAAGTTCTACTTTCAACTATTCATAGTGTTCAAAGAAAAAATAACAGATTTGCAGCTTACTAATATTCATAATTCAGTGCATCTCATATGCATTTCGTTTTATCTTATTTTCTAAAAATGTCAATTTTTTCATACATATACAGTTAACTACACTAAATAATTAAAATATTTTAACTAGCACCCCTCTCTCTCACCAATTCATCTCGAACTGGTTATGCACCAATCTTATATTAAGTAGTAGTTCCGGTATTCTTGTATAAGTTGTTGCATTACACTGTCCAGGTCCATTCTGCCGTAAAAGATGTAGATGGCCTAGAAAGTAACACAGACTGAGTAATAATAAGAATATATTTTTATTTTGGAGAGCCTTCATGAAGCAATTTAACATCTCTTTAAAGCGGCAGTACATCTAGTGCGTGAGTTTCGAGAATGCAAAGGCATGAGGTGAGAGAGAGGGTTCAAGGGTACGCATTAACTTGACAACGATCTAGGAGCGAATTCTCAAGTTTACTTAATGGCAATCTCAAACAGACTGTCGAAATACGCCAAGAGTTAGAAAAATATAGCCAATTTTATATCCAAACATAATCCCTTGTCTCCCGAAGATTTTAACCCTTTATCTACTGCATTATGATGTACTGCAGTTTTTTTCGTAAAATATTTTTTTTTTTTTTTTTTTTTTTTGAGTCACTACATCGAAAATTAAGGGATATACATAAATAAAATACCCATCTTTGGGAAATTTAATCCGTTAGGGCTAATTAATTAAATTGGTACTTTAAAGTACCGTCAGTACACAGAGGGCTAAAATATTCTCATAATACAAAAATACCGTATGACTTTTTTTTTAACGTAGTTTTAACTCTGAAAAATGTTAATATAACCAGCGAACACTAATATGTTACAGCACAAAATAATTTATTTTTTAAAATTATAATTTTCTTAAAATTTACTTACTTTTTTTACACATAAAAACAGGTTTTACACATAAACTTAAGTTTGATGATATTCAAAGAAACAGAAGGATAGATTCTATTTTTAATGTCTTCATAATAATATTTTTATTAATAATCTAGATGCATCATTATTTAAGATATTTGCTTTATTTCTTATTTTCTTCTTTATATTTAAGAAAAAAGTATTCGATTAATTGAAAGTTTGTCTCCGGTTTCCAATGAATTTATACGTTTTGACATATCCTGAACATGATTGCATTATTTTAAGTGTCTTCGTGTGTGCCTAAACTTTTGTGGATGCTCTAATAAATAAGTGGACGAAATTTAACCAAACTTGACATTTAGTTCTAACATCAAAATATAAATTAGTGCCTTTTAAGCTGTTGCTGAAAATGGCCCACCAGCGGCCGATCGGTTCTGGGCTCAAAGCTCGTAGACGTGGGGTGCCGGGTTCGATCCCAGCTCGCGCTCGTTGACCTAATCGTTTGGAGTTTTCCGTGGTTTTCGCTGAAACTTGCACAAATACGGACTAGGACCACTTAGACTTCCACCCCCCCGGAAGGCATTCCACCTTATGCCTAGACTTCTAGGGCAGCCAATCAGCCTTACTTCTAAAACACCAAACGCCCAATAGGTAGCGCTGTCATCCCGTATATATTTATTTAATTGTATTTATTTATTTGCTTCAACATAAAAACGAAACTTCGCATAAATACGCACAGTGAGAATTATTTTTAAGGAATCTTTGTGTATTAAAAAGAATTGTTTAAAATAGTAATAACCAATTATTAAAGAAAAAAATGGTTGTAAATGTAGATGTATCTCTTTCACTGGAGGGGGGCGGGGGGTGTATATGTAAATTTTTAATAATAGTGTTTCTGAAAAGAACCCGTCGATACCTTTAAAACTAATGGTTGTACGATAAATCTAGAATAATTAAAAACAAATTTATCAGGGTTTTTCTTCGTTTCTTAATAAATAAATAAAAAACTTAGGAAGAAAAATGCAGTTTTTGAAATATGAATGTGGTCTATAGGACGCAAAATAAACTTTCTTTAGCCATTATTATATATCTTTGCAATGAAAATCATTTGCATTCATCATGAAAAGAAATTTTAATAAAAAAATATTTTAGTTAATATCTAATTTACATTGTGTGTATTTGTATAGGATAACATTAAAGAATGTTTTGTGATGGCCACAACATACTACATATTTGAAATATTTTTATTTTTGTATTTTATTCAAAAGATTTTTTTTCGCTTTTTAATCTTTTTTCAAAATTGTAATTTTTTTGTATAAAAATCGTTTAGCAGAGTTTTCATTGGAAAAAGAAATAATAATTAAGAATAATAAATGCATAACTCTTATAATATATTCGTCAAAGAATATCTAATGAGGTAAATCAGGGCCCGAAATTTCAACTCAGATTACACTCACCGAAAAAAATGTTTCACTCCCCACAAAATAGAGTTGTTATTTTTAACACTTTCCAACAAGGTTGAAAAGTGTTTATGACTTGGGTTTGCCTGTCTGTCTGTCTGTCTGTCCGCGCTCTAACTCCCGTAAATATTTAAGGAATTTCTTGAAACTGATATATGTTATTCAAGTTTACTATCGGATGTTCCCTACTGAAAATGGAGTTTATACCTCAAATGGTTTGTGTACAGGGACCCGAAAATATTTCAAAGCATTGTGTTCTATGAGAGTCATTTCTATAAACCATATTTCCATACCCTTACTGTACACAAATCTTAATGAAATTGAAATATGTTATTCAAATTCACTATCGGGTGTTT
This sequence comes from Salticus scenicus, assembly GCA_963930645.1. Taxonomy (NCBI): domain Eukaryota; kingdom Metazoa; phylum Arthropoda; class Arachnida; order Araneae; family Salticidae; genus Salticus; species Salticus scenicus. The sequence continues at coordinate 226,790,850 of OZ005657.1, forward strand.
CCTGTATAAAATGGAGTAAATACCACCACTGATTTGTGTGCAGGGACACACAAAAGTATTTCAAAGCATTGTGTTCTATGAGAGGCATTTCTATAAACCATATTTCCATACCCTTACTGTACACAAATCTTAAGGAAATTGAAATATGTTATTCAAGTTCACTATCGGATGTTTCCTGTATAAAATGGAGCAAATACTACCACTGATTTGTGTACAGGGACACACAGAAGTATTCCAAAGTATTGCGTTTTATGAGAGATATTTCTATAAACTAAATTTTAATAACTTTACTTTGCACGAAAATTTATGAAATTGAAATGTGTTATTTATAAGCACAAAAGAAAATGCTTTGCACAGAATATAGCATGATTAGCATTAGATTTACAGGGTGACACAAAAATATTCAGTTATATAAAGAGCTATTAATAAATATTTGCTAAAAGTGTACTTTCGTTTACATTAAGCGTTTTTAACACTTTCTAACATTTTTAACACTTCCCAACAAGGTTGAAAAGTGTTAATGACTTCGGTTTGTCTGTCTGTCTATCCGTCTGTCTGTCTCTCCGCGCTCTAATTGCCGTAAATATTTGTGGAATTTCTTGAAACTGATATATGTTATTCAAGTTCACTATCGGATGTTCCCTTTTGAAAATGGAGTTTATACCTTTATACAGGGATACCCGAAATTAGTTCAAAGCATTGTGTTCTATGAGAGGTATTTCTATAAATCGTATTTTCATACTATTACTGTACACATATCTTAATGAAATTGAAATATGTTATTCCAGTTCACTATCGGATGTTCCCTGTTGAAAATGGAGTTTATACCTCTACTGGTTTGTGTACAGGGGCACGCGAAAGTATTTCAAAGCATTGTGTTCTATGAGAGGTATATTTCTATAAATCATATTTTCATACCTTTACTCTACACATATCTTAATGAAATTGAAATATGTTATTCAAGTTCACTATTGGATTTTTCCTGTATAAAATGGATTAAATAACAACTCTGTTTTATGTACAAGGACACTCAAAAGTATTCTAGAGAATTGCGTTCTATGAGAGATATTTCTATAAATCAAATTTTAATAACTTTACTTTCCACGAAGTTATAGGAAATTGAAATATGTTATTTATATGCACAAAAGAATGCTTTACATAGAATATACCATGATTAGCATTAGATTTACAGGGTGACACAAAAATATTCTGTTATATTATGAGCTATTATTAAAAATTTGCTAGAATTCTACTTTCGTTTACATTAAGCGTTTTTAACACTTCCTAACATTTTTTTAAGTATGAATATGGTATCAATTTGTGTATCTGTCCGTCTGCCCGCGCTCTAACTCCCGTAAATAATTATGGAATTTACCACACTGATATCCCAGCAAAACCTCAGATGACGGCCAGTATGAGGCCAAGTGCTGGCTGCCAGCAGTAGCTGCAGCTGGCCCGTCTGTGGCAGAAGTTAACGGTGCCGGAGGGAATATGTTACGCCGGCCGTCAGTAGGCCATATTCAATCGATCTACTGTTGGCAGCCTGCAGTAAGTTAAAAATAAGTTAGTGGGCCAGTGAATGGATCGCTGCTGGCAGCTAGCAGTATGATGAAAATAGGTAATGGGCCACTGTTGGTAACCGACATTAGGTTGGAAATTGTTAGTGTGCCAGTGTTGGGCTACCTGGTGGCAAACATAATTTTTCTATGTTATTGCTGGCAGCCTGCAGTGGGCCAGCTGTGGCAAACATAAAAAATTATATTACTGCCGGCAGCCTTCATTGGTCCTTTATATTTTCCCATTAAAGTTCCGCTTCACTCACCGTCGCCCGAAGCCGAAGCCAATGTTATTCTATGGAAAATTTTCTTTACAAATAACTTATTAACTAATACATATTTTTAAATTCTGTTTTCATATTCTGAAAATTCCCAACTGTTAAATTGACGGACCTTTTTTAAAAAAATACTTTTTTATTTTTTTTATATTTTATTTTAAAGCTGTAAAATACGAATTTTCAATATGTGAAATTTTTCATTTTGCAAATTCAACATAAAATATTAAAAATTAAAAAAATACATTTTTAAAAAAGGTCCGTCAATTTAACAGTTGGAAATTTTCTGAATGTGAAAGCAGAATTTAAAAATATGTATTAGTTAATAAGTTATTTGTAAAGAAAATTTCCCATAGAATAACATTGCCTCGGACTTCCGGAGACTGTAAGTGAAGAGGGCCGTTAATAGGCCAGCAGTGATTTAGTTATAGCTAATATATTTATTTTATTGGTGATACCTTTAATTTTATTAGTGCTTTTTTCTTTTTCTTTCTTTCTTTTCTTTTCTTTTCTTTTTTTTTTTTTTTTTCCCCTCTCTCTTTTTTCTGATGAAGTAGCAGCCAGTATTTTCTATGCATCCAATATTTAATTTGATTTTGTACATATTCGTTTTTAAATACTATTTATAAGTATTTGATTCATACACTATGGTTGTAAATTCAGGATTTCTAGTGCAGCATATAGGAAATATTCAGTTGATCCATTTTCCTTATAATAAAAGTTTAATTTTTTGTTTTCAGAGCAAATATTTCTCTAGATTACATATTTTGGAACAAAGGTGATTATGTTTTTTTTTTTTTTTTTTTTTTTTTTTAAGTGTTCAAATTTCAATATGTTTAACTTTGTTACGCTATTTGATATAACTAAATGTAACTTTACATGTGAAAATTATAAAATATTGAAACAAAAATTGCACACCATAAACTAAAAAAATAAAAAATAAAATAAATAAATAAATAATAAAAAATTGCAGCAATTGTTTACGGTTGAAATAGCACGAAGACCCTTCATCAGGCGAAACAAAATGGGCACGAGTGCAGCAAAAGTAATTTGCTGCAATCGTGCTTTTTGTTAAACTTACGAAGGGATGTGTTATTATTTCAACCTAAAAGAACTGATGCATTTTTTTTTTTTGCGGGGGGGGGGGGGAGGGCAATGATTATGTTTATTTACAAATTTTTCTATTTATTACTACAGTACAAAATCTCAAATCCGGAATCGTCCGGACTGTGGCCTTTCCGGATTTCGGACTTTTCCGGATTTTAGGTCACTTTCTGATTTACGGCAATAAAAAAACGGACATCTCCATTCCGAACGCCCTTTTAGTTAATAACTAGCTTACGCCGCCCGAGGGTACGATTTTTTAAGAAATTGGAGTATACTCTCAAGTAACATGTACAATACTTTGAATAAACACCATAATTTTTTGCAAACAAAACGCAGGCAGCAACGCTTGCGCTTTGTTTGCCGCACTCGTGCCTAGTTCGTTTGCCTGATGAAGGATCATGTTTTCTTTCCATCCGAAACGATTGTTGCGAGTTCTTACATTTTATGGTGTTTACTCTTATTACTTTTAAACACCAATTCTGTGGTGCTTTTTTATTATAACTCTCAAGTATCCAGAAAATCTTGAATATTTTTCTTTTCCCCTACATCAAATGGTACCCAATTGATAATTTTTTTTCATTCTTTTTAAAACAGCAGGCAGATGATCAAGCTTTTTTTTTTTTTTCTCTCTGTGTTTATCTTCAAAGTCGCACATTTGAAACCACAGGAATTATCACTGAGAAATGTAATCGGCTATTTAGAATTAATTATCACAGCTGTCAAACTTAACCAGGCCGCCACAAAGAACTTTTTCGCGTTGTTGATAGTCCAATGGGATTCTTTACTCCCTCTCCAAATCTCTTCAATGTCCTTGAGTGAATAATTTTCCGACGTGCGATACCGAAAGATGATTTTGCAGTTTTATACAGATGACGTTATTTGAACTTTAAGGGAATATTCAGCATTTGACCTGTGCCAATTTATTTTCATTAGGTTTGGAAAGCAGATTCTGTAAATGTTTAGGGCAGTGTGTTAAGTAGATCGAGAAAAAGGATAAAAGAAGAAGGGAATACAATTTCAGCTGAAAAAAAAAAATCGTTCGGTTGAGTAAAGAGATAACGGAATTAGGGAGAAAAAGGAGAGTGCATTTGTCTTTGTAGTTTTAAATATTTGAGAAATTTATCTGCCAATTACCTATTTTAAAAATATTTTTAGAATTCCATAAAACTCATATATGTTGTACGTACAGGTTTTCGAGATTTACTATAGGACGCTTGTCATAAAAAGTTGTACAGGTAACGCAAATGGTTTCAGTATAAAAATTCATAAAATAATTTGGATACATTACAGTCTAAGAGACATTTCTTATCAGCGCACGTAAAACTCTTTATACAACGCTAAAATACAGATAACTATAAATTTTATAGATGCAATAAGAAATGGTTCCGATCAAAAATGATAAAATAAATATTTGTGGTTCATTTAATAGTGATGCTCAAAAATATTCTTATACGTTACGGGAAATTGAGCGGGAAAGTATTTCAGTTTCGTAAAAGTGAAATTATTTTTCTCACTCTCATTTAAAAAATAATAATAAATAAATAAAATAAAACAGTTTGTTATGGCTACCACTTTTTTTTTCTTTTCCTTTTATAGTTTATAGAAATTACATATTAAAATTATTATTTATGAAAATTATTTTCTATGATGGAGGGTTTTGAGATTCCTGAACACGATTTGACCATTTTTAGAAAGTTTCACTCTGTAAATGTGTATAAAAAAAATTGTGGACGCTGTATCTCACGAACCAGTGGACGAAATGTAACCAAATTTGTTATTTAACCAAACTTGATTAAAATCGTTCCCGATTACATTTGTGGATCATTCACTCAACACATGGCTCTATATTTCTACTTCTTCGTAATTTTCAATGTGACACAGTATAGGAAGAAATTTTACATAAATGATTTCAAATAAATGATAATTATTTTTTTAATTTTTATTATGAATTAAAAAAATAAATATTTAAATAACTAACGACAAACCAGAAATTTTTTTTTTTGTATAAGTTGAAGAATCGCTCGCCCTTCCCCATGAAGGGATAAATTTTCAATGCTGGTATTTTTCAAAAGAAACTCATGAATAACTTTCAAGTAAATGACTGAATTAAATTTGTGGAAAATTAAAGCAAAGTTATAAATTATTTAAAAAAAAAAAAAAAAGAAGAAGAAGAAGAAGAAAGCATTTTTTCAGAAGTTGGCACAAAATTGATTTTATTATTATTATTATTATTATTATTATTATTGAGAAACACTGTTCTAAAATGAAAATCGTTTGCATGCATTCAGGAAAATGATTTTAACAAATTATTTGCACTATGCGAATTTGTATCATAAAAAATATAGAAGAAAGTTTTGTGGTGCCTCATCATACTAGTTTTTGTCAAAAATTAAAAAATCAATAAATTTGCTTTAAAATATCACAGATGTATAATATAATCGTTCGTTTAAAGATACTGGCGAATTCTTTTCAAGAATACCCATGATGGAAATTTACTCTATCTGGGTATACTTCTCCCTCAGGGGTGAAGGAAGCGATGCTTGTACATAAAAAAAAAAAAAAAAAAAAAAAACGCGGAAGAAGTAAACTTTTTAGACTACTATCACTTTCATAAATTTTTAAGACACAAAGAGACAAACAGACAATTTTCAAATTATGTTCATCAGAAAAACCCAAAACGTGTAAAATCTATCGAAAACCGGATGTTAAAAATTTTTCCGAATCTAATGCTTTCTTCTTAACTATACTGAAGGAAGAAAAAATAACTAAAACATACACTATAAATACTTATAATTGTTCTAATAACTTTCTCCCGTCCATATAGTATAAATATATAAATTAAGATCCATAATTTTTATTTTATTAAATCAATTAAAATAATAATAACAATAATAAAATACTAGAAAGTTAGCGACTATCATAATTTACTCAAACGGATCAACTGGATATTTGTTATATATTTCTAGAAATCCTTTTGTTATAACAATGACTTTAGAGTCAAACATTTAAAAAAAAATAGCATTTAAAAAATAATACAAAAACAAATTAATAATTGAATTACTTACTCATATATTATTTTTACGAGATTTTCAATCTCGCACTCGCAGACTACAACAACGAACAAGAACTTCTTCGTATGAAATGGTGGACAGCGAGGGAATTTCAAATGAACAGAAAAAGAATCACAGCGCCCTCTATGCATACAAATTGGTTATGGCCTAATAATTTGTGGCCACAACATGAAAAACATGATGTTGGCCGTGTGGTGATAGCCTGCATAAGGCCAACTGTGTTTATGCCACTTCTGGGCCACGGACCATTTTTCTTTAGGCTTCCACTGCTGGCTTTTCTTTATTCACTGCTGGCAGCCACAAACGGCCCGCTGCTGGAGTTATATGGGGCAACCGGCAACTGATGGCAAGTGCAGGATGCAAGCAGTAGGCCATAACGAGCCCACCAGTATAAGTTTTGCTGGGATGTGTTATTCAAGTTCACTATCGGATGTTTCATATTGAAAATGGAGTTTATGCCTCTACTGGTTTGTGTACAGGGACACCCGAAAGTATTTAAAAATATTGTGTTCCATGAGAGGTACTTCTATAAACCATATTTTCATACCTTTACTGTACAATATCTTCATGAAATTGAAATATGTTATTCAAGTTCATTACTGGATGTTTCCTATATAAAATAGATTACATACCACCACTAGTTTATGTACAGGGACACACAAAAGTACTCCAAAGCATTGCGTTCTTTGTGAGATATTTCTATAAATTAAATTTTAATAACTTTACTTTCCACGAAGTTTTAGGAAATTGAAATATGTTATTTATATGCACAAGAGAATGCTTTGCATAGAATATAGCATGCTTACCATTATATTTACAGGGTGACACAAAAATATTCATTTATATTAAGAGCTATTAATAAAAAATTGCTAGAATTGTACTTTCGTTTACATTAAGCGTTTTTGACACTTTCTATCCTTTTTTTAGTGTGAATATAATTTCAATTTGTGTATATGTCTGACTGTTCTTCTGTCCGTCTGTCTGTTTGTTTGTTTTTCTGCGCTCTAATTCCCGTAAATATTTATGGAATTTCTTTAAACCGATATATTTTATTGAAGTTCACTATCGGATGTTCCCTATTGAAAATGGAATGGATACCTCTTCTGGTTTGTGTACAGGGACACCCAAAAGTATTCGAAAGCATTGTGTTCTATGAGAGGAGTTTCTATAAATCATATTTTAATACCTTTAATGTAAAGAAACTTTAATGAAATTTTAATATGTTATTCAATTCCCTATCGGATGTTTTCTATGTAAAATAGAGTACATTTCTGACTGGTTTGTGTACAGGGGCACTTGAAAGTACTCCAAAGCATTGTGTTGTATGATAGTTATTTTTATAAACCTAATTTTAATAATTTTATTTTCCACAAAGCTTAATGCAATTGAAATATATTATTCGTATGCATAAAAGAGTGTGCCTTCTATGTAATATAGTATGGTTAGCATTAGATTTACAGGGCCACACAAAAATAATCAGTTACATTAAAAGGTATTAATAAAAATTTGCTGGAATTGCACTTTTGTTTACATGAGCGTTTTAACACTTTCTTATAATTTTAGTGGGAATATGATTTCAATTTGTGCATCTCTCTGTCCGATTGCCTACCTTTCAATCTGTTTGTCTCCGGCCCCTATCATCCGTGAATATTTTGAGAATTTTTTAAAAATGATACACTCAGGTTCCCTATTTAAAATGTCATTAATTGGTCCTGTACAACTAGTTTGTTTACAGGGACAACAATAACAACAATAAAAATAAGCCAATGTATTACGTTTTAGGACAGATATTTTTAAAAGTTATATTTAAAAAACTTTTTATTACAAAAATCTTAAAAACATTCACATGTAAACATTATTAATTTTCTAAAATATTGTTTTGTATAGAATATGATATGATTAATTTTCAGATTTACAGGGCTACAGTAAAATATTCAGAGAGTTTAAAAGCTGTGATTATAATCTAACGGCTGACTTTTCTTTTGCGTTAAAGCCTTTTTAACACTTTCCAAAATGCCTAAGAGTAATTTTAAAATCAATTAGTCTATCTGTATGTTTTTCAGTCCTTCTTGTCCGTTGTGCGATAACGTAGGCAAAGAATATTAATAGTTATTCGATACATCAATTGCGTACAGTTGGAAAGTGTTACTAATCAATGCGTACTGCATGATTTTTCTTTCTTGTTTTTTTCATTTTGGGTTTCTTTCTTCTTTTTTCTAACTATTTGAAATGCTTTTACAAATATGCTTAAAATTATATATATATATTAAAAGTGTGTCGTTTATCATCATGTCTCATAATCATCTATAATTAAAAGTCATTATAATGTATTGTAGTTGAGATTTGAAAAATGTTAAAATGGCTAATAATACAAATGCAAAGAGTCATTAAAGAAAAAAAGAAGAAGAAAAACTATTTGTTAAACAATATCCTTTAAAAACATTTTTATTATGAAAGATTAAGCTTCATTATTTACCTATTTATTTAATTAACTTTTTACATCAGAAATGTCTTTTTCGTCCATTTTATTTTTTTAATCAGACGGAATGTCGATGTGTATAACTTGTTCATTCTTGTCATTTGAAATAGCCATTTCCGAATAATTTTTTCTTTAAAATCGTTGCTTACATGCCTACAAATCATTACAAGCGCAAATCATTGGAGTTTCAGTAAAAAACTGGGAAATGTGAACTTTTTTTTATCATAATTCAACAAAATAAACATAGGCAGTATCTTTAAAAGGGCTCGGGTTCATTTTCATGCGCCAATATCGCATAGGCAAACTTTCACATTTCTTTTTTCTCTGATAGTGTGCGACTGGCAAAGAGGTTCACTGATCGTCTATTCTCACTCAGCTTGGAGAAATTACAATGGGAGAAACGAAACTGCCGAAAAGATTAAAACTTTTATGCATGCACTAAGCGTTTTTCCTTTCCCAGGATGTGATTAAATATGAGGTTATAAGATGGCTAGATTTTTCCATATTTAAATCTATGAAAAGAATGTTTTCTGTCGCCGTATAGTGTAAGAATTCTATCTATAACTAGAGCAAATTTTTACTCGCCACAGTAAAAATTTCACTCGCCAATGGCGAGCTGGCGAGCGGAAATTTCGCGCCCTGTGTGGTAAATATTCTTTGGTAATTACGACCTAAAAAATGTTTTTTTTTTTTTTTATGAGAAACAAACTATCGCCAAGAAAGCGATAAGTAGCGAAAAAAGTTAGCGCAACGAAATATCACTTGATACACGTTTTCTTCCATAGAAAAGAATAGGGATTCTCCCTCTACTAGTATATCTGCTCGATGAATGGTAACCACGGAAGAAGAGTCTATAGGAATTAAAACAAGATAGGGCAGCGAGCGCGGGAACAGAAGCTTCTTTTCCGCATTAATTCAGCCCCGTCCAGGAAAGCGATTCGATCGCCGCATGGTGTAGTATCTTTGAAACTTATCGGAAGAAAGGGAAAGCCCGTCCCTTCGGCTTCAGTCATCCAACGAACGAACAGCCAGAAATGTAAAAACGCGCTGATTGGTGTATTTTCGAGATTTGGTCGCCCTCTATCTGTAAGATGAAAATTACTACCTTTCCGTGGCATTCGTAATACATCCTACTCTTTTAATCCGTGATGGTAACCCTTGAGAAGGTGCAAGATGAGTCATGTGACATGCTCCCCTTGCACCTGCGTATTCGGTGGTTTCCTCGGTTACCGTTTATTTTCAATGAGTTTTTATGGCAACTGCTTGGAGAGAACCGCCAATGTTTTTGTTTACTTAAGTAATTTAATATTTATATATATATTTTTTGTTCTAAATCATTTTTGTTTTATTTTACTTCTTTTTATTTCGTGTAGTCAAAACTGACAAAATATTTAAAAATAGTTGATAAATTATTAATTGTTGTTAAATTTAGCTCTTTTAAAAGTTTATTGTGCTCGGATTGTTAGTGCTAGGATACTTTTGTTGCTGACTGTAAGAATTCTTTTAATACCACCTCTTTTTTAATAAAACGATTGCAATATTTCAGAAGTTTAAAATTCCTTTTATTTTATTATATTATTTCGGATAAAATATCATGCATTAGTTATTTATACTACTCTCATTCATAACAAATATTTTTTTAATCAGTAACACAAATTATAGCATTAGAATTGTCATTAAGAGTATAAAGTTATAAAGAGACAAAAACAATGAAGTATTAATTTATTAGGTTTATAATTATTATTTTTAAAAATTTTATATGTTAGCTTTAATTATTAAAATATTCATTATTTCAAAATTCCCAGTTTTTGGAAATTTTGAAAATTCCCAGGAAAAAAATCCGTTTTTTTCCTAAATCAGTGGTCCAGAAAAAACTGGGCATTTTAAACATAGATATATAATAGTACAGTCGGTAACAAAAGTATCCGAACACTAGCAAAAATTCCTATGTAAAAAAAGTAGAGTTAATACCGTTTTGCTAAATAAATTCTTGTCGAATCATGTTTTTAGACTGACTAAGAAAATGATTCGACAAGGATTTATTTAACAAAACAGTATTAACTCTACTTTTTTTACATAGGAATTTTTTGCTAGTGTTCGGATACCGACTGTACAAGATGGAGCGTATGTGTTTTGTTTTTGGTTTAAAAAGTCTAGGATTGCCGGGTACAGGGTTGTAACAATGCTTCAATCTGATTGGTTGGCAACTTGCTGGCGAGGTTTTTCAATCGTCTCGTCTCTCTGTCAATCAGTCAGAAAGGCAGCACCCACAACAAACATCGATAAATGCGCTGAGGGTGGATGCCCAGAGAAACTTTCGCTGGCTGGATGTTTGGGTTTTACGTCGCACTAGTGCAGAGATGCCAACCTTGTAGGACTATTTTCTGTAGTAGACAAGTAAATTTTCAGTAGTTTTGGGTACTTGTCAGTAGTCTGGTAAGTCGGTCTGATGTAAATTTAAGTTAAAAAAAAAAAAAAAAAAAATTAAATGTTATACACTCAGAAATGATTTATTTTTATACATTAAACTAATAAGTTCTTTTTGTGATTTACTTTTTAAAATTATAAATAAAATTTGACCTTTAAAAAAAAAAAAAATGTAGAAAATATAAACTCAAAATAATTTATTTATATACTGTAAACAAATTTATTTATCTTATGCATGCAATATTTGTTTACTGTAAATAGACATTTCTTGATCACTAGCTGCAGATGGGGAGAGGGGGAGAGAGTCAAAAAATAAATAGATGTTTGAGAGATGAAACCATTCTACTCCTTTATGGGTTCTAGAACCTAATAAAATAATTTTAAAATGAATATTGACATTCATATTGCTATTGGAGAAAGAGGGAAACAAAAGGCTTCTGTAGAACTTTTAATCGACTATCGCTAGTAGTTGGATATAAGAAAAGAGGGGGGGGGGTGAAAAAAAATTACTTGAGCAAGAAATATCAAACAATTCTATTTCTTCATAGTTCCTAGAATCTTATAAAGCAAATTTAAAGTGAATATTGACATTTATGTTGTGGATGCAGAAAGATTGGGAATCAGAAGGCTTCCGTCGTACGTTTGATCGTCGATCGTAAATAGGGTTTCATTTTTTTTTAATGATTAATATCCGCGATTTTTTTTAAATGTATAATCCGTAATTTTTTATGTTGTCCGTAAGTCCGTACTTACTGCCGTATTTCCGTAAAAACTACGGACAAACCGTAGTAGTTGGCACCTCTGCTAGTGCTGGGCAGATGTTCAATTGGTGACGGTCTGGAACACACCCCTAGAGGTGGTCTGCAGACATGCCATTTTTGATCCTCCTCGGAAGGGATAGTTCTCCCGCTTCGGTGACCCCCAGAGGTACTATAATTTTTTATGGGGACATGGAGGACATTGCGGCTACGACAGATTTTACGTGCACCAGCCACCATTAGTGTACACGATGGTCTTTGGCCAGCTCGAGTACCGAACCCACAATCTTCCAATTACGAGGCCGGCGCTCTACCGACTGGGCTTGGCTACCGCGGCCCAAACTTTCGCTGGCAATTTACAAGTAGAAGGGGGTTTGTGAGTAGAGATGTGAGCGGGGAAAAAACCCGGGTTTAAACTAGGGAATAAACCCGATTTTGGGGGAAGGGAATTTTGAAAGTTTCCAAAACAAGGGAATTTTGAAAGTTTTCAAAAGTTATGAATTTAGCTTTTTTTTTTTTTTTTTTTCTTTCTGAGATTAGACATGTTCTAAGGCATTTCAAAATGTTGTCTCATATTTAGATGTTTTTTATTATCTTTCAGTTTTTAAATAGTTCTTTTAACGTCTATAAATTTAAAAAGTGCAAGTTTCAAATTTCATTAATTAACAGATTTATTTTCTGTTTATTGCAGTATATTTATATCTTAGATCTGACTGTATACACACTGAGTTCAATATAACACTTTTTTTTTTTTTTTTAATCGCAATCGGAGTTTATAATGTTTCAGTTGTATATCTTCAACATTTTATTTCAAAAATAAAACAAAAATGCTTTAAAATAGTCTGCATTTACTAAAACAATCAATAATATTACAATGTAAAATATTATTTCAATTAAAATTTCAACAAACAAAATTTCATGAATTTTTTTGTAAAATAATCACGTAATTTTTTATATCATTTTATTTAAGCAAATAGAATAAAAATGATATTGAAACAAGTTGTTTGTGCACTTGAAAGAAGTGAAATTAAATCAAAATATCTAAACACTGAATATTAGTTTCTTCTCATTAAAGTTTCCAAAGTTCCCAAAATTCCCAGTTTAAACCCGAAAATTCTCATGTTTATTCCCCTGAACCAAAATTCCCGGTTTTTTTACATCTCTATTTGTGAGTAATATTTAAATATTAAATATTACTCCGTAGACTTCACTTTTGAGACCTCTTGCTAAGGTGACCAAACGTCTTCAAATCATGAGGACAGTCCTCGAATTTCTACCTATGTCCTCAGCACTTTGAAAATCATTTGAGGACAAATGTCCTCGAATTTACAAATTTGTTTTCAAATATCCTCAAATTAAAGCATAATTTAGCTCTGTCCTCGAATGGCCCCTCAATTTGAGGACGCTGCGATGATTTGTCCTCAAATTGAATTTCAAAAATTTGGTCGCCTTACCTCTTGCCCGGTCTAGTTAATTCCTTAGTCAGTGGTTGTTGACGTAAATAGTATTTACTGGCCTTTGACCAATGAAAATCAAGACTTTAGTTGATAATATCCTGCTTTTAAATACTCGCGTTTTTGACAGAAGGACCTTTAAAATTGTAGTATTGTTTTAATCGACTTTAGATGTCGCGCCGAGCGTTAAACATGGTGATTTTTATATGTGCGATGTCTCGCGGGAAAGTATTATGTATGCATTATTTTATACACAATGCTGAAACGATCAAATAACAAACTTAATGACAATGATGAAGATTATATTTTTGCCTTTCAATTCGAAAAATTATCATTGCATCACAAATATTCTTAGCAGTATCACTTATATCACTTTTGTTACGTGCTTTTGTAGTAAAAATTTGTTAAATACATAAATGTCCGGTGAAAGAAATGTGTATATTCGATATGCTTTGATTCTAATATGTCTATGTCTTTAAGCGGTATTGAAAAATCTAAGATACTAGGCCATCGTCGCCAAAGAAGTAATAGTGATCCTAATGCAACAGCTTTGTTGCTTGCTCAAATACGACGAGATGAAGGTATTGCAAAATCATTTAGAGGAGGTTAATATTTTTTCTTTTCTCTACTTTTCTATTTTGTTACTGTTATTCATTTGCATATGAATGATTATTTTGTTTAAAATTCTAGAACTTTGTGTCCAGTCCATGTTATTATTGAATTGTTTTCATAATGACTGCATTTTCTTTGATCTTATTAATTTAATGAAAGCCGAAATTTGCATACTTTATCCCCTCTGATGTTTTATATCTGGAAGTTTTAATTAATTATCATAATATACATGTTGTCACAATGATCTTTCCTAATAATGAAATCCAAAGCAATGCTGTTTACAAAGTGTTTATCAACAAATCTATAAGTCTTCTCAAGGTTTCACCAAGTAAAATCAAAGAATAAAATTTGCATCATTTGTTTGTTTCTTGCAAGTGCAATTTCTTGTGAATCATGTAAAGTTAATTATGATGTTTTCTTATATTTAAGGAGATATTTACAAAGATGAATGGAAAAAAATAAGTGTTTTGCCATTCATGACTTTTTTTAATAAGTTGTTGCATATTAATTTGCTAATTAGTTAGAATTTTAATTATTGTCCTGTACGGTTATATGGATTGCTTGGTTGCAGGTTATGAATTTTTGTGGGAATGATGCATAATGATTAATCTGTTACAAACTTTAATTAAATTAGATGATTGATTCATAACTTCATAAATTTAACAAATAGTATAAATCAAAAGTAATGTAGTCCTGATTAGTAAAGATTATTTGAATCTGACTGGTCATTACTATCACTACATTTTTTGGCAGATGTAATATTTTTGTTCATTAACCAGAATTTTTATAATTCTACATTTGTTTGCATTTATAATATCATTAATCCTAATTTTCCAAACATTATTACTCTATTTTCTATCATTTCATTAAAAAAAAAAAAAAAAATCTCCACTCTTTCTTTTTTTCTTTTTTTTTTTTTTTAAACCATGTATTATATTTATGTAACTCTATACGATTTTATTGATATGATATTCTTGTGTGAAGTGCATGTTTTGATCAAGTTTATTTACAGTGGTAGGGTCATCATTTTAAACTGATATTGGATCTTATTAAATTATTTCTTCATTATACTCAGGGCTTGATTTCCCATGAGGCAGATGGAGCAAGCGCCTGGGCCCTTGTCTATAATTGGGTCACCAAATCAGTTATCTTTTGAAATTAAAAATATTTAACTTAAGTATACAAAGTTTACTGTGCATTTTATAATAGAAGGGGGCCCCCAATTATTAATTTTGCTCTGGGACCCCACTTCTGTAAATCAGTCCCTGATTATGCACCTTTTATAAAGCTTGCTTCTAATGATGGTATGAAAACAGCAGACTGTTTGAACTCATGCCATATATACTGGTGTTTTAAATAAATAATAATAATATAGAAAATTTAATTTAAGTTACAATCAGTATATTTTGAAAGTTGTAGATCATTTTTTATTTTTAGGATGCCATATGTACTATTAAGTATTAAGTCTTGCATTAGACATTGTAGTACTGTACATTAATTGTAAGTTGAAACTTAATTTCAATCAAATATATTTCAAACACAAAGAGAATCTGGTTTAGAAGTGTTTCTTGGTGAATTTTTCAAAGTTTATCCAAGATGGCGATGTTTCACTTTATACTTAAAAAAATGGTAAAACATTACTTGCTTCAGACCTTGGCCCTAGTACTTTCAGCCGAAGTATCCCACTCTTCTCGGCAGCATGTTTGGTGTTGAAGTCTTTTGCTTTTGTGTTTGGCACACTGGATAGCTGTTCCTAATAGGTGGCACCATATTTCATCAATACCTGTAGTTGCCTTATTGCCATTACAAGAATTTAAATTAATAATTTTAATTGTTTCGTGGTGCATTGCATAGGGGGTGAGTGAAGAACAGGGTATGGTCAGTTTTTTTCTCACCAAACTGGTGGAAAAGTGGCCAAATGTGGTTCTACCTCATTTCCTCGGATTATCGCCAAAACTTGTTTACATTTTGGCAATCCCATAAATTTGAACGCCGTGCCATTTCTCTTAGTTCATTCGCAGGTTCGCTTGAATGCTGCATGCATGGTTATTTTTTTATTTCCCTACATTTTTCGGATTTAAGTATTTTGGTGGTTAATTACGCACCTAGATATTGTTTTTTAAAGATGGCTGATCAGATGAATGGTAAGCTCACTATTGACTTTTTGTGTGAGAAAATGAAAAGAATGAAAGCGATGATTGAATGGTGTATGAATGAGAATTTGTTAGCACGTGGTTTTTAAATATTCTGAATGTGGGAGTTGATATGGAATTGAAAGAGTTTAAGAAAAGAGCTTATGTGGGAATGCAGGAAATATGGAGAGAATGCACATTTTTATCTGTGAGAAAGGGTTCACAGTATGAGGAAAGCAAGTTAAGTATACATGAGATTTTAAAATTAACTTATTATTGGGTGTATGAAGGTATGACTGCACTGATTGTGTCTGAGGTTGGTGTGAGTGAAAGAACTTTGTGTGACTGGAGGCATTTTTGTCGTGAAGTGTGCGTGGAAATGTGTGCGAGTGAAGATGCTATGATCGGAGGTGAGAATGTGATTGTAAAAATGAGAGTATGTTTTGAAAAAGAAAGTATAATAGAGGTAAAAGAGTACATGGTGTTTGGGTGCTTGGAGAGGTTGAAAGGAATACGAACAAGTGTTTTTTTGAAGTGATTGAAAATAGAAGTGCGGATGTTTTGGTAAGTGTGATTAAAAAACATATTCGGCTAGGTACGATCATTATTTTGGATTGTTGGCGTTCCTATGGATGATTGTCAAATGAAGGTTATCATCATTTGACAATCAACCATAGTGTGACGTTTAAGGATCTGGATATTAGTGCATACAATCAAGGGAATGTGGGGGAATATAAAACAAAAATTCAGGTGAATCGGAAATTTAAGAAACACCCAGGACCCTGACCACTTTGACTCTTATTTCATTGAAATTATCTGGCACAAATTAAAACTTAAAAAAAAAAAAAATCATTTTAGAATTTTTCTCCAGGCTACTGCCAAAATATATGACGTGTCCAAGCTAGCATCTGAATAATTTTTAGGTATTATTTTGGTAATAATTTTTATTGTATTTTCCTTCGTCTTATATGATGCCATGTTTTTTTCGTCGATTTTTTGTTCGTTTTCCCATCAATCTAATGGAGAGTTCAGGGAGGTTGGCACCCCTAAAAGAAAAAATTACTTAGTTTAATGTTATTTAATTAATTTGGTTAATATTTTTTATTTTACTTTGAATAATTTTTATTGTGTTTTGCTTCATCTTATATGATGCCATGTTTTTTAGTCAAATTTTTGTTTGCTTTCCCATCGATCTAATGAGGGGAGGGGAGGGGAGGGGAGGTTGGGCCCCCCCTGACAAAAAAAAAGAAAAAAATTATTTTGTTTAATTTTATTTCATTAATTTGGTAATAATTTTTATTGTATTTTGAATAATTTTTATTGTGTTTTGCTTCGTCTTAGATGATGCCATGTTTTTTTTACTCGATTTTTTGTTCGTTTTCCCATTGATCTAATGTGTGTGTGTGTGTGGGGGGGGGGTCAAGAGGGCTGGCCCCCTGACAAAAAGAAAAAAAAATTACTTAGTTTAAGTTTGTTATTTCATTAATTTGGTAATAATTTTTATTGTATTTTGCTTTTTATTCGACACCATGTTTATGTCGGTATTTTACCCGTTTTTCCATAGATCTAACGGGGGCCCCCTGGCAAAAAAGAAATATAAAATAATTACCTAGTATAATGTTGCTATTTCATTAATTTGGTAATAATTTTTATTGTATTTTGTTTCGTCTTATACAACACCATGTTGTTTTCACTGGAATTCTATAATGTTTGCTGTTAATCTACTATTAAACTACTATCTATCTATTAAGTTACTGTCTAACGGGGCGGCCCCTCACAAGAAAAATTAAAAAATTGCTTTGTTAGTATAATTTTGCTCCTCTTTTCAGCGATCTAATGGGGGGTTCAAGGGGGCTGGCCCACTGATGAAAAGAAAATTGCTTTGATATGTAAGACACCATCTTGGATTCTGACAAAAACAACCCTTTGGTGTCGTAGTGGTGAAATTTTAAATTGGCGACGGGATCGTACCCTGTTCTTCAAGATTCTTTTGCATAGTTATGGCTATTGTAATTTGCGATTTTCATTGTACAGTCAAAATTTATTTTAATGTGTTTCTCGTTGTATGTTTTGGTTAAAGCTGTGGTTATTTTTTCTACCTTAATGTCATGGTTTTGCTCTTTTATTCACGTGTTGATCTTTTTTTGGACATGACAATGTAGTATCCTGGGCTTCCTTTGCTGATAATAAAAAAGAATTTTATATGTACTTGTGGTTTCTAGTGGGGGAACAGGCTCTTTATTGTTTTTAATAAGTTGGAAGATGTTCAGATTAGGTTTAATGTGGATATTTATTTTGTGTTTTGCTGCTGTATTTTTAATTTTAACTGAGACAGGGACAGTCATAAGGAATGGAGGAGGTGAATTTGGGGAAATTTTTTGGAAACTAGGGATTTGATTAAGAAATTTAATGTTTTTTCTATAATTTATTAACAAATTTGGCTGTGTATCTAACATTTTTAATGAATTGTTTAATGAGGTCTAATTCTTTTTGAAGGTCTTTGGGTTCATTGCAGATTAAAATTGTGCAATTTGTAATGGATACTCCAACATAGCAATGCATGAAATTTCGTATCCAGCAATCATCATTATGCATATCAACTAAAAATACATCACTGGATGCCCTAACTTAGCAGTACATGAATCTCAAAATGCATTGCAATTCTGTATTGCAGCAATCTGAATAATTTTTATAAATATTAAATAAATAAAACAATTTGATCTCTGTTAATCATCATTTAAAAAAAAAAAGAAAAAAAAAAAAGACATAGTTTAATTGTTAATTTCAAACTTTTCACAATCCTCCATTTTCAAAACACTACTATTTCAAGCAAACATAATAAATTCACTATACATAAATATACTTCTGTTAAATATAAAATATTTACTTAGAGGTAAATATTTATTTCAGGGGTGATTGTGTTCAGGTAATTTACCAGATTTCAGGTATATTTTTCATTTTTTGTATTAGAATTACAGTTTTTCTGGTTGTTAAATTCATAAAAAAAGATTGAAATATCCTTTGTATTTGCTAAATTATCATTAAAAAATAAATAAATAAATAATAAATTTTAGAGCTGTACCGAGTACTCGTTATATACTCTGTACTCGGCCAAATATGGACTAAGTATTCGGCCAATACCGAGTAGTTGTAAGAATTTCATTATTTTTATGTATTATTGAAAGAAATGTATTCAGAAGAGTTGTTTATTAATAACTAAACTAAAAAAATGTGAAAATGTAAACATAGTCATTAAACTTTTGCTGCAAACATCTTTCTGCAGTTAAAACGGGCAAGTAGATTGCCACCAAACTCGGTATAGAGACAATTCATGATATGAGCTTATCCATTTTAGTTACAAGAATTTAAGTATAACCATCTTGTAATATGCAATTTTTTTTTTTTTTTAATAAAAACTTAGTACATAAAATTGTATCTATAAAACAGACAAAAATAAAATATTTTAGGAAAAAGAACCCCTTATATAATACTATGTGCAAATAAAAGTAAGACACTTTTAAAACTGTAAAAAAAGATTGATTTTTAATATAAAAAATAATAATTGGGGGGAGGACTGTTGCACAAAATTTGCACTCTACTTTGTTTTCAACCATGCTCTCTAATTTAAGCTTGGTTTGGTTTCAGTGGGAATTTTACTGATTCACACTTCCCTCATAAGACAGTAAGAGAAAATAATTATTATCTTTAAGCAATTTCCTTGGACAAGGTGTACTTTTCTAAAGTACTTCCATAAATTATGTTCAGTAGAAAAGGATGTACTCGTTTAATTTTGGTTACGTCTGTATATTGTATGTCACTTGTATATATATACCTCCTAGTGTACTTAAATTTAGCACAATAAAAGAAATAACACCCCTCTTGAAATGCACTTTTAGGGCAGTGGCGGATCCAGAACTTGGCTTTTTTTTGGGGGGGGGGGGCTAAGATTTTTCATTGTGTTATTCTAGACCAATAAAAAATTTACAATTGCAATATTCAATTGTGAATGTCAATGTTCAGGGGGGGGGGGGCTTCAGCCCCCTAGCCCCCCCCCCTTAAATCCGCCACTGTTTTAGGGACTTCTAGATATAGCTCCTAATAATTTCAAATTCTTTTATGTGGCTGTCTAAATAAATAATGAATAGTTTTTATACCATATTCTATATAAAGCATACCTTTGTGCATATTAGAAATATGTCTATTTTATTTTGTGTAGTGTAATCTAAAGATGTTAAAATGTACCAACAAGAAATTTCACCTTTGTTATATATTTGAATAATTTTGAATTTTCCTGTACACGAACCATTTGCTTAATCTCAATGAAAAACCTGTTGTAGCATCACTACATAGTACAGATTTAGAATATCGAGTTCACAGTCAGCTGTGTGAAATTCCTGTCGATACATGTTCTTGAATTATGTTGGTAACAGCCTACAGACATTTAGACCAAATATGCTAAAAATTTGATTTTCGAATACAGGGAACCTAAAATGTGTGAATGTATCACAAACTTAGTTTTGAAAATTTGACCCAAAAGCAATACTTTCTGTATCAAGGGAAAGTAAAAAAAAAAAAAAGAGTAAGTTATCAGTGCCTAAAAAAAAGCCTACAAGATCTACTGATGAGGCGAAATTTACTGTCTTCATATGTGTAATTTCAGACTGTGAGCCAATTTTAACTCCTGACCAAAAAAAGAGGGGGTGTTATAAGTTTGAAGTCTTTGTCTATGCTTCTCTCTGTGGCACTGTAGCTTCCAAATAAATAAACCAATTTCATTTTTTTTTTTTTTTTTTTTTTTTTTTTTTTTTTTTAATTTATTAGGATGCTGATTTAACACAAGGATACAATTACTAATCCCAGTCGCAAACATTCATCTTGGAGTTCTTCAACAAAATTTTACTTTTTTAACTTAGTAGAATAAATAAAATCATTTATTTCTTTTCTTTTCACTTTGATTGTAAATTCTTCTGGTTTTCAGTATTAAACTAGTGTAATTACTTTACCTTTTAAAGGGTTATTTGGGATAGCTTTTAGCTATGTTTGATAGATTTTTTGAAATTAAAATGTGTTTTTTTTTAAAGCCACCATTGTATTGATATTTTAAAATTCAAGAGCTGGCAATTTTCTAACTTTTTTTTTCTGTGTTAATATAGAAAATGTCAAATAATAAATTTAGGAAATTCTGACATTGGCTTTAATATTTAATTCAATATTGCGGGTTGCATATAGTTCGAGGGCTTTGTGTTTAGCCACTCCTGTGAAAATGGTTCTATTGTGTTGCAAAAAAATGATGCACAGTCACAAAAAAAAAAAAAAAAAAAAACGCCCCCCCCCCAATCTAATTTTGCCATAAGTTGTCGTAGAAACATGTGGTCAGTACCAATTAGTGGCAGATCCAGAACTTGACTTTTGGGGGGGGGGGGCTAAGATTTTTGAAAGTGTTATTCTAGACCAATAAAAAATTTACAATTGCAAAATTCAATTATAAATGACAGTGTTTTTTTGGGGGGGGGGGGGGGCTTCAGCCCCCTAGCCCCCCCCCCCCCCCTTAAATTCGCCACTGGTACCAATCGATTTGTAATAACGTCTAGTTTATAATGGTATAATTAGATTTTGCTTAAAGGGCCGTCTACATATTAAAACTGGCATCAACTTCATTTTTTTCAATGGTAACCCTAATCTTTTATAATTTATTTGAATTCTTTGGATCAAATCATCGTGGAAAATGGTATAGTTTATATATTTTGCTCAATTTTCCCCCGAGTTATAAGCTGTCAAAATATGAGGGTGCTAATGTTAAATGAATGTGACAAACATTAATTCATATCTTCCAAAATAATTATGATATTCAAATTCTGTTTTTTTTATATGATAGAATGAAGTGACCCAAACATATTTCATGCATATTTTTGTTAAAAAAAAAGCATTTTTTGAATTATGAAAATTATTAATAATTTCATATTTGAAAAAATTATGAGTTATGATCTATGTTAATTTTTCCATGAACAGAACGGGCATCATCAAAAACATGGGTTTCCAAATTTACAGCTCGTTCTTAACATTATTTTTTGAGTTACAGTGATATTTCATTTTTTACTAGTGTTAGGGGGCCTTCACTTTCAACAATTTGTATTCTCTGTGAATAAATATCTGTATATATTTTGACGAAAAACTATTTTAATTTACCTTGATGTTATTCTAATTGTTTTCTAAGCAACATTTCAATGATAATTATGATACAAATGGGATTATTTTTTATAAAATTATCGCGATGCAAGCGAGAGATTGTGAAAAAATTCTAAAAGAAATGAAGCCCCGCCTCTATATTGCGAAAACAATAAAAAAAAAAACTAGCTTCTGTATTCGTATATGACTCTCTATGTGACGCTGGTATACATAAATGTCAATGGCATTTACTACATTGAATGCTGAAGACAAAATTTAAATGATTTAATTGGAAGTATGTAAAATAATTTTGTTTTATAATGCAGGTTGGCAGGTTTTTGACGCATGACAGTTTTCGACGGTTTAAACCACAGTTTAAACTGTCACATCAAAAACCTTGTGTCGAAAACTGTCAAAAACCTCACATTTTACCTTTCTTAGTATATTTTTAGAATGAAGTAGTCATATTTAGAGAAATAAAATAATGTAGTCTTAAAAAAAAATGTTTAGTTTATAAATTTCCCATGGTTAAATTTTTTTAGAAAAGTATTATCTGTTTCCTATGAATGCCAATCATTTCTGTTTAGGTAAAAAAAAATTGATATTTATTACCTTTATAAAATAAACAAATTCGAATATAGTAATTTGTATGTTCTAAGGGAAACTACTTATATTGCCCTTTAAGTTACCAAAAATTTTACAAAGTTTTATTTTTTAAAAGTAAGCTCTATTAAATATATACTGACTGATAATTAAAAGGTGTCATAAGTATTTTATCCCAATGAATAAAATTACTGTGCAATATTGCATAACGTCTTTTCAATTTGGGTTATAATCAATATCAATAGCATGTTTTAATATTGTATGATTACAAATTTTTGAGGTATTGCATGATTAGTTGAACTAAATTTTTAATATGAATTACATAATGCAATTTTTAAATTAATTATTTTTATTGAAGAGGATAATGGACAGTACATTGCTCTTTTGTGAATTAATGTTTTAATGGTATGAAGATTTGAATTTTTATGCATTGAAATGTAATAATAAACACATTAAAATGCAATATTAAATAATACATTAAAATTTCTCAAACTGTATCTAAATAAATAAATTTCCTTCACTTATAAGCTAAAACTTAGAGAGGACGAATTAAACTTTAAAAATATTTTAAATACCTCAAAAAATCCTTTATTTGAGCAGCATAAATTTGATATATTTCAACACGCAAAATTCGCGGTCATCTTCAGATGTTTACTTGGCTGCTCTGTTGACCGTCTCTTCATCCGTTTCCTCATCATCTTCATCAGTGCTTACGTCATATTGTCATCGTTTTCTATCGATTATATGTTGCCAGTCTTTCGGTATAATGCTGTGCTCCCTTTCGTTAATGGCGGTGTTAGAGGTTAGTATTTCCAGTGCTTCTCTTTTTAAAGCGTAGTTATGAGAGTTATAAGGTGCTATTTTGGTAGTGTTTATGGTATTAGGTATTATTGGGTTATTAATGTGCGTGTGGGATAAAGAGGTGGAGCTTCTATTGTATTTAAGGTCATTAATATGTTCGATTTCCCGGTCTTTAATTTTTCTTTTAGTCATTCCGATGTAAGAAGCGGTTTTATTATTATTTTCAAAATTAAATTCAATTTTATAAATTCCAGGGGTTTCCTTGGGGTCAATCATATCTTTTTCGTCATGTATCCGCTGTATAATGTTTTTATTTTACATTATACAGCGGATACGTAACGAAAAAGATATGATTGACCCCAAGGAAACCCCTGGAATTTATAAAATTGAATTTAATTTTGAAAATAATAATAAAACCGCTTCTTACATCGTAATGACTAAAAGAAAAATTAAAGACCGGGAAATCGAACATATTAATTACCTTAAATACAATAGAAGCTCCACCTCTTTATCCCGCACGCACATCAATAACCCAATAATACCTAATACCATAAACACTACCAAAATAGCACCTTATAACTCTCATAACTACGCTTTAAAAAGAGAAGCACTGGAAATCCTAACCTCTAACACCGCCATTAACGAAAGGGAGCACAGCATTATACCGAAAGACTGGCAACATATAATCAATAGAAAATGACGACAATATGACGTAAGCACTGATGAAGATGATGAGGAAACGGATGAAGAGACGGTCAACAGAGCAGCCAAGTAAACATCTGAAGATGACCGCGAATTTTGCATGTCGAAATATATCAAATTTATGCTGCTCAAATAAAGGATTTTTTGAGGTATTTAAAATATTTTTAAAGTTTCCTTCACTTTTTAAAAATGCTGACATCTAATTAATTTTTAATTTTATATCTCAATTTTACATTTTATAAGTTTAACAAATTAATATCTGGATATTAGTTTGTGGATTTATTGATATGATTTAATTTTTTAAAAAATACTATAATTGAATGCTAAAAATGCTCATTGAAATATCAGCATTCAACTTAGTTTTAAAAGTTAACTTATCACTGAATTCCCAAACTAAGTAATAATGTAATGCGTTCAGTTTGTATTTTTAAATCATAATGTTAAAGTGAGGAAGGAAAAAAAAATACAGAAATAATTTTTTTAAAAATTTTAAACGTAAAATTTTAATTTTAATTAATTTTTTTTTTTTTTACATATAAAATTTAGTTATTTTTAAAGAATTTTTCAATATGCTTAATTGTATTACATATTATTATTTGCCATCTGTATATGCAATTTTTCATAACTCTATGTCATTTTACAAAAAAGATTTATAAACATTCACTCTCCTCTTAAAATCAGGCACGTTTCTTAACATAAACATTTGTCTTTTTCTGAATATATATATATATAACCAATGTTAACTTATATACTTAGTACATTGCATTGCAACTTAAAAATATGAATAAAATTATATTACTGTTTCCAATTTTCACATATGGTTTTCGACAGTTTTTGACGGTTTAAACCAGTTTTTGACAGTTTAAAGTAGTTTTTGACACTTGTCACGTCAAAAAATCAACCCTGATAGTATATGCAGATGACTTCTCAATTCTTTCAGAAGCTTACATAATATATATATATATAAAATATGTCAGAGAAGAAAAAAATAACTTGAAGAGAACAAACTAAAAATAAATAAAAAAAATCGAGCCTTAGTTAAATCTAGAAGTAGAAAGGTATTTAATTGAATTAGAAAGATTAAAGGAGGATAATGAACTGATTTTAAAGAGAAAATGTTTAGCAGTCATAAAATTTATTAATATAGATAAGGAGATCTAGACTAGAACTTTTTAATTTTCATGCTATTTTCCTCAAAATTATTCCACTGTGTTGATTTGAATTTATAACTTTTACTGTAGGTTATTATTATTATTTTATTTATTTTTTTACTTTCCTACTACTAGTAAATGTCACTTTTAGGTTATCAACTAGATAATTTATTGCTGTAATGATTATAGCATTTATTTTATTTTTATTCACGAAGAAAAAATATTTATGGACTGTTGGGGATTAAGTATCTTTTACACAATTAATTAAAAAATCGTGCATAGGAATCCAATTAACACTTAATCTTTTAATTTTGATAACATGGGAAATTAGTATATTGAGGCCTGCATAATACTGGAAATTCTTTTACAAATTTAAGTGGACATTCTGAATATAATAGTTTAAAATTATATCTTTCATTTCACATGAATCATTGAATAAAATATGATTATACATAATTAAGTTAAGCTTCATTATTCCATGGCAGAAAGCCTTTTTGCAGGAGGATCCTCCGCGTCATCTGTGCCAACTGCTGGTAGTGGATTGTGACGGTTGACATCTCGGTCTTGGTCTTTAACTTTATTCACAAAAAGATGGCACCACACTCTGTCAATTTCGGCCGATTCGTGGTCATTAATTATGTTTTTATTATGCGCGATTTCGATGCTCTCTCTAAAAAATGCATAATTCTGGTTATTGTAGTTTGCTAACTTGGTTATACTGTTAAAATCTATTTCTATATTATTTTCTTGATGGTACCTAGCAAGAGCCGTAGTAATTTCTATTAAACTTAACGTCAGTTTGATGCTCCTTGATTCTAGTTTTAATTTTTCTTTTAGTAAACCCTATATAATAATAATCTTCATTGTTTTTATTTTTAAGCGGGATTTTATATATGCCTGCAGTTATAATTAATTACTTTCACTTAATTAATTATGAATAAGCTTCGTTTTAAAGAGTTTTTGTAAATATGATTATACAATTATCATAAATGGCACAAACCTAAAGTATAGCTTAATCATAACATAGTTAATAAGGAAAACAAATTTTTATTGAACGTATATTGGCTTTACTGTAGTGATGACTGCATACAAAATAATTGTCCTGCCAATGCTTACAATAAATAAATAAATAAGTAAAATAAAATAAATTAAAATAAATAAATTAATTAAAAAATAATCAGAGTTGATATATGGGGACTATATCATGGGTATATTTATAGCATAAGCTCTCCTTCAAAAATTTTTAAATAAAAAATTTCAAATTACATTTTTTCCGTATGATGACTTGTATAAGAGAAGTTTGTTTTTGTAACAAAAACAGAATCATGCATTTATTAAGGAGGACACAATAACTACCTTCGGCAACAGCCGAACACCATGTTATTCTCCATGAAAATTTGTTTATAGAATTACTGATTACTTAATATATTTTTTAAATACTGTTTACACATTCTAATTATTCCCAACTATTAAGTTAGTTCTTGTTTTCCGAAAATTGTTTCTTTTCTTTTCTTTATTTCTTTATATTTAGCTAAAAATGGGAAATGTGCACTCAGCTCATTTTTCTCATTTTTTAGCCTTAAAATAAAATATTAAAAATTTTTAAAAAATAAATTTTGAAAAAGAAGATATAATTTAATGATTATAATGTGGAAATAGAATTAAAAAAAAAAAAAAAAACTTAGATAATGAATAATTCTATAAACAAATTTCCCGATAGAATAATGTGAGTTTTCGCTGTCAGTGGAAACAGATATTGGGTTCTCTGAAGAAAATTTCAGTAATTTAAATTTTGTCTTGATAACTTTGTTGTAAAATGTAATCTATTACCAAAGTAAGTCATTTCTAAAATGATTCATTGATTTTTCATATTAAAATACCAAATTTGTAGTCTTTAAATGCACAAAATTAACATTCTAAAAAAAAAAAAAATAAAATCAATATATTCCCCACAGACTTTAGCCAAACTTATTCTGAAGGATCAGTTAAATTCTTTAAAATATCTTTGCATCTCTCAATTAGATCACCAGATTAATTGATTAGCACATGTTATCCTTTTTTTCATTTGCCCTGTTTAAATACAGATGCACAAATAAAAGTGTGCTTTTTTTAATTTATCAATTGTTTCATAGATACATATGGGGCTCTGTTCCTTTGTTCCTCTACCTGTGTGAGAAACTCCCAAAGTATGTATCTCCTGTTGCTTGAATTTTCTTGTTTTAACTGTGTTAGTTGCTCATCTTTAGATGTTTATATATCTAGATAGTAGTCAGCTTTTATTGTTTTCCCAGATAACTCTGATTGCAAGCTTTTCATGCTGCCTCTTATCCTCACCCCATCCAGTGTTGTAGCAAGCACAACTGGGCTTAGCACATGATACCTTCTTGGCACTTTCCTCCCACACACACACAAAAATAAATAAATAAAATAATTATAGTAATACAGTCGACTCGCGTTACAATGACCCCATCGAGATGACTCATTTTGGGTCATTATATCAAATGGTTGCTTTATCAAATAGATCGAAAAGAATCTTTCAAATGATGCTCTTTTTATTAAATTTAGTTTGATGATGGTTGCAAATGACATACTGCATGTAAAATATGAATTGTGTTAGAATTTATAAGTAAAATAAAATTTTAAAATTAAAATCAATTAAAAATATTAACCAATGAGAAACAATGTAATTTTCTCAAATTTGATGAAAATGAAAATAATGATTCCAGATGAACATTTGAATTAATTGTACAGTATATGCGTACCGTAAAGCATAAATGGTACCATAAAAAAATTTAAATGAATAATGCTATCTAATTACAATACAAGTTATTACCATTATGGCTTTTTTATAGAGTACTTTCGACCATCATCACGGTCATCTTCAGCACTAGCAGCTTCTTGTTTACATCTTTCCTGGTTTTATATCATTTTTGGTCTCATTACTTCTCTTCAGTTCTCTGACTATTGGTTGCCAGTTTTGAGGTATTATGCTATACTCACGGTCATTAGTAGTCTATGGGACAGGTTAGTATTTCGATGGCTTCACGTTTGAGGGCATAAATATGTGAGTTACAGTTAGCAATTTTATGGGTAGTAATGGATTTAATATCAATTGGGTTAGCTCTAGATTAATGTTAGCTCTAGAAAAGGCAGTAGAAGGTTTATTAAATTTTAGGTCGGCGAGGTGTTCTTTTCGCAATCTTTTATTTTTCTTTTAGTCATGTCAGTGTAACTAGCTTTTTTATTGTCCAAGAAATTAAAATTGATTTTGTAAATACCAGCTGTTTCATTAGTGTTAATTGGATCTTTTTCATAGCAGATGTGGGGGAAAATATTAGGGTTGGGCTTGATAAGGATGTTTATTTCATTTCTTTTACTTTCATTTTTTATTTTTGTAGCAGCACATTTACAATAGGAGATAGAAGGGGTAAAAACAGGTTTTTCCTTTTGAGCATTACTGAAAGAGTTAAGGGTTTATAGACATTTTTCATAAATTTTATTGATTAGAGTTTTGCTGTAACCAGCTCTTTGACCAATATTTTTGATGTAGTTTAGTTCGTTTTTCAATAATATGTTATTGGAACAGATAAGGATGGCACAATTAATAAAAGAACGTAAGGCAGTAATTTATAAGAATAAGGAGTTTTACATTTACTATTAATAATTTTATTATTGGTTGGCTTTCTGTAGATGGTAGTATTGAATGCATAGGAATAATTGCAAAGATATCATCGATGTAACAGAACCAAAATTTAAAGTTATTAGAAAATTTAATATGAATAATACCAGGTATAATACCAGATAGTAATAATACCAGATATTATTACTGAATTAAAATTACAAACTCTTGAAGATTCTCATATTAAATTTTCTAATGACTTTAAATTTTGGTTCCATTACATCGATGATATCTTTGCAATTATTCCTATAAATTAAGACCCGCAACATATTCTTCATAATAAACTTGACAAGAATATCAAATTCACGCTTGAGATTGAAAATAATAACTGTCTAAATTTTCTTGGTGTAAAAATTTTGAAACATGACAATAATACATTCGATATTACCGTCTACAGAAAGCCAACCAATAATAATGAAATTATTAATAATAAATATAAAACACCTTATTCTTATAAATTAGCTGCCTTACATTCTTTTGTTAACTGTGCTATCCTTATCTGTTCCAATAGCATATTATTGAAAAACGAACTAAGCTACATCAAAAATATTGGTTAAAGAGCTGGTTACAGCAAAACTCTAATCAATTAACTTTATAAAAAAAGTCTAAAAACCCTTAACTCTTTCACTAATGCTCAAAAAGAAAAACCTATTTTTACCCCTTCTGTCCCCTATTGTAAAGATGCCGCTACAAAAATAAAAAATGAAAGTAAAAGAAATGGAATAAACATTCCTATCAAGCCCAACCCTAATGTTTTTCACCGCATCCGCTATGAAAAGGATCCAATTAACACTAATGAAACAGCTGGTATTTGCAAAATCAATTTTAATTTCTTGGACAGTAAAAAAAGCTACTTGCATTGGCATGACTAAAAGAAAAATAAGAGATCGCGGAAAAGAACACCTCGCCGACCTAAAATTTAATAAACCTTCTACTGCTTTTTCTAGAGCTAACATTAATAACCCAATTGATATTAAATCCATTACTACCCATAAATTGCTAACTATAACTCACATATTTATGCCCTCAAACGTGAAGTTATCGAAACACTAACCTGCCCCATAGCTACGAGGGTTGTCTTTTATGTTTTTACAAGTGACCAATAGAAGGCGCTACTGAAATTTGTCTTTAGGATATTTGTAAAATTCACATTTTTTTAAATCTTAGAATCAGTGGCATCTTAGAAATCGTCTGCATGTTTTGTTTACAGTGAGTTTTTAAAAGAAGCAAGTGGTGAAAAAAAACGGAAGTAACTCGGGAAGGTTTCCGTTGGATGAGTTTTTTATGATTTTCAGAAATACCTCACTCGACCAGAATGCATAGTATTGCTTCGTGCAACTTTTGGTAATGAAGCACCATCAGAAAAGACTGCTTACAATTGGTTTGCAGAATTTTGTCGTGGTCGTGCGTCTGTCAGTAAAGAATCTCGTGAAGGACGACCAAAATTGGTAGGGATTCCACACAACATCGATGCTGTGAAGAAGATTGAAGAAGATTGGCATGTCATGCATCGTGAGATAAAAGCATCCCTTGGCATATCACTGACTGCAATACATTCAATTTTGCATGAACATTTAGCTGTTAAAAAGATTTGTTCCAGATGAATTCTGCACAATTTCAGAGAAGCTCAAAAAAGAGGCTTGTGTAAATTGATGTAAGGAAATGCTAAAAAAAATTCATATTGGGAACAGCAAAATCCATATACAACACACACACACACACACATCGTTACAAGTGACAAAACTTGGATGTATTCGTGTGAGCCGGAAACTAAACAACAATCCACTGTTCCACTGTTTGGGTGTTTCTAGATGAACCAAATCCTACAAAAGTTGTTCGTTCCCGAAGCACTTCCAAGAAAATTATTGCTTGTTTCTACGGCCTTACAAGACATATCACAACCATTCCTTTAGAGGATCAAAAAACTGTTAACGCTAAATGGTATACAGAAATTTGTTTACCAAAAGTCATCAACGAAATCAGGAAAAACAGCAAAAATCGCCGTATCATTCTTCATCATCACAATGCCAGCTCCCACACAACACATGAAACAATTGATTATTTGACGGATAAAAATATTGAATTAATGTCTCATTGCCCATATTCTCCTGATTTGTCGCCTAATGACTTTTTCTTGTTCCCTTATGTCAAACAAAAAATGCATGGGCAGTGATTTTCATCACCTCAAGAAGCTGTTGATGCCTTCCAAAACCATGTTTCTGAGATATTGACTTCGGAGTGAAAAAACTGTTTCAAAAATTGGTTTGAACGTATGGAAAAGTATATAAATCTTAAAGACGAATATTTTGAAAAGCAATAAAACAGTTTGTTCCCAAAAAATTCCTTTTTTTCTACTTTTTGTAGAAACTTAAAAGGCAACCCTCTTACTAATTACCGTGAGCATAGCATAATACCTCAAAACTGGCAACCAATAATCAGTGAACTGGAGAGAAGTAATGAGGCCAAAAATCGTATAAAACCGGGAAAGGCGTAAACAAAAAGCTGCTAGTGCTGAACATGACCGCAATGTCGTTCGAAAGTTCTCTATAAAAAAGCCACAATGGCAATAACTTGTAGATGAATTAAGCTGTTTAAACATTTTAATCTTGAATAACGTTATTTTCATAAAATTTACATAATAGAAAAGAAGAAGGAACTGTGTACACTTTGTACAAAAAAGTAAATTCTCATTTATTTACTTGTTAAATATCTTGTGAAGAAAGCAATAATTGAGATTTGATGTAATTTTGAAATTAGAAAAGAGTATTTTTAAAACAACTGATGTTTTCAAATTATTAATTTCCATTATCTTGATTTTCAAAAACATCTTGAAGTTTGTTACGTATTTTTGCAGCTCATTTTTGACTGTAGGATTACTAATTTTTGGAATACAATTGCTGTTTTCATTATCCTCAGCAGCTAATATCCCTTTTGCATTTCCACTGTCAATAATCTTAATGAGAAATATTCGATGGATTTTCGTTACCCTCCCTGAATTTGAGAAAATCTGTTTGTTTGAAGTAATTTCTGATGGTTTCTTTAGAAATTTCTTGCCAAACAGTTTATGTGGTTCGGACTGCAATTAAAATGCTAACATAAAACTGCTTCTCATTTTCCTCGGATCCTCATCATCGGATTCTCTCTCTCTTTTTTTTTTTTTTTTTTTTTTTTAAACTAATAATTGCACCTTAAACTATAAATTGAAGGAAGTACAGTCATTTTGTGAATCGTTATATTAAGAGTCTTGTCTTTTCCTGATCATTCTGTGAAATATGAAATAACATTACCTTAATTGGTAGTCAATCGGGACTTTTCAGAAGGTCATTTTATCTTGTTGGGTCGTTATAATACAAGGTCATTTTAATGAGAGTTGACTGTATAAGCATTAATGAAATTGGGGACCGTTTAGTGTCCTTTTGTAAGTGGCACCCAGAGCATGAGGCATGATAGATTCCTTTGCTATGCCACTATCTCTTAACACTTATTTATTTTTAACACCACTATTATGGAATAATCATCTTTTCACTATTTAGTTATATAAAATTATTATTAAAGTACTTTGGAATCATGGTAAAAAAGAGTTTTAGTTGTGCTTTGTGCAATTAGAATTTTCTGAGGAAATTGTAAAAGTTTTGCAACTATGTATAATATAAAAGTATCATATTATTTGAACTGGATATATATTACGCGAGCTATCTACCAAAACATTCTCTTTGCAAACTAAGATTATTTAATTAGAATTGTTTGTTATTTTCTCAATCATAAATATAAATTAATTGAAAAAAAGAAATTTATCTCCTGCATCACTAAAATAAATCTATAGTGTAACTAAATTGTACTTATATTCTGCAGAAAATTCAAATTTTTAGACTATGTATTGTTTGAATCCACTTTTCACCTGTTATAAATTAGTAGTGCTTATAAAAATTTATTTAAAAGGAGTTTTATAACCATGTTCCATCTTTACTATAAAAATATCTGACAAAATTCTTTAAACTTTTCAAAATTTCTATTCTTATCATAGCTGTGCGAAGAAAAAAATGACACCGAGACCAAACAATATTCCAGTGCCACCCCCTCCCCCTACCATCAAATCCCATAGTGTTGCCAACTTGTCATGAGAAAATGGAATAATCAAATCAAACTAAACATCTATTATATTTCCATAATTTAAAGAAAAAGATTCTAAACCCTAATTGAATTTTCCTGAGCAAATTTCCTGAGATAATAGTTTTAATTCTACATGAAATCGGACATTTGTTTTGTGCTGTGCTAGATTTGAGGCTAGGTGATAAATTTATTTTTTCAGAGCTAAATGAGTTGAAAAAATTCTCTGTTAAGCAAAAAATATTGAATACTCATGCAATTTTAAAGTTTTCTCTTATTCAGAATAAAAAATATATTTTTTTAAAAATTTTTTCCTTAAAAATTTAAAATCATACAGTGTGTTTCAAAAGTATTTTTATGAAAAGAGAATAGCGATTTCATTCATGAAGACAAATAATATAATGTACACGAAATTTAGGGTCACATTCCGTTCTAAATGGCAGAAAAGAGTGACTTCAAAACATGACTGACAAGCGGACCATCCCTAGGGGTGAATTCTAGAGCATTGACAAATGCTCACTGCAAAGTTCTATAGTAAATAAAGCATACTCAACCAAAACCAGCAATCACAAATCATCACTTCTAACATGATATTTTTCATGCCAGAAAGCATCAGATTTCCAGAAAAGCACTGTAAAGTATTGAGCTTGTATGCAAATTTTCAGCGAGAAGCAGCAGTGTCAATGATTGGAGGTAATTGACTTGTTAAGGTTCTGTAAGAAGTCAGTTACTTGGAATGTTGTCCGTATAAAGTGATACATCTTCATTGCTGGATAAATACCAAGATAAGATCATCTAGAACAGTTATATAGAGATTTCTATATACGAGTAATTGGTAGATTTTCATCTAAGAAATGTTCGAGGAAATGGAAATAGACACAAAGCACAAAGATTATACTACAAAAAATTTCCGATGCATTTCTTACTAAGCCATTCCACTTTTGACAGTGTTGATAGAAGACAGGTGGGAAATTGGCTCATTTGCTATCTCTCATACAAATATGGGACTCACAAAATATGGGAATGCAGGAATTGGAGGTGCTTACGTATTTGACAGATTTAGAGTGGCTCATTCCATAAGTACTGAACCAGTGGCAGAAGACATTGTTACATGCCATAATACAGTATAGTGTATTCTGCATGAGGAAGGCATGCAACCTTTCCATATGCATAAGGCACTTGCTGCTTAGTGCTTAAATGCTGATTATTAACCATTCTGTCTAGATTTTTTGATGTGGATGCTCGTGATAATAAACAAGTCACACTTTTCTGTGAGTGTTATTTATTCTTGATGAGGGCTTGTTTAGCAGAGAAGGAATTTTTAACTCTTGAAATGTATATGTCTGGGCTGAAAACAATTTCCATTTACTGCCAGTTGTAAATAACAGGAGAAAATTTCCATTAATGTATGCACATGTATCATTGGTGATTGAATAGTTGCCATTATCTATTCTCAGCAGGGTTGGGTTTCTTCCGGAAGAAACTAGTTTCTTCCAGGACAGTGGAAGAAACTGGAAAAAACCGGAAGAAACTGGAAGAAATGGAAGAAACCGGAAGAAATGGAAGAAACTAACCAGAAGACAAAACAGATGTTCGAAATTAAAATTTATGAACTATATAAACTCAAAGCATAAATATAATGTCAAATCTAAACTATAATCCAATTAATATTAAAAATATTGTTAGAAAAATAAGTTTTTTTATAACAAACACTAAATATATATAGGTGATGGGTTTTTCCTTTTTATTGCTGATATTTTTAGAACTTTTTGCATATATACCATCTCATATTAGTATACATTCAGACAGTACAAGTGATAATAATTACAGAATTAACCATAATATTTGCACTTTTTTTTTTTTTAAGGATACAATTTTTTGTATAAAGCTGGTAAACTGTATCAATAAGTAATATACCTACTTTTAAACTCTCCTGCAAGTTCTCTAGGATTTAAAAAAAAAATAAGCATAGTTTGTATTTATCTATTTTAAGTTGAAAAATAAAGTGCAGTATTGAACTACTCTAAAAAACCTTTCATTAGTTTTACAGTTTTTAACTCCCTCTAACTCTCAAAAATTTTGTCTAGAGGTTGTGCGGATTATAGGAATTTGTAGATTAGAGATCATTGCCTTTGTTTACAATTTTCTTTTGCAGATACAGAGTCAGTTATTATTAATTCATGATAATAGACATCAGAATGGAAAGATGATTTCTAATAAATTTTAGAATAAAGTATTTCTTCAATATTAATAAAACTAATCGATCCCATTCATATATGATAAATAATTTAAGACTATTCAAATAATAGGTACCTATAAAATATAAACAAACATATTTAAAAAATATGAAACTAAATATTTATATTTTTGAAAGTTCGGAAATAATATTCATCACTGATTAATTTTGTTAAACATTGATGTAATAGTGATTTGTTTTAAGCACTAGTCTGTATGAATTGCAGGATAATGAATACAAGAATGTTACCCCCCCCCCCTCCCAAGTTGAGTTTCAAAGCAAGGATTAAGCTAAAAATTTGATAAAAAGTAAAAATGTGAGAAATGTGAATTTATTTGAAACATGAGATGTAAATTTCTTTTTCACTGTACTGTATTAGGAAAATACAGTTTTTGATGACATTTTGTAATACAGTAATTATTGAATACTGGCTCTTTTAATTAACTGAATGTTTGTTAAGAGCTGTTTTATCAGAAAGTATAAGCAAGTGATACAAACTATTATTTATTACCAGTTAAAGAAATAAAATTGTCTAAATAATAAATTATAAAACTTTACGCTTTTTAAATTGAAATTGATTTTTTTACTAGATTTTGAGTATTTTGGAACATGATTATCAGATACCGAAGATCACTTCGGTAAAAATCTCATAATTATTAATTAAATATGTAATTAAATTTTTATAGGTATAATCAAAGTTACTTAAAGTTGTTTATAAGACAAATGCATCCATTGCATCTTACAAATCTGCAATTTATAGGATAAATTTTTAAGAAAAACAGTTTTTTCCATTTCTTCCACTTGGAAGAAACCTATTTCTTCCGGCCGGTTTTTTCCATGGTTTTTTCCGCGGTTTTTTCCGCCTTGGAAGAAACTTGCCAACCCTGATTCTCAGATTGTTTAACAAGTATACAGTACCATGTCTTTATGGAACAGGAATGTCCTGGTTTATTGCAACTTGCTCCAATCACCACACAGACAGATATGTGGTTGATGTATGATTTAGCCGCAGCTCACTTTTTCACAGCAGTCTGATATTTTTTGAATGTCATATCACATACGATGCATTAAGTGTGGTGTATCTGTAGCTTGGTCTTTACGCTCACCAGATCTAAACTCACTAGACTTGCAAGATGCCACTATTGTGAGAGCATATAAAAGCATCGGTAATTGTTTGTAGACAGCATGTAAGATCTCATAGCAATAATCGTTCTTGCAGCAGACAGGATAAACAAGAAACCAGGAAATCTTTGCGAAAGTGTGCCAGCCATTCATTTGCTGATGTGAATTATAAAACACCCCATTTATATATCACTTTGAGCATCTAGTTTAAATATATAACCTGAATTGACATTGAACAGAAATATAAAGATTTACGCAATGTTGGAAATGCCAATGTAAAAAAAATATTAAATGCAAACTGCAGTTTTGGTAACGTTAAGCGCACTATCATCAATGCAGAATGATAAGATGGATTATTGCTCTTATATATAGATAGGAAAGCAAATTTCAGAGTTGGAATAACGGCTAATAAGAATTTAAGAAACTAAGGTGTTAGCCAATGGGAAATTGGGATATAGAACACAATATAAATGGTAGGTGAAGATCAAGAATATGTGGATTTTATGTAATATATCCTACTATCAGAGAGAGATGGTTTAGCAAAATCACAGTTAATGACATTTTGATAGATATGGAAAGCTTCTAGAAAATCAAGTTCATGTAAGTGTTTGGGCCAACTGATTATTTTAGCTTAAATAAAGTTAAAAATATGGTTATTCTCCCAACAGTGCTTAGTAATGCTTGATTTGTTTATTTCTTGTTTCTGAATATAACCCATGTGTTCTTTAAGACGAAACTTGAGTTTACATTTTGTTTGACCAATATATGACTGTCCACATTGACAAGGAATACTGTAAATACCCCAAGAGTTGTGTATATCAATAGGGTCTTTTAATATAGTTAGTTTGTTTGTAGGTGAAAATATTATTTTAAAGTCATATTGTTTGAGAATTTTAGCTATGGCAAAACAAGATTTAGGGAAAAAAGACAAAACAATATTGATATTGTAAGAGGACTCTGATGTAAAAAGATGTGAAGTATAGGTATGTTATAATTTAAAAAGAGCTTTATCAATAACAGAAGAATTGTCACCTCTGTCAACAGCAACCGTTTTTAGGTAAATGATTTCAGAGTTGAGGGATTTAAACAAATGTTAAGTGCACAATCAACAAAAGTATAAAAAAATGGTCATTTTCTGAGTAGGTTGATGACATGAACAAGCATGGGGAAGTAATGAAACTGCAAAATTTTATGATAAACAATAGCACAGAAGTCTTTTTCCGTGCAAAAGGCAAGGGTATTAAGAAAAGGAGTGAACCATTGTTTTCAATTTTGTATGTAAATTGGGTGTTATTATCAAGGAAATAGAAGCCTTTTTCAGTGTAAGAGGCAAGAGTATAAAAAAAAGGGAGTGAATCTTTGTTTTCAATTTTGTATGTAAATTGGATGTTATCAAGGCAATTTATGATCTGTAATAGGTCATCTATATTCTGCCAAGAAGTGTCAGAGTGAAAGTATCATCCACATAGCAGGTCCAGAATAGAAAAGATATTTTTTCAAAGAGAGAATTTTCGAAATAAATCAGGTAAATATCAGCGAGAGCTGGTGAGAGAGGAGAGCTAATGGCTAAACTTTCTGTTTGTTGGTAAAATTTACCTTGAAAAGATAAAATAGTTTGCGATAAGTGCAGGTAAGAGAAATTAATGATTTAATTGACTTGATAGATGATTTAATTTTAGTTAATTTTTGTGTAGATGGAAAAACATTAGATCTAGTACAATTGGAAATCGATGGGATGAGGGAATCTTTAGTGTGGAATCCAATAGCAAAGGGCAAGATTTGACAGATGTCTTTCTTGTGATCTTATCAACAGAGGATTTAACTAAAATTAAATCATTTGTCAAGTCTCGCCCTTTGCTGTTGGATTCCTTGAAAGCTTCTCTCATCCCATCTATTTCCAATTGTGCTAGGTTTTATGCCCTCCCTAAAGTTCATAAACCTAATATCCCATTTTGTCCTATTGTTTCCAATATTTTTACTGCTCTTCTTATCGTTTAGCTAATTTCTCTCCAGCATTTTCCCTTTCTACTACTTTCTGTCAACACCCTATACAGTAAAAAATGTCATCAGCTTTGCCAAATTTATTCGAAATTTCCATGACACAAACCTCACTATGGTTTCTTTTGATGTTAAATCACTTTTCACTAATGTGCCGATCAGTGTCACGCTCTCTTGCCTAGAAAAGAGACTAAAAGAATTAATTACACAATTTTTGAAGTCCAAGAATTAATTTCTCTTACTTGCAGTTGTTTATCTCAAATTACTTTTACTTTTCAATGTAAATTTTATCAACAATCAGAAGGTTTAGCCATGGGTTTTCTTCTCTCACCAATTCTCAAAAAAAATTTCATTTTTGTTAAAGAAACCTTTTATACCTTCAGGAATATATGTGCTATTATTCACGAACAAATCAGTACAGATATTCATAAGGAGGAACATAATTGCAACAATGATAATGAATTTTAAACATTATCTTTTACAGGTTGATCCCAAACATTCTAGTTTTTGTTTAATTTATTTCTAGTTCCCTTTTTGTCTTTGGGACAAAACTTTCACTGAAATATATATAATATATTCTTTACTTCCTACGAAGTTGTAAACTGAAATAGTGAAATGTAAAGGCAAAAGGTAAGATGATGTATGTTTTCTGCATTGAGTTGAATAATTTACACACCACTGCATATAAAAAAGATTTTTTTTTAATAGCTGTGTTCTAAATGAAATTTAAGAGAAGTTTTCATTTAAAACCCGAATAAACTACTACATCAGAAATGCCAAAGAAAAATATTGGCGTATATTGATCAATATTTTTCTTTGGCATTTCTGACGTAGTAGTTTATTCGGGTTTTAATATTCCAACGCCAAGTCTCCTGTTATTATAATGTTTTCATTTGTTGCCCTTCTTAACACTCCATCAGGCATGCTTAAAATATTACACTATCAGGCATGTTGTATCTGACAGATACATTACATAATTTGACATCATACATATTTTTAATGAACTTTAAACAGATTGTATTTTTGTTTTTGGTACCAGAAGCCACCCCTCCCTACACTTAGACCTTTCCTTATTTCAGTAAAAATTCAATGAAAACATTAATATACTACAGAGAATTTCAAGTGCAAAATGAAATAAGTAATACATAGTGTTGGCTTTAAGAGCATCTTTCTCTCTCAAATTTATTAAAATGGACTGGATTCACTTATTTGTGTTGTTTAGAAAAATACCTAACATTTCATCTGTTAAAAAATAAATAAATAAACTGTAAATAGTTTTAACTTCCTTAGCTGATCTAATTACTCCAGGTAACTTTGTTATTATACCTTAACATTTTCCCTGTACTGATTTCACCCCTTTTGCTAGATTATCTTTTCCTACATAGTTAATCTTCTAGTCATGCGGCAATTTCAACATTACTGGCATCACTGCAGTTTTCAAAATGATATTCAAAATAAAATAAATAATAATAATGTTTTAAACCTTTTTGATCCTTTACATCTAAAAAAGATTTAATTTTTTTTTTTTTTTTCAAACAAATCTAATCAAAGATGGAAAAATTCAGAGCAAAACAAACAACTAACATTATCAGGAACATTGTATCCCTAGGTACACAACCCAGCAAATGTACTCCCAAAACAGAAAAAAATATCCACTGAAACATATTCTGGTGTTATTTTAGGGGCCCAGGTGACTGGAAGAGCAGATATATTATTGATTCTGGTCAAAGTCGTGAGATTTCTCCTTCTATTCAACAGAAAGTAATTTCAGAGCTTTGTATCTGTGAGATACTATGTGCCTTTAAAAGTGAGGATCTGCATTCATGCTTATTAAATATACTGTATTAAAATCTAGAAGCTTCTGTGTATTTATATTAGGGCTGTGCCGACTAATTGGTTCGGTTAATTGATCAATGCTTGATCCTGATCAATTTTTGTAATTGAGTTAATCGGCTCGATTAATTCGATTAAAAATTTTCAAAATCCGATTAAAATTTTCAAACAATGAATTAAAGTAAAAATGCTGTTCTGCCTACAAAATATTTTTTCACATATTTTGCAAACAAACATTTTAAGAAACTTCCATCAAATAATGAAAAAGCAAAAAAATAAATAAAAATAAAACCTCTCGAAAGAAGTTGTTGTGCTTTTGTTGATAGAGAAAAAGGGTAGGACAGTTATTAAACAAAATGACGTTTTATGTCCATGCTGGGGCAATACCACCTGTAGTCTTCTACAGTGAGTATTGGCTAGGGCAATAGTTTTTTCAGAAATAAGAAGTTTCCAAAAAATGGAGATGCTCAAGATAAAAAAAAAAAAGGATTGTGATTTCCACTATCCCTTTGATGGGGAAATGTCAAAGTTTCACAATATCTTCAAGCATTTATTTTCTGCTCAGAATTGCTGATAATAACTATTGTAGTAGAAACAGAAAATAATATTCTGTTTTTTAGTCTGAAGTGACGAAGAAGAACAGAAATATAAAAACAAGGAAGAATTAGAGATTTTTATAATAATGATATGGAATTTTGAGAATTCATTTAAAAATAGTGACAAGCGAGGCGGACAAGGCCTACAAATGTAAAACTAAAATATGTGTAAATTAATTTAATTTTTCTTTCAAAATGAATTGAATAAATTAATTTATTTAAATAAAAATTAAATAAGTGAAAATATTTATATAAAATTAACACATAAAGTCACCAATTATTACTCTGAAAATTGATTTGAATTTCAGTTATGAAGCAGATATAATCAATTAGACAAAAAAAAAAAAAAAAAATTGTCAAACTTAAGAATAAAATAATATTATAGAGAACTTAGTTTTTAGAATATAATAATAATAATAAATATAAGTTACTTTTCAGCTGTATTTCCGAATAAAAATTGTATTTAATAATATATTAGGAATATATATATATATATATATTCATTGTTTATTTTCATGTCTATTATTATTATTATTTATTATTTAAGGAACTAGTAAGTCAACATTTATATGATTTTTCTGGTTTGTTGTGTACTATCTTTCTATCTGACTAACTAACTTACTATATATATATATATATGAGAGTTTTATTCATCATTTGAATAAAATTATATAAAGAAAAATGAAAACCAATTAAAAATCTGATTAATCGATTAATGGACTACAATTAACCCAGTTAAAACTGTTGATTCCCACCCCTAATTTATTTGCATGTAAGCTTCTTCAACTCCTGTATAGCAGCTGAGAGCCTCAGGTTGTAATAAGTACCTAGAAATTCAGAAAATTTTCAGATTTCAATTCTACAAGTCTCATGTCAGTTTGATATAACCAGTGATGCAGTTAATTAGAAATCATGAAAAAGCTATTTAACCCTCCTTTAGGTGCACGGTCTATGATCGTAGACCAGGTATGTTTTAAGTAACATAATTTTTAATAGATGGTACGCTCGCGCACTTCCTTATCAGTAGCTGTTCATGAAGTTTATTTAAGATATTTAAAAGAAAAGAATAAACCAGTTTTTAATCAAGATTCTTTTTTTTTTTTTTTGTATTTTAAATCGTAAATAAATTTGGTCTATGACTGTATACCGCACGCCTAACGGAGGGTTAAAAATACAAGTAAAGTTTTTGTTTCATTTTATTTTTTATTGATAGAATAGAAAATTGGACAAATGTTTCTCAGCACCCAAAATACGTGCATAATGAAATGAAAATAAATTAATAATTACTTTTGCCAAATCATTCTCTCCAAATGGAATAAGGACAAGGGTGGAATCTAAAAAGCTATTTTTTACATATATTAAAAATTTGATACTTTTAATAGTAATTTTAGCATTTTTTACATTTTTTTATTTTTATTTTTTTTTTAGAAAAGTAACAATATTTTGTTACATTTTGATGAATTTCATTTTTGAACTGTAGCATAATTGTAAAACTTCTCACCCATTTAGTAAGCTATTAAAGATTTTTTTTTTTTTCTTGCAATAGGCGAGTTTTGAGCCGAATATAGTTTCAACATTTTATGATATCACTTCTAATTAAAAGAGTGATTTTTTTTTCTACTTTTTTTTGAATGGGTACATTTTACTGAGATTAGCTAAATTACTCTGATATTGTACAATTGGTTGTTGTTTTTTTGTTTTTTGCTAGACCTAAAATACATCTATGAATTATTCTGTTTCACTTTTAACTAAAATGTCATATTAAGGCTTTATCAGATGATTTATAAAAATAATAAAATAAATAAATACCTATCTAGCTTTTAGTTTTTTTAAAGAATTTTTTTTGTCTATTTTTTCAAGTTTTATTCAATTGTGATGGAGCTGAGCTTGATGTATGCACCTACTGTTTTCATTTGGTTTTGAATGCAAGTAACTCTATAAGTACTATTTTTGCTCTCACAGAAAGGCTGAAATGCAAACTTGACGCATCCACTTTTTGTGCATTGCTGTCATTTTTAGTTAAGTCTCTTTTTTTTTTTCCTCTTACAATTTCCCCATCTCTATTCACAAAATCTCATCCAACTCTATGGGAAAATTTATTTATATAATTAGTCATTACCTAATATATTTTTTAACCCCTTAACCTACGATTTAGATTCGAAGATGTTGGGCCGAAATCGTATACAAGCTCGCACAGCGTTCGGGTAATTCGCACGACTTGTGTAACACGCTGATTGGGCCAATCGTAAAATTGACGGGCATCGCCAGTGGTAGGACGATCGCGGTTTGCAGATAGCACAGACAAGGCTCGTGATGTATTTCTGTTATCTCTTCGGATCGTGATCAGTGTCAAGTTGTTCTTGGTCACATTCGCACGTCGAAATTTACGTTCGTAAATTCTAGAAAAGCAACCCCAGAAGATGTTCTCAAGAAAGAGATTTCGTGATGAAAGCAGTGAGAATTGTGCTGATAATTTTGCTAACGAAAGTGACAGTAGTGACGATATATGTCGAGTTCGAAGAAAGTGTAGGCGATTAGTTATTGATGATACATCCAATGACGATCAACTACCAGAGTCTTGGCCTTGGAAGGAAATAAGAAATAGTCCAAAAATCTGGGACTATACGATGACTAGCCTTACAGAGGGAGCCTTATGTCAATTAGGAGGAAGTGGAGGAGAATTCGATATATTTAATCTAATATTTAATGACATATTTTGGAACAATATTGTGACCGAAACTAACCAGTATGCAGATCAAATACGAGAAAATCCACATAGAACACGAAAAATCGACGACGCTTGGTTTCCTGTAGACTCTACCGAAATGAAAAGATATTTCGCCTTGACCATTATAATGTCACAGGTAAAAAAACCAAGAATCCAAATGAATTGGTCGAAGAGGGCTGTTATCGAAACGCCCATATTTAGAAAATCAATGCCTTTGAAGAGATATCTACAAATTACAAGGTTTTTGCATTTCTCAAACAATAATCTGGTTGCCAATACCGATAAAATGAGCAAGATTAAACCTGTTATTAATTTTTTGAACCAAAAATTTAAAGAAGTGTATATAATGAAAAAAGACATTTCTATTGATGAATCGCTTATGAAATTCAGGGGGCGTCTATCGTATAAGCAATTCAATCCATCCAAAAGGGCAAGGTTTTGCGTCAAAATTTATAAATTATGTGAGTCTGAGTCAGGCTATTGTTATCAATTTAAAATTTATACCGGCAACGATAAAATAAACTGTGATGACAGCACTTCGGAATGTGTTGTCAAAGAGCTTGCTGAGACAGTGCTGCACAGGGGTCACACTTTATACATGGACAATTGGTATTCTTCCCCAAAATTATTTATGACGTTATCAC
Organism: Salticus scenicus; assembly: GCA_963930645.1. NCBI lineage: Eukaryota > Metazoa > Arthropoda > Arachnida > Araneae > Salticidae > Salticus > Salticus scenicus. The sequence goes on from OZ005657.1 coordinate 226,835,086, forward strand.
ATAAATATAAAACAAATGTAATTGGCACAGTACGTTCGAATAGGAAGAATATGCCAAAAGATTTGTGCAGTGTAAAATTAAAAAGGGGGGAATACGTAATAAGAAGCTGCAACCGAATACTCGCTATAAAATGGAAAGATAAGCGAGATGTATATATGATGTCGACAAAACATGAAGCAGTCGAAATTATTTCACAAGGATCCAACCACACCCTAAAACCGAGTTGTATTGCAGAGTACAACCACGGAATGAACGGAATTGATCTCCAAGATCAAATATTGGCATGTTTTCCAGTAATGCGGAAATACATGAAAGGATACAAAAAAAATTTTTTTTATCTGTTTGATATTGGTCTTTTTAACTCCTACATTTTATGGAAAAACCTGAATGATGGAAAGAAACAATGCTATGTCGACTATAGGATCAATATAACCGAATCTCTATTGAAGAATATGCCAAAACCGATTTATAGAGAACGAGGCGTATCATCTGTCGGAGATGCGCCAGACAGACTCTACGCGAAGGACTGGGCTCATTTTCCAAAGCACATTGATCCAAGACCCTCTAAATCAAGACCTTCTAAACGTTGTACAGTTTGTCGCAAAAATAAAAAACGTAAGGAAACAACATGGGAGTGTAAAAAGTGTAACGTTCCGTTACATGTACCAGAATGTTTTGAACTATATCATACCGTTACAGATTACTAATTTTGTATTTTGGTATAAATAAACATTTTGTAATAAACAATTTGTAATAAACAATTATTGCATCAGACTGTAATTGCGTATCAAATATTCCACGTAATATTCACTTCTGGCCCGACCACCATACGTGGGCTATGCCCGTAATATTCACTTCTGGTCCGACCATCGTACGCGGGCTATGCCCGTAATATTCACTTCTGGTCCGACCATCGTACGTGGGCTATGCCCGTAATATACACTTCTGGCCCGACCATCGTACGTGGGCTATGCCCGTAATATTCACTTCTGACCCGACCATCGTACGCGGGCTATGCCCGTCATTGTAGGTTAAGGGGTTAAAATTCTCTTTTCACTTTCAGAAAAATCACAAGCATTAAATTAGTATTTGTTTTCCATAAATTCACTATTATTTTTTTTTATATTTCATTTTACAGCTAAAAAATAAGAAAAATGCACTAGTTAACATTTTGCATTTTTAAACTCAAAATTAAAATATTGAAAATTTAAAAAATAAATTTTTAGAAAAGAAGTATTAATAATAACAGTTGTGAATTTTTAGAATGTGAAAATAGAATTTAGAAAAAAAAAAAAAAAAAAAGATAAATAAAAAAATAAAATAAAATAAAAAAATAAATATTAGGTAATAATGAGTAATTCTATAAACAAATTTTCCATAGAGTTACATGGGATTTTGTGACAGGAAATGGGGAAATTGTACACTGTCTTTCTATAAATGACCGGACACTTTTGATTTCAGATGCATTTTCAAATATCTCAAAAAGTACTTGATGAATCATCTTGAAACTTCAGGAGTGTGACTAACATGTTACACCTCATATTTCAGTGAAAGTTTTACCCCGAAAATAAAAGGGGGACCAGTAAAAAATTAAATAAAAAGGAAAATGTTTGGGATTACCCTGTAAAAAGTAATTCTTGAAATGCAATCTGGCTGTAGTATGTGATTATGATGCTCCTTCTCATTTTCTGCATAAATTTTTATGAGGCTACCACATATGTTCTTGGAGATTAACAGTTACTTTTTTTTTTTTTTTTTTTTTTAAGTAACTTTTTTAACTGTAACACTCAAGGTATTAAACCCAGAGCAAAGCCATTTTCAGGAAACATGACACACAACATTATACACAGCATACTGCTATTAGAATGCAAAAATATTAAATATCTAATGAAATACGAGCATTTTTACTAAATTTTTAACTACACCTGTGCAGGCATTAGCAAAGTTTCATTTGCATAATTTAATACCCAAATGTGTGTGTCTGTATTTGAATTACCTATATAAAAAAACCTCAAAAAGTTGTATGCAATAGAATGAACTGCTATTCAGTTCCTCTCAAAAAACCAGCTAAACTATAAGGGGTTTTAATAAGAATGAATATTATCAATACGTCTCATTACTGTATAAAATTAGAGTAACTTTTAAAAAGAGATTTTTTTTTTTTATGAAACACATTTTAATTAAAAACGCACAAACACATGACAAACATTTTGGCTAAACATTAGCCCTCTTCAGTGTCAAAATACATACATAGCATAGCAATTAAGATCCAGTTACAAAACATCACAACAAGATTAAGTACTCGCGAGGAACTGTTTTAGCCTCGCTCAAGGGAGAATGCTGCAGTTTGGTAAAAATGCCCTCTAGGAAAATTCGTGATTCGTATATCGTTATGGGGATTCATATATCTTAGCTTGTAACGTGTGTGCCTCTTGAAATTCATTCGAAGCTGAATGATTCTACTTCTATATTCTTATTTTAATTGATTTGATCTTTATTTCAATCTTAAAATTATTATTTGACACTCCTAAAAATGCACATGCATTTCTTAACCAGCTTTTGAATAGATATGTATGTCGTACAAGTCCATGTTATAGCGACAACCATTTTAGTGTTTAATAAGTGTGAGATTTTTCAGAGTCGTGATAATGTGACTGCCATATAAACAATTTATCAGGGTGGAAGAGGGATGGACATCAGTTGAGTGTTTATTAAGCATATGATGTTAAAAAAAAAGTTGAAAAGATTTAATAAATATCTGACTTCTGTTATGTGGGAATAATTTTGTCAAATTTAATTTTATAAGCTATAACTTTTTATTTAGTGCCATTGAAAATTTATTTAAAAATAATATCTTTCTCATTAATTGAAAAAAGGGGGGGAAAATGTTACTACAGAAAGGTAGCTAGATATTTTAAAACAAAAATTCTTTTCAAACACTTAACCCTTTATCTGTTGCATTATGAAATAGACAATTGCATTTGAAACATATTTTTAGTTACTTAAGAGTATTTTTTTAAAGATATGTGCAATACAATTTATGCATATCACTTCATCATAGCAATTTATGAGGATTTAGTGAGGTGACACATAGAGGTCGAAAAGGTACTAGGATTTAAAAGAAAGGGTAAAAAAAAAAAATATATATATATATATATATATATATATATACTTTTTATGTTCCTTATATTTTTTCTGAGGTTAATCTCTTGAAGTAATATAGGAATTAATTATAACACACGCAAAGATCGTGAAAAATGCCAAGCAAAAACAAGTGCTCTCACTGCACTCTATAAAATCCTTACTGGAAGAAAAACGGCTACCTGTAGCATCTAGTACTTTGTAGTGCGATTAAACTGACAAGGGAAGTATGAATCGGTAAAATTCCTATTGAAACCATACCAAGTTTAAATTAAAAAGCATGGTCAAAAACATAGGGTAGAGTGCAAAATTTGTGTAACCCACCCCCCTCCCCCCTACCATGGATCGAAATATGACCCTAATACAGTAGAACCTCGATTATCCGAACCTCGATTAACCAAAACTACTCTCCGTTAACCGAAGTCGGTTTCTTCTTAACTTTTTTTTTCATTTTCTACTATCATCCAAAATTTTCTCTTAACAAACCGGCATTTTTAAAGTTCTTTTGTATGCAAGCCGTCCTTTCCAAACTACGAGTGCAGATAAATATTTTAGAATTCCCTTTTTTAGAATTCCTTCTGGCAAGCTCAATTCTCGGTATGAGTGTACTCTACCCCATTTTCAAACGCCCCTGTTCTAAACAAAAATATACCCCATTTCGAAATTTGGAAGGTCATACTGCCGAGTCCCAGAACAATCGAACGTTATTGCACCCTCTGATTGTAAGCAAGTACAAAGAACCTATTCTCTTTAACTTGGGGTAGAGCTGCACGGCAAAGGATGGCCAATTTACACTAGATCAAGCTTCCATTTAAACCATTGTAAGTTTTTGTTTCAGAAATAAATTTATTTTCATTTATGATTTTAATTTATTTAAGAGTTAAAATAGTCATAATACCAGTTCAACGACGAAACTACATATTAAACTAGACGATTATTGATGAATTCTCGATTATCCGAAAATTTCGATTATCCGAAGTAAGTTCGGTCCCAATTACTTCGGATAATCGAGGTTCTACTGTAGTTTTAGCTATTTCTATAAAACCCAACAAAAGACAATTTGAAGCAAGATAAGGTGATGCAGTGGTAAAGTGTTTCACTTGTGAGTAGGAGTTCCTGAGATCTAGTCCTGCCCAGGGAGTTTTGTATTTTAATTTTTTATTTCAGCTATTTTTTTTTTTTCTACATTTTTAATTATTATCTTAAGAGAAAATATTTATCATATTTATTAAAAAGTTTTTATTTTAAGAGGATAATTTAATAATTTTTAATTTTTAACCATCTTTTTTTTCTTTTTTAATTAAAAGAAATGAATTATTTAAGGAGAAATACTTTTATTTCATTCAGATAAAATTTCATTAATAATTTGTGTGTTTAATGTAAATTTTTAATTATTATTTTTTATCAACGTCACTAATAGCAAGCATTATCATCTGCTCATGTTGTTATTCATGCAATTTTTTTGCATAAAAAATCCTGAATGAACAATAGCTGTTGCTGCTTAACTATTTGATGTCACATTTAACTTTTATATCAGATATTTAATTAAAGAACTGTAAAATTTGGTGGTGTCGGAGGAACTGGCTTCAAAATTGGGCACAACAACAAATTTTCTCAAAATGATTTTACTAATTTATAATTAGTTTACATCTCAAATTTCAAAATCTGGGTAAGTATGAATTTTATAAATCTAGTAATTTCGACGTAAAGCCAAATGTTTAACAAAATGTTCATTATGAACAATATTTGACGGTGAACAAAATTGTAATGCAATTAATTGTGATCAATCTTCTTATATTTCTTGTTATCATTGTGAAAAATGCTTATACTTTCATTAATTTTCTACTTAGAAATCATAATCATTATAAATTAGAAGCTATATTTGTAACTTTAAACATGATTTTATTTTTCATGAATATATATGTACTATATATCAATTTCTGGTTAATATTTTATTAATTAGTATACTTAAAAAAAAAAAATAATACAGGTCTTCTTAATATAATAAATATTTTTCTTCTCTTTAATTAATAATTCAATTTAATTTAAAATGTAAAAAATATATATATATATATTTGAAATAAAAAATTTAACTACAAAATGCCCTTGTTGGGACTCAATCTCAGGAACTCATGAGTCAAGTACTTTACCACTGCACTATCTTATCTTGCTTTGGTTTGTGTTTTGTTGGCTTTTATAGAAACAGCTAAAACTATTAGGGTCATATTTCGATCCTTGGGGGTTGATGCACAAATTTTGCACTCTACCCTGTGTTTTTGACCATGCTCTGTAATTTAAGCTTGGTTTGGTTTCAGTAGCAATTTTACAAATTCATACTTCTTCTGTGAGGTATATATGTTCTAGTCTTGACATGTGATAGGAATTAATTATTATGCTCTGGAAGATCGTGAAAAGTGACAAGCAAAAACAGTGAGAGCATTTGATAAAATCCTTTCTTGAACAAAAACGGCTACATGTAGCATCTACCGCAATGTAGTGTGATTAAATTGAGGTACATATACATTCTATTCCTATAAATGCAGTTGACATTTCTTCCATAAATTCGATTTTATATGTTTTCTTTAATTTAACGGTACTTTAAAGTGCCATCAGTAGATAAAGTATTAAAGGAAAATTATAGAAAAAGCTCTCTATTCCTTCTCCTCTTCCCATTTTCATAATGCATAACTTTGGTTATGATACTTTACTTACAATCAGGGTTTAACCTGGCAAAAAAGTTTCTTTAGCATTTTAGCTAAAACGTATAAGCAGTATTTTAGCTTTTTTGAAAATTAATTCTTTGAATAGAATTGATTTCTTTTTCTTAACTTGGTTAAGAAAAAGAAGTTATCCCCAATTTTGTTTATCTTAAAAGTTATCCCCAATTTTGTTTTCTGTTTGTTTTGTTCACTGACGATTTTAACCAAGCATATATTGTGATTTAAGAAAAATGAATCAGCAAAATTTTGTTTTGATTTCAACAAACACAATACTAGCACTGAGAAATGCATCTATGAAGCAAATTCTTAATTCTGTTTTTGTATTTTTGCATTTAAATTCAACCGTTAAAAGTCGAAATTAAATCTGAATATACTAAATAGATAATGATTCCCAATATTTTTAGTGATTTTGTAATTTCTGTCCACAAATATTTGCATAAAAACTAGAGGTAGTTATATAAAGATATTTTATGAAATAATCTAGTTTTAGCTTTTTAGCGAAATTCTTACAGATATAGTTTAGCAAAATACAATATCTTTTAGCAAAATGCTAAAAAAACTAATGGCACTTTAAACCCTGCTTACAATGCACAGAAACTTAAAATTTCATACTATAAAATAAAGTTGGGGGGGGGGGGAAATCCAATATTTCTGTGTATTTGTTCCCATATTTTGAATAATTCAATAATCTCCTTATAATTATTTAGCATTTTTATTTGTTCTCTTTCAATGATTGGAGTAATAAGTTGGATATTACATTAATTTATCCAGTTTTGTGATAATAAAAGATGATGGCTTCTGTGTCACTAATGATATAAATAAAAAGAGTCTGCATTCATTTATCCAGTTAGAATCTCCATAAAAACTATATCTAATCCCCACTACCCATTTTTAATGGTTGATATCTTTAAATGAAAGCATCTTGTAGTTAAATATGAAGAAACATAATTGCTGGATTTGAATTTATACCATATAAGTTTGCCTTTATGATCCCTAATCATTCTTAATATACTTAGAAATAACAGAGGCTAAAATTTCCTGCCAGTGAACAAAATATTATTGTCTTTTTTCTGTTTTTTTTCATTGAGTTTAAAATAGTTGTTAAAGTGTCACCTGTTTTTTCTGTTTTTCTTTCTTGTATTTAAGAGGAGAGGGAAAATAAAAAAATAAAATCATTTCCCTAGACCTTTAAGTGTCCAACTGAAATTGTGGAATGAGTAATATTGATATTATCATTAAATTTATTGCTGTATAATTTTAAAAGCTTAAAATATAGATATTCTCAAAATCTCATTCAAATGGAACTCAAAGACCTATTTTTTAATAAAATTACTAAAAGATGATTTGTGAAAAATATATTACTTGTTCTGAATGTAGAGTATAGCTCTGGCTAGACTGTTTTGTCTCCTAAGTGATTGTGTTCAGTCTAGCTTTTACTGTTTGTTTTTATAGCTTTCATTGCATGTGTTACAGTCTTAAACTAGATTTCTAGGGTGTTGCTTAGTTTTTTCTCACATTATGAAGAGAATTTTTGTTATATTCTAGAGTTTGTATGTTCTATATTTCTCAACTTATTGGGGCAAACATTAAGGAAGGGATGATAAATTATATTCAAACAACATTTTTTACATGGGAAAACAAAATTGCAATTTGCTTATTTGGAATACTGGATGTTTCACTCCAAGCTAAATGAACATTTTCGTTCATTATTATAACAATTAATAATATTAGATAATGAAAATATTACTTTGTTTTTAACTTTAGTGCATGTAGAATGAGATGAAAACACAAAGAATGTTGAAGTGGCCTTTATTTATTGGCTGCATTATTAGACATTCATTGCTTCATAATGTACAGTTGGGGAAAAAAATATCGCAGCACTCGCTGTAATTTCATTATTAATTGACGCAAAAAAATGTAAGAGACACCATTCAACAGGAAATTAAATGCATTTTTTGAAAATGCTGTCGAATTTTTAATTAGGGGTTATCTACATATTGAAATCAGCACTAACTTTGATTTTTTCAATAGCAACACCAAATTTTGACTTCATATTTGAATTTCTGAGAGTCAGGCAGTGTGGAAAAGTATACTGTTTGTATACTTTATCTTTAGTATTTATAGAGGTATAATCAAAAATGTGTTAGGGGGTTATCTGTAAATGTAGAAAAATAAAATTAAGATCCTATAAGAAACAGATAAAATTTTAATGTTTTACACCGGAAATCTTTCAGGAAAAAAGAATTATAAAATTTAATAAAAAGATTGACCATTTTCCAGTTTCTTAACCCGTTAGTAGTCACTATAGACAGCACCATCTATTACAGATTGGCCACTTTTTATTTAACTGTCACCAATAATTTTAAGAAGTGATGTGATCGACGTTTCTTCGATTTCATTCGCGTTTTATGTATATCAAATGCCACTTCTAAAAATTTTTGGTGGCTATTAAATAAAAAAATCTGGCAACAATGAAGGATGGGCGGCAAATCGACCAACTAGTGACTACTAACGGGTTAATCATCCTGAATTCAGTTTCTTAGATTTGTATATACTTCACTACTTTTTAAAATAATTTTAGGTCTATGTAAATACATTACACTTGCGATTTATTCAGACTGTACTCTTTGAAAAAGTGCAATATTTTTCAAGTAAAAGTGCCTATTATGGCTGTAGTGATCACCAATAAAGCTTGAAATTTCTTTTGTAGTTGTAATATAACATATGAAATGAAATAATATAGATATATATATATACAGCAACGGATAAACTAAATCTTTTCAGATAAATTATTGTAAGGGTTTATGAAGTAAATATTAAACAATTTTAATCGCAATTACCAGTTTTGGGTCAGATGAACTCTTTGGAACTGTACAATTCGTTTTATAATTTCTATGAAAATATAATTTCTTAATTAACCCTTTCACGACTGCTGACGCAGATTCACGTCATTTGAAAATCTGTAACTCTCTAAGTGGGCGTTTCTTTCATAATTTGTGTGTTACTTATTTCTTAAGTGTTCATATTTTTGCAATAAATTATACTGTGGATAGAAATATATTGATTAGAAAGAATATAATTATACTGTATATCCATTTGTAATGTAATTGTGAATACAGAAAATTTGTTCTGAAATACTTTATTATTAGAGAATAACGCCCTTAGGCAGATTTTACTGTTAAAATTACAAAATCCTGCGGTTGCAAAAAGTGTTAAAATATATTTATAAAATTAAAAGTATATTTAAAAAATATATAAAGTTAAAATATATTATTAAAATTTTAAAGACTAAAGTATCCTTAAAATAATAATCCCCCCCCCCCCTACAAAATAAATAAATAAAAGTAAAGCAATATATGAAGTAAATGATTAATCCTTTAACTTAAGAAACGATTTTACAAGTCTGTCTTGCATTCCAATTCCATTCTTTTTTTTCTTTTTCTTTCTTTCTCTTTTTTTTTTAAATTCACAATTTTTACATTTACCAATTTTTCTATTTAAAACAGTAAACCCCGCCTATTTAGTTATTTTTTTTCTTCTAGTGTTCGTTTAAAAGATTCAAAATTTATCAACAGTAATCGATGAAGTAAATACCACTTACGCATATTTTTGTGAACATAAAATAAGGTGTTTATCGTGAATACTCAATGTCACATTTACTTTTCTTTTCTGTATTGTTTTGTTTTGAAGAACGATGAAGGCGGGGTTTGTCTTCTTTAGAAAACAGGAATTCTTGATGCCAACACTGATGTCTAAAAATCATCATTTTATTTTATTTCTTTGCGTTTGACGTTGTTATATAATTTGACCCGTAAATAAAAAATAAACATATTTTGTTTAATTTTCCTTGTTATTTTTTAAGATTTGATTCGTTATCTCATGCAAATTTTTATAAGAGATGGGCCCCTAAACCACTCCAAAAGAAAGATTTATTTATATCTCGAAAACTAATAACTGGAATGAGCTGCAAATTTGCACACCCATATTTTTCAGCATTAGGATTCATTTTATGTAAAAATTAATATAGGTCATAATTCATAATTTTTATGAATATGAATTTATTAATATTTTTCAAAATTAAAAATATTTTTCAGAATCAAAAGTAATGATGGATTATGTTTGGGTTTCTTCACTGTATCTCGTAAAAAAAGAATTATATCTATCAAGTTATTTTTTGTGAAGATATTAATAAAAGTTTGAAATATGAATTTAACATTTGCACCTTCAAACTTTGAACGCTTATAACTCCATGAAAAAATAAGTAAATTATACAACCAGTATACTTTTTCGCGTTGTCGCGATCTCAGGAATACAAAATAAAATAAAAATGGGGCATTACCATTGAAAAAATCAAAGTTGGTGCACGTTTTAATATGTAGACCAGGGGTGGCCAACCCGCGGCCCTCGGGCCGCATGCGGCCCACAGCGTAGTTTCTTGCGGCCCGCGAGGAGACAAACGATAATTAAAGTTTGACAACTTTGGTTAACGGATCAAAAATTAATAAATACGTTCGTACTTTACGAAGTGAAAATACATTTCAACGAGTATGGTAGCTAAAGAACTGTTGTAATGAAATATTATTAGATCCCTTATTCATTCTTTTTATTATATCTTTAATATATAGTCATAAATTTTTCACGATTCTGTTGTTAATTAATGAATAAAAATAATTTAAATTAATGTATTCAGCTCCGAATTTTCACCCTGCCCTTCCCCGAAAAAAGTATATACATACATGAATCATACGCTCACAAACATATATGCACATATGCATATGTACAGTCATAAAATAACAATAATAATAGACTAACTTCACCATAAATCATCGATGCCTTACGATTGGCAGCTGATGCCTTACGACTGGTAATAACATCTAGTTTTTAATTCAATTGCTAAATTTTGTTTAGGGTGTCATCTTCTTCCTTTTTTTCTTTTTCCCGAATAATAACACCCATTTTTGACTACATATTCGAGTTTCGTAAGTCAAGGCGGTTCGGAAAAAGTATAGTTTATATTCCTTATATCACGTTTTCATAGAGTTGCAAACAAAAAACTGATCATGAGTAAATCTCTATATTTAAAAAAAAAAAAAAAAATTAAGATATCACAGAGAAAAGTAGTATATCCCTCCAGATAATTATCGGAAAAGAATTACAACAATTTTAAATATAAACTAAAGTAAAGTAACGCTAATTAAGAAATGATGTGTACGTCTAAACTTAGATGAATAACTATTTGAAATACTGCGCAAGCAAAGTAATATATGACACAAATTATAACAAGTGATAGCCCCCTAAGAGCAATAAAAATTGAAATATCAATATAATTCGAAAAATAATTATAGGAATAAACTGTAAATTTAGAAACCTATATTTTTTATGATGATGAATTTTAATTCGTGCAAAAATTAATGTAGCTCATAATTTATAATTTTTTGAAATATGAAATTACTAATAATTTTCATAATTCAAAAAATGTTTTTTAATCAAAAATATGCATGGAATATATTTGAGTTACTTCATTCTAACGTTAAAAAAAAAAAAAAAAAAAAAAAAAAAAAAAAAAATTGAAATTTCAATATATTGATTTTTTGAGAAGACATGAATTAATGTTTATTACATTCATTTAACATTAGTATCTCCACATTTTAACAAATTATGTGAAAAATAGAGAGAAACACATAAACTATACCATTTTCTGGGTTGATTTGATCCAAATAATCCCAAATCTTCTCGAAATTGGGGGTTGCCTTTAAAAAAAATTGAAGTTGGTGCCAGTTTTAATATGTAGACACCCCCTTAAGCAAAATCTAAATAAACCGTTCTAAACTAGGCCTTATCTCTAATCGATCGGCACCAGCCGCATGTCTCTACAATAATTTACGTCAAAATTAGTTGGGAAAGAAGGGGGGTGGGTTATGACTGTACATACGGTGCGGCCCGAATGAATAAAATATATTTCCAATGAGGCCCACCAAGTGTTTTGGGTTGGACAGGCCTGATGTAGACGACCCCTAATTCAAAATTTCAGTTCATTTTCTGAAACTACTCACAATTCCCCATCGAATGATACCTATTACATTTTCCTACATCTATTAGCAACAAAGTTACGTCAAGTGCTGCGTTTTTTTTTTTTCCTGACTGTACTTTGTGCTGTTTATGATACCAATGTCTGAAGCAGGCTTTAAGTAGAGTCCTGCATTGGGTCGAGTAACCCAATTTTATAGAACCCAACCCGACCTGTGATTTGGGTTCAGTCGACTAAATTTTTCTCTTGCAAGTCCGGTTCAGGTTAGGTTTAGTTTTCAATGAGTCGGGTCGACTTGAGAAAATCTTTCAGAAAAATTTTTACCTTAAGAAGCTGAGATTTGTTTGATATAATTATTACTGTATAACTGATGTAAACATACTATATATATTCATAAGTAAATATACACTTACCCAAATTATTATAGTAAAATAAACATCTATGAGACTAAAACAAGAAACAAATAAACAACAAATTATTATTATTTGGAATATAAGCTTTATACACTAAACTACAAACACTTAACTTGAAGCCCATTTTTTTTACACTTGAAATACACAACACACATAAATTAAAATGGTTAAAAATTATTAATATTCCATTTTTCTGATTTATGAATTTTTAAATTTGTGTATTAATAATTACATTTTTAATTCTTTCTAAAATGATTTATTAACTGTGTGACAATGAAAATTTATTTTATAACTTAAAAATATTCTGTATAATTTTTGTATGAATTATGAATTTTCATTTAGTTTTTAGGTTTCTGGTCGGAATTTTAGGGAAGGCTATATCTTAGATTCTATTGCGTGTAATTACACAAAACTTTATGTTAGAAGGGCATTATGAGAAATTATTTGATTCAGTTTGGATGCATTTTGTTTCATTTTTTTAATACTAATATTGTAAAAAATATGCAAATAATAAGTTTTAGTTTTATAATTCTGAACAAAACCTATCTTTTTTTGACAATGTTTTTCACCACAAATTGCAAGTGTAGAAATGAATATGTTAGGTTTAAACTTTTATTCTTCATGGCAATATTACATAAATAAATAGAATATTAAATGAATATGTTTAAGTAAATTATATTTAAAATGTTTTTAAAAGAATAGTATATGAAATATGTTATTGTTTTAAAATAAAGAAATAGAAATGAAATATAAACACAACAAAAAACAAAACTAATGCCGAATATCTGATGGATATCCGTATTCGACAGGCAAAAAGAGTTCCGTATATCCGATATCTGGCAAAATCACTATCTGTTTCATCCCTAGGTTTTACTCAACACTTGCAGGACTCTGTCTGTGTAATTTCATTTCACAAAAAAGCAAATTAAGTTACTTGAAAATATCATTATAATATCTTCATTATTATTGCTATAAACTAAAATTATTGTTTAATATAGAATACCATTTTTGACTTAATAGATGGTTGTAATCATGGCTTTTTGTATTAAATACTATCTTGTTTCCATTACTATACATCTTTGTTACATGCATATTTTTTATTGTCCTTAGACTTTATTTCAATTAAAAACCATACTTTATATTTCCAAGAGATATAATTGTTATTATTAACCAAAATGAAATGAAATTACTACAATAATAACTGATAATAAATACTGATAAAGTGACTTTCACATCTGATAAAATCAGCAGTAAATACATGATGAATCTAAGCAACCCACCAAATGTTGCCATAAAGGCAGGGCTGGCACAAGGGTACTTGGCGTCCCTAGGTGAAGAAAAATTCTGTGCCCCTTATTAGAATAAACACTCCCTATGTTGTCGTCGTCATAAAAAAAGGGCATTGTTAAAATGTACTTGCACACGGATATTGCTGAACAAGACATAAATATTTAAAATTTTGTGAAGGAAAATAAGAAATAAAAATTAGAGTTGCACCGAATAGTTATTATTGCTGAATAACAAGTACTGAATATTCGGCCAAAATTTTGACTGAATATTCGGTATTCGGTAGAATACTTAAATTTCAGTGTAAATTATTTTTTATACACAGAATAGCTTAATTATTTTAAACATTTATTGCATGTAAAAAAAAATACAATGGACATTAAAAAGTATCAACATAAAATCTAAGTATTTAGCATTAAAAGATAAATTTTATAGTCAAAATAGAAATAAAATGTATATTTAAATCATTGATTTTTTTTCCCCATGTAAAATTTGGAATTTCATTAAATTAATTAGATTAAAAAGAGCCAAATACATTAAATAAGAGCAAATAATTTTTTCCCTTTTTGAATTTTCAAAAAATAATCTTATTTTATGTGTAGGCTATATACACATAATACATATATATAACATTATAATATGATCAAACATCATGAAAGAGGACTTCAAACATAAACACCATAAAATGCAATAAACTCGCAACAACTGTTTTGGATTGAAAGAAAACACTACCCTTCGTCAGGCGAACAAAATAGGCATGGGTGCTGCAATCAAAGTGGCATATATGTACGCACAAAAAAAGAGTAACTATTAAAAATGTGTTGTAATCCCCAAAGAGTGAAAATATAATAAAATTAAACAAAATTATCTAATAGATAAAACAAGTTGTCTCTCACACACATACAGCGAAAAAAGTTTTTGCTCCTACATTATAATTTGCCAAAACTCAAATACAATGACTGGTTTTTGATAAACTGTCTTATATCATTAATTTTTTCAATTAATTTGTACTTTATCCTGACTGACTGTAAGTAAATGTAGTTTTATATGCTGTCACAATTTCCCCTTCATTAAACTTATAATAAGTGACTATTTTGAAATATAGACTATTTTAATTTAGGTTAGAAATTAAGTTAGAAACTTTATTGGACTGGTATTTTTTACTTATTTAATATTCTTTGACATCATAATATATTAAAAAAAGAAAAAAGGAAAACAGTTTAATTTTATATGATAAATATTTTTACAAATTTCAATATTTTAATTTAATTTAAAATATAACTCGATTATTCGGTTGCCAAATATCAAGATATTTGGCCAAAACGAATATTTAGTGTCACCTGCCAAATAGGCCGAATACCGAATAGTAACTGAATATTCAGTGCAGCTCTAATAAAAATCATGCTTCGCCAATAGATTATGAATTATTTTCCAGTGCGGGGAAAAAAAAAAAAAAGTCATGGGATCTTCACATTTTTTGGCGAGATCAAACAAAAGTTGAAAATTAACATAAGGTCAGGTGGGGTAAAATAGGTCAAAAACAGTATGCTGCCTCTGATGATGGGAGGGGCCCCTTCCCGAAAGTGCTAAGGCTCAACTCAAGAAGAATGTAAGGTTTTTAATTAATTTAGTTAATTTAGTATATTTTACGTTTGCACTTAAACAGCAGAAAATGTATTGGTTCCATTTGTTAAAAAATTGTACAAAATATGCAAATGAATATTCCTTATGACATTTTAAGAGAAATATCTCTGAAAAAACAAAAAATTTGTACTGAAAAATAACTTTTAAAATATGCTGTTTGTGACCTATTTTACCTCATGGGGTGGGGTAAAATAAGTCATACAGGGGGTAAAATAGGTCATGCTTTAAAGCTGTTTTAAATTGTTATAAATTTACTTCATGCAAGTAAAATTACAAATACACATTCCTTTTTCTGATAAAAACTTGATTTTGTGTTATTTCAAGAAAAAAAAGTCTCTATGGTCCATCATTAGTTTGGGAAGAACATTTTGAATTTACGATGCATCTACATCAGAAATATCTTTCTCTGGAAAATCCAATAGGAACTTCAATTTCCACTTTTTTTTATCCCTTCAAAATTTTCAAAATATTCATGATTGTGTGAAAGATTGATGTCATGAAATATTTTCTTTGATCTTTTCCCAGGGAATTCTACTTTAACACATTTTCCAACTTTTATGAATTTTTTAGTATTAATGCTGTCCAAATTTTCTTTTTGATAAATACTTGGTTTTTTGTTTCTTTTAAAGTTGATGTTTCTGCAATTTTAGCACTTCTGTTGATTTTTTCATCATACAATCAAAATTTTTAAAATAAGTTGGTTGTTAAAATTACTCCTGTTTTCTGTTGTGTATGGGTTCCTTTTCTGTGTGCATTTTTCAAAGCTTCTTTAGAAGGCAATGTTTGATTGGGTGATAAAGTGTTTATAATAGCAGATTTTATGTACACCGTGACCAATAAGTTCTCATACACTTTAAAATTTTTATTACAATAACAAAAAATAAATCATACAAAAAATTTGTGCATGAAATTAAAGCAGCAATCATTGCCTATCTTTACAATAAATCCTTTGGAATAAT
The DNA here is from genome assembly GCA_963930645.1 of Salticus scenicus. Classification (NCBI taxonomy): domain Eukaryota; kingdom Metazoa; phylum Arthropoda; class Arachnida; order Araneae; family Salticidae; genus Salticus; species Salticus scenicus. The sequence continues at coordinate 226,851,278 of OZ005657.1, forward strand.
TTCGCCTTTTAGTTTCTTAACGAGCTTAAGTCTCTTTTTAAATCCATCACATGCGGCACGCACGGCTTCCATTGACATTTCCTACCATATCTTTTGAATTACATTTTTGAATTTGCTCAAATCAGTGATTTTATAGTTATTCAGTTGGGAGGGCATATATGACCACGCAAAATAATGAAGCGGGTTCATATTGAGGGAGTTGGGGAGCCATTCGTTCTTTGGCAAAAAGTCAGCTAAATTTTGACTGCACCATTCCTGAACCGCACGTGCGGTATGAGGAGGGGCACGATCTTGTTGGAAGCAGAAATATTCCGCCCCATGCATACACTGCACATTTGGGAGTAAAACGTTTTCCAAAACCTCAGTTTTATAATATTGGGCATTGATTTTTAACCACTTATCAACGAAGACTAACGGGAGTTTTCCTCTTTTGGAAATAGCGGTCCAAACCATCAGAGACGAAGCATTTTGATAACGTGGAACGTAATGTTGGCTCTCAGGGACGTTATCAACAGAAACGGACCATACTCTGTCATTTTCGGGGTTGAGACTTTGCTGTAAACTGAATAGTTTCTCGTCTGAAAAGACAAATTCATCCCCAGCGTGCCAAGCAAGAATCTCTTCCACCCTTTGCTTCCCTTTCATCTTAGCAGACTCTAAAACTCCGTGAATTTTAAGTTTTCTACAAACCTTGCATCCAAGGTCATTTTTCAGAATGTTTAACATTGGCTCGTTCGATATTTTTAACTTTCGTGTTAGTTTTCTAGCAGATCTTTGTCCGTTTCGTCGTATCCTTTCCCTGACCCTTTTCGCAGCCTCCTTTGTCCGAACGGACCTCGGTCTGCCAGAAATTTTTCTGCCATCGACAGAGAACGTCTTATTATACCTTCTGATAGTTCTGTAAATGAAATATCTCTTCACCCCCAGGGCTTTCAAGACTCTGAAAATTTCACCGGCTGCTCTTCTTTGATGAATTTATTTATCACAATTTCTCTCAATTTCTTCATTTTACTACCTAGTTAAAGAAAAATTATAATTAGTACAACATTTACACTTGCAATAGCTTTATATCTTACACTAAATTGCCTGCAAAATAATTGGGACTACAGTAACACATATGTACAACTTTTTAACATGCTTCAAAAGTTGTATGAGAACTTATTGGTCACGGTGTACTTAAAAAGAGACTGTATAAATAGTATCCTGTTCCATGACTGTTGAAGTCACACTAGAATTAATTTGTCAAATTGGTGATTGATGATCTAGATTCATCCACTCTTGCATTTTAAGTTGATGCTAAACTGCAGAGTTCCAGGAGAATGTTGTGTCCTGCCTGCCTGTTGTATGAAAAATTGGCATCTGTCTTAAATAAGATGGAATGGAACAACTTTTTAAATTACACCTACAAACTGAAGGTTTTGATTCAGCTTCAATATGTATTGTCTTTTATTTTACTTCTTAACATTAAATTATTTTATATCTGTGTGTATGAAATAGCTCTAGAACAGTATTATAGTTTAATTTTAAACTAATAATTAAAAGAATACATATGGAGTTATTTAAAACACAAAAAATGTAATTAGTTACTTTATGTTTGCTAAGCCTAACATGATTCAACACCTTACCTATTTTACCCCACATGTGTTTTTTTACTCCAAAATATTAATATTTTATTTTTTTCTCACAAAAATTTAGGAAATTCATCTTAAGAATGTGCTTTTTGGAATATCATAAGAAAATACTGTAAAATTTGTTTTTGAATTAGTTAAAAACCAAAGTTTTTCTTAGCAACACATTCAAGTTTCTAATACGAAACACACAAATAATTACTGGCTGTAACTAAAAAGTATCAGTTACAGTTAATTTTGCATGCAAAATGAAGGCTAATATAAATAATATATAAAACCAGCAAAATTGGAATTTAAAAACTGTTTGGATGTTTTTTTAAAGAGTTTTTTTTAAACTGACCTATTTTACCCCCTGACTTATTTTACCCCACCTGACCCTACTGGTTGGTGCTTAACTCATCTTTTAGTTTTGTACTAGCAAAGAAATTTAGTTTTGCTAATAAAATTTTATCATCACAGATAATAATTTTAAGTAGTAATTGTTGTCATAAGATACTTTTGCATTCAAATTATTTTGGGCCAACTTATATCAGAATAACAGCTAATACATGCACCATGTAAAATACTAAGACTAGGTTTCACAGAAAAATGCATATTACTGAAAATACATTTCGATAAATATCCACTGTAATATTTACGATATAAAATAAACCATAAAACATCGATATAGTGAGTTTTTTTTTGTACTGCCCTGCTGGATAACTACAGGCAAAATTTTACCATAATCATTTCTGTAACAATAATTATTTAAGTTGAAGAAAAAAAAAAAATATATGAAACTTATCAATATTAATACTAAAAGAAAATAATCTGTGCATATCTTTTTGCATATGTCTATACCGTAATGGGCACACATTATAGAGCTACAAAATGTGGCATTTTTACTCATATTTAGGAGAAATAGCTGTTTCTTCATTACACAAACAACTCCTAGAAGTTAGGATAATATCTAATACTTTAAAGTGTAAGGTACCTCTTCAAAGGATAGTGCCCATTTAAGGCCAAAACTTTTCTAATGTCACTCCTGTTGAACTTATAAAGTTCTTTATACTTAACTACAGGACAACCCCGGTTAAGCTTTATTGCTTGCTTTTTCACCTTTATACTATGACAGTTTATGTACTCTTTATCTATACTAATAAAAGAAAATATCTGTCTATACCACTATGATTTCAGCAACCGCACATCACAGAGCTACAAAAATTAGCAGCGGAATATATTAAATAGCAGATGTATGGGTGCAAGTATCAGCATGTAATGCGAAAAAAAAAAAAAAAAAATGCTGAGATATTAATTAAAACTTTAATTGCAAGTTAATTTCTCACCTTGTGTTATTTCTTTAATAGTAGCAAGGGAGATAAATGTCACTCTGAAGCGGTAAAAATTGAAAGTAGAAAAGAAGTCATATTTAACCCTTTGAGGGACAAGGAAACTTCGTTCATTTAAAATCGAAAGCCACCAGAATTTATGAACGATGTTAGAAGAGAAGAAATAAATGACATTTTTCAAACTTATAATATATAATAACTTATATATTAAATTAAAAAGATATATATATCCCGGTTCGAGGTTTTGCAGTTGGGAATTAAAGTTAGTTCAAATTGTTAAAATCCACCATTCCCTACCTATTTGGAAAAGATAGCAAAATTTTTTTTATGGAGAGTGTATTGTTTCCAATGACTAATAACACTGCTCGGCATGAAAATTGTCTCTGACACAATTTCAGCATATTCTTATGTAAAATGACCTCCTGAATCTGAATATGATGCCTATTTTGCCCTATCACACACTGTTTTTTCGGAATGGCCCCCTACTTTTATCATTTTTCGGTGATTTTATGGTTATAAATTTGATTTTTAGGAGGGGGGAGGATTATTTTAACCATTAAACATCTTCTGAGGGGCTACAGAGTTGGAAAATTCTAAAACATGGACATTTGTGATAAGGGAAAAATTTGGGGGGGGGGGGGTTGCCACTGAAATTATGCATTCGATTAGATTTTAGTTAGTTTAACTTTTTTTTTCGTCTCCTGAAAAATCAAGAATATGGACAAATCCTTTATACTTATCAGTACAGATTTGTTTATTACTATTCAGAGCTTTTTTGTTTACAATTTATAATTTTTCTTTCTTTCATATTAGACCATTTTACAAATTGATTTCCTGTATGCGATTATTATGCGTAGTTCAGCGTTTAATTTTCTTTATATGCATGAACCGATGGATTTTTTATTTATTTATTTATTTATTTTTTTAAATGAATGTTGCGATTTTTTTCCCCACAAAAGATTTGTTATAATATTTTCGCTGAAGATTTTTTTTTTTTTTTTTTTTTTTTCAAATTGTGTTTAGTAAGATGCTTTAGCAAAAAAACAAAAACATGTTGTTTCATATTCGCATTTTGGATAAGTCTTTTAGCATTTCGCGAAAAATGCTACCGTAGCGGAAACACTGATTTCATTTTTTTTTTTTTTTCAACAGACAAAATAACACATCTATTCATCATGGTAATACATGCCCATTGAAGTCTTACTTGTTTGTGACACTGTTTCATAAAAGGTTTACAATCTATTTTTTGTTGTTTGATGAATTCTTATTTGGTTATTTGTCTGTGTATAGTGTCCTTTGACATTTTTATCCAAGTCGATTTTTTATCTGATTAAGAACCAAATTGTCAGTTAGAGCCATTCTTTTAATTCTTCTTTGGTCTCAAAATGTGGGTTTTCTCGGTTGCCTTGAATAATACACAATTTTGAATTGTTCTCCACATTGCAAACACTATAAATGTTACATTTGGACCAATTTAAAATAAGTAACATTTGCAAAACGGATTTACCTTCTACTTTCAGCTTTCACAACTTCTTCAGGCAAGAACTGCAGCAATTTCGGCATTTTGATAACTTGTACAGTGATCGGTATGTAACGTAGTGATCATAATACATTTAATAGTCTAGGAGATAAGTCTCACCGATCGTCCACCAATCACGTTAAAAGAGACATTTGCATAAAACCTCATTGTTCTTAAAATTTTGCGACATCACAGTTTGATATATATATTTTTAAAATTTATTTTCCTTTCAATTAATTTTTTCTGAATTTAAAACATGAATTTTTGTAATCTAATTGCTTAGATATAGTAAAAGTTTTGAAGCATTCTGGTGTATTCTCTCATTTATTAAAAAATTTAACTTGTGCATAAACTTTTGTACCACATTATACTCCCAAAACTGGTAGACAGGAAGTGTCAGGTTCGATTCTAGGTCATGCTCATCAACCTAGCCATTCGGAATTTTCCAAGGCTTTCTCTGATACTAACATGAATACAGGAAGACCCCCATCCCCAGGGTAGGGCAATCCCTCCTATGCCTAGGTCCATCGTGTAGGCTATTGGCACTGAACCCTAGCATCCTCACCTTCAGAATAAATTGAAAAATAAAATTTAGTGTCAAATTTTTGCTAATTGAGACTTGTTTGGATTAAGAATCTGTATCTGAACTTTGCTACGTTAATATTTTTTAAGTTATGAATTCTTTTTATGCATTAAAAATAAATCAGAAGAATTTTTTTTTTTTTTCGTTATTTACAAAAACTAAGCTCTTAAGATTTAATTAAGTTTAAGTTTATTTTGTAGCAACGCCATTAATGCCATTCTCGTGTAGATTATCCTAACTTACTGATAGACAATGGATTAACCTTTTGTCCAGAGGTGCGGCGCAGGATTTCTATCACGATGACCCAGGTTCGAATACAACCAATCACCACACACACCTTCCTTCAATTTATTTTTTTATCAATATTTTATTATTATTTTTTTTATCAATAATTAAATTTAGTAAAGTTTAATTTAATCTTTTTAATAATAGCATCATATTGCATAAACTGTTATTTGTTAATGAGTATAATCATGCTGCTTATAAGTAAAATTGAGGGGAATAGCTGTGATATATATATATATATATATATATACAGTATAACACCTTTAATTCAGACTTCTATAATTCGGAAATTTCCATAATCCGAACTTTAAAAACCAAAATCCTCCTTTTTTGCTTTTTGTTTTGATGAATGACTACAAATGGCGCCACTAAAGAAATAATTCTGTTTTAGAAAATTTGATTGTTCTCACTAACAAAAAATGAAACTGTTGTCTTTTTTAGACATGCTAAAGTAATTTTCATTTACATTTGAAATTGATTTCAATATTTTTTTTTAATCAATTAATTTAATTTAATAATTTTCTGTATTTTTTTTTTTTTTTTTTTTTTAATTCAAATTTTGATTTGAATATTTGGCATTATTTTGCATTATTCATTTATAATTTTTTTTAACATTAAATCTTTTACGCTGCCATTAATTTGTATGATAATAATAATAATAAAATTAATTTACTTGTCATAAACTGTTTAAATAATTTAAAAATTTTTAGTAATATAACTTTGATTCTCGGGATCTATATTATTATTTATTATTATATTATATATATAGTTATAATTTAAAATCACAAAATTATATAATTTATTCATTAGAAAAGTTATTTCTCCAAAGTAAAGCAAGATGGCGCCACCACACAAAAGGAAGTTATTTTTTGTGATTTTTTTCACTTTTAATATTTCAAATAAATAAAATTGTTAATATTATTTGACTAAAAAAAGCATCGATAATTTATTACATGATAATTGAGGCTTGTCTTTTTTTTTTTTTTAAACAAAAATTCATACAATATATTTTAGTAACTTAAATGCATCCAAGATCCAAGTTCTGAAAAAAATATCTATAATTCGGAATATATATATATTGTTGCATACTTGGGGGTTCGTGAGTTGTCCGAGAATGAAAGGCCAAATGTACAAAAATTCAGTAATTTATTCACAGAAAATTCCAGAAAAATACAGGTCTATAAACCAAGTATCAGCTTCAATTCGACCAGTAAACACAGCTTAAACAACAGCTGTCAATAGCAAATCCACAGTACAAACTGTATAGCAATAACACTTAAAGCAAGTCTCTTTCAAAGAGGCTCAATGCAAGCTGACCGACTCTGATCACAGACTGAACTGAACTAACTGCCATAGCGAGAAAGCGCTTCTTATATACTGTTCCATGGAACCCAGATTTTTCGAGAAAACTCTAGAAAGTGGTCAACCAATCAACTTACAGCTTCCATATTTGGTATATCCCTTATAAGGATTTTCTTGCCAAGGTCGCCAAAAAAATCGCCAAGGTGGTAAAAAGTCGCCAAATTTGGCGCCAAATCCATTACCTGCCCTATTGGGCTTTTTAATGCGTTTTTAAGGGGGAAATAAGACTATTTCAACGCTAAAATGACTAGAAATGGACAAAATTAGCACTTTATCAACTTACTAAGCCTCTTTGAAAGAATTTATACAAAAATAAACACAATTATTTACAATTTTGTAACACTGCCCCCCTCCCAAGGACTGCACGTCCCGGGCAGTGCAACCCTTGTTTAAGAGGCGAAAATAAACAAATTTACACAATCTCAAATACAAAAACTAAGTTGCATATAACGACAAAATAGAAACAAAAATCAAGTGAGAAATATTTACAAAATTCACAAATATGTACAAGTATTTATATACAAATATTTACAGTGCGCATGCGCAAATTTTACCAGTATTTACATTTTTAATTTTAATATTACCGTTACTTGTGGTACTTGGCTAGCCTATTATAGTGCACCACCTTCGGTTTTGATGAAGGTGTTTTAGTGATCTGCACCACTACATCATTCAGCCTTTTTAAGACGGTGTATGGTCCGTCCCAGTTTCACTGTAACTTGGGAGAGAGTCCTTTGCGTCGAACAGGATTTCACAACCAGACCTTCTCTCCTTCCTGGAACTCATATAGCCTTTAGATCGTACCTTGTCTTCATTTTCTCCGTCGCCATGTTAATCCGCTCCCGAGCAAAGTTGTGTACGTCCTCAAATTGTGCCTGGAGATCTTGGATGTACTTCTCGGGCGATGAAGGCGCATCGGGTGGACAACCAAACAGGAGATCACATGGGAGACGAAGTTCACGTCCAAAGAGCATCTGGGCTGGAGTATAGCCGGTGGTTTCATGGACAGCACTTCGATAAGCGAGCAGGAACAATGGCAACTTCAAGTCCCAATCTTGCTGGTTCCTTGATACTATAAGAGAGAGGTTATTCAGGATGGTAAGATTGAACCTCTCGACCATGCCGTCCGACTGGGGATGTAAGGGTGTTGTCCGGGTTTTGTCTATGCCGAGTAGTTGACACAGTCCTTTGAAAACATCAGAGGTAAAGTTCCCACTTTGGTCGGTATGAAGTTGTAGGGGCGTGCCGTACCTTGACACCCAATGCTGCACTAGGACTTCTGCGACTGTGCATGCCTCTTGATTGGGAATGGGATATGCCTCAGGCCACTTGGTGAAATAGTCCATCACGACGAGGATGTATTTATTTCCACTGGAGGTCCGTGGCAAAGGACCCAAGATGTCGATTGCAATCCGTTCAAATGGTGCTCCCACGTTATACCGTTGCAGTCTTCCTCGACTTCGTTTCTGCGGGCCTTTACGTGCCGCACAAGCATCACAGGATTTACACCATTTCTCCACATCCTCCTTTGCCTTGCACCAGTAGAAGCGTTCCCGGACTTTCTGCAGAGTCTTCATTACCCCAAAATGGCCTCCGGTAGAGCTACTATGCAGTTGTTCTAAAACAGCTGGAATTTTTGATCTTGGTAATAAAATCTGCCATCTGAAGCCCTTCCCATCATCAGATTCCCACTTTCTGTATAATACGCCGTTTCTGATATGAAGAGAGTCCCAAAGTACCCAATAACTCTTCGTAATGGGACTGAATCTGAAAATGTCCTGCCAGATAGGTCTGTTGCTGGTCGTCTCCTTCAGCTGTAATATTTGCTTTATGTCAGGATCTTCCAACTGGGCTTGTCTAAGTTCTTCGTCACTCCAGAAATCGGGATCTTGTTCTGATGGTGTTGAGACAGTAACTTGGCGAGCAACTGACTGTATTCTTTGGGGTCTATCCTCGGCTTTAGAGCTGTATTTATGATCTTCAGATGGAGACTTCCGAAAGAAGGCATTTGGATTTTCCCGAAGAGCTCCTTCTGGGTGGCATACTTCCCAGACATTCTTGGTTGCTTCTCTAGGTGTTCTTACTGGGCAGCTTCGCTTGATATGCCCGTCTTTTCCACAGCCCCAGCATTTAGTTGTTGGAGTCTTCCCTTCTTTCTTACTCTCAAGAATGCGTAGTCTTCTATTAATTTCTGCAATCATTCCCTGAATCTCCTTAAGATCATCTTGAGAGCCGTTCACTTTGTCTGCTGTGCTGTTCTGGCGATGTTTACAGGAGGCTTGTTGGGCTGTCTCGAGCTTCAGGGCATACACCAAGGCTGACTCCACATCCTTCACGCCGGAGAGTCAGAGGGCTTTTTGAATATCTGGATCTCCGACAGCATCAATGAAATATTCTAGAGCCAGATCATTGCGTGTTTCAGGATGACAGTCTGAGAAAGCCAAATGTGAAAGCCTCTGGATGTTTGATGCCAGTTCTTGTAAGCTTTCCCCTGGTCTCTGACGACGGGACCTTAGCTGGAGTTGACTATATTCTTTGGACCATTTCGCTCCAAAACGTAGCTCTAGTGCTCTGGTTACAGCTTCGAAGTCATATCGCTGTTCCTTCGAAAGGGTCTCCAGAATATCTGCGGCGTCGCCCCGCAACGACCCTACCAGATGAGCCGTCTTTGCCACAGAGTCCCAACCGTTAGCTTCAGCTACGATGGAAAACTGCGTCTTATATACATGCCAGGAGGAACTGCCATCGTAGGTAGATAGCTTAATAAATTCCTGATTCTGGATTCTTCTCTCTTTCTTTTCAGTTTCCTGGGGCATGGATTCTAACTTTTCTTCCACTTTTCTCTCCAGATCTTCTTCTATTCTCTTCAGTTTACCTTCTATCTCTGAAAACCTTCCTTTCAGTTCCTGATCAAAATTTTCTTTAACTTTCTCCTCGAAACTCCGTTCTATTTTCGTAACACTCTCTTCAACCTTCATAACATTTTCTTCTATCTTCATAGCTTTCTCTTCAACCTTCATAACATTTTCTTCTATCTTCATAGTTTTCTCTTCAAAACTTTCTTCTATTTTCAAAACTTTCTCTTCAAAATTTTCTTCTATCTTTATAACTTTCTCTTCTATTCCATCCATTCTATGTTCCATCACCGTTAATTTACCCTCGATTGATTCCTTCACCGTTGAAAGCTCTCTCTTCATCTCATCTTGATTAGATTTAATTTCTTCGGTCAAACTGTCTTTCAACTCTCTTTGCGATGTTTCCATTTTCTCTTGTGCTACCTTCATTTCTTCAGTCAAACCGTCTTTCATTTCATTCATCTCTTGACTCAGGCTAACTTTCATCACATTCATCTGGGTAGCTAAGCCATACTTGCCAACTTTTCCGGTTTTCCCGGAAGTCTTCCGGTTTTTTAACGTATTTTCCGGTCTTCCGGACAGATGATGAAATCTTCCGTTTTTAAAAAAGTCGCGGATATCGTTCGTTTTAAAAAGAAAACCCAAATGTTCTACGAAAACTCATGATTCCCAATCTTTTTCCATCCATAACATAAATGTCAATATTCATTTCAAACTTGCTTTATGAGATTCTAGAACATGTAAAGAAATGGAATTGTTAAATATTTCTTGCTGATGTAATTATTTTTTACCCCCCCCCCCCTCATTTATTTCCAACTAGTGATCAGCAATCAAATGTTCTGCAGAAGTCTTTTGTTTCCTTATCTTTATCCATCTGCAACATAAATGATAATATTAATTTTAAACTTCTTTCATTAGATTCTAGAAGTAGAGTTGAAAGTGTTTAATATTTCTTACTCTGTAATTATTTTTGTATCCCCCCCCCCTTTCCCCCGGATTGTGATCAATGATCAATTCTAGAAACAATAAAGCAATGGAAGTGCTCAATATTTCTCACGTATGCAATTATTTTTAGATCTTTATTGCTGAATTTAATTAATCTGTTTATTTTTCATCAACTAAATTAAATATTTGTATGTCATATTTATACCAAATGTGTAAACATGGGGAAAAAAATTAAGAATTTTTCAGGTAGGAAAATTTTTCCAAATCAATTTAAGAAAATTAATACTTTGGTTTTATGCATGTTTGAAACTGATAATTAGCTACTGCTACTTTTTTTTATATGTATGATTAATTATACTTTAACTTAACTAAGTTTTTTGTCTATTGCTAAATAAATTTCTTACAGATTCTGTTTTGTAGATATTTATATGTTGAAGAGGAATAACTTCATTTAAAACTTTTATATATTTAGTATAATCAATCTATAGTAAAACGTTTTTATAGATTGCTTCTAAATATTAAAATTGTAAAACTGTTTTTTTTTTTTTTTTTTTTTCTATTTGACGTAATAAACAAGTAGAAAAAAAAAAATCTTCCCTTTTTTTATGAAATCTTCTGGTTTTTCAACAAAAATCTTCCTTTTTTTTATTAAAATTGGTTGGCAAGTATGCTAAGCTTTCTAGAAGTTTTTTCATCTCTTGCTCCATAGCTCTAGTTATCACCATTCACAGACAATCCCCGCTTCTGACACCAGAAATGTTGCGTACTTGGGGGTTCGTGAGTTGTCCGAGAATGAAAGGCCAAACGTACAAAAATTCAGTAATTTATTCACAGAAAGTTCCAGAAAAATACAGGTCTATAAACCAAGTATCAGCTTCAATTCGACCAGTAAACACAGCTTAAACAACAGCTGTCAATAGCAAATCCACAGTACAAACTGTATAGCAATAACACTTAAAGCAAGTCTCTTTCAAAGAGGCTCAATGCAAGCTGACCGACTCTGATCACAGACTGAACTGAACTAACTGCCTTGGCGAGAAAGCGCTTCTTATATACCAGACCTGTCCAACCCAAAACACTAGATGGGCCACATTGGAAATATTTTTTACTCAGGCGGGCCGCACCGTATGTATATATGTGTATGTGTTTATATGCTCGTAAGTGTATAAATCATGTATGTACTCTCATTGCCATAAAAATTTGCGCACCAAGAAATAATTATTGAACCGTAACGAAACTTGGCATTAAAGTACGTGCCAGGCAGATATGCAAATGATTAGAAATGCAGTGTGATTGTGCATTGCGTAATGCCACCAGAGGGCGTTGAACTTCGTTTTTCTTGGATTATAAAACAGGTAAGCAGAGCTTGCTTGATGTGCATGATCAGTTGCAGAGGGACGCTTTTAAAATAGATATGCCGTTACGCCGCCATCGAAGGCAATACGAACAGCTGTCAGAGTCCGATAGGGGAAGAATCAACGGTGTGATGGAATAAGTGTGATCAGCTTGGTAAGTAGCCAGCCACTTAGGTTGTTCTGATTTTACTGTGAGGAGGTGTTGTGACTAATGGATAAAAGAGAGGTCCCTTACACGGCAACTAGGCTCAGGACGTGCTCGACAGATCAATAATCGTAAAAACCCTCATATTATACGAAACATACGCATAGCGCCAACTGTCTCGTTGTCCGATATCCGGACATGTGCAACACCTATTCCTATATGATCTGTTCCTATGTCTGTACGTACCATCGCAAGGTCCCTAGCTGATAGGCATTTACTATCGCGACGCCCGTTACATATGTTGCCAATAATACCCCTCTAGCCTCTCGTTTGGAGTGGTGTCGCGCTCGACGGGGTTGGATTGCAACCGAATGGAACCAGTTCTTCGTCAGCGACGAATTCAGATTCAATTTGGGCAGTGATGACAAACATATACATGTGTGGAGGCATCATGGTAAACACCTGAATCCTGCCTTTGCTTTACAGCTGCACACCTTACCCACAGCTGATGTGAAGGTATTGGTATGGGATGACATTGCATACGATACACGGTCATCCCTAATATTGATCCACGGCACCATGACAGACCACCGGTACGTTCGTAACATCCTTCAGCCATCGGGGTTGTCCCTTATTACAGGGCTCCCAAGAGCCATTTTTCAACAAGAGAATATTCAGACACACAGAAAGGGTGTCACAGGACTGCCTCCGTCACAGTACCACCCTACAATACCACCCTTTCCTGGCCTGTTCGATATCAGATTTGTCACCAATTGAACATGTCTGGGATAGACTGCAAATTTGGCAGCCGACGAGTTTAGACGAATTAGCGGCACGTTTATACCAAATGTGGAACGAGATGCCGCAGGGCATCATACGGGACTTGTATGTCACAATGCTTGCCCGTATCGCATCGTGCATTTACGCTATAGGTGGTTCAACAGAGTACTAAAACCTCCATTCTTTCGTAATTTTTCTTGTAACAAATGATCATTTCGCTTTGATTTTGTAATCATTTACTTATATCAATATTGCACTTAGGTATATAAAATTTCGTTTCATTCTGACAACTCTTTCTTGGTGCGCAAATTTTTATGGCAATGAAAGTATATACTTTTTTCGGGGGGAGGGCAGGGTGAAGATTCGGACAGAACACTTTTTTTTTTAATCATAAATTATCAACATATTCGGGAAAAATTTATGACTATACATTAAGAAGTATAATAAAAAGAACAAATACTGGATCTAATAACAATTTCATTACAACAGTGTGATTTAGCTACCATGATCGTTGAAAGGTATTTTTACTTCGAAAAGTGAGAAAGGATTTATTAATTTTTAAACTTTTAACCAAGTTTACCAAAATTTAAGTATCGTTAGGCTCCTCGCGGGCCGCACGAAACTGCACGGAGGGCCGCATGCGGCCCGCGGGCCACGGGTTGGCCACCCCTGTTATATACTGTTCCTTGGAACCCAGATTTTTCGAGAAAACTCTAGAAAGTGGTCAACCAATTCACTTACAGCTTCCATATTTGGTATATCTCTTATAAGGATTTTCTCGCCAAGGTCGCCAAAAGAATTGCCAAGGTGGTAAAAAGTCGCCAAATTTGGCGCCAAATCCATTACCTGCCCTATTGGGCTTTTTAATGCGTTTTTAAGGGGAAATAAGGCTATTTCAACGCTAAAATGACTAGAAATGGACAAAATTAGCACTTTATCAACTTACTAAGCCTCTTTGAAAGAATTTATACAAAAATAAACACAATTATTTACAATTTTGTAACAATATATATATATATATATATATATATATATATACACACACAGAAAGATATTGCTAGGATATTTTCCTAGGAGTGAAAATACTCCTTGATCTTTTTTGAAGAACTGAATTTGGCATTATTAGGAGTAAAAAAAAAAAAAAAAGTGGAAGAGAAAAAAGTTGATTTTTCGTGAATTCATGCTAAATTTTACTTCTTTCTTAATAAGTTCAAAAATAAAATATATGTATATGAATTTATGTTACAAGTTTCAATTTTTAGTTCAAGTTATATTATATGGACTGGCCAATTGTAATATTCCTTTCAGCGTAATTTGTACAAAGTATTATCAAAACTCAGAATATGAACATAATGTAACTCAGTTTATAAATTACAGTGAACATTGGAAGATAACGCCTCACGGGAATCTGAGAAATTCTGTTATTGATGCAAATGTTTACAGTTTCACTCAAAATAATTTTAATTATAAAAACTTTTTATCCATTGTAAGAGAAGATATTAATTGATTAAAAAAAAGTGTGCAGAGCATTGAATTGTAGAAAGAATATAAACTTTTTCAGACACATTTAACAAAATAAACTAAATTTAACCTAAAAATACAAAGCGTGAAAAATACTCATGGCTAAAATTTTAATGAGTATTTTTAGATTTTAATGTGTAAAATAAGCTTGTGGAGGAGTTAAAAATATCTCTGTACATATATATATATATATTTTTTTTTTTTGTTGTTGTTTCTTTAAATAAGTTATACAATCTTCACGTGTAATTTTGCTTTTGAAAATTTTAGTTGAAAATGTTTTTAAGCTATGATGCTTCTTATTATCTATTATAAGTATTACTATTATTAATTTTTCAGGTAAGAAAACAAGTGGAAGTATGAGAACAGGTTCGCTTGGTTCCAATTCTAGAACCTCCATCGCACCTGTTGAAGGGAAACAAAGCCGTCTCTCTGCTTTAGGAAGGCTATTCAAACCATGGAAATGGAAAAGGAAGAAGAAAAGTGATAAATTTGAACAAACTTCAAGAGGTAACTATGCCATTTAAATTATTAAACTGTTGTTTGCTTGTTTAATAACATTAACTCCTCCTAGTATGATTTAATCATGAATATTTATCAGGGTTGGCAAGTTTTTTCCAAGGTGGAAAAAACTGCAGAAAAAACCATGGAAAAAAAAAAAAAAATGGAAGAAATGGAAGAAACTGTTTTTCTTTAAAATTTTATCATATAAGTTATAACTTTGTAAGATACAGTGGTTGTAGTTTTCTTATGAACAACCTTAAGTAAATTTAATTATACCTATAAAAATTTAATTATTAATTATAATATATGCTATACATGACATTTTTAGCCAAGATCAGATCACGCACTAAAATATTCAAAATGCATTAAAGAAATCAATTTCAAGTAGTAAAGTTTTACTATTGTTTTAACAATTTTATTTCTTTAACTGGCATAAATAGTATGGATCACTTGCCTACTTTCTGATAGAGGGGCTTTAAACTAACATTCAGTTAATTAAGGGAACAAGTACGTGACAATTACTATATTATAAAATGTTATCAAAGTTCTCATTTTCCTTATTACAGTTCAACACAGTATAATAAATGAAAAAATTTTTAGCAATTGAATACTACTGCAATCAGTTTCTCAACTTGGAATAGATGAATGCAAAATATGGTGAGATTTTTTTTTTTTATCTTGGAGAACTTGCGGAGGAGTTTAAAAGTATTTTGATGTATTCATACAGTTCATTAAGTACCAGTTTAGAGTTCATACAAAAGATTGTATTCTTAAGGAAGAAAAAATAGTAATTATTTAAATAAAAAACATTTTTTAATATACCATGTTTTTAAACAGACTAAAAAATATAAAATAATTTCTCCTAACCCCATACCATAGCCTCCTAAACTGAATGCCTGTCGCGTTGCTCGTAAACTTGGCAACAGTTGAAGCGGTAGACAGCGCCACCTGGTACAGATTTCATGACTTTTTTATTCAACTGTCACCAATAATTTTAAGAAGTGATGTATGATACATATAATTGACGTTTCTTTAATTCTGTTTGCCTTTTATGTATATCAAATCCCACTTTTAAAAATTATTGGTGGCTGTTGAATAAAAAAGTCACGCAATCTGTGCCAGGTGGCGCTATCTACCGCTTCAACTGTTGCCAAGTTTACGAGCAATGCGACAGGCATCTAGTTTAGGAGGCTATGCCCATACATATATGTAACCCCATAGAGATTCCCCTGATAATTTGGGATTGGAAATTTTTAATAGCTATGAAAATATTTGTAAGATTTAAAACTAGAACATGGAACGCATGCCATAGATAATAGTAAGATGCTTAGAAAGTAGTTGTTATTGAGAAAATTCACACAACGGTTCATATCATTTGCAGTACAATAAAATTGTTATTCACTTAGATGAAATATTCATGCATCAATTATCTATTGCATGCACCCCATGTTTTTCATTTTAAATCTTACAAATATTTTCATAGCTATAAAAATTCACAATCCCAAATTATCAGGTTAATATGGGGGTTACATATCTCTATGGGGTTAGGAGAAGTTATTCTATATTTTTTAGTCCATTTTAAGAACATGGTACATTAAAAAAATGTTTTTTATTTAAATAATTATTTTGTATCTTTTAGTTTTGTGTGTGGGAAATTTTGCAATCGATTTTAAACACTTTTATGAGATTAGACAAAGATATGTGGCAAATTTCTAGTTTAATTCAGTTTCTCCTCGCCTGATCATATCTGAAACAGAAAATTGTTTTACTTACCTAGCTATAATATGATAATCTGTTATTTTCCTGAAAAATGAAATAAAGAAGAAAGCAAAATTTATATTATAAGATTTTTATTTCAATATTAAAGCAAATTAGTGCCAGATCCATCCTTTTTTTTTAAATTATTTTTTAATTTATGAATCCCCTGTTGTGCTGTAAGTCTAAGTTATCTCATTCTTTTCACATCTTCATTGCAAAGTGTCTTGCCAGTCAATTTTGAGCAATCGAGCCCCTCTATTTTAAGTCCATCCAAGGATGTACAGCATAGTCCACTGTAAATCCTTGCATTTTATGGTTTGTGCATGCCCAACACAGTATTATTGGGAGCTGTGTTCTCTGTGTTCATGGTTTTGCAGTGCCAGAAAACTGTACTGATTTTGGCTTGGTTAAATGAATTTCATCTGTGCTAAAGTCGA
Organism: Salticus scenicus; assembly: GCA_963930645.1. Classification (NCBI taxonomy): domain Eukaryota; kingdom Metazoa; phylum Arthropoda; class Arachnida; order Araneae; family Salticidae; genus Salticus; species Salticus scenicus. The sequence continues at coordinate 226,868,280 of OZ005657.1, forward strand.
TATGAACAGATGGAATGGCAATACCGTACATCTGATCCCGATGGAATGAAGGCCAAACAACTGCAGTAATAGTACCCATTGCACCATTCACAAATCGTTTCTCTATTTTAATGTTTGAGCGAAGCATTTTCTCACTCAGTTGAAAATTTCCAACTCCTTTTGTAATCCTCCAGTCTTATTTATATTGTCGGGTACAATGTTGCCAATGTTTACATTGTTTACATTTCTCGTTGCAGTACAGTTATAGTATAGGGACTCCCATGACGATTTTTAAATTTTTGTTGCCATGTTGGTGATGCTATTTTATTTAATATTTTGTATATATATATATGTATGTATGTTTAAAACCTAATACCTATATATTTTGATTATACTTTTTATCAAATACATTTTTCTATAAAATGATCTCATTAGACATATGTCGTCATTTTCCTCATTAGATCATTGAACGGAGTCTGCGTGCTTAAACATTGACTATGTATTTTTTTTTATCCTTGCATATTTTATTAATTATATCACTATTGTATTGTTTCAATAAAATTTAATCATAACTGGTCCACATCAGAGAAATATTTATATAGATATGATATTATTTAAACGAAACTTTAAAATTTTTATTTCCAATTTGGCAATGAATGAAAATGGCTATCACATTTACATAAGTACAGACCTTGCCAAGAAATGTCCGAGCTACTTCGGTGCCAAATTTCAAATTTTGATAAGGGAGTATTCCAATACGAAATGTTTCCGTTTTAAATTCATTGAATCCATTAGCTTATCCCATTTCATTTTCAAATCATGATACTAGACAGGCATATTATCATAGTGTGTAATGCACACGACGTCCACTATGAGAACAATAATGCTCATAGCTTGCCAAATTGCAATGTCATCAAAACAGTATAGATTTGTTATCTGTCTTCCTTGGCGGGTTTTGGATTTGATGTATTTTTAAGTGTATATAGGAAATTTTTTTCGTTATTTTTATTTTATTAGTATTTTTGTTGATTTCTTTGTGTTTCTGCTTTTTTCTAAAATCATTTTTTGTTTGAAATTGTATTTTTCAAGAAATAAACTGTTTGATTTTAAAATTGTTTGATACAACCTTGTTTTAATCATTACTTTTTTTGGTAAGTGATGTCTATTTTCAGTTAGCTTTATATTTTCATTTTTTTTTTTCTATATAAAAGATGTTTTTGGGGGCGTATTTCTATCTTTTGTATGTCTTTTTGGAGATGTATTTCTTTTTCTTTTATTTATTTCTTTTTTTTTATTTTGGTAGTTATTAAATTTGGTGACTTTTTTTTTTTATATATGAGCTCCGGTGAAACTCCGTTTCAGGTTAGCATGTATTGTTATCCGAATTATAAATGTATGCCGAATTTTAAATCAATCAGGTAATAGGAAGCAAGTTAAAATTCCAAAATTGTATTTTAACTGGATTTGGTGGCTCAGGACCAAGGCCCCCTCGAATAAGCCTTTTCTGATTCAGCATGTATTGTTGTTGGATTTATACTTGTATGAAAAATTTAGCTTAATCAGATGATAGGTAGCAGTATAAGTTTCAAAATCATATTTAAGTGGATTGGGGGTCCAAGACTCCTCAGACTCCCTTTCCCTAATTCTGTTTCATCTTGAGCATATGTTGTATTGAAGTTATACATGCGTGAATAATTTCAGCTCAATTAAATAATAGGACGCGTGATAAAATTCAAAATCATGTTTTAATAGCCGCAGGGGCCCCAAGGTCCTTCCCCCTAAGTCTGTTTCTACTTGAGTATATATCATCATTGAAATTATTCATGTGTGCAAAAGTTTAGCTCAAGTAGATGATAGGAAGTGATTAAAATTTGAAATAAATTTACTAGATTTGGGAGCCCAGTGCACCCAAGGACCTCTCACATAACTCTTTTCTGTTTCAGCAGTTGTCATCGGAATATTATATGTAAGGAAAATTTTAGCTTAATCAGATGATAATATGGGATGGGGAGTAAGTTTTGCATTATATTTATCTGAATTAGGGGGGCCAAGGTCCCCTAAGGTCACCTTCTTTTAAGTCCATTTCATCTTGAGCACATGTTGTCATTAAAATTATATATGTATAGGTAATTTCAGCTCAATCTGATGATAGGAAGCATGTTAAAATTCAGAATCATGTTTTAACTGCCATTGGGGCCCAGGGCCTCTCTTTAAGTCCATTATTTCTTGAGCATGCATTGTCATCCAGTTCTGAGGTATGTTTCAAGCTTCTAGCTCATCAAGAAGTTAGTTAAAAATTGATTACACTATTCCCTACAAACAGACACCACAAAAAGAAAGCAAGTTGATAAAAACGTGGTAAAAATAAAGTGAACAAACATTTTTGCTAGAAATTACATAACTATTATCACTTGTACTACATAATATGATATAGTATGTATGCAGAAAGTTTTAAAAACATTAGTCTTTTAAAGTTAGCATTAAAATATGAATGCTAGTATGTAGTAGCTATTGTATTAATCATTATTATAATTATATTTTTTAATTCAATATGTTGCACAATAATCTTTACATATAAAATTATGTATTTTTATATTAATATATATATATATTAGAGAGAGAGAGTGTTAAAAAATTTCAAATAGTCTATTCTCTGGGAAAAATTATTAGAATAATTTTAACATTTTTACAAATCTTAGGAATTTAAAAAGTAATAATATATCCTTCCCCAGCTCTGATGCATGATTGATACTTATTTTTTATCGATAAGTTTTAGTTGTCAGATACATTAGCTGGTACAGAAAACTATATTTAATGAAATTCTTGTGGCCGTTCATATAAGTTCATGTAAAATGGACTTAGGGCTGTATCCGTAAGCTTCAAACTTATTGTTTTTAAATATTTGATTTATTTCTAAGTAATATAATTTTGTATTTCAAAATAAATAAGATCAATTTAATAAGAATAATTATAAAAATTAATTTATTTAACAAATAAAATCTAATTTTAAATTTAATATATTCTAATTATCTATAAATTAATTCAATCTCTTATAAAATCAATCTTTATTTAATTTATTTTATATTTATATTGTGGGACAAATACATTTAACTGTGTACCTTTTCTCTTTTCAAAATCTCATTTAATCATATAAATAAAATAATCTGTCTAAATTACAATTTAATATAAACAGAAATTGAAAAATTATTGCACTTTTGGGGGTTAACAGCTTTCAGCCGTCATTATTTTCTCTTAATGTTTTTTTTTTTTTTTTCGTTTTCTCCAGTCTGTAAGGTGCCTGCAATTATTGTTTAGTGCTAAATTGCATTTCTTTCAATAATAATGAATAAATTCTAAATAATGTCTCGCTGGCATTGGTAAAGTAATTATGTGTGGCATTTTTGCCTCACCAAATGTTCTTTATCTTTTGGTAACAGACTAAAGATTTTTTAAATTGTCCAATTAAAACTTTCTTTTGGTGCTTTTTGCTGGCTTAAATTTGTAATTCATGTAACTTGACGATTTCTACACTTACGATTTTACGGCCACCCGATCGTGGCATTCTTCTAGATCTGGCCATTTGTAACATAATATACCCTCTCTCTCCAACACTGTGAATTCCGAGTTCTTGTAGACATATACTTTTCTATTATTTGCAGCTGTTTATTACAATTGCATGCAGCATAGCTACTATTTTCCGTATAAATCACAAACTGCAGCGTGTGATGTAATTCCCCCCCCCCTCCCCCCACCACAATTCTGTAGATCCCAGTTTAATTTACTGTATTATGCAAAAAATGTCCTTACAGCTATATCCTTTTATAGCTGGTATGACTTTTCTTAGATTGTTTACAAAAAAGAAAAAAAAAAAAAAGGGCAGCAAGCCACACCAGTGGCTGATTCTGTCCTCAAAGCTGGTTAATGGGCAGTGCTGGATTTAAACTCAGGTTGTACTCGTTTAGTGTTTTTATTTATTTTAATTTAATTTAAATATGTGGCCTTTTTTTTAAAAAAATAATTGTGGCTGTCTGTTTTTTCTGTAATTTTTGGCACATCCTGCCTGAGGTCTTAATTTCTTTTCGCCATCCAGACTCAGGGCCGCCGCTAGGTATTAAGCAATTCAGGCAATACCTGAGGGCAGCAGTTGCCTAAGGACAGCACTCTACTCATTAAAATGAAGCATGAAAAATAAAGAAATAAGCGAGATTGAAAAAAAATATATACATGTATATATATATATATATTTCTAAATTTATTTTTTATTTTCAAACAAAAGAATCTAAATTGGTTGAGAAAACTACTGGTAGTAAAATTCGCCAGTCAATCAAGAAAGATTTATGAAAAGGGCAGTATGAGAAGCATGAAGGCATAAAGCCATCCAATTTGGAATAGGAAATAAACTTTGCATGGTTCTGACATCCAGTTTCCTTGGAAATTTCAAAATAGCACATATTTAGCCAAGACAAATACATTAAAGAAACTTCTAATTGGGAGACTACACATGAGAGATCAGTGCACAGAAGAGCTATTACTGACCGGATACTGCTAATTTGAATAGAAATAAAGGAGATATAATATATTTTTGCGGTTCTACATGGATGACCTTAAAAAAAATACCAAATTGTTCTTAAGGTATAAAATAAAATTCACAAGTGAAATAAAAATAAAACACTGAATTTGAGATATAACATTTTAAAGCAATCGTGGAGTTTACATTAATTTATTATTATTTCTTATGTTATGCATTATAAAAGGCATTAATCACAAAAAAGAAATGAGTAGAATTCTGTATTAGTTTATTTAATAGTATACATAAAATTTATGCAAACTGGATTTTATTTTTAGAGATGAAATGAATTTGAAATTTTATCTGAAGAATTCTCTCTACTGCTTATTTAATTTCTAACAATACGCAAGAATACAGCAGGGGTGAGGCAGTTACATTAATCTTATGCAACAAAAAGTTTTCAAATGAATAATATTAATAATAATAACTTAAGATAAAAAGAAAAGAAAGAAAGCAAAGAAAAATGTTTGTGTCATAGAAATATGCCTAATAACCTTCCCCGCCCCCCCCCTTTTTTTTTTTCGCTTTTCGAATGTCTGTAATTTTGTAAAATATAGTTTCACAACAAGACGAGAATCTTTTAAAACCTGAACAAAAGAAAAATTCCCCTTTAAATCCTTATTACACAAAATCTAATAAAAAATAGCTACGTAAATACACAGAAATTAACATATCTTTTAACAAGTGCAATCCAATTGAAAGTTCTTTATAGTTCAGCCAATTTTGATAAATATTCTAATTTGCACAGTTGTGTAGGAAAAAAACAAAAGTTTTAATATGGCATTGTCATTTTTTAAAAATTAATACGCATTCAAGCCGATAAGAATGTTGAAAAGTACACTTATTATTCATATTTTTAAGGCCGTGGTTAGAGAACCGGCAGCCGGGAAAGTATTATAGACCCGACAGTCTTCCGCGCTTGCGTATTAGAACTTCCAGGTATGGAATACTTGATCCGTAGCTGAAGTGCCGGGTGACACAGATAATGAATATTTTTTGAATGATTCTTATTCCTAACAGACAAATGCATAAAAGTAAACAATAAATAGTGTCAGTGAAGCATATAAGTCTGATGTGTATTTTAGCAATTAACAAATGAAAAGCGCCGGTAGCTGTTTTTCAACCAGTCAACTTTGTAATCAATCCAGCTGGTGCTGCCATCTTTCGAAACGATTTGAAACCAAAGATTTTCTAAAATTGAAAGTTTAGAGAAAACATGCAAATTTTAAAAATGAAATTTCTCGTACTATATTGGTTAAATTAAAATTTAGATTTTTTTAAATTAGTTTTTTAAAATCCTGATATAATAATAGAAACTACTTTGGAGAAACCATGCAAAGTTGAAAAATTAAAATTCTTGTACTAACTGATTGATTGATTTTTTTTTTTTTTTTTTTTTTTTTTTTTTTGTATACTTAGAGATTAAAAATTTGAATATAATATATTAGAATATCGAAGAAATCACGCAAAGTATATTAAAAAAAAAGGACCTTTTTTGTACTATACGGATTAAATTAAATTAAAAAATATATATATATTTAGTTTTTAAAAATCAAAACATAATAAAATATTAGAATAATCTTTCGAGAAATCATGTAAAGTTTAAAAATAAAATTTCTTGTATTATGTTGATTAAATTAAAGTTTAAAAAAATATATATAGTTTCTGAAAAATCCAAATATAATGATAAATTTGTATAACCTATGAAGAAACCATGCAAAGCTGAAAAAATATTTATTTATTTACAGGGTGACATAAAATAACGGAGACAATGTTTAACACATCCTGACGCGAACTAATTTTAACGTATACAAATAAAAGTTGTTCTGTTGAAATACCCATGCATTTTTTTACTAGTATATGCATTTACGACTGTGAACTCACATATTTCCTTTTCCTATAAGAATGTCAAACAAACGTATTGCAATTTTGGAGCTGTTTCGTCAAGGAAAGCGGCAGTGTGAAATTGTTCGTTTACTCAAAGTGCCGCGACAGAATGTATCCAAGGCCATCAAACGTTTTAAGGAGCTTAGCCATGAAGGCGACCGTCCTGGAAGAGGACGAAAACGTACCGCCAACACGCCAAGGAACCGCAAGGTCAACCAGAATCGAGTCAAGCGAAATCCGAGAGTCTCCATGCGAAAAATCGTTCGTGAGACCGGAATCAATCGTAAAGCAGTTAGGCGAATAGCCAAAAATGAACGCCATTTCAAGCCCTATAAGTTCCAAAAAGTTCAGCTCCTCACGGAAGACAACAAGCGGGTACGACTCCAAAAATGCCGGCAACTCAAGCGTCGGTTTGCAGCTGAACGATGGGAGAGCATCCTCTTCACGGACGAGAAGCTGTTCACCTTGCAGCAGGCGCACAACTTCCATAACGACAGATATTGGTCCTCTGACGCTCCCGGCACGTCGGCAATCGTGGAACACCGGCAAAAACCTCAGTCCATGATAGTGAGGGGCGGCGTTTGCGCCAGCTGCAAGACCCCTCTCGTTTTCATTGAAGAAGGGTTGATAAAAATCAAACAAAATGTGTACCAGCGTGACACCCTTGAGGCTGTGGTACTTCCGTGGGCCAAGCAGCACTTCCATAATGGGTTTTGGACGTTTCAACAAGACTTCGCCCCAGCTCACAGGGCAAAGTTGACACAGGAGTGGTGCAGAACCCACTTTCTCGATTTCATTGCTTCTACGGAATGCCCCCTACTCACTGGATTTAAACCTCATGGACTATAGCGTGTGGTCTATTTTGGAGGCGAGGGTATGAGTCAAACGCCACAGCAGTTTGGAGTCGCTGAAACAACCACTGCTTCGTTAGTGGGACAGATTGTTGCCGGAGGACTTGCGGCCAATTGCCGAAAATTTCAAGACTCGTTTGCAGCTGTGTATCGACGCTTATGGTGGCCACTTTGAAACCAACTGAATATGTTATAACCTGAGGTCCATATCATTGTTTGCAATTGTTACATATGTTGATTTATTTTCTATTAATAAAATATGGATAAAAAACATTGTCTCCGTTATTTTATGTCACCCTGTATTACTGTACTAATTAAAATAAAAATTTTAAAAATATATTTAGTTGTTAAAAATCAAAATATAATATATGAAAATAATCTTTCAAGAAATCATGCAAAGTTAAAAATAAAAATTTTTGTAGTATACTGATTAAACTAAAATTTTAAAAAATATATTTAGTTTTTAATAATATAAATATAATGTATTAGAAAAATCTTTCGAGAAATAATGCAAAGTTTAAAAATCAAACTTCTTGTACTACATTTATTACATTAAAGATTAAAAAAATATATTCAGTTTTTAAAAATCCAAATATAATAATAAATTAGAATGATCTTTGGAGAAACCACGAAAAGTTGAAAAATTAATTTTTTTAGTACTATACTGATTAAATTAAAAATATTTAATTTTTAAAAATAAGAATATAATGATATAGTAGAGTAATCTTTTGAGAAACCATGTAAAGTTCAAAAATTAAATTTATTTTACTATACTAATTAATTTAAATTTTTTAAAAATAAATTGATTTTTTTTAAAATCCAAATATAACAATACATTAGAAATGTGATGTTTTTTGTGTAATGTAAAATCTCTCTTCCTCCCCCCCCCCCCCTCATTTTACACACGTATATTTCAATCATGTACATTATCAGTTTTCTTAAATTTTCATTTTTAATTTTGATTGTGGAGTAATATAAGATCTCAGAAGTATCTGTAGCAATTTGTTTAGCTTATCTAGCTTAATTATATTAAGTTATTTAATGAAAGACAACATAGCAGATAAAGAAAAAAGTATAAGAGAAAATAAAACGGAATAATGAAACAAATATTTAACGAGAAAAATAAAAAAAGAGTGTTAAAACCTAAAACATGGTCAATACAAATAAATGCGAATTAAAGCGGTAATATGAATTATCAAAAGCATGTGTTGATAGCAGTCGTTCACTTTACCAGCAGATGAATAATAAATCACCCTGCAGTCATACTGCGCAAGCGTCAGAACTGCCGGGAATATAATAGAGACCCGGCTGCTGGTTCTCTAACCACTGCATATTTTAAAATCTTGTTTTCATTATTTGGTGTTATTTGCTAGAAGTATTAAATACATGTTTAATTTACAATTTTAATACTCTGAGTTACATTGTAAAAGAGAATCTAAAATCTCTTTAACTTCTAAAAATCTTCGTGTATTTATGCTTTAAGACAAAAATCATGAAAATATTGACCTATAAAAACTTTAAAAAAAAAAAAAAAAAAAAAAAAAAAGGGTTTCCTCCTAGTGGCCGAAAGATACTGCTGTTGATATTGATAGATGTTGTCAGGTTCAAACCTAGGTTGTTCTTGATAGCATCAATGTCCTCATATTAAATAAAACATCTGAATTTACTTATTTCCTTTAAGAAAGTATTTGAAACTTACCTTTTCTACAATTTATTATATTTATTTGACTTTCTGTTCATATTTAATTTCACTTTGTTTTCATCTCGCAAACACCGTTATTCTGTTTACGATATCGGCGTTGCCATTTCCAGTCTGCATAATCTTGTTTATTTGTGCTGTTGCCACTCCTTGGAAATTGTGATTTTAAATTATATTTTGGTTTTCACCACTGGATGTTGTGGCGGCAGTCAATGTCGTTATGCAGATTAATTGGTATTGGATAGTATATAAGGCCGTGATGTTTGGAGATATTTCAATTTCAGCTAGTTTCAGCTTTGTTTCAGCTTTGGAGTTTCAGCTTGGGTGTCAGCTTGGAGTTTCAGCTTAGTTGAGCAGCAGCTGTTCTAGATAATGGATATATCATAAGCTGCTCACGTTTTTCTTATATGCTGAACTCAAAAAATTAAAATCTTAAGTAAATCGATTGTTGAAATATTCTGTTAAGTTTGTTTTTTATGATGTTAATAAGTGTTTACATACGTTAAGTTTTAAAGTCTTTTGATCTGCAATAGTTTCTTTAGAAATTTAAATGGATAGTCTTCGTGAGGACTTTTTATAATGCTAAATGTTTCCTGAACTTTTTTTCCTGATCATTATGAAATCGTTGGTCATGCGGCGACCATAAATTGAATTTAATCTTCTACTAAAAGTTAAGCTTAACCTAGATCCTTACGTTTGTTTTATTCATTGGTCATGCGGCGACCATGAAGTTTGGGATCAAGTTCTTGACTTTGTTTTTTTCTTCAATTCAATGGTGTTCGCTGGTCATTGGTCGACCGCAATATCGTCTGTCTTCAATAATTTCGTTTTAAGGTTTTTTCTTCAATGTGCAATCTACGTTATGCGGTGTGTGATAGATCGTTCTTCATTAAGTGGTTCAAATATCTATGCCAATGTGATGTGATATTTTTTTGTCATCTATCTTTCCTCATTGGTCATGTGGCGACCATGTAAATGAACTTAATCGATATGCCAAAGACTTTTGTCGTCATGTATCAACTACCAGCGTAAATATGTTAATTGAAAGGTAATATAGTTTTTTTGAATTGTTATTGAAGATAGCTTTGTTAAATGAATGGATTTACAAATTGTTATATATATTTATATTAAATCGTTTTCTAGTTTGAATTTATTGTTACAACTGTTTCTGAATTTGTTATATTTTTATGAATAAATCTTTTTCGTTTTAAAAATTTTTGTATTTGCTGAGTCTAACACTTTTTACATACTAGTCAAGTTAGTTCAATCAAAATCCTCTAAAACTTAAATAATTTTACTGCAGCATTAATCTGCTTAATATTAATTTATTTTAAGATTGACCTTAAAGTGTCTATCAGTTCTCATCGATCTAGTCCAGCCATTCAGATTTTTGTGGTTTTTTTCTGAAACACATGCAAATATGGATTAGGACCCCATAGGTTTTGACCCATTTTCCGACCCGAGAATCTCAAAATAATATTGTTAAATTTATGTTATTTAAAAAACTGCATTAAAATCCTATTAAACAAAATATGTTATTAAACATATCTTTCCGAGAATCAGATGGAAATGATACATTATAAAAAATTACTAATATATATCTATAATTATAAACAAAAGTTCAGTATCCAATATAAAATATTTCAAATGTACTAAAATTCCTTAAAGGGGAAAAAAAAATTATAACACTTACTCGAAATGTTTTGACAGTATATTAAATAATTAAAATAATGGGAGCTATTATGCATTGCATGACAAATAATTTTTATAAAATTATAAATGTTAAGTGTTAATACTTTGATACTCATAATTAAACTCATGTCATGAGTCATGTTACTTTAAATTACTAAGAAGGGAGAAGATATCATCTAATCTCTGTATTCAAAAATTTGGTTCATAAAAAAAAAAAAAGAAGCATGAGAAAAGCATAATTTCTTGGATGAAAAGTCTTTGTGGGTTTACCTGCGGGTCAAAAGTTAGTGCAAAACCTACCCGCAGTGAAAAGGAGGACCCGGCGGAAAACTCTAATGTAACCATACGTAATTAAAGCATATTTTATATTTTCCCTTTCCATGAGTTGCAACTTTAACTATATCTCTTAATATGCAAGATGGTTTCATAATTTATGATTGTTGCAGAATTTTTCAAGCTCGTCGACTCAATTTTAGTACAAAGATTTATTCGCAAATTGAAAGAAATAACCTGCATGATGATGAAAATAAAATGGAAAAAAAATATATATGTTTACAGATTTTAATAGTTTACCCACAATGGCAATTTATTTCTGTACAAAATATTGAAAATTCTTTTATAATCTATACAAGTACATCTATACAAATAAAATTGAAATATATGTTTACTGATTTTAATAGTTTACCCACGATGGTTATTTATTACTCTACAAAATATCGAAAAGTCTTTTATAATCTATACAAGATTTGAGTTTTTGTTATATTACTGGTATTTAAATTTATTTTTTAATAACATTCACTCAATCATTTGACTCACTCTCACTATCTCATAACACGGGAAAGTTTTTCATAATTTATGAGCAATGCATGATTTTACTTTTCTATTTTTTGGATTTAAAGAACCTCAAAGCGTATAAGTATAACAAAAATTCAATTACGAAAATTTTATCCTAAAAGGAAAAAAAAAAAAAAAAAAATTTCTCTACCATATATGCATAAAAAAAAAAAAAAAAAAAAAAAAAATAGTTGCTTGTATTAATGTACATATATATATATATAAACTTAAGAGGGGGGGGGGGGGTTGGTGGTCAGATTCCCACTTTCCCCCTTCCCGTGTAATCATGTGGGATTTTTGTTGTTTCGTATCATAAGGATATCTCATTCAGAAATAAAGTATTTTGAATATTATAGTTTGAATATGCTGCCTTTTATCTTAAGGAGTAATATTTTTAGAAAATACATTTAAATATTTCATTTCATAAAGCAAACTTAAGGCTCTAATTTTTAGTCTCGAAAAAGTATATTTAAACTATTAAAAAAAAAAAAAATCATAAGATAAAAGGTGACAAGATCAAATAGTGGAATTCAGAAAACTTCATTTTTGAATGAGGTATCCTTAAAATACGAAGCAACACAAATCCCATTGGATTACATGGGAAGGAAGAAAGTGAGAATCTGACTACTATCCCCTCCATGGTTCGTACACTTTTAAAAATCCTTGAAAAGCGCTTGAAAAAAAAAAGTTTCATTTTCAAGTGCTTAAAAGTGCTTGAAAATCGCTATAATATGTTAAAAAGTACTTGAATTTCAAACTTTTTTTTCCCCCACTGTTCTGTTCAAAAGAGATATTACAGATAGAATTAGGAAACCTTTGTTTAAGGTGACTTGGCATCAGGTTTTTATGTGAAAGCTTATATTTCCATATAATATTTATAAATTGAACTATATTAGCACAATACTAGTCTTGCTTTTTTCTCAAAGATAGTAACATGTGTTTTGCACCTGAAGAAGAAAAGGTAAGTAACAACCCCCCCCCCCCCCCCCCCCCCAAAAAAAAAAAAAAAAAAAAAAAAAAAAGTGTGTGAGCGCATCTAAAATCCTGGTTAAAAGTGCTTGAAAATTTCCTGGAAAGTGCTTGAAAAGTACTTGAAAACTCCTTGAATTTTTTTTACTCCTAAGTGTATGAACCATGCCCTCATAAAGAAATTATTCAAGTCAACTTATACGCATTCCTATTATAAAATTCACATCTAAAAATTAAAAAAAAATATATAATTGAATTTTTAGTTTAAGACGAGTAATTTAATGAAAAGTATCTTGCAAAATCATAAATTCTGTAAAGTTATGATCTGCCAGTACATAAAACATAAAAAAAAAAAAAAAAAAAAAGTAATGTAACAATAATATAAATATTTTACATAATATCGCTTTCAAAAGTTTTTGATCAAATGAATTTAAAAAAAAGTAGTAAAATGAGAGCATTGACTTTTTCTACAAATATAGATGACATCCATAGTATAGAGATAATTTCCCTTAAAACATATTTGAATTTTGGTGGTATTTTTTATGCTTAAAAATAGACATTCTTTTCAATAGATTCAACAATGTGTGTTTTATTTGTTTTGCAAACATGCTTAAAGTTTGTTGCTAAATTAATTTAAATTAAATATACTTTTATATAATGTTGGATAGTCAGCTTAATGCAGATTTAAAATGAGTGACAACATGGAACAGGGGCGGACCAAATGAATTTCGGCACCTGTGCGAGTATTTATATAAGCGCCCCCCCCCCCCCCCCCCCCAACCATCCCAAAAAAAAAAAAAAAAAAAAACGGAACTGCAATTTTATGATTGTAAATTGTGCCCATATATTTATACTTTTTCTCGAAAATCTCGTGTCTTCACAAAAAAATCTAAAAAAAAAAATATTCATTTTTACAGAATATGATAAGACAACTTTTCAATCTCTAGTGTGTTTACCTAGCAAAATTATTGAAGAAATGCATCTTAAAAATTTCAAGTTTTATTTTTGAAAACAGCATAAATCAGCTGAAAGCGCCAGTTTTGTTACATTTTCTCAAAATACTTTTGACTTTATAGTAAACTGAAAAATATATTCGCTTTTGTTCTTTATGTGTAAAAGTACCAACAAAAAACTTATGTGTAGAAATAAGAAAGTTAAAGTTGCTGCTAAAAATCGGGTGATATCAAATTTCCAATCTTAAATTCAAATATTATTTTCAACATTTTCTATTAAACAAGTCGACCTTCGCCCCTAAACCTCTCCCTAGCAGTCCATATTTACAAATGAACCTATTTCCAAATTTACTGCTTGCATATTATCCTGCCAAGAAGTATTCGCCAAATCAAATACAGGGGTCAAATGCCATGATAAATAGCCACTAATTAAAAAAATTACGCTAAATTTAAGTTTCTTTTTCTTTTTTTAAATTAAAATAACAGAATTCGAGTAATGAAATGCAATGTAATTTAATTATTTATAAAAATAATTATAAGATAAAAAACTTTTTTTATACCACGTTTTTAAATTTTCTGTTGAATCATAGCTATAGAACTACATTAGCACTTTATCAATGTGTATAAAATTTTTAAAGTGATAATAACATCAATTATTGTGAGATGCATAATTTAACTTTTTACAATTTTTTAACGTTCACGTTTAATTAACCCTTTCGCTACCAGCGTCACATATATGTGACGATCCGATTTTCTTACCTGAGCCTGGCGTCACAAATAAGTGACGGGTGTTCATTATCAGTTTATGATAATTGTTTGCACCAAATCGTGTCGCACACAGACGGGTTATGTTATAAAACAATAAAATAGATACATGATGTTATTGGTCTTAGTTAGAATGTTATAGATACAACCCGCAAAAATAAATGACAATTGGTATCATATTTAAATAATAAGACGTCTGGGTTGTGGTGGCAGTTTTTCTGCTGAGGCTCTGGTAGCAAAAGGGTTAAATGCATTTTGTACCAGACAAACAAGACTAGAAGTTAATAAAAACATGGTAAAATAAACTTTTAGAACAAATTCATTAAAATCGTCATTAGTTTATTAGTTGACGGGATAATAGACCTCAAAGCAACACATTTATTTATTTATTTTTTTTTTTTTTTCACATGCCAATTTAAATTTTTTTTCATGGATTTACACTGTTATATATATATATATATATATATATATATATATATATATATATAATTGCAATTTCTCTTGTATTATAACAAATCTGCTTAGTCATACATAAAAAATGATATATATATATATTTTTTTCTTTTTTAATTATCTTTTCCTTTCATTTGTACTTTCCGAACATACATGTGTAAGGACAGTATTGTAATCATGTCATAAATTCGACTTTGAGATTTTGTTGTGGCTATACGTTTTGAGGTCTCCTGAGTTCATTTTTACCAATTTTACGATGATGTGTGTATATGTGTGAGTGAACGTGATAGCGCCTAAATTCTTTGTTCGAATGAGTTGAAAGTTGGTACTAGTGCTGGACGATATCAGAAATTAAATATCGCGATATATCACCAAGTTAATATCGATATTAGCGATATATTGCGATATTTCTTTCAAGGCAGAAAAAAATAGACATTTGTTATTTTTTGAAGACATATGCACACGAATTTTAAAGTATACAAGTATAGAGTGTTTTCCATGTATTTTCTGGTATATTACTACCATAACTTTATCATTAAAAAAAAAAAAAGCATAAAAAGTGAATTAATGTTTTGTGTTTCTTATAACTTATACTATTGCTTTTTAGTATACATCTGTATAGTTTGTCCTCTATTCTTCCCATTTTAAGCTTTAATTATTTTAAAATCATATTTTAACACAGCTAATATGTGACCTGTGTTTTATTTGTACCAAGTATATCAAAATTCATAATTCTACTAAAAATAAAGCTTCAGAAAAATTGTCTTAAGATGCAGGTATTAAATAAAAATGAAAATCATTTTAATTAGTTCAGAATTGCCATTATAAATAGTTCAGAATTGCCATTGAATACATCTTTTTTTGGTTGTAGAAAGTAATATTTTTTACTTAAAACTCTTATATGCATCCTAAATGTCAGTTACTTGTCATTTTTATTTTTGTATCCTCTTACCAAATCATTACAATATCTTTTAAATATATATGTTCAATTCACATTCGTAATAGTTTCACAGTAATTGAAATTTGAATTACATATTATAATGTGTGTGTGTGTATTTATGTATACATTGTCAGTATAAAAATTATATTATTTAAACAAAATTATGTTGAAGTTTCATTTTGTTACTTAAAGTAACTCATTTTGCATTTAAACCAATTTTATTTAACATGTACGGCTTTAAAAATAAAATAAATAAATAAATAAATAAATAAATGGAAAGAGAAATATAAATGCTACATAAAAAAAGTAATAAACTATTCAATATTATATAATTCTATAAAGAAACTGTCACTGTAAAATTACTGACGATAAAACTTTATTTTACATCAGTTAGATAGCACCCTTTCTCCCTTCCCATGTTATCCAATGGGATTTTTGTCGCTTCGTTTTATAAAAATATTTTATTCAAAAATGAACTTTTTCGAATTTTGTTTTTTGAATATTACTCTTTGAACAGGTCGTCTTTTAGCTTAGTGAGCAATTTTTCGAAAAAATAAATTTAAATATTTTACTTAGAGATCCACACTTAGAGTCCATAATTTACTTATTGAAATAAAATATTTAAATTAATTTTTTCGAAAAATTGCTCACTAAGCTAAAAGGCGACCCGTTCAAAGAGTAATATTCAAAAAACAGAATTTGAAAAACTTCATTTTTGAATGAGATATTTTTATAAAACGAAGCAACGAAAATCCCATTGGATAACATGGGTAAGGAGAAAGGAAGCTATCTGACTGATGTACAGTCTTAATAAAAAAAAATATTTTATCGAAATATTTAATAATAATAAAATAATATTAAAAAAAATACATTCCATAATTGCTTATATTTTCAGAAGTTTTTTATTAAACGCTAAGAAAATTTGCAAAAAATCTCTTCTAGTAGATATCAGTTCAGCGACGCCAGATGGTCGAAAATTATTTCCCCAAACAAGTCTTCAAATTTCCCCAAATCACGTTTTTTTTTTTTTTTTTTTTTCGAAAAAATCCCCAACTTGATTTCTACTAAAAAGGGAAAATAAAAATTTTTTCAAAAAAAAAATATCAAGCAGATTTTTCTATGATTTAAGCTCAGATTTTTCCCCAAATGAAGGCAATTTTTGAAAAAATCCCCAAATAACAATAAAGCTATTGAAAGTCTCTAGACATAGGGATAAATCATTACGTTACCAACATTGACAGAAAGTTGAAAAACGCCCCAGATTTGTCCCCAAAAATTTTAGAATTCCCCAAAAAAGTCCCCACAAACATTTGGTCTCCAAAATTGTCCCCAGAAGCCTCAAAACTCCCTAAAATGGGGATAAAATCCCCAATCTGGCATCACTGTATC
The DNA here is from genome assembly GCA_963930645.1 of Salticus scenicus. Lineage (NCBI taxonomy): Eukaryota > Metazoa > Arthropoda > Arachnida > Araneae > Salticidae > Salticus > Salticus scenicus. The sequence continues at coordinate 226,885,258 of OZ005657.1, forward strand.
AGTTCGGCTTTGATGATCTTTATTAAACACATGTTGAAGCATGTTATTGGCCATTTTATATCGACACTTTGAAATAGACCGATATCAATGAACCAATAGCAGGAAAGGAGCTAAAACAGAAGATATTGTTTTCATTCGTCATATTGCCTTTTCTGTGGTTTCCATCACCTACGATATGCATGAATGTAGAGTGGGAATCTGGGAAATCAGTATAGTGTAATATATCAGAACCCATAATAGATATCTCGGATAGGGATATATCGTTTCGACTAATATCAAATCTCTTTCCTAGTAAACACACCTGCTGATTATAGGTATTGTGATATTGGAGTATGTCTGATGAATTTTTTCTGAAGGGGTAGAACCGTGACCTTGAACGAAGTCAGCTTATTCACGGGATAATCAAAGCAGATGGCTTTCAATAAATATTTTTTATTATTATTATTATTATTATTTTTTTTTTTTTTATGCGGTGGCCTTTTTAAAGCAGTGATGTTTAGATTTGAGTTTATGAAGGATGAGGAAGTATATGTATATGTGTTGCAATAGAAATCGTTTGGCGTGGGGCTATTTTTTCTAGTTTATCAGTGAGTAATTAGAGGAAAGTAGAAAATGAGTATTAAAATAAGATATTCCGCGCTTTTTTTCTTCCGGTTTCGCTCTCGTTAGCTGTTGTATGTTGGCTGATCGGGTTTCATTCGCTCGAGTTTCGTTTACTCGGGTGCGCACTCGGCAATATCGTTAAAGGGATATATTGGAGGAGCTAGATCTTAAATATTGTTATCGGGATATTAAAAAAACATCGATACTTAGGGATATATTGATAAATAATCCAGCCCTAGTTGGTACGTGTGTTATAGGTCAGCATAGCCCGAGTCTTATTCAATTAGGTGGTTCTAGGAAATGTAATTTTTTTTACATGGACACAAAGAAAAATTCTGTATCATTATGACCTATGGGTCCAAATTTAAGTAAGATAGCATCTAAATGCCTTATAAGTCTCAGCTGAAAATTTATACACATGTTATAAGTAAATATCACAGGAATTGTATAGATTTTGGAGAATCTAGCATTTATAGTTATTTTTACAGGGACACAAAGAAGTATGGCATCATTATGGCCTATGAGCCCAAATTTTTAAAGTGTGATAGCGTCTGAACGCCTTATTCGATTGACCTGAAAACTTATACAGATGTTATAGGTCACCGATTTATAAAGTAAACATAAATTATTTTTTAGTACAAAAATTAAGAAAATACCATAAAATACTGTTCAAGCGCCCCTATATTCTTCGTGGAAAATCGGAATATATTTGTTGAGGCAGTAAAAATCGGCAAAAATATAGAAATTAACATGTATTTTTCTGCTAAAATTAATTGGCATAAAAAATAATTTTAACACAAAAAATATATATTGTTGAAGTTGTAGCAGTAAAAAAATAAATAAATACAGTTAACTTTTGGTTAACCGCCATAAAAATGGAAAAATTCAGGAAATTCTTTTTTCCTACTTCCAAAACATTGTTTTTAAAATTTCCACTATTTTAGGAAGCTTACGTTTTTCATTTTCAAATAATCTGTGTTCGATTTATCGTAAAACAAATCAATGTTCATATTTATAAAGGCGAATCTTAAATAAAGAAATAAATAACCTAAAAACTGTCTCCTTATAGAGTCTTTTATTGGCTTCTTGCGAGGCTGAACAGAAGGGTTGCTCAGAATAAGCTAAATTCAAGTGAAATTCAGAGGGGGCGCTTTGCGGTATTTTACAGCCTTCTCTTCTATGAAGAATCAGTAAGACAGTGAAAGGGACAGAAAGACGGTAGTCTGTGTCTGTGTCCTCCCAATGTCCCAATTGATGGTGGTCATCTCAGATACTTGGAAGAGATCGTATAAGAAAGTCCATGAGTGTTTCGAAGAAAGCGAGGAAGATAAGGAATTTCGAGGGGGCGGTATAGTAGGTATTCCTGTTTCATCTTCTCTTTGCGGTGAAAATGAGAGAGAAGGTTCTCATTAAGATTTGTAGGCAAACATTTGGTATTGCTTTGAAAAAAAAAAAAAAAAAAAAAAGTTTCTTAAAATTGTAAATAAAACAGTCCGAGAAAATTTTCGTCATTTGGCGCCCTTTCATTTTTGTATCGAGCAAGCGCCCCGTGCGGACGCACACTTCGCACACCCCTTGATCCGCCCCTGACATGGAAAAAAGAGGGGGGCAATGCTGAAAATTTTAGAATAAAACTAACAGTAGGCCGGGAATTTTAATCTAGAAACAAAGTCTTAGTGACTAAGAGGAGAAAATGGGGTTAAGATTGCAGCAACTTTGGCTGACAGGAAATTTCGAGATATAAAAATTTGTCTAAGTGAAGTTTAAATGTATAAAGGGGCAGGAAACTGAATCTTGCCTGAGGGTAGCAGAGCACCTAGCGACAGGCCTGTCCAGACTTGTCTCGTTAACTCACGCAACAGTTTTTCTGTTTGCACTTAGGATTTTTCAAGGATTTTTTTTTTTCTTTGAACTCCTGGTGCTTCACACTGAATAATCTTCGATCACATGGGAATTTTTTCATGGACAAAGTTCTAAATTCAAACCCTTTTGCCTTATTTTATTTTTATTTTTTATTTTTCTGAAAAAATCTCTTTGTTTTTTACATTTTCAATTTCAGTGGAGGTAAGCGTTGGTTGCTACCACATATTAGTACTCCAAAACACTCACATTGATGTTGACAATTTTAAAATTTTGCTGATTTTAAATCATTTTTCTGAAAAAATATTTTAACTAATTAAAAGTATTTTTTGTGGAATATCAAGAAGTGTGTTCTTAATTTATATAATATATTTAAAAGTTCATTTTAATAAACAGAAAAAATATATGAAATTAAATTTAACCCCTAAAATTTAGACAAGCTTTATTCATTTCCATGTGATGAAGGTTTATGTATAAGTTGATTCAACTTCAAAATTATGTTTTCCTTTATAAAATTGAATGTATATGATATATATATATATATAATATATATGGAAATGTTGATAGTTGATTTTACATTTTTTAGAAACACTGAAAATTAACTGTTCTACATCATAAAGCTAGTACATATGAATTTTAGAGATTTAAGGTGCATATTAGAAGAAGATAATATTTTGGGTTTTAGAGAGTAAAATTAAACATACTGCCTTTTCATACAAAAAAATTTGTCAGTAAAATTTAACATTCAGGGTGACTAAACACACTGTCAGTTATAATTAAATGTGATTAAAATCCATTACATGAGAATAAGATTAAAAATATTTCTCACTGGGGAAAAAAAAAAAAAAAAAAAAAAAAAATATATATATATATATATATACAGTCAAACCTCATTAACGTGAACTACTTTTAACATGAACTGTGTCCTCTGTCCCCATCAAATGGAAGATTAGTTTCTGAGTTACTGATAGCATGAACTACTGATAACATGAACACATTTTTTTAATCCGCCTTAAGATTCACAATAACGAGGTTCGACTGTATATGTATTAGGTATATATCCTCCCTTTTATTTGATTATTTATTTTGGTTAAGTGAAATAGTTTTAGGAATTGAGCTTATTTTAAAAAGCAAATAATATTAATAAGCACAATTTTTTTTTTTCACCTTTTAATAGTTTAATGTAAAGGAATTATTCTATAAAGAAAATTTCTGTTTTACTACTTTGAAGTTGTCACTTTAATCTTAATTCATTTATCTAAAACTAAATGATTTGCATGCCATTTTGCTATGGTTTAATAGTAAAAGCCTTTATATATATAAAATAAAGCCTGTATATATAATAAAGCCTATATATAATAAGCCTATATATATATATAATAAATGTCACAAAATAAACATTAGTATATAATTTTTATTTTACTTTAAGACATAATAAGTAAAATCCTGTTGTGAAATTAAAACAATAAGCTGAATAAAAGAATTTGTAATTAATTCATGTTATTCACAAATTTTGTTCAGTATTTTAATTTTTTTTTTTTTTTTTTTAATATATGTATGTATTGAATAATTTTCTACTCATTTAAAAAAGAAAAGAAAAAACAGCTATTGTTTCGTCAAACTATTTTATATCTTGGAAACACTTTTGAGTTTGTATCCTAGCAGATGTATAATGTTTTTAATGTATCTTGAAAAGTACAGTGGTTGACATAATTATAAGACACCTGTCTAATTTGACAAATAGTGAAAGAAAAGATTCAGAGCTTTAAAATGTTTTATCAAATACGTCAAAAACATAAATTTATTCTGTTATCATATATAATTATTTTATAATAATGATATTTTCGTACAATTTAATGAAAAAACTTAAAAACATAATGGACAAAATTATAAGACACCAACCGTTTTTTTCCAAATACAGTGATCAACATAATTAGCAGACACTAATGGTCTAAAAGAAAATCCTCTAACATTGTTATTCAGTATTTGGTGGAGCAGCCATTGTTTTTTATAACATGAAAGATGCGATTCGGCATCGAATCTATTAATTCTAACAAAATATCACAAGACAGTTCTTCCCAAGTATGTTTTATAGCATTCTTTAGGTCTTCGACACATATAAACTACCTCCCATTTCGGTAAACTGCACAAGCTAAGATACCCCACAACTTATCAATGGGGTTTAAGTCTGGAGAGCGAGAAGGCCACTGGAGAATATTGATACTTTGCTCTGAAAGCCACTATTTTATTTTGTGTGATGCATGAATCAGCGTGTTATCATGCTGGAAAGTGTAGTTTTCGCCACAAAGAAGTTCACCATATATGGCTAGTTGATCTTTAAGAAGATTCTTATACTTTTCGGAATTCATTCTTGAATGCACAAAAACAATGTCCATCTTCCCTTGATCCGAAAAACTAGCCCAAACTATTACTGAGCCTCCACCCATTTGGCGGCTCATTAGTACATAAGGAGACTTTCGTAAATCATGCCAATAATATTGAAACCCATCAGGACCATCCAGGTTAAACTTTTTTTCATCAGAAAGTAACACAGAGTACCATTTGGAGGTCCAGGCCATAGTTTGTTTAGCGAGGTTTAGACACTCCATTTTGTGCCGGCTTAGAAGAGGTGGTTTTTTCTTCAACTTTTTATATTTCACATAGGAAGCATTATGCAACACCCTGCGAATGGTTCTCCTTGAACAATTCAGTTTCAAAGCATTTTTAATGCCTGTAGTGGTCATCTTATTCTGTTTAGCGAGCGAAAGCACGTGGTATCTGTCTCTCGAGGACAAGCAAGGAATACGTCCAGATCTTTTAATCGCCGATCCATTAATTCCTCTTTTCAAAACATTTCTAATTGCACATCTAGAGCATTTAATAACTTTTGAAATATTGTTAATTGAAGCACCAGTTCCATTTAATCTCCAAATTTCGCGAATTTCACTTTCTTTTAATTCTGTACCTCGTGGCATGTTTGTAAATGTGTGAAGTCGGTTATCGTCTGCTTTAGTTAACTGCTGACGTCATGACAGCGTGCAGAAAATTTGCATATTGCACATTATTTTCGAAAAAAGCAGGTGTTTTAATTAAAATGTTAGGGTGTCTTATAATTTTGTCCATGGTATTTTTTAATTTTTTTTATTAAACTCTATAAAAATATCATTTCTGTAAAACAATTACATGTGATAACAGGATAAATTTATGTTTTTGACATATCTGATAAAACATTTTTAAGCTCTGAATCTTTTCTTTCGCTATTTGTCAAATTAGATAGGTGTCTTATAATTATGTCCACCACTGTAGCTATAAAATAATTAAAGAGCACTTTTTTCATGCTATTGCCATTAAACAAAAAAAATATATATATAGTAATTGTGCATAATTTGAATGTATTATATTTCTAAAAATGTCTATATGGTGTCTACAGTTGTGTAAAAAAAAAAAAAAAAAAAAAAAAAACTGCTTTTTTTAAAACATGCATTGCACATATATATATATATATTGTAAAAAAAGGAAAGAAGCGGCTATCGATTTGTCAAATTAGTTTTAATATTTTATAATCATCTAAATACTTTGTAGTTTGCATCTTAGCAGATATATAATGTTTATAATGTAACTTGAACAGTTTGAATTATAAAATAATTGTAGAGTGCTAAATATTTTTTTCATGCTATGTTATAAAAAAGATCAATTTAAGTAATTATGATTAACTTGAATGTATTATATTTCTAAAAAAAATCTGTGTGATGTATACAATCGTATGAATAAAATCATGCTTCTTTTTTATTTAAGTTTTAGAAAGAAAGATTTCCATGAGAGCTACTAAAGAAGAACTAATCAAAAGAGGTGTTTTGCTACCTGATTACGATACTATTAAAGAGGAAACAGAATGCCATTCAAAGAAGAGTAATTTTTTTTAAATTTTATTTATTTTCAGTTTCTTTATGTCTGAATATGTATGAGAAATTCTTGGGCTATTTCTAAATTTATTTCAGATCATTTACTGTAAATAATTAAAATATATTTAAGATTTAAATAATCATGTTTTCGGCCAAAAGTGAAATCATGTACAAGAAAAAAAATACAACAAAAGATCTTTATAATGCAAACCTAAAAACATAAGGTTTTGCATTATATAGGTCACAATTCATACCTTATTAAATTTACCTTGTGTACATGGCCAAATGTATCTGAAATATATTAAAATAGAGTAGAGTATCTTTAAGTTAATAATAACAGGAGACTTGGCATTGGAACATTAAAACCCAAATAAACTACTACATCAGAAATGCCAAAGAAAAATATTTGAGTGGCATCTCAAATATTTTTCTTTGGTGTTTCTGACATAGTAGTTTATTTGGGTTTTAATATCTTTAAGTTACTTTCCTTGGAACAGAAATTGAACAGAATTTCATTGTTAAATTTACTTCATAAACATAGTGAAAATATGCCTGGACCAAATCATTATAATAACCATTATAATACTCATAAAAAGAACAAGAAAGAAAAATCATGCAGTACGCATTGATTAGTAACACTTTCCAACTGTATGCAATTGTTGTATCGATTAACTATTAATATTCTTTGCCTACGTTATTGCACAACAGACAGAAGGACTGAAAAACATACAGATAGACTAATTGATTTTAAAATTACTCTTAGGCATTTTGGAAAGTTTTAAAAAGACTTAACGCAAAAGAAAATGCAGCCGTTAGATTATAATTACAGCTTTTAAACTCTCTGAATATTTTACTGTAGCCCTGTAAATCTGAAAGTTAATTCTATCATATTCTATACAAAACAATATTTTAGAATATAAATAATACATGTCAAAGTTTTTATGATTTTTATAGCAGAAAGTTTTTTAAATATAACTTTAAAAAAATTCTTTCCTAAAACGTAATACATTGGCTTTTTTTTTTTGTTGTTGTTGTTGCCCCTGTAAACAAACTAGTCGTACAGGACCTATTAATGACATTTTCAATAGGGAACATTCCATAGGGATCTTGAGTGTATCATTTTTAAAGAATTCTCAAAATATTCACGGATGATAGGAGCCAGAGACAAACAGATAGAAAGGTAGGCAATCGGACAGATAGATGCACAAATTGAAATCATATTCCCACTAAAATTATAAGAAAGTGTTAAAACGCTCATGTAAACGAAAGTGCAATTCCAGCAAATTTTTATTAATACATCTTAATGTAACTGATAATTTTTGTGTGGCCCTGTAAATCTAATGCTACTGATACTATATTACATAGAAGGCACACTCTTTTGTGCATACGAATAATATATTTCAATTGCATTAAGCTTTGTGGAAAATAAAATTATTAAAATTTGGTTTATAAAAATAACTCTCATACAACACAATTCTCTGGAGTAGTTTCAAGTGCCTCTGTACACAAACCAGTTAGAAATATACTCTATTTTACATAGGAAACATCCGATAGGGATTTGAATAACATATTAAAATTTCATTAAAGTTTCTATACATTAAAGGTATTAAAATATGATTTATAGAAATTCCTCTCATAGAACACAATGCTTTCGAATAATTTTGGGTGTCCCTGTACACAAACCAGAAGAGATATCCATTCCATTTTCAATAGAGAACATCCGATAGTGAACTTCAATAAAATATATCGGTTTAAACAAATTCCATAAATATTTACGGAATTAGAGTGCAGAAAACAGACAGACAGACAGACGGACAGCAGAACAGTCAGACATATACACAAGTTGAAATTTTATTCACACTAAAAAAATGATAGAAAGTGACAAAAACGCTTAATGTAAATGAAAGTACAATTCTAGCAATTTCTTTATTAATAGCTCTTAATATAACTGAATATTTTTGTGTTGCTCTGTAAATCTAATGCTAAACATACTATATTCTATAGAAAGCAGTCTTTTGTGCATATGAATAACACATTTCAATTTCATTAAGCTTTGTGGAAAGTAAAGTTATTAAAATTTGGTTAGAAATACTTCTCATAGAACACAATGCTTTAGAATACTTTTAAGTGTCTCTGTATATAAACCAATGGTGGTATTTAATCCATTTTATACAGGAAAAATCCAATAGTGAACTTGAATAACATATTTCAATTTCATTAAGATATGTGTACAGTAAAGGTATGAAAATATGATTTATAGAAATACCTCTCATAGAACACAATGCTTTGAAATACTTTTGGGTGCCCCTGTACACAAACCAGCAGAGGTATAAACTCCATTTTCAACAGGGAACATCCGATAGTGAACTGGAATATCATATTTCAATTTCATTAAGATATGTGTACAGTAAAGGTATGAAAATACGATTTATAGAAATACCTCTCACAGAACACAATGCTTTGAAATACTTTCGGGTGTCCCTGTATACAAACCAGTAAAGATATAAACTCCATTTTCAAAAGAGAACCTACGATAGTAAACTTGAATAACATATATCAGTTTCAAGAAATTCCACAAATATTTACGGGAATTATAGCACGGAGAGACAGACAGGTGGACAGACAGACAGAGAAACCAAAGTCATTAATACTTTTCAACCTTGTTGGGAAGTGTTAAAAATGCTTAATGTAAATGAAAGTACACTTATAGCAAATATTTATTAATAGCTCTTTATATAACTGAATATTTTTGTGTCACCCTGTATATCTAAAGCTAATCATGTTATTCTATGCAAAGCATTTTTGTTTGTGCTTATAAATAACACATTTCAATTTCATAAATCTTCGTGCAAAGTAAAGTTATTAAAATTTAGTTTATAGAAAGATCTCTCATAAAACGCAATGCTTTGGAATACTTTTGTGTGTCCCTATACACAAATCAGTGGTGGTATTTGCTCCATTTTATACAGGAAACATCCGACAGTGAACTTGAATAACATATTTCAATTTCATTAAGATTTGTGTACAGTAAGGGTATGGAAATATGGTTTATAGAAATACCTCTCATAGAACACAATACTTTGAAATATTTTAAGGGGTCCCTGTACACAAACTAGCAGAGGTATAAACTCCATTTTCAACAGGGAACATCCAATAGTGAACTTGTATAACATATTTCAATTTCATTAAGATTTTTGTACAGTAAGGGTATGAAAATATGGTTTATAGAAATGCCTCTCATAGAACACAATGCTTTGAAATATTTTAAGGGGTCCCTGTACACAAACCAGTAGAGGTATAAACTCCATTTTTAATAGGGAACATCCGATAGTGAACTTGAATAAGATATATGTTTCAAGAAATTCCATAAATATTTACGGGAGTTAGAGCGCGGACGGACAGACAGACAGACGGACAGACAAACCCAAGTCATAAACAATTTTCAACCTTGTTGGAAAGTGTTAAAAAAGAGTAATAATAGCTCTTTTTTCATTAAAAAGCTTTGAATTAGGGGATAAAGAAAAACTAATGTATCATATTTAGCCCTCTAAAGCATAACAGCTTTTTTACAATGTAGAAATGCAAGTGTTTCTTAACTGCAAAATTCATTGTTTATGTTTGAGAGGCATTGCATTATATGAAGAATTACATTATATAGTTATTATTGCGTTATATAGATTTTCTACTGTATATATTTAGTTAAGGACATAAAAAGATTTTAAGGGTTATGTAGAAATTATCAATTTTAAAAATAATTTTAAATTTTGCTTAACCAACCAAGCAATTGTTTCAGAGGATTTTTTCTCATTTCAACTTTATATTTACCAACTCTTATATATGTATTTCATGTATTTAAAACATTTTTCATACATTTTACCCCTTCATTTTTAATTAAAATATCCGGGTTAAATTAAAATTAATTGCATTTAATGCTTATAGTCTAAAATTAATTTTTATTGTAATTTTAGTGGCTTAGACTGACATATTTTGATACATTGAAATGTCTGGAACTAGAACTTATATTTATTGAATATTTAAAATATAACATTTGAACTTAAAAATATTTACAATAATTATACACAAAATAAAACAGTTATCAGGCATGAAAAACTAGAAACAGATGAATTGCAACTTCTATGGGCCATTATAGAAATTCCATAGACAGTTGTGCTGTTAGAGTTACTTGTTACAAAATTAGTATAGTATACTATGACAATTCCTGTAATAGGGAGACAATATGGCAATGTAATAACTATTTCTCGATTTATCGTTTTTTTGGTGAGTTAAAAAAGAAGAAATACAGGGAGATTTCTTTACAAGTATTGGGTTCCCCCCCTAAATCTAATTATTATAATTTCTGATATTTCATTTCCATAATATATTATAGAAAAAATAGTTTAGAACGAATAACCTTAAAATATTGATATTTTATACGAGTAAAAATTTATAGAGTATAATTTATTATAAGAAATTTACTGAGCAAATTAACTTGTTAAAATCTTAGATTCATTCTTATTTTTTATTTATTTATTTAACACTGTACGCATACTTTTGCTGAAATATACTATTTTGAAAGAATAAAGTGTTATAATGTTGTTATTGACTTATTTTTAAGTAGCATAGTCTATTTCTAAGTGTAAATAAAATTATGATTATAGAATATAAAGAAAACACAAAACATTAGTCAAATTTATTTTAAATTAAATTATTTTGCCTTATAAATTTATGTGATTTTAAAAATCTATATAATATTTCTCTAATGTGGACCAGTTTCAATTATTTTTTGTTGAAACAATACGATATATGAGGATAAAAAAATAATATTTTTCATGGACAATATTTAAGCACGCCGACTTAGCTCAGTGGACTAATAAGAAAAAATGAGGACATTTGTCTGATGAGATTATTGATAATGATAATTGAATTTTTGATAATGGTAATTGAATTTTGCCTTTTCAATTTATATTTTCAACATTTAGTGTAGGTTTCTATTAACTTGATACTACAGATGGTTATGAAAATAATGGGAACACCTGCAAATAAAAGTATTATAAAAGCTGTACATTTTATAATACTTTTTTTTATGTTTTTATGAAGGTACCCCCAAACTGTAATTATTGTTACTGGAGAATCGAAATGCTGATTGAGCTCTGTGGTTGCATTGGATGCAGTTTCTTTTTAGGCATTACAATCCACTGCAATACTCATCGGTCTCTTTCACTCAGCTTCTTCTTCCATCCACTATTTTGCTTTGCTGAGATTGTCTTGCTGCGCTGTTTGTATGCTGTCATGATTTTGGGCACTATACCTCTAGAAATGCTTACAAGGTGGAATGTTCTGGTCACAGTTTCTTCAGTTAGTCAGTTTCTTCTCCTACAATTTGTTGCCATTAAAAGTCTGCGAGGTTTGATATTTTATGCTTTTGCCAAAAATCCAAGATGTATACTACTTCACTAAAGCTACCTCATACATTCATACCATGATATATACTTTATATGTATATATATATGGTGGCTAGGATTATATTTTAATGCTTATGAAGAATATTCTTAAATGTCACTTTTATTCACAGGCAGTGGCGGATCCAGAACTTGACTTTTGGGGGGGGCTAAGAATTTTCAAAGTGTTATTTTAGACCAATAAAAAATTTACATTTGCAATATTCAATTGTAAGTGTCAGTGTTTTGGGGGGGGGGGGGGCTTCAGCCCCCTAGCCCCCCCCTTAAATCCGCCACTGTTCACAGGTGTTTCCATTATTTTGATAACCACCTGTATTTATGCTGATCATCAATGTTAAATACATATATTTTAGAACTTAGATGAAAATTATTTAAATTAAAAGAATATATACAGTAGAACTTAGATAATTCAAAGTTGAAGGGACCAGAGAAAATTTCGAAATATCCAAAAATTCGAATTACATATACTATTTTGTCAAAATACTGCTACATCCCCCCCCCCCCCCCCATTAAATCAATATTTTTTACGAGCTTAATTATTCAACACTTTTTTAAAAATAGTCAGATATTTTTTATTTCTTCTTTGAGTACAATCTTTGTGTCATAGCATATGACTTGATACAAAATTAGAATCTTCTTCATTAGACATGACTTTCAATTAAAAAAACCTCGAAGTTCATATATATGCACCCTATCTTCTGATGCACTAGCTAGGGGCTTCTCTTGTATTTCCTTATCCTTCTTTTGAAAAACTGTTAAAATATATCAGCTGAGAAAAATCTTGGGAACAAATTATGCAGTAATATTTTAAAGGTAATCGTATGAAAAAATCAAATTATCCACGATTTTTTAACATTATTTTATTACAAAATTCAAGGGACTGAGTAAAAAATTTTGAATTATCCAGAATTTCGAATTAAACAAGTTCGAATTATTCAAGTTTCACTGTATTATCTATCTTTAATTTATTTTTATTGATAGTTATATGGAATTGTATGGTTTTTCTGCTTTTTGATGAAGGTTTAATTACTTCCTTAGGCACTTCCAAAATTGAGTATAGTGTACAGGCCAATGGATCTGTTGCTACAGAAGCAAGTCCTAAAGGAGTAAATAGTATTAATTATCAAGGCTCTTCTTTGTCTGGCACGTCGTCTGAATCTAATCTATGCAACTCGCCCAATGTCATAGTAACTTGCTCTTCTAGTGACATGTGTAAGAATTTTTTACCCTAAACAATATATAAACTATAAACCTAAATATTTTGCTTAATTTTTAATAATTTTAATATATTTTTTTTTTATTTATCACCAGCACCAGCTGTGATATCTAACAACTCTACAATGAGAAGTCCTGAATCTGAAATTTCATCAAACACTTGTCATCAAGCATTTGCATGTTTGCCTGAACCTCCTATACCAATTAATGAGATTGGACCCATCCCACCCCCTCCAATGTTTTCTAGTTCTCCTAGTTTGACTCAGCGATTCAAGCCATGTATAGGTAAGTGTTTTATTTTGTGACTATAAAATGAAATACTTTCTCTTAATATTATCTTATTTTTTCTTGAATTTCTTAATACTCTGGAATTTCTTTGGATAAATTTTAAGTTTTATTTATTTATTTTCTGAAAATCAAGAATTTTTTTTAAAAATTGTTTTAAATTAAGTTTTTTAAATAAAACATCAGTTTATTAGAGTAATTTCATTGCTTGAAAGATGAATAACTTGCCATTTGTATTCAAAAGTTCAGAATTATAGTTAATGTGAAATGTAGAAGTATATTTTAATAGATAACACTGCTCGGCATGAAAATTGCCCCCAACACCATTTTGGCAAATTCTTATGTAAAATGACCTCCTGAATCTATGATGCCCATTTTGCCCTATCACCCATCGTTTTTTAGGAACGGCCCCCTATTTTTTATCATTTTTTGGTAATTATATGGCTATAAATTTGATTTTTAGGGGGGGAGGAGGATTATTAGAACTGTTAAATATCTTCTGAGGGGGGGGGGGTAAAGCTACAGAGTTGAAAAATTCTAAAACATCAACATTTGCAGCAATGGGAAAATTTGGGGGGGGGGGGTATTTGCCACTGAAATTATGTATTATGTTTCTTATATATTTTTTAATCTATTATTAATGTAATTTATTAAACATTATATTTTTTTGTTTTTAAGTGTTAAATTAATTCTTTTTCATTCTCCAAATCAAATTCATAACCATAAAATTAGCGAACAGTGATAAAAGTAGAGGGGGTGGTGTCCTGAAAAACGGTGGGTGACTGGGCAAAATGGGAGTCATACTTATTAATAAAAATACCTTAATAAAATCCTTAAATATTTTGAGCCTTTATATATTTTGGCACACCAGATTTGGGCTTCTTAATAGTTATAATATCTAGAATATACAGTGCTAAACATTTAAAAATATATGCAACAGATTTTTTTTTTCTTAACAGAAATGTACAAAAATTTTACTATTAAAAAATTAGCCTTTATGATTTATAACAGCCAGTACCTTCCTTTCCTTGTACAAAACACCAAAAACTAGACAAATCGTCATTCAACCATTAATTTTGGGTGGGGTGTGCATTCCTATGGAATATTCATCTCCTAGCTGCATTGATTCAATAAACTCGGGTTAGAGTCCTGCAACCTGGCCCAAACCCGACAATAAAAATAAATAATAAAATAAAATAAATGAATAAAATAAAATCATTGACCAGAACCTGCATTAGAGAATTTTGATGATCCAAACCCAATTTCTTTATAACCCGACTCAAAACTAAATGAAATTTAATACCTTATCTAAAAATCATACCTTTTGCATATAAAATAAATTTTCATTGTCACAGAGTTGGTAAATCATTAAAAAAAAAGAAATTGTAAATGTAATTACTGATACACTAAGTTATGAATTTAAAAATCTGTAAAATGGATTGATTAATTTTTAGCCATTTGTGTCTGCTGTGCACTTTAGGTGTACAAAATATAGGGGAGAGTGGGGTACAATGGACCAATTTTGGAAATTTTAGGTGTTTACTCACAAAGTAATAATTTCTTGGTATCAAAAATATGTGTGCATATTACCTATATAATGGGCCTTATGTTGCACTAAATCAAAAGCAATAATTGTGTTTACTTTTTTTAATATAAATTTTTTAATAAAAACTGACAAAATGGACCATTGTACCCTGACTGCAGGGTACAATGGTCCATGACATGGGGTACTATGGGACTACAGGTCAAATTTAAAAAGCATACTAATGTAGTATGTTTTTTAATAGTTTAATATGTAGAATATATAAACATCTTTCATTCTTACAAATAATGTAAATTAATGAAAATTAAAATTAGAAAATGATATTGCAAACAGTTTTTGTGTCACTGAAAATCTGTTGTTTTCTTGTGAATTTGTAGGGTCTGTAAAATTCATCATTACAATAGCTTGAAATTTACAAGAGATATAGCAACACTCTCAGGAAAAAATGTAGGGATCTTAATTAAGTTTTCGTTGCATGAATCTCACAAAAACAGATTCTTTATCTTTTATTTCTGTGATTAAACGTACAAAATGTAAAACTGTCTTTTTCGTCAAATTTATTTGTATTATTATTTTTTAATTGCATCATTTAATTTAGTTTGTTATAGCTGTATGATATTTGTAAAAATATAAGAATACAAAAGTAACTGAATGGTTATTAAAAATAAATAAGAAGAAGCCTCAAAGTAAATTGCTTTCTTATTCATGTTTGAAGACATGATAAATCTAATTAAGGTTAACTCTGAAATTTTTATATATAATTTATAGCTAACGCTTCAAAAATGCAGATTTCGTAAATCAGTTTATTATGACAGAGAACTGAGGTAAATGGACCATGGTCCATTGCACCCTGTTTCTTAGTGGTCCATTGTACCCTGTTTGGACCTCTGACAGCAAATGTTTAAAAAAAAAAAATAACAAATCCTTTTAAAAAATATTTTAATGAGATTAAATATAATAATAGATGACCTTAGCTCTTTATTGTACTAAATAGCCTGTTCTAGATCATAATTCCTGAAAGACGAAAAGAAAAAATGCTTAACTAAAAATATTTACTTTTGGCTACCGTAAACTAAACTCCACGAATAAAATGGCTGAATTGTTATATATGCATGAAGTTGCTGACTAAGTTTCATCATTGCAGTGCTGCTATCTATGTACAAAAATGCGAATCATAAAAATAAATAAATAAATAAATTATAGGGAGCGGTCAATTGTACCCCACTGTAACCTACTTGAAATTTAAGTTTTGTAGTTTATTGTTGAAAGTTTATATTCTATATATGTATATATTTGATTTTCTTTGTTTATAGCTTTTTCCCGATATGTATGTTGTATGTAATAATTTGGGTACATATATATTGTGATCATAGGAATATAGAATATGTGTATAATAGTTATAATTATATCAAACCAATTTCTGCTTATTATGATGAAATTTTTTGAAGGATGTTTTTAAGTTGATCCGACTCGTTGAAATCTAAACCCGACCAGCAGAAAAAAAATTCAGTCAACCTGACTGAAACCCGTCCTGCAGGAAAAATAAATCAGTCAACCCGAGCCCAACTGAACTTGCAGGAATAAAATCCAGTCAACCCAACAAATAAAAAAAAAATAAATCAGTCAATCCTAACATAACCTGAACCAAAAGAGAAAAAGTTTTGTCAACCTAACTGCTGGTCAGGTCCAGATAAGATCAGATTACCCGACCTGATGCTGGATTAATTCAGATTCTGACTTTGAATGAAGTTAATCACAAAGATTAAAAAAAAAAAAAAAAAAATGTTTAATTTAAAGTTAATTGAACATCAGAAATTTAAAGAAACATTTTATTATTTTTTTAATTTAAAAATTATTAACTCAGTTACAAGTAAAGGTTATAAATTAAGTAAATTTTTGCACATGTAAAGTAGGAAATAAAGTTTTTGACAGAAAGTTTTTGCTTAAGTTTTTTTGTATATGTTTGTTACATGCATTTGTACGTGTGTGTGTATCTATATGCACACACACACTAAAATAATACAGTTAGATTAGCCTAAGGATTTAAAAAAAAAAGAAGCATAATATAACTTGAAAAAGAGTAAGTAATTTCAAATGCAGGTAATGGGAGGGAGGTCATTGTAATACTTAAATATTTCAGGATTACCATTTGATTAAATGGTTAATAACATTATTTTTGAAATATGAACATCATCAAAGTTAATGTTTTCATGTAGGATAAAAATGATACTAAAAATGAAAGAATATATTTATTTAAAGAAAAAAATCTGATGGGAACACCATGTGACTTCCTTATATATCCATTGGAATTCTTATATATATACATACAGGGTTCACGTTAGATTGCGGCAATCACGCAAAAAAAAAAAAAAAAAAAAAAAATCCCGCTTAAAAATTTTTTATATGTGTGCTTTTCCTGCACTTATTTTCCCACTGTTTGTTAACAAATTAGTACAGAATTTCTTGCCTTTTTTTTTTTTTAACCCTATAACGGTTGTAAACATGTTTTTGTAATTGTTTGTCACCTAAAAAAAATATATATTTAAAATGTGCATGATTATAGATTTTAAACTTGTTTCTTTAAGTATGAAAGATCATATAATAGTCATGAGGTTCATCTTTAAATGCATAGTAAAAAATCTGTTGTTTTATTATATTACAAAGAATTTACAGTGAAGACAACAATACCATTTTCCCCCTCAGATGCTCTCCCTACACGTTTAGAGGGTTAAATACCATTATGGTGAATAATTAATTGATAAACCTTTTTTTTCCCCACTCCCTTTCTAGTAAAACAACGGACAGACGATCAGCCTTTTTTCCCCTATGTTTATTTATCTTCAATGCGTGCAATCGATCTATTATTGAAAAATGCAGTCTGGAACTCCTTTTAATTATCACAGCTGTCTATTCAGTGCTAAACCAGACTGACAAAGGACAATTTTTCACTGTGGCAGCCTGGTTGAGCTGAGAGCATGCAGGGGGTGGAGGAATAGATTAAAGCAAATAAATGATCTCTTCACTTCCTCCTTCATTACTGTTTGACATAACTGTCCCTTCTTTTTAGGGAATTCATGGGTGGGAGAGAACAGACATTTCCTGGGAAGTTACAAATGAAAAATTAAAATGCTCTTTTTATTTATTTTCTTTCTCCCCCCCCCCCCCTTCAAAGGAAACATTGTTTACAGGGCAATGAAGAATCAATTTTAGATTACATTTTGTGGTTAAAAACTTTAAAAACTTTATTAATTAAATAAGAAATTGTAGGTTCGATTGACTCTTTCCCCTCTGCCCCTTCAGTTTCTTCTTAAATTTTGAATCTCCTGGCTGTGGTGCCACAGGCTGTCAATACCAACGGTATTGAAATTAAATCGTTAGGAGATGCTAATTATGTGAAAACAATATTCAAAGATTAAGAAAAATACAAAACATTAAAAAAAAATTACTCTAAGATTTTTATTAATTTTTCTTTACTTTTCTCACCATGCCAATAATATACTGCCCTTGTTTGTTACAAGATAGAACACACAAAATTGTTCAAAAGGCTTTATGATTAAAGCAGAAAAATCGATTTATTATTTCTGCAGGCTGCCCTCCTCCACTCCTCAATCTTGTTTAAATTTCGGCCCGCACAAATCAACAGATATATATGTATGTATGTATGCATACATACATATATATATATGTGTGTATGTGTGTGTGTTTTTTCCCCGGCAACTTTCCCGATCATCCTGATTAATCAAACTTTTACTGCATTTCTAAATGACTAAATTATTACAGTCAGATTGAATAATAACTTGAGGAATATCATCCATATCTCCTATGAAAACTCAGATTTAGAAAGTTTTAAATTTAAAGAAGCTGTAAAAAGCCTAACACGAAAAAAAAAAAAAATAAATAAATGCCTACTTTAGCAGGTTTTTTTAATTAAATTGTTTGTTAATATTTGCAGGAATGTGATTTTTTTGTAATATTTGTTTTTTTTTTTTGTCTAATTCACAGAATTCCGCGAATATCATTCATTTTAAAAAAAAAGAAACCCCAATGATCAGCAATAAAATGTTCTACAAAAGCTCCTGATTCCCAATCTTTCTCCATCTACAATATAAATGTCAATATCCATTTCAAACTTGCTCTGTGAGATTCTAGAACTTATAAAGAAATATAATTGTTAAAAATTACTTGCTCATGTAATTATTTTTTGCCCCTTCCCCCCAGTGGCGTCGCTAGAAAATTTTTCAGGAGGGGGCAAACTTAAAAGTGCAAAATTTCAGAATATATATATATATCTAAATTTCATAACCTATAAATGCAAGTCAGGTTGGTTTGACTCAAAAATGGCACTGTGACATAAACTTTATTTGGCTAATCATTTCAAATCTAATGACATAATTTTAAAGCTTTAAATGTAATTTTTTTTTAAATAATTTTTTTACTTATTAGAATTTTCCAGGAGGGGGCAAGTGCCCCCCCTTGCCCCTATGTGCCGACGCCCATGCTTCCCCCTTTATTTAGCTTCAACTAGCAATCAACAATCAAATGTTCTGTAGAAATCTGTTGTTTCCCAATCTTTATCCATCTGCAACATAAATGATAATATTCATTTTAAACTTGCTTTATTAGGTTCTAGAAGTAGAATTGAAAGAGTTTAATATTTCTTACTCTGAAATTATTTTTTATTCATCCCTTTCCCCATCTCCAGATAGTGATCAATGATCAATTCTAGAAACAATAAAGCAATAGAAGTGCTCAATATTTCTCACATATGTAATTATTTATAGACTTTATTTTTAGACTTATTGAATCTCTTTTTCCTCAAATTAAATATTTATATGTCATATCTATGCCAAATTTGTAAACATGGGGGGGGGGGGGGGAGAATGAAGAATAGATTATTCAGGTAGGAAATTTTTTTCCAAATCAGTTTAAGAAAATTAATACTCGGTTTTATGAAGGTTTGAAACTAATAATTATCTACTGCTACTTTTTTACATGTATGATTAATGCGCACACATAAAAATCATTCTATATTTGTTCAAAAAATTTGTTTTTCTGTTGGCATGGAATTTTAATAAGGTTTTATGTAGATATAAAAGTTATTGCAGTTACATCAAATAATGTCTTTTTTTTTTGTGTGTGTGTGTGTGTGTTAATGAAAAATTTTTGAAAATGTTTAATGTAGATAAAACAAAATGTATAAATGTTTATGTCGTCAATTTATTGAAAGTGACATTATCAATGGGCAACTAATCAACCAACCAATCATGTTAGCAAAAAATTTTCAGTTAATTTCTAATTTTAGCAATCACATGTCTGCATTTGTACATTTCTTGAAAATAAATTTTTTTCTGCAAAATTTAATGACTGTTTTAAATTTAAAAATCTCACTTAAATTCTGAAAATCCCGCTTAATTTTTTTGGCAGAGTGGGAGGATCCCACTCATTTTTTTCCTGTAGTACGAACCGTGACATATATATCTATAGGGGAGACCCGTGTACCTAGGGCCATCATGTACCTAGAGCCACCCCACTTTATTTGATTAATATTTAATTTTAAGTTTTAATACTCAATTGGGCAAGTAACAACACCAATTTCTACTTTTACAACTACTTTGGAACTTTTGAGAAGAGAGTTTTGACAAGTTACATGTAGAAAACGAATTTACATGGTTTGAAGTAAAATTTTGCAGCTCATCTCTTTTGCTATTTTACAAAGGCAAGTCAAATATTTTTCTTTCATTTTTAGTGTATAATGTTGCTTGTTATATTGAGTAATAAATGAGATATTTAATTAGTCCTCTCTGCATGTGGATTTTTTAGTGGAAGGAAGATTTTGGTAACTTCATTTTGAATGAAGTTACCAAAACTTGTACCTAGGGCCACATAGCTGCCTTGTACCTAGGGCCAGTGTGTTTGGACTTTTTAACACTTTTGTGACCGCATGTTTTTGTCTTTTCGACAGTAAGGTCCGCCTGTGGGCATTTTTCTCATTAGTTACAATTTTTCAAAACGAAATTTTCCGTATTCACATTTACATTGCAAATGGATATGCATTATAATCATACTCTCTCTAATCAAAGTATTTCCATCCATAGTATACTGACTGTACAAATATGAATATTGTGTATATTTTTTAGAAATAAATAATATACAAATTGCAAAAGAAACGTCCTCTGGTGGAGTTTCATATTTTCAAATGACGTGAATCTACGTCAGCGGTCGCAAAAGTGTTAAGAAACACATTATAGCCTATAGTAATGGCTGCTGGAAAACTCTAGTAAACCAATCACTATATGTGATGTTGCTGAAAATGTTGGCAAATCCTATCTGCCTGTAAACATTCTATCCGGCTTTCCTGTATCCGGCATATGGACAATGAATCAAAACACATTCACTGAGGATGAATATTTAAGTTCAAATGTGACTGAAAGACAAAATCCCTCCATAAATAAAAAAAAAAAAAAAAAAAAAGATTTTCCAGGAAGAAAGTGAACCAACAATGATAGAACTGGATGTCTCTGTTTAGTGTCCTGTTGAAATTTCGAAACCTTCAACATATAACATCTTTTCGTATGTCATGCTTTAACAGGTACGGACCTAAGCAAAACCTTTACCTAAAGGAAAATGTCCCGTATCAAAGAAAAGATATGACCGAAAACCAGAGAGATCCAGAAATCCAAGAGACACTCCAGAAAAAAAAAGAAATTGAAGAAAAAAAAAAACGTTCTGTTAGGCTATTCCAAAGAGAAAAAAAGAATGAAAAAATTCGTGTTTCAAATTAAGGCAATAATATGATAATTATTATATGATAAATAAATGTATTACTTGATATTGTTTTTCTTTTTATAAAATATATGTTTACATGCTTATTTTATATTCATTAGAAAGTGAAATATAAATTTGAGAGAATGGCCCTAGGTACAATGAGGTCTGGCCCCAGGTACAATGAGGGTGTTGTACCTAGGGCCACGAGTGAAGTTTTTTTAAAAACCTTCTATTTGTCGGAATTTATTATTTTAGGTATTTATATTAATCGCAATTGGAAGTAATTAGTTCTAAAGATAGGTGCATATCAGTTTGATAATTTTAAATAGGTCAAGGGCTCTATTTTGGGGCATTGAAAAAAAGCGGCCCTAGGTACACAGGTCTCACCTATATATTTTGTTATGAAAACATTGACATTTCTGTGTGATGTAACTGGTTTGTAAATAAACAGGCAGGTTACAGTCTTCAAAAA
Organism: Salticus scenicus; assembly: GCA_963930645.1. Taxonomy (NCBI): domain Eukaryota; kingdom Metazoa; phylum Arthropoda; class Arachnida; order Araneae; family Salticidae; genus Salticus; species Salticus scenicus. Next base: position 226,907,362 of record OZ005657.1, read on the forward strand.
TTCTTGAAAAGAAGCAAGAAAAAAAAAAAAAAAAAAACTGCTACTCCAACCACAAAAGTCACGATAATTGGCTTATATATACTGCAGACAAATATAGTAGTTCATGAAAAGTGTTCAACAACTTATTACAGAATCTCTCATTGACAAATGAGCAGCTTGAGTTCAATGAAAATCATTTGAGTATAGATGGCATACTTTTGTTCTCTTTAGCAAAATTATTGGCAAGAAATGATACATTTTACCAAAACAACTAACTCCGTTAAATTTGAGAAAATATTTACTAATTCTGGTTATCCTGAAGCAATATTTGCCGCCAAATTTGATCGGTAATCTTGCCAAGCCACCAAGTTTGTAGCCAGTGCAGATTTTGGTCTTGGAGACAGTATATGGTGAAAATTTGTAGTTTAGGGTTGCCAAAATTTTGAAGATCTAACTTCAACAAGAACAGAGTTCTAGAATTTTCCAGGAACTTTTATTGATTTATAATGCAGAACAAAATTCTTTGAAAATTCTATAAATAACTAACAAGACTATAAATAAAATCCTTTTGTAAAAAAAACTTTAACCGACTCCAAAAAGCATCTATTATTCAGACAACCAGTGGCGGCTCGTGGCAGGAGCTGCAGAGCTGCAGCCCCCCCCCCCTCCAGAAATATTCAAAGTCATTTGTTTTATCAACTTATCAAATATTTTGAAAATAAATATTATTATATTTATATAGCATCATGCATATAGAAGAGCACATTACTTTGCTATCATGAAAAATTATCAAAAAGTTGAGAAAAATTAATCAGTTTTAAGCATAATAGTGTCTCCAATATTCGTAAAAGGGCTGCTCTTTCATGCAGCTCCCAAAAAATGGATTTCTTTAGGGAAAGGACAGTTAAAACCTCCCCTACTCGTTTTCCCTACCAGTTTCGACCCTATGAAACTAATCACGGTGGAGCTGCATCTTATGCAGCTCCGATAAGATTAGGGATTTCGGTAATGCTGGGAAAGTGTTAGACACTTTAAGGTCTATCTTAAACAAAATTATATTAAGCAGATAAAAAACTGCAATAGAATTATTTAAGTTTAGAGGATTTCAATTTGACTAGCATGTAAAAGTTTTAGACTCAGTAAATACAAAAGTATTTGAAACGAAAATAAATTTATTCATGAAGATATAATAGATTCAAAACAATTATAACAATAACTATGAAAAAGATTTAATATAAATATATATAACAAAATTTCAAAAATTCAATATAACAAGATTAATTCTCAAAACGAAACTATATTACCTTTTTACAATATATTATCATTACTTGATGTCACAAGAAGATAGATAGACTTTAGCACATCATTCAAATCCATTTACTTGATCGCCATATGACCAATGTGGGAGAATGGATGGAAAATACTACATCACATAGTCACAAGCATTTCAATATATTATAGAAGAGTGCTCACACATCACGTAAATTATTGAAGAAAAAACACAAACACTTGAAGATAACACTTATTGATGCATATTGAAGATCGCGGTCGCCTGATGACCAGCGAATACCATTGAGTTTTGAAGAACAAAGTCAGCTAAACGATCCCAAATTTCATGGTCGCCAAATAACCAATGAATAAAAAAGATTTAGATCAAGCTTAACTTTTAGGATAAGATTCAAATCAATTGACGGTCGCCGAATGACCACGATATCCCAATGATCAGAAGAAAGCAAAGTTCAAGCATTATAAAAAGTTCTCACGAAATTTATCCATTTAAGCTTATGAAGAAATTATTAAAAAGATTTTAAACTTAACGAGGGTAAATAATCTCAGCATCATCAAACTATTTAAACTTTAACAACAACAATTTAACAAAATTGATTTACTTTAATTATTTAAATTTTGAGTTCAGCATAAAACATATCCATAGCTCTACAACATATCCATAGCTCAGAACAGCCGCCAGCAGCTATTCAACAGAGCTGGAACTCAAAGTCACAACTAGTTGAAGCTCATCGAAACTAGAACTGAAACTCAGCTGAGACCCAACTGAAACTCAACTGAAACTAACTTATCTCCAAACATCACGGCCTTATATACTCTCTAAACAAGTTGATCTGCATAACAACATTGACCGCTGCGCCACGACACCCGGTGGAGAAAAACGAAACATAATTAAAAATGATAATTCCCAAGAAGTGGCAACAGCACAAATAGGAAAGATTATGCAGACTGGAAATGGCAACGCCGATATAGTAAACAGAGTAACGATGTTTGAAAAGATAGATGCAAAGTAAATTTTAAATATCAAAAAGGATTTAACAAATAAATAAAGGTAAGTTTAAATACTTTCTTAAGATGAAAATAAGTAAATTCAAATGTCCCTTAATTTTAATATGAGGACATTGATATGGATATCAAATGCCCCCCACCGCAATATTAAAAAAACACAAGAACTATATAAGAAAACAATATTTTAAATATTACCAAGAATTTACTGCACATCTATTCATCTTAAGTCCATAATTTCAGGAAAAAAATGCGAAGAATCACATGGCTTTACAAAAAAACGAAAAATGAGGTATCACCAATGATACTCTGAAAGAACAACTTAGTTAAGGAGACAAGGTACTATTGCATGCAATTCATATAATTTCCCCCACACAATGCAAATCAGATATATATATATGTCAAAAAAAAAACAGTATGAGAAATGATTATATATACAGTGATAATGTACAGGACAGGTATATAATATACAATAAATATGAAAAAATATGATAACACATACACAAGGCGCCTTGCATTTCATTCATATACCATTATATACAATATTTACAAAAATTTGCAAAGGTAAGGAAAATTTCAAAAAAACTTTAACAGACATGTATAAAAAAGAAAGATGCAGCAATTTACCGGAAAATTTAATTAGAAAATTATTTATCATATTAAGTATTTAAAGAAAAATTAATTTTATAAATTTTAATAAGTCACTTTTAGTCATAGGCTTGGTAAACGGGTCGGCAAGATTTAATTTAGAACTTATATATTTGAGGTTAAACTTTCCCTCGTCAAAACAGTCTCTAATAAAAAACAATTTTATATTTACGTGTCGTGTATGGAAATTTTCTATTCTGGATTTAGTAAAACGAATGGCTGCCTGATTATCTGCATATAAAGTAGGTATATCAAAGTTATTATTTATAAGTTTTAAATTGGAGCACTCACATAAAATATTATAAAACCAATCCTGCTCCCTTACACAATCACACATAGAAATAAACTCTGATTCCATGGTTGATATAGTGACACCTTTTTGTTTATTTGTGCGCCACGAAACGGCAGCACGATCCAAAAATACCAACTGACCCCCCCATAGAAACGTAATCGTCTCTATTAGCGGCGAAGTCAGCGTCAGAGTAAGAAATTATTTTAATATCTGTGCAATTGAGATAGAGTTTATAATGACTGGTGTATTTAATGTAACCTAAAAGTTTAAGTAAGCCTTGCCAATGTTTAAAACCAGGATTTTTTTGGAACTGAGAAAATATATTTGTGGCATATGCAATATCAGGTCTTGTACGGTTTGCTAGAAAAGAAATACAACCTAAAAGATTCCTGTAAAGTAAATGAGATGCTTCTTCAATATCAGACTGAACGACTGGACAATCACTCTTAGAAAATTGTACACCTTTAACTATAGGCAAGGAAGAGACAGGTATCCGATGGTTTTGAAACCTCTCATTAACTTCGGCAATATATTGACCCTGATGGATCAAAACCCCAGTTTCCGTGTACTCGAATTCCACACCTAAAAGCTTACGAGTGGTACCCAAAATTTTTAAGTCAAATTTAGACTGTAAAAGGTCTAAAATGTTATTTGCCTGTGATTCAGTCCTAGAAAAAATAACTATGTCATCTACATAAACCAATAAAACGGAAAAATCAAAATATGAATATGCACAATTACAATTTTCAAATTTATTAAAACCAAGTTCCAACAATACTTTATTTAACTCATAAAACCATAACCTACCAGATTGATGCAGCCCGTACAATTCTCTGTCTAATTTACACACCCAATCTTCTTTACCTTTTTCAGTAAATCCAGTTGGTTGATTCATGTAAATTTCCTCTTTCAGAGGAGCGTATAAGTAAGCGCATTTTATGTCACATTGTACGTTAAACCACCCGCAGCATGAGACCAGCAAAGAAAAGAAAAACCTTACAACAGAAAAATTTATGACAGGTGAGAATGTTTCATCATATGATTCTCCCTGGACCTGGTTGAAACCTTGCGCGACTAACCTTGCCTTATACCTAACTATGGTACCAGACTCGTCATGCTTGACTGTATAAACCCAGCGGTTTCCTAACACAGATTTATTCACAGGAAGTTTCACAAGATGCCAAACACCTCTAGTAGTCATACAATCCAATTCTTCAAGCATAGCCTCATGCCACTTATCAAACTGTTTAGATTTTTGAGCCTGCTTATACGTTTGCGGGACCACCACATCTAGTCAGCTAGTAGTGCTGGACGCGGAAGGTATAGTGCTAGGATTAACAACACCAGAAAAAGTATTAAATTTAGAAAAATCAAAGTCATTAGAATTAAAAATTAAACTATTATCATTACAAAATTTCTCGACTTCCTTTGGAGTTCGTTGACATGACCTTTTGCCTTCACCATCAGGGTAGTAGTAAATGTCGATCTTCTTTCCTTTTGGCCTAGGCACAACCTTTCTGTACCAAATCAGATTAGTCTTCCAGCTGGGAGATGAAGCTTGAGGAGAAGCAGGAATAACAGGAGAAGCAGGAGTGGCAGGGAGAACGGCTGGATCGACATCTTCAGTCTCGCTGGGCAAGACACCAGAGGGTCCAGGCTCCGGATCAGTATGACACCGATCAACGGGCCATGGCTGCTCCTCTGGGACAAGCACCAACTCAAAAGCAGAGTCGCCCATCACCGCTCCACTGCGTGACACATCACTGCTCTCAATAAAAGAAACATTTATCGTCTCAACAATCTTCTTGTCCTCTTCCAACCAGATCCTGTATCCACGGGTACGTAAGGCATATCCAACAAGGACACCACGTTTAGACTTAGCATCTAATTTGTTCTTGCGCCTGACCTTAGGAACACCGACGTAAGCTAAAGTGCCAAATGGCCTTAAATGTCTTACTGAAGGCTTATTACCAGAATATAGTTCAAGAGGTGTTTTAGAGTTTCTACCATGACAAATCCTGTTCCACGTGTATGTAAAATGCATGCATGCTTCAGGCCAAAAATCGTCAGACAAGCCACTAGATTTAAGCATTGCCCGAACACAATTCATTATTGTCTGGTTAAACCTCTCACAAACCCCATTTTTCTCTGGTGTATAGGCATTAGTCAACTCATGTTTTACCCCATTTTCTCTACAAAAAGCCTTAAACAGTTCATTATCAAATTCTCTGCCATTATCCGTTCTCAAAGCTTTCAACTTGGTCCCTAGAAATCTTTCTGCTCGTAGAACGTGTCTTTTAAAGACTTCGAAACACATAGATTTCTCCTGGAGGGGGTAAACAGAAGTTTTACCTGAAAAATCGTCTATAATAGACACAAAAAAACGTTCACCCTTCTTTCCAGAAATTTTAACAGGACCCCAAGTATCAAGAAAAATTCTATCTAATGGCTTTTTAGATGAAGAAGAACCAAGAGGCTTGAAAGAGACACGATTTTGATTACTCAAATGACAGGGATCACAAAAAAAATTATCAACAGATTTTAAATGAGGAAGACCTTTAACTGCAGAATTACGAATAGTATTATAAATTAAATCAGGACTAATGTGATCAAAATGCAAGTGCCATGTATCTATATCTTTAATATTGGCAGTTTTAATTACTGGTGAAGCTGAAATTTCAGCATTAAAATTTAGATCAACATTAGTTTTGGAATTCTGCCCCCCATTCATTTTAACATTATGATTATTTCTTATGATTTTTGGAAAAGTATAATAAATCCCGTCATAGAGCTTAGCAGAAAAAAGAAACTTGCCATATTTATCGACCACATTTAGTTTACCAGCCTTTCCAGTCAGTGGCGCACCCACGGAGGGGGCTTAGGGGGCTCAAGCCCCCTCCAGAACCAGCTGACATGATAAAAATTTTAGATATGCATGAAAAAAATATTATTCAAACGCAGATATTGTAAGCAAAAATAAAGTTTATAAATTAAACATTAAGTATTAGGGATTTTTGAAATCCTTACATTGAAACACAAAAACAATAAACTAGTTTTGTTTTTTCACTTGAAAGATACTCTAGGCATTCCATTGCAATTTTTAGAAATGAGCTTCTAAGGTCCTAAAGCCTATACTGTTATCATGAAATCGACGGAGTATCTAAAAAGTCAGGCAGAAGAAGCAATCTGATGTGGAAGTAAGCATGGTTGTATTTGTCAGAATATTGGGATACCAGGCTCATACAATTTTATATTTTAATTCATAAGTATTTATAGCATCTTTGTGAAAGTTTGTTTTGTCCTTGGGCAAAATTAACACATTCGCATTGGCAAATGAAAATTCTCGTTTGATATAAAATAAAAATTAGCCTTGCTCTTAGTCGTTCCTCTAAAACAATATTTTAAATTAAAAATTAAATTTGCATATTCGTTAAATGCTTTATATGCCACTAGCACATATATATGCTAGTGAAATTTCGCATCAATTGCTGAAGATAAAATTTAATTGATTTAATCACAAATACGTAAAATTATTTCTCTAAAAATATAACGATTTAGAGGAATGCCAAAAGACGTAGTTTACTATTCAAAATAGGAAAATACCCCGATAACAATATGTTAAGATATTTTATAGATGCTTCTGAGGGTGGGGTCACTTTTTTTTTTTTTTTTTTTTTTTTCACGGTACGTAGAACATACAGTAGGATACATCGACAGTTTTCATTTTTGTCTCTGATGTCACTGAGATCTAAGCTCCATTTTTAAATAATGCAATTTTTTTCTGTTATAAAAATTCAAATTTCATAATAAATATATATATATATATTATACTGGAATACAATATCCTGTAATGAACTCAGAAACGCAACGCTTGAAATATTTGCTAACAGAATAAATTAAAATTCTAAGTAATATATTATATATTAGAGTTAATGTTTTAGGATATTATGAGGTTCTGTCCCCTGCTTGCTGTGTTGACTAACACCCATGTACAGTCGGCTGCAAAATTATTCGAGCACTAGCAATAATCCTTGCCAAAAAAAGTACACTTAATACAGCTTTGTTAAATAAATCCTTGTCGAGTCGTGTTCTTAATCAGTCTAAGAACATGATTCGAAAAGGATTTATTTAGCAAAACAGTCTTAAGTGTACTTTTTAAATATAGGAATTATTGGCTCCGACTTGTTTCTGTTAACCGAACTGAACCTAGAAGAAGCATCGGTCCCATACTCCAGATAATTAAATAAAAATAGCCATGTAAAAATTTACACTGAAATTCTGTTATAATTCCTACATATCACAACTGTAGCTTTTATTTGGTTATAATTATTATAATTTCTTAATTACAGTCGACAGCAAAAGTATCCGAGCACTAGTAATAATCCCTGTCTAAAAAAAGTACACTCAATTCTGCTTTGTTAAATAAATCCTTCTCAAGTCATGTTTTTAGTCAGTCTAAGAACATGATTCGACAAGGATTTATTTAACAAAACAGTATTAAGTGTACATTTTTGATATTGGAATTGTTGGCTAGTGCTCGGATACTTTTGCTGCCGACTGTACTTACGTGTTACTGCATATGCACGTAAAACATCGCAAAAGAGTATTAAACTTGATCAAATTTTATTTTCAATGGAAATAGGGTGAGAGGGCATTTCATTTCGGGCGTATTTTATGTTCACTAGCTTGTCATATTGTACGCAACAATTTTTTAAAATCATAAATGAACCTACAACTTTATATTTTCAAGCTCAGTACCAACCCCAACTGACCGAACTACTGTAAATTAGCATGTGATATACTGGTATAAATTCCTCGATTGCGCTATTAAACTTAAATTCAATTTGATTCATTCATTCATTTATTTCAAAAGAAATATTTAAAGCAGATTCTTTACTATATATACAATTGGCAGCAAAAGTATCCGAGAACTACCGATATCAAAAAAGTACACTTAAAACTGTTTTGTTATATAAATCCTTGTCGAATCACGTTTTTAGACTGACTATAAACATCACTCGACAAGGATTTATTTAACAAAGCAGTATTAAGTGTACTTTTTTTAGACAGAGATTATTGCTAGTGCTCGGATACTTTTGCTGCCGACTGTATATGTGTGCGTATATGCCCATAAACATATTATACAGGACCCAATTATTCTTCAGCCCCCTCCAGACAGAAATTCTGGGTGCGCCACTGTTTCCAGTAAATTTAGCACCGCCCTGGTCGAATCTAGAACCGCTTAACAAATTTTTTCTTAAATTTGGTGAGAAAAGGACATTCCAAAGTTTTATAATAACACCATTAAAATCTAATTCAACTTCCCCTTTTCCAGTAATGGGGAAAGTAACCCCGTCAACAGCCACGTGCAACTCATCACCAGAAATTTCGGTGAAATTACAAAAAGAAGATTTATCTTTGCAGAAGTGGTGAGAGGCGGCGGTATCGAAAGCCCAGCTGCCCTCTCTATTAAAACCACTTAAATTAGCTTCAGCAATATAATTCTGAGCTTTAAAACCTTTATTTTTATGGGGGGGGGAGTTTTATCACGTTTTGGCTGTTGAGCGGAGTCACCTTTTTTTACAAAATTACCTTTAAATGTATTATCTCTAGCAGATTTATCATTACTTAACTTTACCCGACAATCTTTACTGATATGACCCTTTTTTCCACATCGCCAGCAAGTAAAAACAGGCCTTTTCTTAAACTTAGCACTCTGGGCTTCAATATTACAATCAACCCTAGATTTATCAAGATTTCTGAGTTGGAGACGTGTCTCCTCAGCACAAAGTTCAGTTACAATATTTTTAAACTCAAAATCTTTATCAGGCCATCTTAAAATTTGCTGGACGATCTGGTCAAACTTATCAGGCAAAAAACGTAATATCTGGAAACACAAATACTCATCATTTATAGGTTTACCAATAGAATTCAATTGATCTGCTATTCAGGGCCGTGCTTAGGGGGGGGCGACCGGGGCGGTCGCCCAGGGCGGCTAACAGCTAGGGGCGGCTAAAAATGACAAAATTTCAGCTAAAAATTAGGTTTACTAAAATTGTTAGATTTTTTTAAAAACAGGATTGGATTGGATTTGGGAATAAGGCCGATTGACTGCTGTAGGTCCTATATATGAGGGGGAGTGCCCTCCATGTGGGTCTTTCTAAGGGGTCCTAGCTCGTATTTACGCAAGTTTCGGAGAAAACCATGGAAAACAACGATCGGCTAGGCCAACAAGCGCAACTTGGATTGAACCCGGCACCTCATGTCTACCAGCTTTGAGTGCATAACCACTCAGCGCAGGAGGCTTATTTTTAAAACAGAGGGGAAAAAAAAAAAAACTTGATAAATTTTCATCTGTGGCAACCTGGCAGTTTTTGGCTTTAAAGGATAGTTTTCAGAAGCAGAAGGAGAGAAATAATTTTAGTGCCTAGTATGGTGGCTAAAATCTTTTGCCTAGGAGGGCGGCTAAAATCTTTCGCCCAGGGCGGCTAAAAGTGTAGGCACGGCCCTGCTGCTATTTTTGAAATTTTTGCTGCATAAATTGCCATAGATTCGCCGGGGTAAAAAAAACAGGACATTAATTCAGAATATAACTTCATATGGTGACTTCTACTGTCTGGTTGGAAATTGACTTTGAGGATTTCCCAAGCTTTAGCAGGATCATCACATTCGCTAATTAAACTCCGATATTCTGGTTCGATATTTAAATAGATTAAGGACATAGCAGCATTCTGCCTTCTCTTAAAATCTTTTATAGACTCAACAGTGACCATATCACTCTTTACAGGTTGCTCTTTGATACCAGTTACAATATCGTAGGCATTTTTTTCCATTAAAAGGAACTTCATGTCACATTTCCAACCAGAGTAATTATGAGAATTAAGTTTAACTATTTGAGGCACTAAATTATACGCCATGATTAAACAATTTAAATATACCATAAAAGAAACAAATTGAATCCACTGAGTCTACAAAAAAAACTAGTCAAAAAGAACTTTATTTAAACTGGGCCCATAACCCAGACCTAGGCCCATAACCTAGGGCCACGAATGAAGTTTTTTTAAAAACCTTCTATTTGTCGGAATTTATTATTTTAGGTATTTATATTAATCGCAATTGGAAGTAATTAGTTCTAAAGATAGGTGCATATCAGTTTGATAATTTTAAATAGGTCAAGGGCTCTATTTTGGGGCATTGAAAAAAAGCGGCCCTAGGTACACGGGTCTCCCCTATATATTTTGTTATGAAAACATTGACATTTTTGTGTGATGTAACTGGTTTGTAAATAAACAGGCAGTTTACAGTCTTCAAAAATTCTTTAAAAGAAGCAAGAAAAAAAAAAAAGAAAAAACTGCTACTCAAAAAACTACCATAAAAGTCACGATAATTGGTTTATATATACTGCAGATAAATATAGTAATTCATGAAAAGTGTTCAACAACTTATTACAGAATCTCTCATTGACAAATGAGCAGCTTGAGTTCAATGAAAATCATTTGAGTATAGATGGCATACTTTTGTTCTCTTTAGCAAAATTATTGGCAAGAAATGATACATTTTACCAAAACAACTAACTCCGTTAAATTTGAGAAAATATTTACTAATTCTGGTTATCCTGAAGCAATATTTGCCGCCAAATTTGATCGGTAATCTTGCCAAGCCACCAAGTTTGTAGCCAGTGCAGATTTTGGTCTTGGAGACAGTATATGGTGAAAATTTGAATTTAGGGTTGCCAAAATTTTGAAGATCTAACTTCAACAAGAACAGAGTTCTAGAATTTTCCAGGAACTTTTATTGATTTATAATGCAGAACAAAATTCTTTGAAAATTCTATAAATAACTAACAAGACTATAAATAAAATCCTTTTGTAAAAAAAACTTTAACCGACTCCAAAAAGCATCTATTATTCAGACAACCAGTGGCGGCTCGTGGCAGGAGCTGCAGAGCTGCAGCCCCCCCCCCCCTCCAGAAATATTCAAAGTCATTTGTTTTATCAACTTATCAAATATTTTGAAAATAAATATTATTATATTTATATAGCATCATGCATATAGAAGAGCACATTACTTCGCTATCATGAAAAACTATCAAAAAGTTGAGAAAAATTAATCAGTTTTAAGCGTAATAGTGTCTCCAATATTCGTAAAAGGGCTGCTCTTTCATGCAGCTCCCAAAAAATGGATTTCTTTAGGGAAAGGACAGTTAAAACCTCCCCTACTCGTTTTCCCTACCAGTTTCGACCCTATGAAACTAATCACGGTGGAGCTGCATCTTATGCAGCTCCGATAAGATTAGGGATTTCGGTAATGCTGGGAAAGTGTTAGACACTTTAAGGTCTATCTTAAACAAAATTATATTAAGCAGATAAAAAACTGCAATAGAATTATTTAAGTTCAGAGGATTTCAATTTGACTAGCATGTAAAAGTTTTAGATTCAGTACAGTAAAATCTCCCGTAACCGGCACTCAATTAACCGGCAATCTCAAAATAACGGCACTTTCTCTAGTCCTCTCTAGTAAATGGTAAATGTGAATTTAGCGTACATATGTTTTTTTTTTTAATTATTATTTTAATTAATCTGTGATATTTTTGATATTGTGTTTATGTATTTCGATCTCGCGGCCGTAAAATATCTTAAAATATATATATATAAATTATTTTTTCATTTTGGAAAACATTTTATCAATTCCCGGAGAGCAAAGCCTGACGTCACGCCGCGCCGCGCCGGTCTAGGTCTAATCAGCGTGAGCGGCACACCAACGAAGTTCGTGACGTCACCGCCCACACACGATCCGCAGCGAACGACAGTACCGGGAAAGGAGCGCACGGGAAGCCGGCGGAGAGTGAAGGAAGACCGGGAGAAAGAACGCACGCTCACCGTCAATCTGAGGTACGGCGCGATCCTACGAAAAATAAAAACTGATTGTTCTGAAATTTATTCTATTTGATTAATTAGTCCAAAAAAGGAATTGCCGGATATCATGTTGAATTTAAAGGAAATAATTTCACTTTTGATTGAATTTGGAAAACAGTTCATATCAATTAATTTTAAGTATAAAAGTTTAGATTTTAGCTATTAATTGAAGTACAGTTTAAAAAAATAAAACTATCGACTGATTTTATGTTTGTGATGACGTCATAGTTTCTCCCGCGTTCGTTTTTTGATAATAAAGTTTTTAATTTTTTGATAGTTTATGACTTTCAAAATTCTTTGTTTATCTCTGCCGACTTGCGCGGATTTTAGATCGGCAGATTTTCGGCGCTCGACTGTATATATACTTACGGTGGTATGTGTTTTTGCTTTAAAAAATCGGCGATGTTTCCGATATTGTGTTTATTTAATTAAGGTCGGGCGATCGAAAAATTTGGACAAAAAAATTCATATACAGAATATGAATAGGTAAATATTCAATTATCCGGAAAATTCTCTTTTCCGGCAACGGCGCGGTCCCAATGTTGCCGGTTAAAAGGGATTGTACTGTAAATACAAAAGTATTTGAAACGAAAATAAATGTATTCATGAAGATATAATAGATTCAAAACAATTATAACAATAACTATGAAAAAGATTTAATATAAATATATATAACAAAATTTCAAAAATTCAATATAACAAGATTAATTCTCAAAACGAAACTATATTACCTTTTTACAATATATTATCATTACTTGATGTCACAAGAAGATAGATAGACTTTAGCACTTCATTCAAATCCATTTACTTGATCGCCATATGACCAATGTGGGAGAATGGATGGAAAATACATCACATAGTCACAAGCATTTCAATATATTATAGAAGAGTGCCTAATCACACATCACGTAAATTATTGAAGAAAAAACACAAACACTTGAAGATAACACTTATTGATGCATATTGAAGATCGCGGTCGCCCGATGACCAGCGAATACCATTGAGTTTTGAAGAACAAAGTCAGCTAAACGATCCCAAATTTCATGGTCGCCAAATGACCAATGAATAAAAAAGATTTAGATCAAGCTTAACTTTTAGGATAAGATTCAAATCAATTGACGGTCGCCGAATGACCACGATATCCCAATGATCAGAAGAAAGCAAAGTTCAAGCATTATAAAAAGTTCTCACGAAATTTATCCATTTAAGCTTATGAAGAAATTATTAAAAAGATTTTAAACTTAACGAGGGTAAATAATCTCAACATCATCAAGCTATTTAAACTTTAACAACAACAATTTAACAAAAACGATTTACTTTAATTATTTAAATTTTGAGTTCAGCATAAAACATGAGCATTCTACAACATATCCATAGCTCAGAACAGCCGCCAGCAGCTATTCAACAGAGCTGGAACTCAAAGTCACAACTAGTTGAAGCTCATCGAAACTAGAACTGAAACTCAGCTGAGACCCAACTGAAACTCAACTGAAACTAACTTATCTCCAAACATCACGGCCTTATATACTCTCTAAACAAGTTGATCTGCATAACAACATTGACCGCTGCGCCACGACACCCGGTGGAGAAAAACGAAACATAATTAAAAATGATAATTCCCAAGAAGTGGCAACAGCACAAATAGGAAAGATTATGCAGACTGGAAATGGCAACGCCGATATAGTAAACAGAGTAAAAATGTTTGAAAAGATAGATGCAAAGTAAATTTTAAATATCAAAAAGGATTTAACAAATAAATAAAGGTAAGTTTAAATACTTTCTTAAGATGAAAATAAGTAAATTCAAATGTCCCTTAATTTTAATATGAGGACATTGATATGGATATCAGAAAGAACGATTTTCCTTTGAAATCTACGGTTTTTCTTCACAGTTTTTGAGGTGATAATCGCTGTGTTTGAAGATTATTTATGCATGAGAGGTAGAAAATTTAACATAAAGGCTAGTCACAATTATATGGGGGGGGGGAAAGTGGTTTTTATTTATGTTTTCCAACAGATTTTTATTTTATTTTACATAGAAATTTCACACGGTTTTCCGGTTTCTTGCTTTCTCAATGGCAGAAACATTGAATAGACAGAATCACAAATCTTGCCTTTTATTAAATATAGTATTTAAAATTTATGAAGTGTTTAATTGCTTTGTTGACAAGGTTATTATTATTGATTTTCACTTTTACTTTAATGACAGTTTTTTTTTTTTTTTTGATGAGAAATATTAGCTTTCGAACCTTCCTTAAAAACACAAGATTACTAAATTTTTAATTTCTGACACTTTCTTACTACAAAGTTGAAGAGCATTTATAACATCTTTTCATGTGTTTTTCTATTTGAGTGAGAGTTTTCATAAATATGCTTGGAAATTTCAGAATTTTAACATCTTATTTAAAATGACCACACCATTTTTCCTATTGAAAATGGAAGTATGTTTTGTTTACTATTCATTTAGAGGAATGCGCAAAAAATTCTTACACATTACGCATTATGAGAAAATTAATTTAAATACATTTTAGCAGTGTTATTCTGCTTCAGAATCTAGGAAATTTATATAAATTATTCTAAAGCATAAGTAAGTTATCCATTTGAAAAATGTTGTATTTTTCATTTACACTTTTTTTTTTTTTACAAGGATGCACAAAGCATGCAGAATGCAATACTGGCTTGACTATGCGTGGTTTTAGTTTTGTGAAAATATTTCAAACCAAATTAAACTGATATGTATTATTGAAGTCTATTTAAATATATTTAAAGGAAATAGTGTTTTAGCATTTGTAGTTTTTTTTTCTTTTTTTAATGCACAGCAATACAGAAGATATTGGTTACGTTACTGACTATATACGATACATTTTGGAAATTGATTTTTATTTATAAGAGATTTCGTATCTAAATAAAATTTTAGTATACTGTATCGTGTGT
Organism: Salticus scenicus; assembly: GCA_963930645.1. Taxonomy (NCBI): domain Eukaryota; kingdom Metazoa; phylum Arthropoda; class Arachnida; order Araneae; family Salticidae; genus Salticus; species Salticus scenicus. The sequence continues at coordinate 226,922,421 of OZ005657.1, forward strand.
GTAAAGTTTGCATTTTTAAAATAATGACCTAAAATGTTCGTAATGTTGGCAAGTATTTCATAATCTATGTAATGTGCATGTTTTACATCAATGTTAATTCTTTCAATTAATATTTCAAAAGATGGTTCTAAATAAATTAATGAAATGCATCATTATAATTGCACTTTTAAGATATGGACATTGTATTAATATAAAGTATAAGACAGGAATTTTAAAAATAAATAAATAATTATAATTCGACATAAATGTGACATCTAATGTTTCTTTATGCTAAAAGAAAGTGACATTAAATATTTTAGATTATGACAATAGTTGCTAGACAAAATCATTTATTATAAAGATTAATCTTTCCAAAGATTTAAAATTTTAAAAATAATCAATATTTTATTCTATTTTATTTATTTATTTTTTAAGAAAAGATAATTTTTAAATACATATCTTAAATATAATTTAATTTTATATATCTAATACTGGAGTACAAATTTTAATTTAGACTTTTCCCTGCTGTGTGTTCCTAAACTCTTAAATTCTGTAATAGACTATTTCTTATGCAACATACAAAGTGGTCTATAGCAGTTGGCAATGACGCTATATTTCCTATCTAAAAGAAATAAGATGAAGATTCTAAGATTTATATCTATCTAATATTTTGAATATATTCATTTAATAAACATTACTGTAAAATTCACATGCCAAAAGGAATTCCCCATGGATAAAATGATGAAGAAAGAGAAAATAATCATTATTCCATAATTCTCACATGAATAATATATTAAGTAAAGATTTATACATATATATAATTTATTTGTGTTGTGTATATGTTTTTTTTTTTTCTTTCTTTTCTTACAGACATTGGTTTAAAATTCCAAATATTCAAATTAAATTTTCAAATCGTGTCATTTTACACAGGTCCTCTTTTTACTTTTTTGGTTATCACTCATATTCTTTTTGCTTCCAAAGGAAAACTTTGAAAATATTGTCTTTGAAATAGTCACTGTTCTAAAATAATTTTGAACTTAGTAGATTTTTTCTTTGTGTACATTTATATGCACTGTCTTCTTTGGTTTTTTAGATGATTTATTAGTTAATCTTTGTTTCAAATACTTTGCATAGTAAACTGTGTGAAATACATTTCTTTTCTTTTTACTTTCTGAACATACACATTACGTAACAAAAGTTTTGTAATTATGAAAAAAAATCGACTATGAGATTTTGGTATATTTCTACGCTTCAAGGTCTCCTGGGTTCATTTTTACTATTTTTATAGTGTTATATGTGTAGTGTGAGTATGTGTATGAATGTGAGTGCACACGATAACATCTAAAAGCTTGGTTTGATTGAACTGAAAGTTGGTAGATATGTTAAAGGTCACCGTCATACGAACTGTATAGAATTTATTGGATGTAGGACTTCTTTTACAAGGACACAAAATAAATAAATAAATAAACCATATGATTTTGATTATTAAATAAATTTTTCAAGTGCTGTAGCACCTAAATGTTTTATCCGATTGAGCTAAAAATTGGTAGGTAGATTACAGGTAGTCTTCGCACAATTTGTATAGTATTGATGAGCACAGCATTTATAATTCTTTAACAAAGATACAAAAAGAAATTCCTTTTCATCATGGACTACATATATCCTGTATTACTTTGCTTTTTGCTCAGTATGTGCATATAAAATCTCAATCCCCCAATTAAAATAGATTCAAAGATTCAACAGAAAATCACTTTTGCTTTTTCCTCAAATCGTACTTAGATATGCAGTGATGCAGCCCCCCTGAAAAGGAATCGCACGAGCCGCCACTGCAGACAACTAAAATAAAATGAAAATTGGCATAAAATGAAATTGTAAATTGTACCTAAAAGTATAAAATAAACTCCTTTGCCAAACAACATAAACACTACATTTAATCATAACTCTTGAAGTCGGTGCAAAATTAAATAAAATTTGATTCTTATTTTACAGATTTGTTTCTTGATCGATGGCTGCAAACGCTGTTGTCTTGAATGATCCATCTTCATATTTTCCCTTATTATTTTATCAAAGTATGCAATTGGTCCATTAATAATATCAGTAAACATCCATCGCAATTTGGTATTTATGATTCTACAAAGTTACTAGAGTTTTCTTTACAATCTTTTACAGCTTATGAAATCATAATTGTTTATTTAAATCAAAGTAATTTTCGGTTATGTGTTCTGCAGATGCCAAAGTGAGGTACATATTTTAAATATAATTTGAGTTTTGTATTGAATGATAGTACAATTTTTATTCAATTTTGCACTGACTTCAAAAGTTATGATTAACTGTAGTATTTTTGTTGTTTGGTGAAAGAATTTATTTATACTTTTAGGCGCAATTTACAATTTCCTCTTTTGGCAATTTTCATTTTATTTTTAGTTGTTTGTATAACAGATGCTTTTTGGAGTCAGTTCTATTTTTTTTACAAAAAAAATTTTTTCCCCCTTGCTTGTTTTCAGGAATTTTTGTAGACTAAAACCTGCCTGTTTATTTACGAATCAGTTACCTCGCACAAAAATTATCTATACGGTATTTACAGTATACATTGATGATGATTGAGAAACAGATAGTAACTTTTTCATTTCCACGAGGGTGAGTGTTGACTTAGCATCAAATTAGGCATTCAAGTGGGGTGAAAAGTGGCAGTTTAGAATTATCAAAATTTGGTAACTCTAACTTCAATATGAGTCCAGTTCTAGATTTTTTTTGTAATAATTCATTAGTTTCTAGTGCAGAACTACCTTGAAAATTCTATAAGCCACTGTGATAATCCTCTCGATGATGTCAAACTCCATTCAGACTTCAAAATTTTTGGTGGTTCCTTAATTAGCAAAATTTCTGCTCTGTAGTGTTTTAAAAAGTAATGTGTACAGGTAAATAAATTTTTCCATTCTACTAAATTTTGTTTAGTTCTAGTTTATTAGATTTAATATTTATAAATTTTCTAATTAAAGTATATAAATATAAATGCTTGTTTTTTTTTTTTATAAAAATACTTTGGTTCCTACATTTTCAGTGTCACAGAAATAAGTCTTTCTGACTTTAAGCATGAAACTCACTTAAAATGAAATTCAGTTAGCGTGAAAAATTTCGGCATCCCTATCAAATTCGTGCTAACGAGGTTTGACTGTACATCATTTATCTTTATTAATATTAAGACTGTGGTAGAAAAATAAATTTATTATAGTTGTAACTATCTGTAGTAGGATGAATGAAAATCTTCTAAGCAAACATCATAAATTACAAAAAATGATAATTTCATAATTGGGCACAGATGTATCTTTCTGCTTTGATGATGCACTTGTGCCTAATGTTTTTACCTGATGGAATCCTGTCTATTATTTTGATCTGAAACCACTTCTGTGTATTTTTTGCAATTTATAGTCTTTATTTAAAAAGTTATTAATTATTTCAATTTGATCAGGTTAAGTGTGTATAATATCTATTCTTGTCAACAGCCAATGTCCATGTTATTCTATGTGAATTTTATTTTATTTTTTAAGAGATTTACTCATTACAGGGTTCGATCCAGACAAAAATAGAGACCCTTTTGCTGCCCCTTCACAAAAATCAAATCCCTAAAATGGGCCCCTTCGCAAAATTCAAATCCATAAAATGGGTCCCTTCACAAAATTCAAATTCAGAAAATGGGTCCCTTCACAAAACTCAAATTTATAAAAACTGCCATTTCACAAAATTTTGTTTTATAAAAGTAATACTTTTGTAAAATTTTTCCATGTTTACAGTATTATTTTTAATGAGTGTCTATACTTGTTTAACAAAATGCTATTAACTTGAAATTAAACATTAGACAGTGTATCTGCTAAAATGAAAGGTTTCTAGCGACAATTCTTTTTTTTTTTTTCACAAAAATAGTTTGATTTTTCACAAAAGTAAATAAAAATTTCACAAAAATAATTTGTTTTTCACAAAAGTGGGCCCCAAAAATTAAAACTTGAATCAACCCCTGCATTTATTTTTTAAATTCAGTTTACACATTTGAATAACTTACAAACATTAAATTTATACTTGTTTTCCAAATGTTCATTTATTAAATTTTTTATATTTTACTGAAAAAAAAAAAAAAAATAATAATAATAAATAAAAACTCTTAGTTAATTTTTCACATTTTTAAACTTAAAAATTTTAAATAAAAGATTCAACACAAACTTTATTTTAATCAAATTTGTCTGCTCTTTCCAATGGTGCCACAAAATTTTCTGAAGACTAATAGAAGCGGAGCAGTAAGGCATCATATGCAAAACTTTTAAAATCTCAAAAAAGTAATGAAAAAAAGATTTTTTTTTCTTCATGTTGCAACCTCCTTTCTGCAAAGTGCAGTCACTATCAAGGGAAGTATGAATCAGTAAAATTCCTATTGCAAACAAACCAAGCTTTAATTAAAGAGTGTGATTGAAAACATAGGGTAGAGTGCAAATTTGGTACAACTCCCATGGGGCAAGATATGATCCTAGAAGTTTTAACTGTTTCTATCAAAACCAATGAAGCAAAAGCTGGTAGCGAGAAGGTGGGGCTCAGTGGCAGAGTGTTTGGCTTGAATAAGGAAGGTGTTGAATTGCCCTGCCTCAGTCAAAAAAAAAAAAAAATAATAATAATAATAATAATTTTAAACTGAGAAAGATCTTTAATTTTTTTTTTTTTTTTAATTAAATGAATAATTTAAGGTGTATAATTTAATATTACATTTAGATAAATTTTCATTAATAATTTGTGGCAGTGTTTTATGTAAATTTTTAATTAGTATTTTTTATCGATGCCACTAATAGCAAGTGTTAATCGCCTGCTCGTAATTGTGTAATTCCTGCAGTTTTTTCCCTGAAGAATTCTGAATGGACAACAGTTGTTGTTGTTTAACCATTTGATGTCACATTTAACTTTTATTTCAAATATTTTATTAAAGAACTGTCATATTTATGTTCTTGGAGGAACTGAGAATTGAAGAACTGAGGGAATTGGAGGAACTGAGAAACTGAGCACAAGGACAAATTTTCTCAATGATTTCACTAATTTATAATCAGTTAACATCTAGAAAAATTTCCAAATATGGGCAAGTATGATTTTTACAAATCTAGTTTTCTCAACAAAAAGCCAAATATCTTCCTAAAGGCTCGTGATAATAATATTTGATAGAATGTAATGCAAATAATTGTGATGAATTTTCTTTTATATTTTGTGCTCCTTGTAAGAAATTCTTATGTTTTCATTAATTTTCTAATTCTAATCATAGTTACTATAAATAAGAAACTAAATTTGTAACTTTATACATAGTTTTCTTTTTTATAATTAAATATGTATTCTTTAATTCCTGGCAAATATTTTATTAATTGGTACACTCATAAAAAAAAAGGTCTTAATATAATAAATATATTCTTTTAAACTAATTATTTAATTAGAAATTAAGCATTTTTTTCACTTAGGGGGAAAAAAAAAGAGAAGAGGAGTTTGGCAGGATTCAAACTTAACACCTTCCTTACTCAAGCCAAACACTGTACTACTGAACCACACCTTGCTACTTGCTTTTGCTTCATTGGTTTTAATAGAAGCAACTAAAACTTCTATGGTCATATCTTGCTCTTAGGAGGTTATTGCATCGAATTTGTACTCTATCCTTCGTTTTCGACCATGCGCTATAATTTAAGCTTGGTTTTGGTTTCAATAGGAATTTTACTGATTCATACTTCCTTTATGAGTCTATAGCTATACAAATGTCTTTTATTAATATATAATTTTGCTTGTAGTTAATTCAATGCTTTGTTTCTATTTAGCTCTTCTTAATCAAGCTATCAAGGAACGGGAAGAAGCTAATAAACTTCAAGTAGTGAATTCTGTGTTACCGAGTGCTGCACAGACAGATAATGTATCTGTAGAAACTGAAATAGTTGAGGAAATACCTGCAAAGGAACCTCACTTATCTGCTGTGCCTAAAAAAAGTGCGTTAAAAAAGAAAGGAACTGTGTGCAATGCAAATGCAAAAATATGTTTTAATTCAGTCTCCTTTGTAAATTCTAGTCCTCTTACTATGCCATTGACAAGTATAAACAGACCAGTAACAACGTAAGTAAATAAGTTTTCTTATGAATTTTTTTTATTTTATTTTTTTTATTAATGATTTTATTTATTAATAATGACATCGTTAAGAAAGAATTTATTTATACTAACAAAACTGTGTGAAAATGTTTTAATATATATAATACTGCAACTTAAAAGAAAGAAGAATTTATTGATAGTGAGAAGCAATGAATTTTTTTCATTTTAGCCGTGTGTGTTAAAAACAAATAATTGTTATTAAAAAAAAAAAAAAAGATTTATAGTTTTATGATTAATCATTAAAATTTAGAAAAAGTACTGGATGACATAGTTCAAAATACTGTATATTTTCACTGGTAATTACAGGTGAAATAACATCCTATGTATTTTCACAGGTAAGGTCAATTGTAAGATTTAATGAAATATTTCTTATATATATCATTTTGTTTTTTAATTTAAACTGTACATTTCCTCATGATAATTTTATTTGTAAATATTCTTAAAACTTAATCAAAATATTTACTGAATAAGATAAGTTGAAAAATTTGATTACATGAATCTAACTTGATGAATTGCTTCCAAGGCACAACAGAATTATTTTTTACTTCATAATAATTTATTCATCTTAAAATAAGACTAAGTTTCTATTGTTATTTACTATGCATTATTAAGTTAAAATGATTGTTTCATTCATAGTGATTTTTCATTTATTTCTGGGATAAATATAATTTCAGTTAAAATGTATTTTTTCCAGTTCTAAATAAATGTTTTCACAATCTGGAAACAAGAAACCATGTTATAGCTGATCCACCCCTGTGTCATATGCATTTGAAAATCATGATGTGCTGCAAATCCAGTCAAACCCTAAGGCTGGTGAGTTTCAAAACCAGTCATCTCCATATCTGTTAGATTGGGATTCTGCTCCACCAGACTAAAACAGCACACTTGTTTTCTCTTGTGTGTGACTGCTTTTTCTTGGTGTACACAAAGTTTCTAATAACTGAATTTCACTTTTCTTGTTTTCTTTGACAATGGACAAGTTTGTAGAAAAATTATCTTCTAATCAATCAAGAAAGAAGAAAAGTGACCCTACGACGTGGAAAAGGTACAAAGTTCAGAAGTAATGTACAGTTGGGGAAAAAAAAAAAAACGCAACACCCGCTGTAATTTTGTTATTTATTCATGCAGGAACATCTAATAGACATAATTCAACAGGAAATTAAATGCACTTTCTGAAAATGTCGTCAAAGTTTGAATTAGGGGTCATCTACATATTGAAATGAACGCCAACTTTAATTTTTTCAATAGCAACACCCAATTTTGACTTCATATTCAAATTTCAGATAGTCTGGCAGTGCAGAAAAGTATACTGTTTTGTATGCTTTATCTTTAGTATTTATAGAGTTATAATCAAAAATGTGTTAGGTGGTTATCTCTAAATGTAGCAAAATAAAATTACGATACTGAAATAGACAAAATTTTAATGTTTGACACCAGAAATCTTTCAAGAAAAAAAGAATTAAGAAAATTAATAAAAACATTGATCCTTTTCCAGTTCCTTAATTATCCTGAATTCAGTTTTTTAGATTTGTATATATTTCAGTACTTTTTTAGATAATTTTAGGTCTATTTAAATACTTGTGATTGGTCCAGACAGTACTCTCTGAAAAAAGTGCAATATTTTTCAAGTAAAAGTGTCTATTATGGCTGTACTGATCACCAATAAAGCTTAAATTTTCTTTTGTAGTTGTAACATAATATACAAAATGCAATAATATATATATATGCAACAACGCATAAACTAAATCTTTTCGGATAAATTATTGTAAGGGTTCATAAAGTAAATATTAAATAATTTTAATTGCACTTACCAGTTTTGGGTGAGTTGAACTCTTTGGAACTGTACAATTCGTTTTATAATTTCTATGAAAATATAATTTCTTAATGAATCCTTTTGCGACTGCTGATATAGATTCACGCCATTTCAAAATCTGTAACTCTGTCAGTGGGCGTTTCTTTCGTAATTTGTGTGTTACTTATTTCTTGTGTGTACCCACTGTTCATATTTTTGCAATAAAATATACTATGGATAGAAATATATTGATTAGAAAGAATATAATTATAATGTATATCCATTTGTAATATAATTGTGAATACAGAAAATTTGTTCTGAAATATTTCATTTTGAGAGAATAACACCCGTAGGCGGATCTTACTGTCAAAAAGACAAAATCCTCTGGTCACAAAAAGTGTTAAAATATATTTATAAAAGCTAAAGTATATTTTTAAAAATATATAAAGTTAAAATATATTAATAAAATTTTAAAGACTAAAGTATCCTTAAAATACTAGTCCTCCCCCCTTCAAGATAATTAAATAAATAAAGCAATATATGAAACAAATGAATAAGCCTTTAACTATGACTTTTTTAATTGACAATTTTTACATTAAACTTATTTTTCTATTTAAAACAGTAAACCCCGCCTATTTACTTAATTTTTTTCTTCTAGTGTTCGTTTAAAATGTTCAAAATTTATCACCAGTAATCAATGAAGTAAATATCACTTGTGCATATTTTTGTCAACATAAAATAAGGAGTTTAACACGAATACTCAATGTCACATTTACTTTTCTTTTCTTTTCTGTTTTGTTTTGTTTTGAAGAACGATGAAGTTAGGGCTGGTCTTGTTGATGCTAACACTAATGACTAAAAATCATCATATTTGTTTCATTTCTTTGCGTTTGACATTGTTGTTATATAATTTGACCCGTAAGTAAAAAATAAAAATATTTTGTTTAATTTTCTTTGTTATTTTTTAATATTTGATTCATTATCTCATGCAAAACTTTATAAGAGACGACCCCCTAAACCACTCCAAAAGAAAGATTTATTTATATCCTGAAAACTAATAACTGGAATGAGCTGCAAATTTGCACACCCATATTTTTCAGCATTAGGATTCATTTTATGTAAAAATTAATATAGGTCATAATTCATAATTTTTATGAATATTAATTTATTAATATATTTCAGAATTAAAAATATTTTTCAGAATCAAAAGTAATGATGGATTATGTTTGGGTTTCTTCACTGTATCTTGTAAAAAAAAAATATATATATATATACCGATCAAGTTATTTTTTGTGAAGATATTAATAAAAGTTTGAAATATGAATTTAACATTAGCACCTTCAAACTTTGAACGCGTATAACTTTGTGAAAAAATAAGTAAAATATACAACCAATATACTTTTTCGTGTTGTCGCGATCCCAGGAATTCAAATATAAAATAAAAATGGGGCATTACCATTGAAAAAAAATCAAAGTTGGTGCACGTTTTAATATGTAGACGACCCCCAATTTAAAATTTCACTTCATTTTCTGAAACTACTCACAATTCCCCGTCGAATTTTACCTGTTACATTTTTCTACATCGATTAGCAACGAAGTTACGTTCAGTGTTGCGTTTTTTTTCCTCCCAACTGTACAATCATTTTGTAATAACATAATAGATAACATAATAGCATCTTAGTTAGCATATTATGATTAATTAATCAAATGTTATTAATTTAATAACATGCATATGGTGATTCAGCAGGTTATAGCTGTGTGTTTATACAAGTTTGTTTACAATTTGAATGATTTTCTACTGTATTAAAGAATACCTCATGATTAATGAATTTGGGACCATTTGTGATACATTTTCATAATTTTCTGGAGTTATTTTTTGTTAAGGCTATCAGTTATTTTTCATCAGATTTCTTTATTTTCATCAGTTATTTTTTTTAATCAGATTATATTTTTTTTAATCAGATCTATTATTTATAAATAAAATTTAATTAAACAAAATATTTTCTGTATTAGCAACACTAAAAATCCAATATTTACATTAAATTTAGCAAAATTAAATTCTGGAAGAACTTAATATATAAACACCTTACTTGGTTGCTTCATTGCATTTGCAAAAGCTTTTCACAGGAGGGCCCTCCTTTTCATCATTGCATCTAGCTGTAGTGGATAGTGACTGTGTAACTCCTCCTCTTGATCTTTAGCTTCAAGTAGGTGGCGCCACTATATATCGATTCCAACAGACTCGTGGTCATTTATGACTGTACGGTTATGAAATATTTCAATAATTTCTCTAAAAAATGTGTAAGTAGGGTTATTATAATTAGTGATTTTGGTGACGTCATTAAATCTTATATCGATGCTGAGAACAACATCGTCTCCCTAAACTTTTGTGGGAGATAGTTAATTTCAGGGCTGGTATATTTACATGAAAGTCAATGTTTCTGTTTTTGTCTGAAGTTTTCTGATTTTTAAATGAATCTTCCAGCTTCCGATTTTTAATTAATTCCTTTCACTTTTAAAAAGTCGTGAATATCGTTCGTTAAGAAAAAGAAACCCCATTAATTATTGACATTCAAACACTCCACGTAAACCTTCCAATTCCTAATCTTTCTCCATCTACAACATAAATGTCAGTATTCACTTTAAACTTACTTTATGAAATTAATTGTTTAATATTTTTCACTCATATAATTATTTTTTTACCTCCTACTTTTATCTCCAACTAGTGAACGTTGAATAAATGCTCTACAGAAACCATTTGTTTCCCAATGTTTTTCCACCCACAGCATAAATGTCAGTTATCATTTTGAACTTGCTTTATTATATTTAAAATCATATAAATGAGTAGAGTTGTTTAATATTTCTCACTCATGCAGTTATTTTTCGAATCCCCCTTCCCCATCTCCAATTAGCAATGATCAATTGTTTTCCAATGCTGAAGCTTTCTCAATCTACAACAAAAGGATCAATGTTCATAATAAACTTGTTATATTATATTCTAGATCCAAATCATCAGTAGAAGTGCTCAATATTTCTCGTACATGTAATTATTTTTAGACTTTAATACTGAACTTGTTGAATCTATTTGTTTCCCTCTATAAGTTTAAAATACATACTATGTATCACATCACCAAATATAGGTCTTAGCAAGATACATAATGGGGAAATTGCACATTTTTCATTTTGACTTGTAAATGATAGAGCATGAAAATACAAACATTTTGATACCATTTTTATGCATATTTGAAAACCGGATGCTTTAATAAATTAAATTTAAAAGACGTAGTTCTCATGTTGGCGGGAAAACGCTGCGTCACGTGATAAAACCTATCGTGACGTCACTATCCATGAAATGAACTGCCGGCTGAATTTCTCCCTCTTGTATTGTAAAGAAAAATCGCGCATTCAGCGAAATTTTGTATTCTTTCTTTAAAAAAAAATATTAAAACTATTTGAACTCATTAAACATCACTTCATTCTATAAATGACACCAAGTTTCAATGATATTTTTTTGTACTCGCCTGCTGTTATTAATCCAAATCGAAATAATAGTTGATCAATAGAATTTTCTTAAAGAATGTTTTTAGTATGCTATGCCAAAGATGTATCTTTTAAATACTTGTTTTGTTTCATTTTATTATGTTTTATAGATTTATTATTATTTTTTTATTATTATAGACTGAGTACAGAAATAAAATATTGGAATTGAGTAATAATATTTAACTGAATAATATGCATATTTTCGTTGTTTAAATAATCTAGAATAGTTTATGCTAAATTAACCTAAATTAGATTACTTTTATAATTATGAGATGCCAGTATATCTGTATATATATATATATATATATATATATATATATATATATATATATAACTTTTTTAATACATTTCAATATTATAACTTAACAATATTTCTATTAAAATAGCAGCTGAAGATTGTGAATAATTAAAAACATTATAGTGATGCAGTTTGAGAAATTGAAAAGTATTTAAGGAAAATTACATGCGCTTATCATTCTAAATAAATAAATAAAATTAAAAGAAGGTCTCCGTACAAAAATATTAATATTATTTATATATGTATATATATAGAAATGCGTTTAGTTATTTTTATAATGTAATTACTTTTTATTTGGAAAAATTTAAAAGTAGAAAGAAAAGATTAATAGAAATAGAAAGTAATAATAATAACAACATTCAGCAATAGGAAAGATATAAAGTACTTTAAAATAAAATAAACACATGAAATATATGTTAAATGTAATAATACCTTATAAGTTATACATGATCTAGTTATAAATATGAATGGTGTTAAATAATTAATTAAAAATTTGCAGTAAATTTCAGCAATCAAACGCAATATATACACTGGTGGACAATTGCTAAGGACGGATGACAATAACTAAGCTATTGTCATCCGTCCTTAGCAATTGTCCACCAGTGTATGTATATATATATATATATATATATATATATATATATTAAATTCATTTATCAATGAAGCCTTAATGTAAAATCCAAATATGTTTAGAATATATCAGGGGTCGATCCAGGTAAAAACTGGGACCCATTTGCTTCCCCTTCACAAAATCCAAATATCTAAAATGGGCCCGTTTAGAAAATACAAATCCATAAAATGGGTCTCTTCACAAAAATCAGATTCATAACAACAGGCCTTTCTCAAGATTTATTTTTAAAAAGATGATGATTTTGTAAACGTTTTCCACGTTAACAATATTATTTTTAATGAGTGTGTATACTTGGCTCAGTGATATGCTGTTAACTTGATAATGAACATTAGATAGAGTAACTTCTTAAGTGAAAGGTTTCGTGTGATAATTCTTTTAATCACAAAAAGAAATAAATTTTCACAAAAATATTTTGTTTTTCACAAAAAAAAAAAAAAAAAAAAAAAATGTTTTTCACAAAAATGAGCCCCAAAAGTAAACCTGGAACAACCCTTGCATATACTAACACTGACGGTCTTCGCCTGCTTCGCTGGTCGCTAAATTTAATAAATTAACAAGATAAATAAATAAATAAATAAATAAATAGATAATTAAAAAATAAATTCAAATAAATAAGTTTTTATTAAACTTAAATTTTAATAAGACTAATCCTTTATGCGATATTAACATTTTCCCGATAAAAACATAAAAACATTTAATTATATTTTCCTTTTGAAATGAATTAATTAAATAAATAAATAGTTGTGCAACAGCCGTTGCCAATGTAAACAACGCAGAACAATATAATTCAAATAAATTTAAGAAAATTACATGGAAAAATAAATGGATAAAATTGAAATATATATATATATATATATATAAATAATAGATAACGTAATAAAATTTAATCTTAAAATTTAATATATATATATATATATATATAAATATATATATAAATTACTTAAAAAATTATAAAAAGGAAACTTTTTTTTTAATAAAATAAAATAAAAATAATAAATAAATAATGCAATTTGAAAATAACATTTTTTTTTCGTTGCAAAAACATGAAGTAAATATTAAATACATAATTAATGACTGCTCTATAAAATAATCATATATAATTTATAAAATAACATAATTAAAAAATTCTGGTTAAAATAATAATAATAATAATAAAATAAATAATCAGTAAAATATATTTTTATGTACTATGAAATTTTAATGAATATTTTAATTATAATTAAATCTTTAAGCATACATTATGAAATAAAATCTTTTTGTAAAAAAAATAGAACCGACTCCAAAAAGCAACTATTATTCAAACAACTAAAAAAAAAAAAAAAAAAAAAAAAAAAAGGTATGAAATGAAACAGCAAATTGCGCCTAAAAGTATAAAATAATTTCCTTCGCCAAACAACCTATAACACTACAATTAATCATAACTTTTGAAGTCGGCGCAAAATTAATTAAAATTTAATTAGTTTTTAAAGGTTTGATTTTAGATCGGTTGAAACAAATGCTGTCCTCTCGAATGATCCATTTTCATGTTTCCTTTATTATTTTATCACTGTATACAATTGGTCCATTAGTAGCATCTACATTGAACAGTGAACATTCTTTAAAATGCGGTATTTATGTTTCTACGAAGTTAGAGTTTCCTTTGCAAATTTGGTATAACTTTGATAACCATCATCCTTGGTGGCTTTTGGATTTGGCGATCGAAACATACACGCAAGATGCATATTTTCATAATATATATTGTACGGTGTATTGTTTCATATTCTTGATTACACACTTAATATACCTTATCAAACTAATCATGATATCCCAAAGAAATTAAATATGTTTGCCAGATAATTTTGCGATTTTTCTTTCACCAAGGACGTCAGATACCAGCATCTTCGCCAACATTTGCTGCTTACGAAATCTTATTTGTTTTCTTGAATCAAAGTAGTTTTCGGCCGCGTTTTGCAGGTGACAATGTGAGATGTTTATATTGAATAGGATTTGATTTTTGTATTGAATAAAGTTATCAATTTTTATTTAATTTTGCGCCGACTTCAAAAGTTATGATTAATTGTAGTGTTATAGGTTGTTTGGCGAAGGAAATTATTTTATACTTTTAGGCGCAATTTGCTGTTTCATTTCATACCTTTTTTTTTTTTTTTTTTTTTTTTTTTAGTTGTTTGAATAATAGTTGCTTTTTGGAGTCGGTTCTATTTTTTTTACAAAAAGATTTTATTTTTCTCTTTTCAGTGAAAACTTATTAATATAGCAGAACATCAAAAGACGTTCGACGACAGTTTCACAAATCACAACTTCCAAGAAAAGTGACATAACTCAACAAATTGTTTATGTCACTGAAAAATACATGAAATGCACCCAATGTGAACAAAAAAGTTAGATCTCCATCTATAAAGTTATCCACTCGAGAGGCATGCCGGTTGAGAGTTGTGCCAGTTTTATTCTAGTCAAGTTATTTTTAAGTTGATTTTTCTCAAAAGCTGCATTTTTAAGTTGTGTCACTTTTCTTGCCTCTATCGGATATGAGCAAAAAACTATCTGTTGAATGAACATACGTTAAGTTAAAAAGTCTTTAGAAATGTAAAGAACGGATACGCTGTATTCGTAACCAAAAATTCTGTTAGGCATATATATTGAACTTTACAGTGAATACGTGTCACACCCTGCGCTGGAAATTGTGCAGCGTAAAGTTCAAACAAAGAGCAAAATATGCATTGCAGCTGACGGACAGAAGTTTCAACATCGATACTTACATACTGCTTTTACCAGTGTAGCTGCATGCGTTCAGCAGTTAGAGTGAGAACAGACTTTTGTGAGTATCCTGTAATTTATTTATATCTTAAAGAAATCATAATGAAACCTACTTCAGGCTAAGATCAATACAACAAAAAAAGTATTAAAATTAAATCATCTCTTACGAAGTTAAAAGCTAACAAATTTCAATAACAACAACAATGAGAAACATTGTTTGTATTGAGAACCTCTTCCTTTATGAAGTCAGTTTAAAACGTCTATGCGTTAATCGATGTGACCGCTTACAATAACTATACTTTGAATTTTGCATAGCATAAATGTCACCCGCTACGCTACAACATGTGCAATGTCGTTCAAGTGTACACAAAATAGGAAATTGTGAACAAACAAATGCACGTTTTAAGCGTTCTGTTTTTAGCATTAATGTCTAAACTATCTTTTCGTACTAAATCGATGATGCTCTGCAATTTTTTAATTCACTTTTTTCCCCCATCCTGAACCGTTTCTGATATAGGAACGCTAACTCCACTGTTTTCCACCAGCATGTGACTGCTTACAGTAACAGTACTTTGAGCCACAGAGTATACGTGTCATCCGCTACGCTGCAAAGTGTGCAACGTAGTTCAAGTGTGCACAGTGTAGGAAATTGCGAACAAACTGCACGTTTTAAGCGTTCTATTTTTAGCAATAATGTCTAAATACTGTCTTTTGTAGTAAGTCGATGATTCTCTACAACTTTGTAATTAACTTTTCTCCCATCTTGAACCGTTTTTGAGATAGGAGCGCTAATTCCGCTGCTTTTCACCAGATAGCGTTTTAT
Source organism: Salticus scenicus (assembly GCA_963930645.1). NCBI lineage: Eukaryota > Metazoa > Arthropoda > Arachnida > Araneae > Salticidae > Salticus > Salticus scenicus. The sequence goes on from OZ005657.1 coordinate 226,938,391, forward strand.
TTTCTTTAGATTGCAAAGATATTACAATGGGATCTAATTCAGGCCAAGATCTTTACAACAAAACAAAAAAGTATCAAGTAACCGTATTTTGAACTATATAGCGCATGTCTCACCAGCTATGCTACAACGTGTGCAATGTAGCTAAAGTGTGCATAGTGTAAAAAATTGCGTACAAACAAATGCACGTTTTTAGCATTGTATTTTTAGAATCAATGTCTAAACTATCTTTTCGTACTAAATCGATGATGCTCTGCAATTTTATAATTCACTTTTCCCCCTGTCTTGAACCGTTTCCGAGATAGGAAAGCTAGCATGAATGCCTAAACTATCTTTTTGTACTAAATCGATGATACTTTTCAACTTTGTAATTCACTTTTTTCTTTAGAACCGTTTTCGAGATAGGAAAACTAACTCCGCTATTTTCCACCAGGTGGCGCTGCAAGCGGTTAAACCTCGGGCAGCATGGCCACTTTGCTACACTGACATAACATTTTTATCATTATAGCTGCTGCCGTTTAGCAGTTAAAAGAGTTGGGACTGATTTTTTTGGGGCACCCTGTATTTTCTTTAGATCGTAAAGATATTACAATGGGACCTATTGCAGACCAAGACCTTTTCAACAAAACAAAAAGTGTCAAAATCGGAGCATCTGTTCAGAAGTTATGAGCTAACAAACATAAAAAAAACATACGGTTTGAATTGAGAACCTTCCTTCTTTTTTGAAGTCGGTTAAAAAGAAATATTCTCACATACAAGCATCTAAAAAATTAGAGAAATGTAAAAAAATACTACTAATATATTAAAGCAATTCTAAAATTCTATCATGAAGACATTTATAATTTTCAAAATATGAATACAGAACAAATCTAGATCGTTTAGCTTTAGCTACTCTTATATTTATGCGCTAATAAAATCGAGGTTTCTTCTCAAAAATGAGAATATGGAAAGAGCATCTATTTTCGGAACATTATCCGATTGCTCTTTTACAAATCCAAAATCTACATTATACAAATAAAAATAGAAATATATATATATAAGATATAAGATATAGTATAGTTATGGAAGGTTTAAGTTATTTCTTACAAAAGGTAAAAATTTTAAGAATAAACTATAAAATACAGATTAGAATAGAGCGAACAAAAAGAAAAGCAAGCGGTAAAAGAGTGTAAACATTCACACTTCGTGTACTGTGACGTCAACCCCCTCACGGAGCGTTTTCGGATCACGTGGTTTTGTTTTGGTTTTTAGCGATTTTAAAACGTTAATTAAAAGTTAATTTGAAATAATTTTACAATTTTAATTGGATTTTTCGGATTCCCAAAATTGATTTTATCGATTACAATTAAAAGAAATTGTTTTTCCTTCCGTGTGCAACTTCCCCATTTCAGTAGCTGAAAATATAAGATAGGAAATTGGTATTTCCAATACATTAATGTGATTTTTTTTTCTCTTATTTTGTTACAAACCTATAAAGGAAATTTTTAAGGACTTTATTATTTTATTAAAGTTTAAACTTGATGTAAAATAATAAGTATTTTACATTAAAGAAAAGTAAATTTATCATAAAATAGTATAAAATATAACTTTTTTTTTTTTAAACTTTCCTATTTTTGGAATAGAAATCTTCCTATTTTTAAAGCTGCAAAGTTGGCAGCTATGTATTTACCACCATTGATGTTTTTGTCATAATTATTCTGCCAGATTTGTTTTTGGTCACAATTATAAATTCCTTTAATTTTATTACAAATTCACTTTTCTTATTCAGAAGAAAATAAAGGTAAATCAGTTGATGTTAACTATAAGTGTAAGAAAATGAACTGTCCCCTCTATTGTTGATTTTCGAAATTGACCATGGATGTCACTGTAAGCAAGTTTGTAGATGTTTGGTAGTCATATGTTCTGCTTTCATCAAATATGATATGTCAGCAAATTATCTTTTTATGTATTCCTTACATAGGTTTTAACATTTATATCTATTTCCATGTTTTGTTACTAAATGTTGTGTTTGATTAACTGAATTACGATTTCTGTGTTCTAGCCTACAATGTCATCAGTTAATGCAGTTTTTATTTCTGCTTTCTTACATTAATTGAATGTCATCTATAATGACTTAATTCAGCATATCTGTATCATCCTTAACTATTGTTTTTATATACATATGATTGTTATTGATTAATTTATAATAATTGAAGTCGTTAGTGGATAAACATATTAAATGAAATTGTTGAAAAAATTTAAGATTTTTATTTGAAGAAAATTTTATGGTCTTCATTAAATATCAGTCTTCATTGTTTCTGATAAGTCTTCTAACAAAGCAGTTTTTGGTGGAAGATGATGTTATCTACATGAATTTGCGATATTGCATCTCCTCTTTATAACTGATTTTCTCAAATTTACTAAGTTGAAACATAACATGTTCATCCACTAAGCTATTCAATTGTTTTTGAAAATTATCTGATATCTGGTCTCTTGCTTTTTGAATCGACATTAAGTTTCATTTTATAACAGTGATGTAGAAGCAGAGGCATAGGAAAGGAAGAGGCTCAGGGGGCTCAAGTCCCCCTACTTTATTGATTTTTTTAAAATTGCCTTTTAATGCAAAATGAAAGAATTGCCAATTTAAAACAAAATTTGTCTTATAAATGTTTAGGGTTAGTGATATTTTATAATTAATACTAATACGTAGTGAACATTAATTAACATCGAATTATTGATTTTCTTAAGATTAATTTTGAGTCATTTTTTAAAAGGAATTTTTTGAGCTCCACCCATGATTTTTGAATTTGCCCTTGTATAGAAGACATCCTTTAGTCTTGAATTGTTTTCTATGCCTTCAAGCAATGGTGGTTCTACATTGAGGGCCAGCGGGATGGCCCCACCTAAATTTTTTCTCGATTAAAATAGTAATAATAATAACTTTGTTTTTTATAACTGCTCAAAAACATATATACAAAATAACTACGTCTATCTAACTTTTTCTTAATCTTCTTTCATTATCATTTATTTGTCCATATATTTTTTCAGCTGTCACAAATCACTAATGACTGACCAACTTCTACTTCCCTTCCATATCTAAGAGAATAGGGCCGTTTTCAGTCGGCCCGAAATTGCCGTGTTTATTTGTACAGTTTAATCTACTAGAAGATCGGGTACCCAGATTTGACGATGAACTGCTTTATCAGTGTAAGCACACTGTAATTTTCTCGTCGATGGGGCAGCAGAGTCCTGCCCTTTGGAACAAAACTATAGGGGAAAAACTGTCTGTTAACCATGCAATTCACGGATAATATTTGGCGACTTCTGCATTATGTTTTTTGTTTTTTTTTTTCCTCATTGATTTTTTGGTGAATTTTTTAGAGTTATATATGACAGTTTAAAATTTTAGTGTTTAAAAAAAGAAATCTGGTAATAGTCAAAAATATTTTCTAGACTAGCCTTTGAGATAAAAGCTTGTATTGAATTTAAGACCTCTTTAACTAAAGTGTTTTGAATTTAAATGCGGGGAAATAAAAATAATATGCAATTTTTTTTTTTTTTTTTCCTTCAGAATAGTGTATTAAAACTGTAAATAAATTGTAAAATTTTTAGATAAATAATTAATGGATTTACATGGATAAATGGATTAAACAGCTGCATAAAGTTGTGATTTATTATTATTATTAAAGGATTTTTCTTTTAAATGAAATTTAATAGAAACATCCGCAATGTTTCTTTTTTCTTTCTTTTCTTTTCTTTTTTTTTTTTTTTTTAAAGATGATAGCCCATTTTATTTCTTTATTTATTGAAAGTTAATTTAAATTATCTAAAATTAAGCTCTTAAAGTGAGAAACATGTTTTTTTTTTTTTTTTTTTAATATGTATCCACATTACATTAATCATGACTTTCTAAATTCCAATATAACATCTTACAGATTGGTTAAGGTTTATTTTATTTATTTTTTAAGATAAGAAACATGAATATAACACTTGAAATTCTATAATTAAAAGATTTAGGGATATAATTACCGTAAGCTAAATAATATTACACTCTGAGACATTTGAATTTAAATTTTAATGGTGTGTAGTGTTAGGATTAAAGCCAGTTGACTAAAAGAGGGTCCTAGACCTGAGTGGTGTACTCTCTGTAGAAAGTGTTTCTAAGTGTTACATAGCCCTTTTTATTTGAGTTTTGGAAAAAACCATAGTAAACTCCAAATGTATATGTCGATGAAAGCGATCTGGTATCAAACTTGGCAATTTCCGTCTACTAGCTTCCAGATATTTAAATTTTGATATTCCATTGATCAGAACATTGCAGAATTTTTCAATTGTATTTATAAAACTTTAATTTTTGAGATAATTTTATGCAATGTTTTCCATAGTGTTGAATTTAAGATTCGCCATCCAAAAAAAAAAAAGTGAAATTTCGTTTTACATCCCATTTTATTAATGTTTGTTTTCATGTTTGAATAATGAATAGTATTAAAGTTAAATTACGCATCATACAATGGATCGGGCCCCACCTGTGAAAATTTGCATGAGCCGCCACTACCTTCAAGTGCAGTTTTTTAATTGATTGTTCTTTATTAACTTCCAAGTTTGAAGCTTTTGTCTGTGTGTCTATCTGGGGCACTATACCTTCTAAATGAATAGACTGATTTTAATGTACTTTTTCATGAGTAGGCTGATTTAATAAGAATATCTTTAGCTATATTTGAGGAAAATTTATTTTATAGATTTTTATAAGTTAGTTAAAATGTGTTTTTTGAAGCCACTTTACATTGATATTTTAAAATTTGTGAGCTGTCAACCTTCCGATTTCCCAGTCATTTTTGATAAAATCTTCAAGCTGACAATCTTCCAACTTTTAAATCATGTTAGATTATAAATCCCATGGATTTTTGTATAATTTTTTTTTTTTTTTTTTAGTTATGAATTTTACACTGAGCTTGACAAAAGTAGAAAATTAAGTTTTAAATACGTATTATGAAATCACAATCTAAAAGTCTCTTAAATTTGATTAAAAATTAGATTTTTTAAAATTACTTAAAATATGATTATTTTTCCAGATCACTTTGCATTGATATTTTAAAATTTGCCAGCTGTCAATTTTTCAACTTCTAACTCATGCTAAATGATGTCTTGTCTTATTATTATTATTATTATTTTTAAGTGGATTATGAAAAGCTTTAAAAAAAAAAAAAAATTGTAAAATTTTAATTTATTTTGACAAAAATTAAAAATTGGCAAAAAGTAGTAAGTATGAGTCCAGGGCTTGCTGCAGTCACTTTTTTGAATACTACTATTTATATAAAGCAATCTCTTTGTATTATGCAGTCAAAGGAAAATATTCTGAAGGATTGCTAAATATTTTTATTAAAAAATAATTGCATTCCAGAAAGTGACTGCTTCAAGCCCGATAATTCAGAGTTCAGGGATGATTGTGGGAATAGATCTTTGTTATTACTTACTAATTAATTAAAAAAGCTTTTAATTACATTATATTAAATAGAAATAGCTTGAAAAAGTTCTTAAGATTTTCAGCTGGGGCCCTAGCCATCATCAAGGCTTTCTTGATGGTTGATGCAGCATTTCTTTAACTTCATCCTCAAATCTAGCAGATAGTGCCACCTTTAATTTATGCTTTTGTTTGGCGCTAAGCCATAGCAACTGTGCTCATTGGCTAAAATTTCAACTGTTTTCTGCTATTGCATACTTATGGTTATGATAATCAACTAATTTTCTAATATTTTAAAAGTATATCTATTTCTTGTTCGTTATTGGTTTTATATTTGACATTAAATACAATAAATTACCACTGTTTTAATTAAAACCAAATGTCATTAAATACAATAAAATTGCCACATCTTTAATTGAAATCAAATAATATTAAATGTAATAAAATCACCACAGCTTTAACAAAAACCAAACAACATTAAATGCAATGGAATCGACATAGCTTTATTTAAAATCAATGACATTAAATATATCAAAAGCATACCCAGCTTTAACTAAAATCAATAAAGAAGAAGTAGTAAATATATATATAAAAAATATTAGAAAATTAGCTGACTGTGACAAACATAATTATGCAATAGCCTGGGAAACAATCGAAATTTTAATGACAAAAAATAAATTGTCAAGTTTAGAATTTCTAATTAAAAATCCACAAGCAGCATTGCCTTTTTTTTTACCTCTATTAAAAATGGTTTTGATTAAAAGTACAAATATGTAGCATTATAAACTAAAGTTTGTATAACAAACAATGTTTATTAATGATAAAGATATAACAAAGCTGTATAATGAATAACAAAAATATATAAAATAACAAAGAAAATTTTCATGCTGTCATTCCTAGTGAGACAAAAACTGTTAAATGTTACCATTGTAACTGCCAAGAAGATATCAGGAAAAAGCATTATTTGAATTTATTAATGATGTATGTTAAATGACAGTCATTAAAATAATGATCAAATATTGTCGGCACTCAGGTCTATCATGGCTAAAACATAACTCAAAAACGGAAAAGAAACTTGAGTATATATGAACCTAACTTAAACAAACAAGAGACAGATCAATGATTTCTTACCATTTATATATTCATCACCAGATCAAAAAACAACCACTCCAATCACCAGACAGTTTAGACTGTTCTTCCAGCAACGTCCTTCACATGTGATTGATTGCCATAGAAACACACCACGCTACAAGCTGATCAAACCATAAGCTATAATAAATACCATTGACGTGTAAGGTTAAAATGTAAACTTGAGAGTAAAATCCTTTTCAACTTAACATTTCTTTAAAGATAATTTTCAATGGAAAAAAAAAAAAAAATCAATCACAAAGTTATTTTTAAAAGTTATTTTCTGAACTAAATAAAGATTATTTTACTATAAAACTTTTATTTTGAACTAAATATAAAAATACTTTTAACTATGTTTACTATCATATTGCTAGTTCAATTTTTATAATTTTGCTATTGTACGAAGCACTATAGGACTCCTTTTAAAAATAATGAAGTCCATGCAGAGCATGATCAAGCTTGCAAATTAAGTTTTCTTTAATTTAAACAATATATCCCTGCAGCTTAGCTATAAAAATATCTTCTTTTAATAGGCATATAAATAAGCACACTTAATGTCACATTGAATGTTATGGCATTTGAAACATGAAATTAATAAAGAAAAAAGAAATGTATAACTAAAAAGTTAACTACAGGGGAAAATATCTTATCATAGGTATCGCCTTTACTCTGATGAGACCCCTAGGGAACAAGTCTTGCTTTAAAAATCAGTGTTACTTAGCTCATCTCTTTTGATGGCATAAACTCATTTGTTTCCTAAAACAGTTTTTCCTTTAGGCCATTTGACTAAATACCAAACTTTACATTTATCCATATTTTCAATTTTGTCGTCCATGGCATTTTTCCATTGAATATTTTGATTCGACTTTACCACCTGATTATGTATTTTGGGTATAATAAGTTCTAGTCAGGTTTTCTTATTAGTCAATTGGGGTATTTAAATTTTGATTCACTACTTCCTCTAAAGTATTGCTACCAGAGAAATAAAAAATACTGGGATCAGAATCTAAATTATGCTTTTTTACAATAGTTCTTGGACATCATTAACTGATCTCTATCTAGTGTTCTTCTTTTCTGGGTAGCAGATGTCAATTCGGTTTCCTAAGGGTCTAGGGGCTGGTTTTCTAGTCCATGTTAATTTGGATGAAGGACTACTAGAAATAGAAAGTTTGACTTATAAGGACCAGAGGTGTTGCTGATTACTCAAAAAAGTGGATCCCAGAGACTCGCATTTTTTAAAAAATGGGTCCTCTAAAAATATTTTTTTTGGCAGCATTAAAATTTTCAGTGTCGTATCCATAATAAAGATGCACCAAAAAACCCAATATTTAAAAGTAATAAGTAAAAATCTTTGAATAAACACCATAAAATGACGTTTATGGTGTTTATTCAAAGGTTTTTACTCATTACAGGTACGAATAGCAACAATAAATATATGATTGAATAACATAATGTAGCTGAATATAATCCAATTTAAAGTTTGTCAAAAACAAATATAAAAATGATAAATTAAAATGTTGTAGAAAATATGAGACTGCAATAAAAATGTAAATATTTCTAAAGACACGAGCACAAAGAATAATATTTTCAGTCAGTATAAAATTTTTGTAGCACTTTTTTCAAATAAAGATCAGTAAAAGTGCACAATTTAATATAATATTATGCAAAAACTGAACAAATGTTTTAATAAAAGTTATTATTCTTCATATTGTACATTTAAAAATTATTTTAGGGGAAATAAGTAAATTTACCCCCAATTTTTTTATTAAATTGTCTGAAAAATAAATTTCTTAAATTGAATATCTGAAATTGTAAAATTATTATCAGATGGATTATATAGAGAAAAGGAACATTTTTCATAAATTTTATTAGTATTTAAACATACTACTTTAAAAGAAAAAATAATGCTTTGAAGTATTGATAACGTAATAATTAGTGTTTAACTAGGAAAAAAAATATTTTTAGCATTAAGGCTAAAATTAAAATAGAAAATTAAGTCTTAATCTTAAATCTAAAATTTAGATCCACCACAACGGCTTAAAAAAAATAATAAAGACATGTTTTAAGTACTTGATAAGTTAATGATGTCCAAGAACTATTGTAAAAAAGCGTAATTTAGATTCTGATCCCAGTATTTTTTATTTCTCTGGTAGCAATATTTTAGAGGAAGTAGTAAATAAAAAATTTAAATACCCCAAATGACTAATAAGAAAACCTGACTAGAACTTATTGTACCCAAAACACACAATCAGGTGGTAAAGTCAAATCAAAATATTTAATGGAAAAATGCCATAGACGACAAAATTGAAAATATGGATAAATGTAAAGTTTGGTATTTAGTCAAATGGCCTAAAGGAAAAACTGTTTTAGGAAACAAATGAGTTTATGCCATCAAAAGAGATGAGCTAAGTAACACTGCTCACACTCCCTTGGGACGTGTTATGTTTGAAATATTGGGTCCTTTTTGCGTATTCCACTTGACATCCCTGAAGACAGCAGCTCTCAACAGGACACTGAGAGCTAAGCATATCAACCAGAGCTTTATTGTATTTAATAGAAGGTTTAGTGATCCTGGATTTCACATCAGAATAATTAGGTTCACCTTCAACAACAGTTTGGATACTGAACAATCAACCAGGTTATCTGGGAGTAAATCTAGTTCATCTAATGCAGGGCCCATCACTGCTCCGTGGCGCTTACTAAATAATTGATAAAAAAGAGGGATGTTAATGGTTTCTATTGTTTTGTCTTCCTCATCTATCTAAATTCTGTACCCTTTTATTTTTAGAGCACCAGAACATCCTTTTTCACTTTAGACTCTTAACTTATGGTTTTGTTTTTGTTTATTTACATACGAAACTGATCCAAAAGGCTGAGGTATCACACTGATAGTTTAAAGCCAGTATACAATTCAAGAGGAGTTTTAAGTTGACCCCTATGGATAAGTCTGTTCCAGGTATAACTAAAGTACAATATTGTTTCAAACCAAAAATAAAAGAGTAATCCACTATCTGTAAGAATTGCTGGAATACAGTTTAACAACGAAGTTTGATTTAAATGTTCTCAAATGCCATTTTGTTTCAGCATAAAAGTATTTAACTCGTGAAAAATATCAATTTTGTTACAAAATATTTTAAAACTTTTATTAACAAATTCAGAAGAATTATCAGTATGAATAGTTTTAAATTTAAAATTTAAGTTCATTTCAACTCTAGCAATATGTCATTCAAATATACTGAAAACTTGTGACAATAAATACATTCATTAGGTAAATCGCAACCTTTTAAGAAAAACTGTCAATTACAGACAAAAATGTATTCAACTCCCCTTTATGAGTTATTTTAATTGGACATCAATAAAAACTTTCTCTAATGATTTTAAACTATGAATATCAGAAGATTTAAATAAAACTGTACTTTGCTTACTAATTTTACATGGTTCATAAAAATATTTCTTAAATTTTAATTTTGGTTGCTCTTTAACACCATTCATTTTACTTGCATCTACAATTAAATATGGACTTAAATGTCCAAACCGAGTATGTCAATACTCTGTATCATTAACGTCAACAAAAGGAAAAGTAAGTTTTACAAGGTACTTTCCACTAGATTTAGAAACGTTACAATATGCATAATAAATACCATTTTTAATTTTAGCAGTAAAAATAAGCTTCCTATCTTTGGCAAACATCGTTACTTTGCTTCTTCCACGAATAAATTTTGCAGCATTTAGGTCTACTTTAGCTCCTGAAATTAAATTCTTTTTTAATGTAGAGGAATATATTATATCATTAAAAAATGATGAAAATAATTATTTACTTTAATTTCACAATACCTTTTTACTCAATCGAGAAACTGACCCTGTTGACCATGACAAATTCTCTCCCTCAAGAGGATAATAATCCTCAAAATACACCAATTTTTTTCAAAAAGGGTATGCAGCAGTAATGAAAATCCAGCTACTATCTTTACCAGAATCACTGTAATGTGATTCAGCATATAGTAAAAATATGGAGAATTCTCCCTTTTATTGGGATGGCAGAATTATAAACATTTTTAAATTTAATATTTTTAACTTTTTAATTTTTGATTTTACATTAGAATAATTATTGGTTTTAATTTTAGCAATATTAGCCGAATAATTTTTGTTTATTTGACCAGGAAAATCACATCTAAATCATGTTAAAGTCTTAAAATTATTATCTCTGGCTTGAATAATCTGTATTTCTACATTGTCACCATGTCTCAGGTCTTCCTCAAGAGCTGTAAATAGATTTTTCTCAGCTATTATTTCAGAAGCAATAGCCTGGAATTTAAATTCCATTGGTTTCCATCTAAGCAGATACTGAACCGCCAACTCAAACTTCTGAGAAAAATGATGCAGAAATTGTAACTGCAGTAAATATCTTCCACATGCTTGCCCATCTCCTTTAACTACTCCAGATTCCTTGAAAGTTTGCTTACAAAAATATTAACTGTCTCTTCTTCTGACGTAGAACACTGAATAAATTCAGTAAACAACTGTTTGTTTATTTGTTAAATTATTGTTTTTGCACCAAAGAGGTTAGAATATTCTTCTTACTTCTTCTAACCTCTTTGTTTTGCAGAGAGAGTTTTTTTAATAAAAAAGTAACAATTAATAAGATGTATTTTTTTTTCTTTAAATTTATAATTACTTTTATAGTTACATTATAATTATCTTTTAAATAAACAGCTATGTTGAATAAAAGGCATGGCGGTTTATCAATATTTTGCATGTTGATTATGATTTGCATCAGTGGCGCCGACTATGTGGGGGCTTGAGGGCTCGAGCCCCCCCCCCCCCCAGAAATTGTGAATACTGATTCCCTATTAAACAAGAAATTCTTTCCTCTATTTCTTATTTAGTTTTTTACCAAAATCATAGCTGTAAAGTAAGGTTGTTGCAATTGAAAATGAACATAAATCAACAAAGAAAAAAAAAAAGAAAAGAAAGAAAGAAAAACAAGAAAGGCTGAAAGTCTCTGTATGGGGCACGGGGGGAGGGGGGAGTTCAGAGGAAGATGATTCCCTTTGCTGTGCTATGGGAATCCCAATCACTTATGGTTTGTGCATGAGGAGCAAAAGTTTCCCAGAAACATCGATGCAAAGTAATATAACTATTTCAAAAAGTTACTGCTATATTGTTGTTACATTTTTTATTTTTATTTTATTACTATTTTATATGCTTGATGCTACTCTCTTCTCTGTTTAAGTGAAAATAATTTTTATAAAGGTTTCTGAGATGTTTAATTCGCCTTTTTAAAAAATTCTTTTATTTATATCTGCATTTTATTTATTTGGTTGCTTCTTTTTTCCCTTGCATTTTAAAATAAAAATGAACTTTTTTGCATGTAAGTCATGAATTTATAAACAATAAAAGGTATATAATATTGCCCCCCCCCCCTTGTTTTTTTTTAATGAAACTTTTTATTTTAGGAAAATAAAACTTGATAATCTGGTGTGTCACTCACACGACTACCCTGACATTTAATACTGTAAATTCAGATTGGAGATTAAAGGGTAAGATAGCGAGGACTGTTATGCAAACCTATGTTAAAATAATTCAAATTAGGCTTCGGAACAGCTTTATTCGACAAGTAATTCTGTGTGAGGGGGGGCTACCACCCCTCTCAACCCCCTGTTTCATTACTTTACCTACATTTTTATAGAATTCAAATCTGTTATTAAATTCAAAAGTTCATTTAAAATTATTCAGGCAACTTTCACACCAACATTCCTAAAAACATGATTTTTGGATTCAAGGGACCTCAAAACGTGTAAATATAACACAAACTCAATTTAGAAAATTTGACCCAAAAACAATACTTTCTCTATCTTATGGGTAAGAAAAAGGTAATAAATCAATTTAGTACGAAACATATGAACGTAGCGATATTACCTTCATTTGTCCTATTACCTTAAATAATTAATTAATTAATTAAAGATCATTGCAGAAAATTTTGGAGTGTAAGGCTGATTTTTTATACCAACTATGTGAAAAATAACAGAGTCGGGTATCGAGTCCGGGCCTTCCGCTTTACGTGCGGATGCTCAAACCATTGAGCTACCCTGACTGATTACCAGCTAGACTAGGCATTTCTCACATAACATTCGTTGGCAAAGTCACCGAATCTGTACACACAGCTATATCAAGTGACATTAATAGTCATGGCACAACTCCAATAGACGACGGAATTTTAATTTAATTTAGAAATTTATTCATCAACCCTGAAAGTTCATTTCAGAAAATTTTGGAGTGGAAGGTTGATTTTTTATACAAATTATGTGAAAAATACCAGAGCCGGTTATCGAACCCGAGCCTTCCACTTTTAATTAAATAATATATTTAGATTTTTTTTTTTTTTTTTTTTAACAGCTGTTTAAAAAAAAAAAAAAAAAAAAATTAAATTGTATGGCCTATTGGAGTCATGCCATGTTCAAATTTGTCACTTGATATAGCTGCTCTAATGCAGACTCGGTGACCTTGCCAACATAAATTATGTGAGAAGTGCCGAGCTGGTTATCAGCCAGGGTAGCTCAGTAGTTAGAGCATCCGCGCGTTAAGCGGAACGGTCCGGGTATTTTTCAGATAGTTGGTAAAAAATCAGCCTTCTACTCCATTCTATCAAAATTTAATTAATGATAGTTTTTAAAATTTTAACATTTTAAGTAAAAATGAAAAGTAAGAACAAATATTGTTTTTAAAACTTAAAGAGAAAATATAGCACGAATTATTTCGAGATTCTGCCTTTCCCCTCCAATTTTAACATAAACATGATCACAATATTGGTTTCAAATTGAAGTGGCTGATGGCCGTATTATCCCAGTGACCTCCCTGCTACTCTTAATTTTGTTTTTTAAATTCGATTTACATAAACTAAATGGTAAAGATTATGATGGCATTTTCAGGACCAGTTTTGGGGTCCTTTGCTAATGTTTGTGTGTGCATATGTTCTTTTCCTTGGGTAAGCGTGTGTACATTATTATACCATATTTGATGACCTTGTATTAGAAATGTGATGCCCCCCTCAAAATATAATCCTGGCTACGGCCTTGGTTCGAGCACCCCCCCCCCCCCAGAAGTTTTTCAAAATCGGCACTGCTGATTTGCATCCTTGAATTATCTGATGATAAATTTTTGTCAGGGCTAAAAATTGCACCCTGCGAATTATATGCCGATGTGGACTTTTTGCAGGAAAATATGGTAGTCTGGAGAAATTCATCTCTGTGCTGTTTACAAAGTAATCAATAAAGCCATGAAAGATCATCCGTATCCAATACCTTCAGTCAACCACATTTTAGCAAATTTAGCTGAGGGAAAGTTTTTTGCAAAAATAGACCTAGCTCAAGTTTATTTACAGTTAAAGGTTGATGATGCTTCAGTTGAAGCTCAGACGATTAATACATATGAAGGAGCGTTCATAGTCAAACATGTACAATTTGGAGTAAATGTTGCTCCCGGTATATTTCAAAATTTTGTAGAAGATTTATTTAGAGGAATTTCAGGTGTTCTTTATTTTGACAATGTCTTTGTTTTTGCATCAACTGATTAGGAGTTGTAGAAGGATCTATGTCAAGTGTTAGAATGGTTATCAGAATCAGTAATGTGAACAAATAAGAATAAATGCATACTCAAAACAAAGGAAGTAGAATTTCTGAGTATATAATTGATGCATCTGGAATTCATCCCTCAGAATCCAAAGTTAAGGCAATTCAGCTCCATGGCCTAAAAATATGAGCTTCAAGCTTTTCTGGGTCTTCTTAATTTTTACCACAGTTCTTTTAAAAAACAAAGCTACTATTGCTGAGCTGCTTCACAGACTATTGGAGAAGAATGCAGAATGGAAATAGACTCCAGTTCTTGGAAAAGCTTTTGCTTCTGTGAAAGAACTCCTTTTCTCAGACAGTGTATTAGTTCCTTTTAATGAATATCTTCCTATTTTAACTTGTGATGCATCATCATATGCTGTAGGTTAAGTATTGGGTCATCTGATGCCAGATGGTGTTGAGTTGAAGCTCCAGTTGTATATGCTTCAAGAACATTGACATCGACAGAGAGAAATTATTCTCAACTCTATAAACAAGCTTGCATCATATAAATAAGCTTGCATATTCAGGCTTGCATCATATATTTACAATCAACTAGGAAAAAGTGATTGGTAAAGTCACAACATTATATCATAATTCATTTACCCAAGCTCTCAGCATTATAGCAGGGGTTAAAAAAATTTCAACTAATAAAGATTTTGGTAAAATTACATTACAAAACATCCTTTTGATTTGAGCATATATATTTTGAACCAACGTCGGCCTCATCATCAGTGCTCACAATGACACTGCTGGCTCCAGTTTGCCTTTGTTCCTCCTTCCTTCTTCGTAACCTCTGTTCACTTTGCTTCACTTTTTCAAGATGGTGTTGACAGTCCACAGGTATTATGCTGTGCTGTCTGTCATTGACGGCTTCATTGGTAGATAGTGTTTCAATAGCTTTGTGCTTTAGTGCAAATAAGTGCGTGTTATATGGGGCTATTTTTTTAAAATTTAAGGGCGCTAGGGTTAATAGGGTTAGTGTTATTAATTCTAGAGAAATAATATGCACAAGAGATATATGGTGGGTTATTGTTAATGATTACTTAGCTAAAAGAAAGGGGGAAAGAAAGGAAGAAAAAAAAATAGGCAGAGTGAAAGAATATAGAAAAAATCAATTTAAAAGTTTCATAAAGTAAATAACATGAACACCATTCAAATTATATTCATTTGATATTCAGGCTTGCATCATATATTTACAATCAACTAGGAAAAAGTGATTGGTAAAGTCAGTGGCGGATCCAGAACTTGACTTTTGGTGGGGCTAAGATTTTTCAAAGTGTTATTCTAGACCAATAAAAAATTTACAATTGCAATATTCAATTGTGAATGTAAGTGTTTTTTGGGGGGGCTTCTGCCCCCTAGCCCCCCCCCCCTTAAATCCGCCACTGGGTAAAGTCACAACATTGTATCATAATTCATTTACCCAGATTCTAAATAAACATACCAATTGCATATTAGACACTGAGAATTGAAATTAAAAGCATAGCTCAGAATTTCAGAATAAATAAATTGTGCTTATGTTCCAGTTTAACTGATTAATTAATAATCAGTATAATTAATCATAAAATTCAAAACACCATATTTTATGTGATGCATGTTTAAGTTATTGATTATTCTTATATTGTTTAAAAACATAAACATTGAATGAAAATTAAAGTGTAGAAAATTGAAAAAAAATTGTTCCGGGTGATTATGTTGCAGATGCAATGCTCAGTAGTTGAGAACCATATTGTTTGAGGCATATTTGCCTCATGCAAGAGAAAAAAAACAATAGGGTGAGTCATATACAAACTCATCCCAAAAATGTTAAATTGAGTGCAAAAAATAACCATAGAGTGACAACCCCCAACCTCAAACCTAAATAAGGTAGAAATATGAGCAAATATGAGTTAGCTTATCATTTGCATATGCACAGTTAAACCAATTTTTATGGAAATGCCCATATTTTGTAAGATATTTAATATTTTTCTATTACAGTTGCAATATATTATTTCTTAAATCCTTTTTTATAAATTATCTGATAATGCCATTAAATTTTGTTGAACTCTTTCAGTATTATAATATATATATATATATATATATATATATATATATATAAAAGGATTCACTGCTAGTCTATAAAAGCCTATATGTTTAACATTGAGTCTATAAAAGTCTATATTTTTAAAAATTAGTCTATAAAGTCTATATTTTGAAGAACTTCCATATTAAGGAATATTTTTCCAGCAGATACGCGTATAAAATTTAAGGAAATACGCATATAAAATTTTCTGATATCATTTTTAATTCCCTCCCCCCCCTCTTTATATAACTTTTCTTATAATTTCCATCAATACAGTATAGGACCCATTATCCGGAACCCACGGGACCAGAAGAATTCCGGATTTTGGAATTTTCTGGATTTTGGGTCCTTTTTCTATTACTGCTTTCCCTTAATTATAAAACATAACTCAGTAATTGATAGGTACTAATGTACTTCTAGGAGCAACTACCTTACATACAGACAGACATTTAAAAAAAATATTCGAATTATATTTTAGAGCTCTCAAAACATGCAAATAAATCAAAAACTGGAAGTCAAGATTTTTTGCAAATCTGTTACTTTTTTCTATTAAATTTAGCAGGAAGAAAAAAAAAAAAAACTATAATGCGTATATATATACAAACATGTACATTACTGCCACTTGCCATGAGTGGCATGGTTGCTTCTTTATCAATGCTGCTAAACATGAATACTGTCTCAATCATAAGAGGAGAATACTTAAAAAAAAAAAAAAAAAAAAAAAAAAAAAAATATTTTTCTTTAAAAATTTCCATTTTTTTTTCTTTCTTTTTAAAATCTTAATGAGAAGTTAAAAATCACCGGAAATCTATCATAAAATAAATTAGAATTTTTTTTTATGTGGCTTGCTGTGAATTCCAGGGTTTTCCTGGACCACAAACATCCCTGACCATATGAAAGAAAGAAATTCTGTTTTAATTTATAATTTTTCATAATACTACCTAATAAAATACACAATAATTCATTTTAGGGCAATTTTTTTTCTTTTTCTGATTTTAGATATAAAATGTATTTTAATCATTAAAAAAAAAAAAAAAAAAAAAAAAAATTCTGAAATGATTCTGGATTTTGGGTCTTCCGGATTTTGGAATTCCGGATAATGGGTCCTATACTGTATTACCAATTAAATTGTTATTGGTATTATTTTGGTAACGTGTAATGACTATATTGCTAATGTATATCCTTCTCTTATATTAAATGAGTAAATCACATGACTTGTTATGTAATATATATATCTTGGGGATCTTGGGAATGGCTCTAACAATTTTGATAAGAGTTTGGGGTTAGGAGATTTTTGGATCAAAAAACAATTGGACTTATCCTCATCTTCAGGAAGATTCACATTCGCTGTTAACAATTTATCGGCAAGTTACAAATATGGCAGAAATTAGGTTTACTCAGAAATGGATATAATGATTTTGATGAGGGTTTAGGGTTCAGTGTTTTTAGAGAGCTAAATTGATTGGATCCCCATCATTAGAAAAATTTGCATTCGTGGCCCCCATCACCTGCCAGTTGAAAAAATATGACAAAATTTAGGTTTACTAGGAAATGGATATGGCGATTTTAATAAAAACTTAGGTTTCAGTGTTTTTTGAGATGACAAATCCATCTGACTTCATCTCTTCCTCATGAAAATTAGCCTTCACGGTTAATTCTTTTCCGACCATTGTAAAATGTGGCAGGAACTTGGTTTTCTCAGAAATAAACTTAACAGTTTTAATAAAAGCATGGCAATAAGTTTTTTTTTTTTTTTTTTTTTTAAATAAGAAACTTATATGACATATCCTCATCTTGAGAAAAGTTAGCATTCACTGCTGTGTTAACCCTCTCTCCACCGTAGCAAAATATGGCTAGAATTTGTTTTTCTTGGAAATTGTTCAAACGATTTTGATAAGTATTTAAGGTTTGAGGTTTACTGTGTTAACCTTTTCATTTCACATAAAGCAAAATATGACAGAGATGGGGCTTTCTTAGAAACTGTTTAGAGGATTTTGATAAAAATTTAGATTTAGGGAATTTTTGAGCTTACAATTGAA
This sequence comes from Salticus scenicus, assembly GCA_963930645.1. NCBI lineage: Eukaryota > Metazoa > Arthropoda > Arachnida > Araneae > Salticidae > Salticus > Salticus scenicus. The sequence continues at coordinate 226,956,667 of OZ005657.1, forward strand.
TTGTAAGCATAAAATTCTGACATTCTCTTCAGAACATTTAGCATTTATCTTTTTTTTTTTTTTTTTTTTTTTTTAAAGTACTCAAATGATTTTGAAAAATATTTAAAGTTGGTGTGTTTTTCAGATGACATTTTGAACTGAAATAACTCAACTTCATTTTAGATTTCATTGTTAACCCACACCAGTGGCGGATTTAAGGGGGGTGCTAGGGGGCTGAAGCCCCCCCCCCCCCAAAAAAAAAAAGAAAAAAAAAAAAAAAAACTGACATTCACAATTGAATATTGCAATTGCAAATTTTTTTATTGGTCTAGAATAACACTTTGAAAAATCTTAGCCACCCCCAAAAGTCAAGTTCTGGATCCGCCACTGACCCACACACCAGATGGAAAAAACGTGGCATAAAGTTTGTTTTCTTGGAAATTACTTAATGATTTTTGAAAAAAAAAAAAAAAAAGCTTAGAGATGTTTTTTTTTTTTTTTTTTTTCTAAAAGAAAACTGTCTCACTTACCTTATTCTTCAGAAAAATTAGCTGTCACAGCCCTAGAATAATGTATAGTAGACTACTTGAATGATTTTGATATGAAATTAGAGATTTGATATGATAATTCAGTTTGAATTTTCCTTATCTTCAGGAAATTAGCTTTCAAGGATAATTTGTGCTGTGTCCTGGGCAAACAGATAATAAATTTAATTATTGTTAAACAAATCACTGTATCTACACAACAAATGATTTTTATAATGAGACCGAGTGAACATGGTCATCCAAGTACTAAAATAAATAAAAAGAGAGAATGCAAAATGGTGGTTGTGAGGAGGGCATTTTCTCTCATCTTTTTTAATATATGTTCAAAAGTTATTTTATGCATAGTGAATTTCGTTGCATAAATATCTTAATTTGTGTATCATTATTACAGTTATTTTGTCTGTTAAGTTTAGTTATTAATTTATCTAATGTTAGTATATTAAGGCTATAAATTACCAAATTTAGTCTATATATTTGAGGTAAAAACTTGTTGTGAGGCCTGAAAAAGAACCTGTTAAATTTTTTACAAGTTTTTAAATAAAAGCTTATAACTCTGTAATTTGACATGAGGGTGTTATACAAACACATCAAAAAATTGTACAGAGTTTACAATTACAGATCATTCCAATTATTTAACCTTCTAACGGTCGTGAACTGATTTTTGTAACTCCATAAAGACATCCCTATAATGCTCTGGCTGTAAAATTGTAAGAAGAGATTTCTGCTTCAAAAAGGTGCAATCCGTATTTTTTCTGTTTCAGAATTCTACTTGAAAAAGGTATAGGCCAGATTTTCGTTGCTTTTCATTTCCCCCTTTGTTGAAGACAGTTTGACAAGTGGGTGGATGAATAGATGATGGTTGTTGACACCTTTTCTATTGATGTAAAGGATTAATGTACTACTATAGTTTAGCTCCCAAATGGTGCTTTTCTTTGGATATGTTCGGAGATAGAAAATATAACACTAGAAATTATGGTATTGGATGAATTTTAAAATGAAAAAAAATTATTATTATTATTGTTTTTTATTTTTATTTTTTAGGTGTGTGTATATATATATATATATATATAATGATGATTTATTAAGCATAGTAGAAGCTAAGCAACAGATACAAGATCACTGAAAGACCAATGACCAATAAGATTAAAAATTTCTTTATGTAGGAGAAGTTCAGAAAAATGAAAAAAAATTTCATCAGGGGATGAAATACACATATTTAAAGAAACCAGATTTATTAATTAACAGTCTGCAAAACAAATGAAACAATAAAGTAACACAACAAATTTTAACTTTAAAACTTATCGAAACTCAACTATATCAAAATTTATGAAAAAATAATTTAAGAAACTTAAGAAAGGAATTAAGGAGGCAGGCAGCAAGACTTGTGACTTGCCTGTGATATATATATAAACCGGTTAAAATGGATTGCCAATTTTCAAAACATGAATTTAATTCAAAAGAATTTTATAAGGCGGAATTTAAAGGAAGTAAATGTTTGTGGTCAAATTATATTGCATTATAATTTTTAAGTAAATTGGAGTGTAAAGGTTGATATTTTTTTATTTACCAACTATGTGAAAAGTACCAGAGCCGGGAATCGAACCCGGGCACCTCTGCTTAACGCAAGGTTGGTCTACCACTGAGCTACCCTGGCTGACAACCAGCTAGGTATTTCTCACATAATATTTGTTGGCAAAGTCACCGAGTCTGCAAACGCAGATATATCAGGTGAGACATTATTAATCATAGCACAACTCCATAGACCACAAAATTTCAATTTAGAAAAAAAAAAAAAAAAAAAAAGTTTATACATTTTACTCCTTTCTGAAAAATAAATAAATAAATTTTAAAATAATGTCACAAATTAGACAGTTAGCATTAAAATATTAGCTGAAAATGCAAATTTTGATATTATATTTGCTAATAGTTTATTGACGTTTATGGAAAAAGGGAAACATCATTTGATTAAAAAAATTCTGATTCTGAATGTTAATAATGCACACTACTGAAAACAAACAAACAAAAAATAAAAAATACCTGCTTTTGCCTGTGAGCAGAACCTGATCAAGCCATAAGTGGGCCCAAGCCTGATATGCATTTGGGTTCCCTATCTATGATTTTTCAATGATTTTACAACTTTTTGAAAGAAAAAAAAAAAAAAAGGCTTAAATTTTCCTACTATTTCACCCATAAATGCATATTGAGTAAAATTTTACCTTTGTAAAATATTTTATTTTGCTTTCAGAAGTAAAATTCTCATTAAGTGCTATTTTAAAAAGCTGTTTTGTATTTTTTAAATTATTTTATTTTATTTTTCTAAATTTTAAACTAAATTTTGCCATAGACAGATACATGCTTTGATTATTATTATTATTATTATTTTTTTAATTATTACTTTACTAAATCTCTAATTATTATTATTTTTTTATATGAGAATTTCTTCTTGTATTTTGACTCTTTTCTGATGATTTATCATTTCCTCTTTCTCTCGCTGGGCAGTTAGTGTGTGCATGATGGGGAATTCCTCCCTCTTTTTTTTCCAAATTGAACTATACTTTATATAATTAATACTTACTAACTTAAAAATAATATTGCAGGTATTTAATATAATTTATATGTGTGTTGAGGAGTGGGAGGCATTAGGAAATTAAACAGAATTTAAAAAAATATTATTATTATATAAATTTAAATATCCCATTAAAAAAAGTACTCTTTTTATTTACGAATGAAAAGAAAAAGAAGAAATCTCAAAGGAATCAAAAAATTATTTTATTTATTACTGTTATTGCTGATTTCAACGAAAGTGTGTGCTGGTGTTATTTACTAACTTAACTTTCAAAGCAAGGTATACTTGAAGAAGAGAAGACTGGGAAAACAATAAAGATAAGCATTTTTAATCCCTCTTTCTTTACAGATTTAACTATTCAAATTATTTAAACTAAATCTTATAGAATTGTTTATCCTTTTTGATTGACTTTTGAGATTAAGCCACAAACTTTCTCCATTTCCCCTCTAGGATGTCATGTCAAACATTTCTGTAAGTTTTAAGATAAGGAAGCGTCCAATGGTTGAATTATCACAATTTGCAGTAAATGTGGCAAATGAAAACAAAGAAATCTGAGCAAATGCTATGGAAAGATTTGTCTTTATATTCAGGCTCAGAATTAGTTTTATTTAGAAATTTCCTTTTGCTTTGAATGGTTTACAAACTTTTTGGAGAATGTAAAGCAGTTTTCAATGTTTTATGTGATGATATTTTGCTTTGCTACGATTTAATAATTTATTATTTGAGTCTTGTGTAGTACTAAAGTAGAACAACCATTTAAAATGGATTTCGTTTCAGACACGGAATCGTTACTATCTTCAGAAGAGGAACATATTTGTTCTGATACAGAATCTGAATCAGAATGTGATGAAGGTTTAGATTCTGTACGTAATTGGATTTCTATGGATACGTCATCTCCTGTGCCTGCTCCTCCAAGATTCCCATTCATTAGAAATCCAGGTTTAAAAGTAGCAGTTGAATCAGAAAATCCACTGGAATACTTTCAACAATTTTTTGATGAAGACATATTAATATTTATTGTTGAAGAGACTAACAAATATGCTGAAAATTATCTTGCAAATAAAGTTCTTACTCCAGGCTCTAGACTCTTGAAATGGAAAAGCAACAAACTGCAGAAAGATAAAAAGCTTCTTAGGATTACTCTTACTTCAAGGTCTAATTAAAAAGCCTGTAGAAAGATTTTTTTTGGTCAAAACAGCCTATCTTAAGCACTCATTTCTTTGGAAAAGTAATGACTGAACTGAGATGCTCTAATTATGAAATTTGTACATTTTGAAAACGAGGAGAAATAGGATCCAGAGCACAGGGGTGGTGCCAGCTAGGGGGCCGGGGAGGCACAAGCCCCCCCATTGGGGAGTCTTTGACCCCACATCGAGGCATATACTCCTAAAATCTCTCGGGAGAACAAATACATAATTTTCAGTTTTTCTACTTTTAGCAGCAATTTTCTTTCCTTTTACAAATTTGAAGCATTCCAGTTTTTCCATTCTATATTCAATAGAAGAAAGTATTGGATTCTTAAAAAAATTCAGCTTCCAGTTTTCCATGAATATACACGTTTTGAGAGGTCCAGAACACGTTTTGACCACGATATTTTTAGAAAATGTCTGTCTGTGACACGATTTCCAAAACCACGAGGAGTACTAACAAATGGAATGGTACAAATATTAACAGTATAGTAGTTTTTGATAAATACTCATATAATAAACTCTCTTTATGTAGTGCCCCCCTGTCGGGGAGGTGGTGTCTCCCTGTCTGGGAATTTCTGGTGCCACTACTGCCAGAGCATCATCCAAATAAAAAGTTATGAAAGATTTTTTATATATATTCTATGATGAAAAATTTAAAACTGTATATATTCCTGAGAAAAATATTACTATTGATGAATCTCTGATTGCCTATAAAGGTTATCTAGGCTGGAAACAATATATATCAAGTAAAAGAGCACAATTTGGAATGAAGTTATTCCAGCTGTGTGAGTTGGAATCAGGTTATATTTGGAACTCCTTAATGTATACTGGCAAAGAAACTGTATTTATGAAAGAATATGAACATTTTGGATTGGCTATTAAAACAGTTATGACTCTTTTGCATGAGCTAAAGGGACAGGGGTATTTATTAACAACGGATAATTTTTACACCCCCCCCCCAGAACTCGCTGAATTGCTCTTGCTAAACCACGCAGATCTATGTGGAACAATGCGAGCTAACCGTAAAGGTTTACCTCTGCAATTAAAAAATGAAAAAGTGAAAAAAGGAAGCATCATTGCTTTTCAAAACAGACAAATGTGCGCTTTCAAATGGAATGATAAGAAACTTCTTTTGATGCTCAGTCCAATACATAATGCTGAATTCATGAATGTGACTTCAAATTTGACAAAAGTAAAAAACAAAAGCCTCTAGCAGTAGTGGAATACAATCAAACGGTGGGTGGTGCTGATAAGTCGGATCAGTGCTTATCTTATTACCCAACCATAAGAAATCAACAGCGTAAGTATTATAAAAAAAAAATTCCGTCACCTTATTAACCAAAGTGTTTGGAACTCTTTTGTGGTAAAAAAAAAAAAAGTGTGGCACAATGAGTCAGACTTTCGAATTAAACTCATTGAAAGGCTTATAGAAGAAGGAGCAAGCATTGATGAACCTTGTGCACACAGTTATCATATAAAACCCACCAAAAATGTCACGTGCCTAATGGGAAGACATTTACCTTTATATGTGAAAAATGGAAATGTCCGAAAATCAAGAAAATGTGTAGTGTGTGCCGAACAAAATGAAAATGGAAAACACATTCATAGAGAAACTTGTTTCGAGTGTGAGGAATGCAATGTTGGTTTATGTGCAGCCCCGTGCTTCAAAATATATCACACTTATACCACATTTTAAAGAATTTTATTTATTTTGATCATTTAGGAATTTTTGCATATTTTTATGATGATCTTTTGCATTGTATTACTTATACTTATTTTCTTTTTAATAAACAACTTATTATAAAAATTGTATTTTACAGATCCCCCCCCCCTTCCCCTATTCAATGTTTTGTATGCATGTGATTTGGAAATATTTATTCTAATACATTTATGTGTTTCTAAATTTCAAAAAATTTTCTAATTACAAATTTTATTTATATTTAAAAGAATTTGTGCACATTAAAAGCTGCATTATAAGTGTTTCACAAAACTTAAACTCAAAATTGCTTGAAATTTAAAAAATCCTTAATAAAATAATTATATTGTTTTTCCTAAAAATGTTCAAATATTTTATTCATGTATAATATAGAGTTCTTAAGAGTCACTATTTTGAATACCACTTTTTTTTTAATCGTAATCTTTAATCGTTTGTTGTAAACATCTTCGAAAGAATAATTTAAAAATTGCTTTATATGAAAAGTGGTATTAAAAATAGTGATTGCCCAGAACTCTGTAAAATACTACTAAAAGATATTGTGTTAAATTTTAAATTTAATTATAAAAGCAATAATAAGTACAAGTTCCAAAGAAAGAAGCGTTGAACTTCTTAGGATTGGGTAGTTGATTTTTATCTCAAATAGTATAATCATGACTTATTTTTATCTGTATATATTTATTAATTTATAATTAAGCTTTACTATATACTATTCACTACACAATTATTTTGCACTATTAGATTTCTATTTATAGATATTTAAAACTACATTATCTCAGTTTCACAAAATTAAAATTTCAAAATTGCTTGAACTTTTTAAAATTATAAAATTATTATATTGATTTTCCTAAAAAGGTTCAAACATTTTATTTGTGTTTTACAACAGTCAATATTTTGAACACCACTTTTTTTTTTATAGTAATCTTTTTAATCGTTTGTAGTTTATAGCTTCTAAAGAATAATAAAAAGATTGCTTTGGATTAAAATTCTATTAAAAATTGTGATTGCTGAGCACTCTGTGTAATTCTACTCAAAAATATTTAGTTTGATTTTAAATTTAATTGTAAAAGTAATAAAAAGTACAAGCTCCTAAAAAATAACTGTGGAACTTTTTAAGATTGAGTTGTTGGTTTTTATTCTAAACAGTAAACCATAACCTCTTTTTATCTGTATATATTTATTAATTTATAATTAGGCTTTAATATGTACTATTTACTATACAATTATTTTGCTCTATTAGAAATCTGATATATTAAGAAGTTTGAAAAATGTTCACTGAAATATTTTCCCTAGGAATTACATTGAAAAAGAAAATCTAGAATAGAGTTGTTAAATATATAAACATTTATTTTTTCTCTTTCTTAAAAATGCATTCAGGTTATTATGTATGAAAAGAAAATTTTTACTTATTTCAAAATTAATACGAATAAGTCATTTGATGACATATACTGTAGAAAGATTCATACTGAAATATCGCTGTTTATAATAGTAACAATCAACTAGATTTTTTTACCACATGTAAGAACATTGCTGTGCCCCTTCCCCATCCCGAATGGTGTAACTTTTCAATTATGAATATTTTTCGAAAGAACTTGTCCAATACCTTTGAAATGATTGGTTAAACCATCGATCTTTGATATTTTAAAATGTAGTTATTGATTTTTCTTATTTACTTTTCTGAGATGAAAATAGTCTGCATTCACCATAGAAAAGTAATTTTAATAAATAATTTGTACTGTATGAATTTGTTTATGAAAATATCCAAAAACATTTTGCGATAGCTAGAACATACCAGTTTATTACTTTTTAACACTAGTTTTTCAGTACGTTTTACTATCATTAGTTTAACTTATTTAAGACTGCTTCATATTTCTGTTTTTGGAAATACACCAAACAGTTTTGTAATACTCCTTAGAACATTAATTAGGCAAATTTAGATCATTAATTAGGCTTCTTTTGAGTTCCATTGAGAATAAGACCTTGAATTTCCAATAGTCGTTCAATTAACAAAGTTCCAGATATAAAAAAGGAATTCCAAATGCTAAATGTGGAGTAATGTGGAAATAAAAAGTTTATTATGAACAATTTAATTACAGAGAATTAAGTAAAAGTTATATTTTTTTCATGTTTAAAAAAAATACAGAAATTAATGTTAAATTAGGTGTACTGTATCTGTAGTTGGTGAAGATTAAAACATCACAGAAACTGTTACAATAGTGCCACTCAAAACCAACAATTGTTGTTTTGTCACCATAGTGTGAAAATTTTATCATTTATGAATAGCAATAAATAGTGTAGTAGCTTATTTAATGTTGATATATGCATTTCGCTGTTATAATCAATTGTTACACTAATTCTGTATACTAGTAATTTTATCTTGAAAATGTCCTGTAATTTTCAAAAATGTATGTCTTAAAATTTCACTTTCTGCTTGTACTACTCCTGGGTTTGTAATTTTAGTGTAGTTTATTAAATTAGTTTTGTGATTTTTAAATGAAAATGCATAATTGATTGTAGTTTTGTAATGTTTAGAATTTTGTTTACATTGGCAATTTTCAAATGATTTCTCAGAATAAATTGTTAAGAGTTCTAAGAATTTTCTGTTTATTTTCAGGTTAAAAATTGCTAAGGTGCCTTTAGCTGGTAGTCCACCATTTATTAGTCCAGAAAATAAAGAAAATAGGCCTCTACCTTTTATGCATATAGGTAGTGTGCTTGGTGTATTAAATTCCTCTAACAGTCAGTTAGAGAACTTATTATTTTGGAGAGATTATTATGGAGATGATGAAAATTGTAAGTATTAAAATAAATAAGAAAAATTATAGAGAAAAAAGTTTTTTTTTTTAATAATTGCTATGATTTAGTTTATACTAATCTTTAGTTACATTCCATCTAACATATACATAGGTGCCAAGTCTTCGTTATTTCAACGGAGACTTCATACCGGAAAGTTTTTATAAACGTTTTCAGTTTATTTGTTCGCCGAAAATATATATGACAGAATCCTTTTTATAGATACTGGTGTCAAATCTGATTTAAAAAATAGAAATGTTGGCAGGTATGCATATAATTTTGTATTTTTATACTTTAATTTATATAGATTAACAGTTTGGCTGCTGAGTTCACTATGCTACTTTTTTTCATAATATACTTATAATTAAAAATTGCATAATGGACAAATTTTATCACATTTCTTGATAGTGAAGGTCATATATAATCATAAGGTTTATCTTCAAATGCATAATTATATTTTTCATCCCATGCTGAAAGAAACTTTATTTGTAAAAATTTTATAAATAAATAAAACTTACATTGTATTGACTATACAGTGAAAACATTACAATTTTGTCCTTTTCAGTGGTAGCCAGAGGGCTGGGTTGTTAATTATTTTCTTACATTATATTTTTTTATATTTAGTATCTGCTTTCAATGCATGACACTGACATATGCTTCTTTAAAAATTTAAGTTGAGAATGACGAACATTTTCTCTTTCTCATAGAATTAACTCTACATGTGTGAAATTATACTTTTTATCATTCAAACTGCTTGAGAGATATCAATTAATGCTCCATTTTAGGATAGTTATTAATAAATTGAATTACCTAATTTTAATAATGCTTCCCTATCGCTTCCCCCTTTTTTTGTCACTATTTAATGAATTAGGTAGAGTGGGACAAAACTGTACTAATGAGTCAAACCAGTCCCTCTTAATTTTGTTTGATGCGTGTTACTATATTATAAAATTGGCATAAAAAAAGAAAGAAAAACTTTGGAATCCTTGTGAGCATTTGAAGCTGTATTTTGATATTGTCTTTCACTTTGTTCAACTGTGAATAAATTTTGAATTTTTCTATTAAAATTTTTCTAATTTTAGAATGACAAAGATATAATTTTACATTTAACACACTTGTTAATTTAATGTAGGTAAGAAAATATATGAGTTCACTGTATTTAGTAGAATATTTTAGTGTAACAATGAATCCTAACCTTTTTTTAAAATCACCACTTTTGTTTTTACATATGCTACGAAGCAAGACTGTAGCCAAAAATTACATTTTGATGACTCGTCCATTTAAGTTCAAAGCTTAAGGAGTTTATTTTGTCCCCTCTTTCTCCGATATTTTAACTTTGTGAAGTTACATGTGACATTAATTGTAGAATTTTTTTAATTATCCAAAACCGGACACTTTTTGATATATTTAAGTGAATATGATTTTAATAATTCGTAATATCTTTTAAAAACTAGTATGTTGTGACCACCACAAGACTTTCTTCTATATTTTCCTATACAAATTCACGCAGTAACAAAAAAAAAAAAAAAAAGATTTTTTTCAGTTTTTTTTCGTTAAAAGTAAAAAAATTCGATAACTTTGTTTTAAATTATCAAATATTTATAGTTCAACCATTCGTTTTAAAGGTATTGACGAGACCTTTCGAAAGATACCCATCTTGAAAATTTACCCTCCCCGGGGGGTACTTCCCCCTAGGGGGGGGGGAAGCGATGCCCCAATTTTTTTTCCTAATTAACTACTACTATTATCAATAATTCATATTAATTTCACAATCACAGGTTAAGAATAGCTCTCATTATGTACATTTATACGAAATATTGTCCTATACTGCCATGTTAAAAATTTAGAAAAAATACGATCACAGCGCCACCTGTTGAGCGATTGATCCCCAAATCTAATCAGCCCCAGTTTATGTCAGGGGCCAACTAAATACCAAGTCCAGTTAAATTTCGTTAAAAAAAAAAAGCGATTTTTTTTTTCTAAGTTTTTTTTTTGTTAAAAGTAAAAAAAATCGATAACTTTGTTTTAAATTATCATAGATTTGTAGTTCAACCATTCGTTTTAAAGGTATTGATGAGACCTTTCGAAAGATACCCATCTTGAAAATTTACTCTCCTCGAGGGGGGACTTCCCCCCCAGGGGGGGGGGGGGCGAGGCTCCTACACATACAAAATTTTTTTCCCAGTTGACTATCTCTATTATAAATAATTCTTGTAAATTTCATAATGATTATTAAAAAATAATTCTCTTTATGCACATTTATACAAAATTTTGTCCTATATCACCATGTTAAAAATTTAGAAAAAGCGGGATGGCAACGCAACCTGTAAGACAATTTTTACCAAAAGTTGATAGGCACTAATTTATGTCAAGGTGCAACTACATACCAATTTGTATGAAATTCTGTGCAGTAGTTTCTGAGATACAGTTGCCACAAAATTTTGTCACACACACACACACACACAGACAGACTGACAGACAGACAGACAGACAGACAGACATTTTCTAAAAAGGGTCAAATCGTGTTCTACAGCTCTCAAAACGTGTAAATCCATCAAAAACCCGAGGTCGAAAATTTTTACGAATCCAATACTTTCTCTATATTACATATAGAAGAAAGTAATAATGAGTGGAAAGAAAATAGAAAATTCTAAATTATTATTGATGAAGAAAGCCAAAAGGGAAAACTGGAGTAAACAATAAAAATATCTGGAACATATTGTTTGATAAGCCATATTTTTGTATCAGTAATAAAGTATAAATTTTAATTGGGGGGGGGGGAATCTTTTTTACTAAAAACAAAGTTAAGATTATGGTTCTAAAATTTAATTCACATTTTACTTATTTTAAGACCTGCCCATAAATACGAATATTTGATTAATTTTTATGCCTAATGTACTAAGTAATTATATTGTTGGGTTGACAGTGAGGAATAATAAATCGTTGAGGTTTTAAAATAATATGCCTATAATTTGATTAAATTTTGTCACTTCAATAACATTTTTTCATAAATATCTGGAAATGCAGTATGCTTAATAATTATTTAATTAAAAATAATTTATCAGCTCTTGTAATTTTGCTGAATTGATAACTGTAATTTGTGGAAATGCTACATATTTAAAAAAATATGGCATTTTAATAATAAACTTGTATGAATGAAATCTTATTTATCTGCATAAAAAATTGTTAAATATTTTTAAATTATAAAATTTTTCTATAAAATTTAAATTGCAATAATAAAATTTCTCTGCAAAGTTTAGTTTTTTATAAACTGCTAAAAAATTATTCATTTATTTATTTTTTTTTTTAATTTGTTTGAAAACAAAATTTATGAGATTTCAAAATTATATTTCAAGCTTAACATCTAGTATATTAACCATTTTTGGAATGTAGAAAATATTATTGTTTTATATGCATAATAAGTGCTAACCATTGAAACACAATTGAAGTTTTTTCTTCTTTTTGAATTTTTAGCTTAAAATTTTTAATTCTACATTCAACTTAGCCTGAATTGCTTATTGTATTAATAATTACATTGATGCAAAAAAAAAAAAAAAAAAAAAAACAAAAAAAAAAAAACTTTTCACTGTTTGATAAATTGACTTGTGATTTTTTTCTAATTTTATAAATCTTCATGCTTATAAAAATATTATAGTAGTATAATTGAATTATTATTATTTTGTACAGGTAAATTAGTTGCTAAAATTGCTCGAAAAGATTACTTAGCAATGAAATTAGCTCAAAGACCAGAGCGTCAAGATTTAATTAACAAAAATATTATCCATCTTCAAAGTGAACAAGAACGTCAAGAAGTATGGGAAGCTGTAGGCAACCAATTAATTAGGTATTATTTTAATATTATTTATTAACAACTTAAATGTAATTATTTAATTTTTACAGATGTTTCAAACTATACAGTACAAAGCTGAAAATCCGGAATCATCGGGACCGCGGCAATTTTAGATTTTCAGTCCCGATTTTGATCATGCCTTAAAAATAAAATGTTTTGGTTAAGTACTTGGATAATATGCAAATTCAAGTAAAAAATAATATATTATGATTTTTAAACATATTCTGTATATATTAACTTAGTTTTAAAAAAGGATTGAATTACATTTACTTAAAACATATACCTAAAGAATATCCTTTATAATAAGTGCTCTTACGGCTTATTTAAAAAAACAAATATATTTCGGACGCTCTCGTGCCCATCTTCAGTGTGTTGTAGTGACATTCCTTCTGTTTTGGTCAGCTTTCGCTTCCTGATCTTCAAATCTCTTCACTTCAAAATTGGTATTTTTCTTAATCAGTTGTTGAAATATAAACAAAATTATGATTCTTTAAAATCAGAACTTGCATCAATTACACAAACCAATAATTTCAATAATTCCATCAAAAAAATCAATCATTTCATTGAAATTGATCAATACCATCTACAAAAACAACACAATAAAAAATTACGTTATTGGCTTCAAAAAGAAAAATGTAACTTAAAAATTTTACAACCACTTACCTCCTATCCTTATATCAATCTATCCAACCTTGAACCAAACTCTCATCAGGATTCAATCTTAAAATTAGGCCCTAAATTTATTCTAAACGAAAAGACCGATTTAAAAGATGCTATCACTCACATTGAAATTGCCCTTGAATATATTCCCTCCCAAAAACAGCATACCATTCGTAATTCTGCAATTAAATCGCTTTCAAACCATAAAAATCAACACGACTTAGAAGATATTCGGTGTTTAAGAGATCTAAAAAACAATCGCGAAATGAGATGATGCTTGACACTATTTAAAAACTAAACGCCATCAGAATTACTCACTCCCCCCTTAAAAAAATTAATAAGTAAAACTAAAGATATTATAAAAACTGGAACTTGGCCAAACAATATTTCTCCAACCTCTCATGCTTCAATAATTCCCCGTTTATTTGGTAAATATAAAGATCACAAAAACCCACCTACGCTTAGACCAGTTGTTAATAAATCTGAAGGCCCAACTTACTGTTTAGAAAAATATATGAAAAATATCTACCTTTCCCTCCTCCCCCCTTCTGAAAACTCCATAAACTCTAATGAAATCTTCATTAAAAATCTCCGAAATATTAATATCAATAACGAAGACTCTTTAGTTAGCTTTGATGTTAAAGATCTTTACCCATCCATCGACATCCCTGAAATCACCAAACTTATTAACCAAAACATTACCGACATTTATGGAAACAATAAAATCAGCGAAACACTTATCCGTGCCAACAATTTTCTCCTTAATGAGTCGTATTTCTCCTTTGATCAAAATATTTATAAACAGACGCAGGGCGTCCCAATGGGCTCTCCCATATTAGGAGTAATCGCTGAACTAAAAATGCGTCTTTTAGAACTTAAAGCTACAGAAATTATAAATAAATATGCAAATTCTAGAACCGTTACGTCGACGACATATTCACTGTTATTCCCGTTAATATTAAACCTACCAACCTTCTCGAAAATCTTAATAACCTTGACAATAAAATAAAATTCACGATTGAAACCGAGACTAATAACACTTTAAATTTTCCCGATGTTCGCGTTATTAAAAATTAAAACAATTCTTTTGATACTACTGTGTATAGGAAACCTACTGCTAATAACGAAATTATCAATATAAAATGTAAAACCCCTCTTTCATATAAACATGCCGCGCTCCGCTCTTATATAAACCATGCCATCCTTATTTGCTCTAACAAAACCTTATTAAAAGATGAAATTAAATTCATTAAGGTAATCGCGAAAAACACCGGCTATAGTGGAAATCTCGTTGATAAAATTTACAAAAAATGCTTAAAAACTTTAAATTCCATTAACAATGCACAAAATTCTAAACCACGTTTTACTACCTCTATACCTTTTTGTAACTGTGCAGTGCTAAAGATAATGAACGAAGCTAAAAAACTTAATATAAACGTACCTATCAAACCCAATAAAAACATATTTCAACGTCTCCGTAACGAAAAAGATCAAATTGACCCAAAAAACACTTCAGGCATTTACAAAATTAATTTCAAACATGAAAATGATAAAAGAGGCTGTTACATTGGCATGACTAAACGTTACATCAATGATCGCGAAAAAGAACACTTTGCCGACATAAAATTCAATAGATCCTCCACTGCTCTATCTACCACCCATAAAACTAACCCTATTAATTTTAATACCGTTAATACCCGAAAAATAGCACCACCACTATGCTCTCAAAAGAGAAGCAATTGAAATAGTTACTAACAATTTATCTATTAATGACCGTGAGCACAGCATAATTCCATCCATATGGCAACAACTGATTAAGAAAAATACCAATTTTGAAGTGAAGAGATTTGAAGATCAGGAAGCGAAAGCTGACCAAAACAGAAGGAGTGTCACTACAACGCACTGAAGATGGGTGCGAGAGCGTCCGAAATATATTTGGTTTTTTAAAAAAGCCGTAAGTGCACTTATTATAAAGGATATTCTTTAGGTACATATTCTGTATTTTTTTTAAAATCAACTTTAATAATAAATAACTAAAAATAAATAAAATTAAAAATTAAACTTGAAAAACAAAAGATTTATTGAAATATTTGTATACAGAAATTAGTACAAGTTACAATAAAAGAAAATAAATTTAAGAAAAACATGCCATCTTTGAAACATTTGTGATTTTTTTTTTTTTTAGTATTATTTTAGATATTTTCAATTAAATGTTTGGGCATAATTGAAATAGAATATAGAATTTAGCTCTGAATTAGATAAATGTTTAAGAATCGTTACTATTACTATAATTTTCTCCCCCCTCATCTTCCAGACTTTGCAAATGCCGGTTTTGAAGACTAATAAGAAATAAAATACTTTTTTGGTTCTTTTTTTAGATATATTTATACTTAACAAAAAAAAAAAAAAATACTTTTGATGATGATGATTAACGCGGTCGAAAATTTGGCGATTAGGGATTTTTAAAGTCCAAATTTTCGGCTTCATACTGTGCTTTCTGAAATCAACATAACTAAAAAAATAGTTTTTCATAAAAAGGGGGGGGGGGAAATTCAAGTAAATTGCTCTTTATTCGAAGTGAATAAGAAAATAACCTATTACTTATTATATTCTGAGTTTCATATAACTTTTTTTTTTCTTCCTATATGAATATATTTAAAATTGATAATTTAAAGTTCAATGATAGCATCAAATAAAACTTTGTTGGAAGATATGTTAGAAGCCTAGTATGGAGTTATTACAAGTAAGATAATTTTTCATCCCTAATGTCTGTACATGTAAGTTGGTTTCTGAAAAAATGCTGAAATGAGTATTGACAATTTCGAAAATTAAAAATCAACTTAGAGCTAATTTAAATTCATATCTAGTATCCTTTATAAAATGTTTGGATAATTGAGCTATATTTTGCAAATAAGTTTTTTATTTAGAGCATTTTAAAAAACAAACAAACAACAACAACAGAAAACAGGGATAAAACATACCAATTGGGTAATTGTTTTAATAATAATTGTTGTTTACAAAAATATTAGATGAAAAATGATGCATTTTTAAAAATATAATAAAAAGGCTGAAGAGTTAATTATGAAAAAATCTAAAAGCACTCTATTTGTAGAATTTTTTTTTTTTTTTTGTCTCGTTAAAAAAATGTGACTAAGAATTTGGAAAGAATTATTTTTTCATTCATAATAATCAAAGTTTTAATCGGGGAAAAAAAAAAAAAAAAAAAAAAAAAATATATATATATATATATATATATAAAGCAAGTCTTAGACATATTCATATCATTAATCCATACACATTTGATAATTCTTTAAAACTAATTCCAGATAATTGTATTATTTAATTTATGAATTCTAATGAGTTAATACTCTGTTACCCAAATGACCAAGTTTCATTCTATTAAAGAATTTTTAATCGGATGACACATAGTTAACATTATCAATCCATATTTAATATACTGACACAATTATGTAAATACACAAATCTTCTGAGTTATAAAAAGCGATATCTATAAATGCATACAGGTGCAATCATAGGTGTTTTAAATGAAAGAGGGCTTAGAAATTGCCATCTGTAAACAAATTAACAGTTTAATTACACACCAAAACAAACTGTTTATCCTATAAATGATGTCCTAGAATGAACTATTTCAATATCTTCAGATTTATCTCTCTTTAATGTAAAATATAAGGTAACTAATAAAGTTCTTGCTGATTCAATAGCCAAAAAGAAAATGATTTACAGAAAGTGTAACCTATTATTTGTCTTTGAAGTAATCGTCATCAGCATCCAGCACATTCTGCTAATGTATCTCCAGCTGTGAAAATCCCCTTGCAGTAAAACTCGTGTGCTTTGGAGTTTGGATGCAAAGAAATCTACGAGTGCTTGGTGAAAATCTGCTTCATTGGTGAAGGATTTTCTACAAAGATGATTGTCCAGGGAGTAGAATGGGTAGTAATCAGATGGCACAATGTCAGGTGAGTTAGGAGAATGGCACAAAGTCTCCGTACCAGGTCACTGTATGGTATCCCTGATCACCCTCGTGACATGCAGTCTGGCATTGTCATAAAGGAAGAGTACACATTTGAAATTCACCAGTGCTGGCATCTTCTGTTGCAATGCCTATTGCACACATTCCAATTGCTGTGAGTACAGGTCTGAAGTGACCGTTTGGCCCGTTGGTACAGCTCATAATGAACCACTTGGCAACCTGTCCACCAGACACAAAGCATAATCTTGCGTGGTTGCATAGTTGGTCTTAGGCTGTGAGAGACAGTATCTTGGGGTGATAACCAATGTTTGGAATACTTGGGAGTGTCATACAGGACCCACTTTTCATAACTGGTAAGCATTTAATGGAATATGGATGCAGTATGATGGTGAAAAAGCAACAACATATAGGCTGCTACTTGTTGTCTCTTGAGGACTTCCAACAGCGTGTGCAAAACTCAGCCTGTACGTCTTACCTGAGGGGTGCAGATGAAGTCTGTTTCATAAGAAATGTTAAACTGTCTTGCAAATTCACCACACGTTAGACTACTGTCTTCCTTAATGTTCGCCTGCAGGGCTTTATCATTCTAGGTCTGTGATCATCCACTGCCAGATTCATCACAGAGGGACAAATCTCTCAACCTGATTCTTTTGAGAACAATGCCTTGCAGTACGTTCTTTCACAGCGCTATTCACAAATGCTTGACATATTTGGCGACTTTATGCAGCTATTCATAAGCCCACTTTGAAGTCGTGAAGCAAAAAATACCAAATGGAATCCTTAGACACTTCTATTTGTCTTCTCTACTGTACAAATTACGAATGATAAAAGAGCGTGGTGGATTTGCTTTTACAGCGACTGATATTCCTACTCTCGACTGACCGGTTTTTCAACCATGTGGTACACTCATTGCATAGGTATTCTCACTTCATCCAATGGCAAAACAAAAACGGCAAGAACTTTATTGGTTACCTTGTAGATTAAATCTGTAAATTAATTTCTCATTAACCAGCAGATCAGTTTAACAAACACACAGGTGGATGGTAAATGAATGTAATATTGCAGATAATGTGATCTGTTGTTCAATTTAGGAATCGAAAACAAGTAAAGTTTGGTAATATGTTGTAGTCATACAATTTATGAGAAATACAATGCAAAATTACTCTAAAGAACATAAAAAGGTATTTAAAAATGTTGATATTTATATTTCAGTTATTGAAAATGTAACCAATGTGGCAGTTTTCAAACAAGCTGTATAAAAATCACTTTTCTGTTTAGATTACACATCATTCAGTTGACAATTTGTGACTTCCTCATTTAAAACTATAGTAGAAAAGTTAAAGTTTACCCCCCCCCCCCCTCCCCAAATAAAATGAAATATACTGCTGGCAATGTAACTTTACCCATTTAAAAAAATTGACCCAGCACAATAAATGGTTAAAAATTATTATTAATCCATTTTTTAGATTTTTAAATTTTTAACACAGTGTATTAGTAATTACATTTTTAATTATTTTTAAAAAGATTTACCAACTGTGTGACAATGAAATTGTTTTTTTTTTTTTATAAATTAAAAAAGTTTTTGCATGATTTTTAGATGAATTATTGATTTTCACTTAGTTTTGGGGTTTTGTGTTGGGTGCGAGTCATAGTTCTCTATTGTAGGTGCAGGCCGATGAAATTTTTTTTGTCTGGTTTGGTGTTGATTTAGAATGCATCTGATTTGTTTGGGTCATGTAAAACACAACCCATGCAATCCTAGAATATAATAAAATATTAATATTATAAAGTAATTTTTAATAAAACAAAATAATTAATTATGAAAAGGCTGAATATGGTATAGACCCTTAAAAACTGTTTGGAAAATGAAAAGATTTGGTGTAGCAACTTTTTACAGGTAATGACAACTTTCAGATTAGTGACAAACTTATGTTTCCAGAGGAATATTTGATGCACCCTAATGTGTATTGGCAAATGTTCAATATAAAAGTTATGCTTGTAAGAACATTTAAAATTGCTTATTTTAATTTTTTATTTAAATTGTATGGCTATTTTTAATTCAAAATGAATTTCTTTAAAAAAAAAAAAAAAAATCTATTTCTTTGATTCAACTATGAAACATTTATATTTGTAGGAATATTTTTTACTCCCCACATAAAATGTATAATATTCATTGTATAATTTAGGAGGTTAAGTTTAAGGCCAACAGCTGAAGAACTAGAGCAGAGAAATATTTTGAAAAGTAAGCTCTTCTCTCTCTCTCTGTACAGTCGAACCTTGTTAACGTGAATCTCAAGGGAGATAAAAAATTTGTTCATATTATCAGTAGTTCTTGCTATCAATAATTAATCTTCATATAACTAAATTAATCTTTATTTTGACAAGGATTGTGGAAACAGTTCATGTGTAAAGTAATTCACGTTAACAAGTTTCGATTGTATATATATATATATATATATCAGCCTTTAAATTTTAGGCATGTAGCTGTTTAATTTTTTTTTTTTTTTTTTTTTTTTTTTGGGGGGGGGGGGGGGTTGCTTAAATTTTCATTAAATTTTAAAATAATTTCTTTATAAAACTTCCTTTGTAATTTTATAGTTTAATTTCACTTTTATTCTCTTATTTCAAAATGTGCGAGGGAAATTTTTTAAATTCTGATAATTTTTTTTCTTTCTTGTGTAGATTTTTTTAGGATTAAACCATATAGTTTATGAAATATATGTTAAATAAGTCTTTTTTTTTTTTTTTTTTTTTAATCTATTGAGTGAACTATAGCTATATTAAAAATTGGTTATATTTATTTATTGACTAAATTTTTTTTTTATATTCTTTCTTCCTTTATAATGTCTCCTGTTATGGTAACACTGTTAGCATTATTGGATTAACCTGTTTTTATCATCTGTTAAAGTGATTTGCTTTGAATTTTAATAAATATTGTTATTATTTTGTCTGAATTTTGTTTTACCTTTTGCAGTATTTGTTAACATTATTTAAAATTTTATGTTCAGATCAAACACCTGAAGAAATGAAAAATGAAAAAGAACAGAAGAAAATCATGCTTATTAGAAAGGTATCTATCTATCCTACATTTAAAAATGAATATATATAATAATTTACTTTAAGGTTATATGTACTAATATGTAATTAGTTTTAAAAATTTCTTTTCTTTCTTTTTTATAAGTTAGGTATATTTGTTATTTTATTTTTTTAAATAAATTATTTAAGGAATTCAAGTTATGACTGATTGTCTGATTAACTTTCTGACCATCACTGCCAGCTATATTCGTTCACTGAGCAATTGTTTTTTCTACAATACACTAGTAATTCAGAATTATGTGATTATAGAAATTAGCTTGTTTTTTAAATATGAAGATCATATTATCACTCTCATGACAAACAGGCATACTCAAAATTACTAACTTTTCAGATACAAACATAAATCCTTTATAACTGGGCGACCAATAGGAATTGAGTTACTCCACTTTGATAGATACCAACTTGGGCCTTTCAAAAAGCAGCTTAACTCAATCTTTTTTTTTTTTTTTTTTTTTTTTTTGAGTTACCAAAAATTTTAATTCAACTGTTTTACTAAAAATACACATAGTGTATATATGATATACACTGTATTTTGTTAAAAGTCTCACTTTAGGTATACATATATGTGCATATGTATACTTGCAAAAAATAAATCTTTTATAAAAAGATTAAGATTTGAATTTTCTTATAGGTATGAAAAAAGTGTATACTTGTGACATTTTGAAATAATAATTTGCTGCTGTTATGCAGATGTAAGTAAAATAAATGAGAAAAGCAAACAAACAAAAAACACTATTTCTTGGGGGAGGGGAAGAAGTTAAGAACTCAATTTTTTATCTATTTACATTAAAATTTTTATTATGATTTTATTAGTTCCGTTTTTAAATATGCAAAAAATTTAAACTCATGATAGTGATTTTTTTTTTTTTTTTTAATGAGGGAGAGAGGAGCAGAATTACTAAAAGTGCCATAAATGTTTTCATTGGATATGTTAAAGTGCATTTTAAGATCATCTTTAAAAAAGAAACCAAGTTTGATTTAGCTCCTTATATTGAAAATTCAAAATTTCGACGAGGATTTTTTCGATAAAAAATATTTAAATTTTAAAATTTGCTATTTCTTTTAAATAAGAAATAGCAATTTTATATTTACTTTTAAATAAGTAAATATAAACATAGACTTTCACATTTTTTTTTCTGGAATTCTTGAAGTTATAATATATTATATAAAAATTTTTCAAAAAGTGTTTAGCACTAATTACAGAGAAACTTTTTTTTTTTTATAAAATCAACACCAGCTCATTCTAAGTGTCTGAAATGACAAATGATGCAAAATCTCAAAATTTTGAAAGACTATAAAATAAAAACTTTTTAAGATAGAGAAAGAAATAAAGTTAGGGAGTTACTTATAACCATAAAGAAAATAAGTAAGTTAACTGTCTAAGTTAATGCTTTAAACATATTTTCTTGACATAATAGTTGAGAAAGGCCATACATTTATAATTTATATTTCTTCTTATTTATTTTTCAATCTTAATTTATGTATTTTGCATATTTTAAATCTATTCTTAAAACTTTCTGAAATCTGAACTATTTTTCTGACTTTTTAATGAAGCTATTTTTGCTCCAATGTATAAAAATTTCAGTATTTTTATTTAGATATTTAGAAATTGAATAGTGTTTTTTGTCTTATTCTTAGTTCTATTATTTAGTTAACTATGCATGTACTTGATATAAGAAGTTGAAATCTGAATAAGTTGCGAAGGGGTTAAAAATAGGCTATCATGTAAAACTGTGTCAAAGAATTTAGCGATTTGACTTTTTTAGATTTAATAAAACTACCGTGTATGAATTGTGTTACTCTGAATGTCTGGTAAGTGATGGCATGCTTAGCTCTTAAACCGTATTGGTCTGATATCGGGTTGCAATTCCAAATCACTTCATCCCCTCTTTTCCTCTTTTCCATCTAATTTGAAAAAGATCTAGTCTTGATTCATTATCCCAATACAATTCAAAGCATATATTTATAAAAAGTCACTATTTTAGT
Source organism: Salticus scenicus (assembly GCA_963930645.1). Taxonomy (NCBI): domain Eukaryota; kingdom Metazoa; phylum Arthropoda; class Arachnida; order Araneae; family Salticidae; genus Salticus; species Salticus scenicus. The sequence goes on from OZ005657.1 coordinate 226,979,037, forward strand.
CCCTTATGATGTTTTTACACAAAGTTAAAATCTTTACTTTTACTTTATAATTGAATATGCACATATGCCTTAAAACCCTAATAGCAAAAAATGTTCCAGAAACGTAACAATCATATAACATTGAAACATTAAAAACATTTCAGAAACATTTTAAAATGTTCAGATTGCTTTCCAATTAGTTTCGAAAATGTAGAAATGTCCGCGATCGTAACAAAAAATCAGATACGTAACAGGAACGTTACAATCACTTAACAGATAGAAAATCAAAAAGGGTGAATGTTTCAGAAAGGTATCAGAGAGCATACTTCAATGTGTTACGTTTTTGAAAGATTGTAAGCTTTTTGCAACATAACTGAAACATCCTGTGCTGTATGGGAAGAGGTAAAATCAAGAATTGTTTTAAGATTTTCACTTTATTTCTCATTCCTTTTTTTTTTCATATTTTTGGGCAGTCTTTTAATTTTTTTTAAGCAACCGTCTAGATTTATCTAATGGTAAAGCGGACCCTAGGAATAAGTAACCATGCTTCATTCGTTAACTGGTTTAGAAGCAGTGTTTGTGATTGCTTCAGTTTCAATCTTGTGATTGCTTCAGTTTCAATCTTCACGTTAATGCAGGTTTAATAAAAAAATATTTTGGCATCAACATTTTGTAAGTGATATAGTAAATGTATTAATAGTAGTAATAGGCATTATATCATGTAATAAAATAAATAATATAAAATATTACTGACAGATAACACGATTATTTGTCCACAGTGAAATTATTCATTTTTTAGAGAAACCTATTGAAATGATCTATTAAGTGAGTTTTATTAGTAATCTCCCCCCATGTTCATTCAATAAATTAAAAAAATAATACCCAGTCTTTTTATTAGTCTCAAATAATAAGTTCAAGTAATACCTTCGGTTGCCACACATCTGGGCTTTCTAATATTTTCTTGATTATATTAATCTGAACAACTGCATTATTCTTGGCAATGTATTAGTCTGAATTTTAATAGGCAGGTGAATTTTAACATCATTGGTAAATAATATCATTGCGATATAAATTTAAACATCTTTGATATTAGCTTAGAAATGATTATTTGATGTTTATTTTTCATGGGACAATCAATTGGTAGGTAATAGTTTATAAAGATTTGCTTGTAAGAACATGTAGGAGAGAGGAAGAATGAAGATATTTATCATTTGAGTTGATTTTAATTAACGTCACACTAGATCTGCCTCTTGGGATGTTTTTGTTGTTATCAGCAGCTGGGATTGGAATTACATAATAGCATGTAACATATGCTAGTGTGCTCAGATTTTTTTTTTCTCTACCTGTTGTTATGTGGCAATCAAATTTTTGAAACAGGATTGTATATATATTTTGCTTTTCAGAATTTTTACTACAGAGGCTTTTTTACGTGTATATATGTGTGTGGTCAGGGGCCAATCTAAGATTTCAAACTTAATACCTATTTTTGTGAAAAATCTTAACTATATTTTATTTTTGTGAAAAATTGTAGTGCACTCTTTTTCTTTCTCTCTGTGTGTATGGGGGGGGGGGGTTGAACAAAGTAGAATAATAAAATTAACTCTCAGCAGCTAGTGTGAGGCTTATAGCAGAACAGGAACCAAAATCCAAAACTTACTTCACTCTGAAGTAAACAGTTCAGTAGAGATAGTGTAAGTAGAAGTTGTTTTTATTTGTGTTAGTATCACTGCAGTATACATGAAATGTACCAGGGAGGATAAACACATCACCATACAGTCACCAAAATGTTAAACCACCTGACGAATCAGCAAACAGTACACTATGGCCACAATTTCAGAGCGTGTCTGTACCGATACACACAAGGATCGTTTTGTTTACATATGCTGCACTGTTTCTCGCCCATAACAAACGCTTGTGTGTAGATTAAAACCAACATTCTGTATGATTCTTGCTTCGCAAATCGCATCAACAGAAATGCACGAATTACTTTCCTTTGAAAATGTGCTAATTAAAAATGTTAGATTTTGCTGGGAGGACTAAGATTTTCGTGAAAGTACCGATTTTAGCTGTATGATTTTTGTGAAGATACCGTTTTTGCCAGGTCGATTTTTGTGAAGGTACCCATAAACGGTAGTAAACTCGACCTGTATTAACCCCTGGTGGTTTAATATGAGTAAAAGGATTAAGACTAACTGTTTATAGTCATATGTGACCATTAAAAATTCATAAATAAAAAAGTTAATAAAAACTAATAATTTTTTTTTTTGACCTGTATTGAATAATATGGTTTATAATTAGTGTTCTTTGTACCAGGAACCAGTACCTCTGGTACCAGATATTATTTTAGATATTCTGTTTTCACATGTGCTTACTCATTCGTTGTGAACTTTCATGTATGGTATTTAATTTTGACTACCACTATTTCATAAGGTGTGCAGTATGCACAACACATAATAGATTGTAAAAGATATGTTATTGAAATCTATTACCAAAGGTAGTATGGAATGAAGTAACCTATTACTGAAAAGTAACTGTTTATCCTATTTCTAATTAATAGTACTGTTAATATATATATCTTTTAAGTTATTGCTACTTGTAAATAAAACTATTTTGTATTCGTAAACAGTGTTTATTCTGATAACTTTCACCTAGATTTCATCGTTATTTTATTTTTTAGTAATTATTTCTACTGTTTTATAATTATTTTATATATATATATATATATATATTTTTTTTTTACAAAGAAAAAAAAAAGAAAAATCTACTCTATAAATTCTTTGAAAAATAAAATTTTGTATGAGTTTCCATCAAAATTGAGAATTTTAAATTAAAGAAACACAAATTTTAGAAATTTAACTGGAAATATTCATTTTTCAACTTGTTATAAACTGCATGCATGTATGATTCTAAAGAAATTAATTTCTTCCATGTTTATTTTTTCTTTTAATAAAAATATCTGTTTTTATAAGTGCATTATTTTGTTAAATCCAAAAATTTCTTTTAACGTAATTATTATGCTAGCTAACACTTTCTTCTGCCCACATTTTCTGTTACATGTGATAATACTTCACCTATTAGTTTTAAAACAATGAATTGTATTAAAAAGTTTATAACATCAATGTATTGCTACACCATGGTGTAAGACTAACAATACATCCGTGGACGTCGGCACATAGGGACAAATGGGACACTTGTCCACTCCTGGGAAATTCTAATGGGTAAAAAATAATCATTTAAAAATTATATTTAAAGCTTTAAAACTGTATCATTCGAGTTTCAATGATTATCTAAATTGCCAAATAAAATTTATATTACAAAATAAATTAAAGACCGGTCTTGCAAATCAGATTGGCTCTAACCTTTTCCTGGGAGAAGAGTTCATGTCGACTTGATAATAATTTTTTTGGATTTAGGTTGGTTTGAAACAAGCTGTATAATTATAATAAAATGTCTTAGCTTAAATTAAGTGAAAAAAAAAATGTTGATGCTTTTATACAGACTTGCTTAATCATGTGAACCAGTCAATTACTTATTCTAACTTAATTTCTAAATTATATCAAACTTTTACAGTTTTGAGTTTGCCCTCTCCTAAAAAATTTTTTTGGTGACGCCACTGGATACACCACAGTATAAAAATTTCAACACCATCCAGTCCTAATATATATTAATACCGTAACTGTTGTCTCATCAAATTTATATATTTTTGTATGGGCTATATCACTTATATTCAGAAAACTTAAGAAGATTCCAATAAGTCATGTTTTCTAAATTCAAGTGAAGTTTTTTATGGGTCATTATGTTTTCACTGAGGTTTGCATGTGTACATTTCAATTTAATTATTTTTTTGTAACGCTTAGAATAGTTTTATTTATTTATTGTAACAAATTATTTGACAAAGCATTGTACTTAGTCTTTTTTTTTTTTATCAGTGTTACTCTTTGTTTCTCACACTCACATTTTCTTTTTTTCTCTACTTATTTAATTGTAATATCGTACTGCTTTATGTAAACACTTTTTAATAGTCCATGTTTAATATAACTGCTTACTTTTCTCATTAACTACAGTGCGTGTCGAAATGATAGGTCCACCCGCATTTATCAAAATTTAGACTCTTAATTGAGAATAAGAATCACTTTTTTGGTAGAGATAATTAATCAGTAATTGTTATAACTATTTATGAAGCAATTTCTTAAAAATAAATAATTCCTTTTTATTTTATGGAAATTTTCAGTTTCAGACCGTTTCGAAAAGATAGGTCCGCCTTCAGGAATTTTGCACCAATCACGTTTATTTCCAAAAAATTTGCATAAATATCGTTGCTTAGTCTTACTGCGGGATTATGCTGGCTGCTGTGAAGGTATTTAAACAGATTTGAACATCACGTTGTAATCAAACGAAATGGGTCGTCGTTGCAGTCTTTCGCTGGTTGAGCAGGGCAAAATTGATGCATTTAAAACGTGTGGAAAATTGAATAGAGAAATAGGAAAACTTTTAAACAGATCACATAATATTATAAACAATTATTTGCGACTTAGAAATGCTTATGGCAGTAAAAAATCATCTGGCCGCCGATCAAAAGTGACACCCCGACAAAGAAGGATTATCGTAAAGGAGTTAAAATCTGGAAATATGAGCTTATTCACTGTGGCCAGACAATAAAACCCTCCAATATCAAAATCTACAGTCCATAGAGTGGTAAAGAAGTTCGGCAATATAGTTTACGTGAAGAGGAAAGCGGCTCCAAAATTGACTAAAAAGCACAAAGAAAAGAGATTGAAATTCGCACATGAAGTGGATGTCCTGGAAACAAGATTGGCATCGTTTGATATTCAGTGATGAAAAGAAATTCAACCTGGATGGTTCAGATGGCTGGCAGTACTACTGGCACGATCTGCGTAACGATAGACAGATATTCTCGAAGAGGCAAGCTGGTGGTGGTTCCGTTATGCTATGGGCCGGATTTGGAGGTGCAGGAAAAACTAATATAGCATTTGTAGACAATCGTTTGAATGCTGCAGGCTATCAACAGCTGCTTGGACAATATTTTCTTCCACAAGCAGAGCACATTTGGGGCCCATTCTTCATGTTCGAACAGTACAATGCTCCTGTGCACACTGCAAAGTCCACTTTCGAATGGTTTCTGGATAATGGTGTACATGTTATCGATTGGCCACCTTGCAGCCACGACCTGAATTCGGTAGAAAACATGTGGGGTATATTCGCAAGAGCGGTATATGCAGGCGGAAGGCAGTACAACAGTACTGCAGACTTGAAAAAGGCGATTTCCTCCGAATGGTCAAAAATCGAGAAGAAGTGTTTGCAAAAACTTGTAAAAACCATGCCTAATAGGATTTATGAGCTTATTCTGAAACAAGGTGGAAAAATTTCTTATTAATTCAACATTAATTTGATGCTTGGTTCAGTGGACCTATCTTTTTGAAACACCTTTTGCATGTAATTTTTGTTTTCCTTATTATTCCTATTATTTGTATATTATTCATGTATTATTTTACATTGAATGAAATAATGTAGTTTATAAAATAGTACTTAGTACACAATAAAACCTTTTTTACCAACATAACTTTCGTTTTTACTGGTGGACCTATCATTTCGACACGCACTGTATATCATGTATAAGTATTTTAAGTAAGATGATATGCATACATGCTGATGATATATTTAAAGATACTTTAGTAATTAATTTTCATATTAGTTAAGTTTTAGGCCTACAATTGAGGAATTAAAGGAACGTAAAATCATAAGGTTTAGTGACTATGTGGAAGTTACTCAAGCTCAAGATTATGATCGACGTGCTGACAAGCCATGGACACGTTTGACACCTCGAGATAAGGTATTTTTTCTAAAATGTGTTTATTTTTTTCATTTGAGTAGAAAAATTTTCCTAACTCACTGTACTGTCTCCTGTAGGCAGCTATACGGAAGGAATTGAATGAGTTCAAAAGTGTGGAGATGGAAGTCCACGCCGAAAGCAAACATTTTACCAGGTGAATATCTGTATTATTTTTAAATTGAGTAGGTTCTGACCTCTTTAAAAAAAATAATAATAATAATTATCCATTAAAAATTCAAAATATACAACCTTTTTAATTTCTTTATGTTATACTGTCAACTAGTTTCGCTTGGGGCACCCCAGCTTGGTCTCCGACGGCACGTTGCTTGAAGTTTTTCGAAACTGTTGTTTCACGCCTCCTTCCTCTCTTTTAAAAACTCGGTGCCATTGCTGGTTGAGTAGAGCCCCATCGTTGCCATTGCAATTGTTAAAACTTGATAAAATTTCTACGGATTCTCTAATAGCGGCGTAACCGTTGTTATGATAATTGGCTAATTTCTTTACTTGCTCGAATTTAATATTAATCTCATCATTTTTGTTTACCTGAGTTATTGCAGTAGTTATTTTTCTAGTGGTTATATCGTGGCTATGTTCCTTAATACATGTTTTAATTTTTCTTTTTGTTTTTCCTATGTAACACATTTCTCTACCTTGACTATTAGTATATGGTATTTTATATATTCCTGCGGTTTCCAAAGGGTCTATTTTATCTTTATCGCTCCTAATCAGCTGAAAAATATTGGCGTTTGGCTTGATGGGTACGTTTACATTGTGTTTAGCTGCAACATTTTATTTTATTTGAAACTCCACGATCATATTTTTCCTATGTAACACATTTCTCTACCTTGACTATTAGTATATTGTATTTTATATATTCCTGCGGTTTCGTGGAGGTGATCGCGGAGTTTCAAATAAAATTAAAAAAGTTGCAGCTAAACACAATGTAAACATACCCATCAAGCCAAACCCCAATATTTTTCAGCTGATTAGGAGTGATAAAGATAAATTAGACACTTTGGAAACCGCAGGAATATATAAAATACCATATACTAATAGTCAAGGTAGAGAAATGTGTTACATAGAAAAAAGAAAAATTAAAACACGTATTAAGGAACATATCCACGATATAACCACCGGAAAAATAACTAATGCTTTAACTCAGGTAAACAAAAATGATGAGATTAATATTAAATTTGAGCAAGTAAAGAAATCAGTGTTGGGCATCAATCGATTAAATTTTCAATCAACTAATTAGTTGACTAAAAATTTAATCACGATTAATTTAATCGCAACTAACGGTTATTCATTTGCTGCAACTAAAAATTCAATCACGATTAAATTAATCAAAAAACAGACGACTAACCGTTAGTTGCGATTAAATTAATCGTGATTAAATCAATCGTGATTAATATTTCAGTCATTTGCTGCAACTAAAAATTCAATCATGATTAAATTATTCGAGAAGCAGACAACTAACCGTTATTCATGATTAAATTATTCGTGATTAAATCAATCGTAATTAATATATTAGTTGCAGCAAATGATTAACTGTTAATCATGACTAAATTAATCATGATTAAATTAATCGTGATTGAATTGTAGTTGTATCCATAGCTGATATCCCCCTCTCCTTTTCTCAGAAGATCAAATGATGCCGCTAAATTTTTGATAGCAATTTTCAGTAACGGTTTTTAAAAACTTTCCAACAAGGTTGAAAAATGTTAATCACTTCGGTTTGTCTGTCTGTCTGTCCACGCTCTAGCTCTATCTCCCGTAAATATTTATGGAATTTCTTAAAACTGATATACGTTATTCAAGTTCACAATCGAATGTTCCCTATTGGAAGTGGAGTAAATACCTCTACTGCTCTGTGTACAGGGACACCCAAAAGTATTCCAAAGCATTGTAATCTATGGGAGGTATTTCTGTAAAGCATATTTTAATTGCCGAAACGTTAGTGGAGGCCCTCTGTTGAGACTCAAAACGGTTTTGGGCTCTGTGTGTGTTTGTCTGTCGCGCGATAGCGGCCGCAAAAATGGCGCTATTGACTTGAAATTTGATACACATGTTCATGAGCCCCACTAAATCAGCTGTATAGTTTTTGGTATGTATTCCATTTGTATTTCGTATACAGGGACACGCCAAAGTTTTTCTTATTATTACGGCCTATGAGAGAAATTTGCATGTATCGCGATAGCGGCCTCAAAAATCACGCTATTGACTTGCAATTTGGTACACGTCTTCATGAGCCCAACAGAATTAGCTGTATAGTGTTAGGTGTGTATTCAACTTCTAGTTCGTGTACAGGCACACGCAAAAGATTTTCTACGGCCTATGGGAAGAATCTGTATGTACCGTGATAGCCACCGCAAAAATCAAGCTATTGACTTCCAATTTTTGCCGAAACGTCAATGGAGGCCCTCTGTTGAGACACAAAAGGATTTTGTGTTCCGTCTGTCTGTCGTGCGATAGCGGCCGCAAAAATCACGCTATTGACTTGAAATTTTGTACACATGCTCATGATCCCCACGAAATTAGCTGTATAGTTTTGGGTGTGCATTCCAATTGTAGTTCGTGTACAGGGACACGCCAAAGTTTTTTAAGTGAAAACTTCTTCAGGCGCGTTCAGCACTTTTGGGTGAACAAAAATCATTGAACTCCCGTCATCGTCAGCTAACAATACCCATTTGAAGTGAAAACATTTGGGTGAACAAAAATCATTGAATTCGCGTCATCGTCAGCAAACGCTTTCATGAGTCAGCAAACGCTCATCCTTGCATGATACAAATAATGTATCATACAATTAACTTGCTAATGTGAAGTGTTAATAATTACATACTGTATATTTTAAAATCTGGTGCGGCTCTACACGACTTCTCTCATCTCCGGGCACTGTCTCTATTGCAGTTAGACCTCACAAAACCGTGAGAAAGCCCACAGCCGCCATTTATCTCACGTTTTTACAATCTGGTGCGGCTCTACACGACTTCTCTCATCTCCGGACACATTCTCTATTGCAGTTAGGCCTCACAAAACCGCGAGAAAGGCCAAAGCCGCCATTTTTCTCACGTTTTTACAATCTGGTGCGGCTCTACACGACTTACCTCATCTCCGGACACTCTCCCTCAAGATTGCAGCCGGAAACGTTGCAGTTAGACCTCCCAAAACCGTGAGAAAGGCCAAATCCGCAATTTTTCTCACGTTTTTACAATCTGATGCGGCTCTACACGACTTCTCTCATCTCCGCACACTGTCTCTATTGCAGTTAGACCTCACAAAACTGTGAGAAAGACCAAAGCCGCCATTTTTCTTACATTTTTACAATCTGGTACGGCTCTACACGACTTCTCTCATCTCCGGGTACTGTCTCTTAAAGGTTGCAGCCGAAAATGTTGCAGTTAGACCTCACAGAACCGTGATAAAGGCCAAAGCCTCTATTTTTCTCATGTTTTTACAATCTGGTGCGGCTCTACACGACTTCTCTCATCTCCGGGCACTGTCTCTTAAAGGTTGCAGACGGAAACGTTGCAGTTAGACCTCACAGAACCGTGATAAAGGCCAAAGCCTCTATTTTTCTCACGTTTTTACAATCTGGTGCGACTCTACAGGACTTCTCTCATCTCTGGGCACTGTCTCTTAAAGGTTGCAGCCGGATACATTTCCAGTTAGACTTCACAGAACCGTGAAAAAGGCCAAAGCCGCCATTTTTCTCACGCTTTTACAATCTGGTGCGGCTCTACACAACTTCTCTCATTTCCGGTTCTATTCCAGTTAGACGTCACAAAACCGTGAGAAAGCCCAAATCCGCAATTTTTCTCACGTTTTTACAATCTGGTGCGGCTCTACACGACTTCTCTCATCTCCGCACACTGTCTGTATTGCAGTTAGACCTCACAAAACCGTGATAAAGGCCAAAGCCGCCATTTTTCTCACGTTTTTACAATCTAGTGCGGCTCTACACGACTTCTCTCATCTCCGGGTACTGTCTCTTAAAGGTTGCAGACGGAAACGTTGCAGTTAGACCTCACAGAACTGTGATAAAGGCCAAAGCCTCCGTTTTTCTCACGTTTTTACAATCTGGTGCGGCTTTACACGACTTGTCTCATCTCCAGCCACTGTCTCTTAAAGATTGTAACCGGAAACGTTGCAGTTAGACCTCACAGAATAACGCTATTCACTTGCAATTTGGTACACATATTCATGAGCCCAACGGAATTAGCTGTACAGTGTTAGGTGTGTATTCCTTTTGTCGTTCGTGTACAGGGACACGCCAAATATTTTCTTATTTTTACGGCCTATGGGAAGAATTTTTATGTACCGCAGTAGCGGCCGCAAAAATCCTTCGATTGACTTGCAAATTGGCGCCCTCGTTCCAGCTTTGCATATAACTAGCTGTATAATTTTTATTGCTATATTTTTTATAAACTGTGTACAGTGACACGCCAAATTTCTAAACATTACGGCGTATGGGGTGAAATTCGTTTAAACGCATTTTAATATCATTACTTTGCAATGAAGAAAATGAAACTAGCGTACGTGAGTAAGATGCTTAAACTTATGTTGTTTGAAGAAAATATGTTCTCTTAAGCTTTCTAATTAATGTACAGGATCTTACAGAAGTGTTCTGACAATGTCACATAGTCATCCAAACGATGTTAAATTTGGAACAATTATTAATTTTAAACGCAAAATAAGCTGAATAGTTTTTACTGGTGTATACAATGTTTATGGTTCGTTTACAAAGACACACGAAAGAATTTCGTAACATTGGAGCGTATGGACAAATTTTTAATTTAAGCGTGCAGTTTCATGCGTTTATGCTGAATTGAACTTAATAAATTTAACATACATTATAAAAATGCTTAAAATCATGTTTACTCTTAAAAAAGGTTATGCATAGACTAAACAATTTATGGGACCACACAAAAAATTTCGAGCATGTACTGTAATCATCCAAATGATGTCAAATTAGTTTGAAAAATTAATGAGTTATAATTAATTAGGTTTATTCTTATTATTGGCGTTTATAATGACTGTGGCTACTTTTCTGAGATACATAAAGGAATTTCGTACTATTACGGTCTATAGTCGGTATTTCTTATAAGTGTATTTTAACAAGGTTACACCCCATCAAATATAAGGAAATTTTATTAGAATTTTAAAAGTATGTTTTCCTGTTGAAAATTGTGGGCATAGAATTGATAACTAGTTTAAAGGTTACGCAAAATATTTCAGATATGCTATGTAATTTTTACTTCCATTACCCTACTACCGTAGGTAATGGAAGTATTGTATTCGGTCTGAAAATTCGATATCGGGTTTTCACCTGATTTACACGTTTTAAGGTCCCCTGAGTCCAAAAAAGTGGTTTTTGGCAATTGGTAAGTGTGTATGTATGTGTGTGTGTGTGTGTGTATGTATGTATGTATGTATGTGGAGAATCTTCTGGCTATTATAGCTCAGAAACTAATAAAGATAGATCTATGAAACTTTAGAATTGAAATACGTCTGGTGTACAGATGAAATTTCCAAATTTTGATGAAAATTGAAAAACCGGAAGTGGGACATCGGAAACCGGAAGTGGGACCGTAAGTCCGTATCTCAAGAACTGCTCTAAAAATTTTCTTGAAACTTGCTACATAAACACTCTATTAGATGTCCTTTCGAATGATATAGTTGGTTAGTTCAGGAAAATTGATAGGCGGCCTGTATAAATAGCTCAATTTCAGGCCTCGCAAAGGCGTTCCTTTAAAAACGGTTGTACGGATTTTTTTCAAACTCGCCATTTTAACTCACTTTTAAATATGCTTTTGTATGTAATTATTTTTTTCCGGTCAATAATTGATTTTTTGTAAAAGTTGGTATCTCAAAAACGGCTCTAACGATTTTCTCTTTAGTTCACTTTTATGTTTTCTGATCACATTATCTCTCAAAAATGCATATAATACATGTAATAGCGGATAATGGAAGTCGTGTGGTTGTTTTACACCAGATTTTTTTTTTTTTTTTGTATGAAATTTGATAGTTATTAAATTTGGTATTTATGAATTTCAGGGAAATAATACAAGACCGTCGTTTATTAAGAATACATATTGTTGCGTGCTTGGGGGTTCGTAAGTTGTCTGAGAATGAAAGGCGAAACTTGCAAAAATTCAGTGATTTATTCACAGAAAGATCCAGGAAAATACAGGTCTATAAACCAAGTATCAGCTTCAATTCAACCAGTAAACATAGCTTAAACAACAGCCGTTAACAGCAAAACAACAGTAAAACTGTTTATCAATAACACATAAAGAAAGTCTCATTCAAAGAGGCTCAAAGCAAAGCAAGCATTTGACGAAACTGACACAGATCTGAGACTGACCGCCTTGGCGAAAATAATGCTCCTTTTATACATTTCTATCGAACACAGACTGTTCTGGGAAATTCTCGTATCACATCAGCCAATGAGATTAGAGCTTCCATATTTGGTATATACCTAATAAATATTTTCTCGCCGTTGCCAAAAAGAATCGCCAAAGAGGGAAACAATCGCCAAATTTGGCACCAAATCCATTTCTTCCCTTATTGGAGTTTTTAATGAGTTTTCAAAGGAAAATTAGGCTATTTTAACGCTAAAACGACTAGAAATGCACAAAATTAGCATTTTATCAGCTTACTAAACCTCTTTAAAAAAATTATGCAAAAATAAATGCAATTATTTACAATTCCGTAACACTTTATATGATATACAAGTAGGTATAGAAAGAGAGATACAGTGGGGGGTTGAGGGGGGCGGCAGGCCCCCTTTGTAATGTATCTGATTTTGGTAAGAAGTCGATCGAATCAATATATACTATTACACAATAAGGAATAAATAAAAATGGCCTATTGAATAATGTCTGATGCAAATAGGACGTTGAGGCTCCTCATCTGCAGATCCACTAGTAACTTTACTTTGCATAAAGCTTAATGAAATTGAAATATGTTATTTATATGCGCAAAAGAATGCTTTCTATAGATTATAGTATGATTAGCATTAGATTTACAGGGCCACACAAAAATATTCAGTTACATTAAGAGACATTAGTAAAATTTTGCTGGAATTGCACGTTCGTTTACATTAAGTATCTTTAACACTTTCTAACAATTTTTAAGTATGAATTTTACTTCAGTTTGTGTATCTGTCTGTCTGTTCGTCTGTTTGTCCACGCTCTAATTGTCATAAATATTTATGGAATTTCTTGAAACTGATATATGTTATTCCAGTTTACTACTGGATGTTCTCTATTGAAAATGGAGTGAATATCTCTGCCGGTTTGTGTACAGGGACAACCGAAACTATTTCAAAGCATTGTGTTCTATGGGAGGTATTTCTATAAACCATATTTTAATACCTTTATTGAACACAAATTTTAATGAAATTGAAATATGTTATTCAAGTTCATAATTGGTTGTTTCCTATATATATTGTTTAAATACCACCACTGGTTTGTGTACAGGGACACTCCAAAGCATTCCAAAGCCGTGCGTTCTGTGAGGTATTTCTATAAACCAAATTTTGATAACATTATTACAAAGCTTAATGAAATTGAAATATGTTATTCATACGCACCAGTGAATATAATATAATTAGCAATTGATTTACAGGGCTACACAAAAATATTCAGTTACATTAAGAACTATTAATAAAAATTTGCTGGAATTGTACTTTCATTTACGTTAAGTGTTTTTTACACTTTCTAACCATTTTTAGGTGCGAATATGATTTCAACTTGTGTGTCTCTCTGTCCGATTGTTTATTTTTCTATCTGCCTGTCTCCCGCCCCCATCAATACTTTTAGAAATTTTAATAATTGTTATTTATTATTGGAGTTCACAATGGAATGTTCCCTATTAAGAATGGCATTAATAGGTCGTGTACAACTAGTTTGTGTACAGGGTCAGGTTTGTGTTTTAGGTCAGACATTTTTAAAAATCATATTTAAATAATTTTCTACTGTAAAAATCATAAAGAAATTTTATGTATTGTTAATATTCTAACATAATGTTTTGTATAGAATATGATATGATTAACCTTCAGATTACAGGACTACACTAAAATATTCAGATACATTAATAGCTGCAATTATAATTTACCATGTGCATTTGCTTTTGTTTTAAGCCTCGTATCTCTCGGAAGGTTTTAAATTTACATGAAGGTTTTAAATTTACATGTTTGGGTGTTTTCATGTAAGTTGCTCAATATCCACTGGATCTAATGCTCTACGTGTTTTAATTAAAAAAGGAGAAATTTTTTTGTGATTTTTTAAAGAAACCGTTATATCTTCATGAACATATGAGGTAACCTCTTAAAATTTATACAGATAATGAAAAAAAAATCCTCATAATCATATGCTACAACCAAAACGAGTTTAAAGCATTATCTTTTACAAGGTGATCCAAAACATTTTGGATTTTGTTTATTTTTTTACACTGGTGAACTTTTCCTCTTCAGGACACAAATTTTGCTGAAAAACGTGAGGTATAACATGTTCTTTACACTACCGAAGTTTCAAGATGATTCCTATAGAATTCTTCTAGATATTTGACAAAATTTCTTAATTCGAAAGTACCTAAATACGTAAGTATTTGGGTAGCATATCTCTTAAATAGAGGTCTTTAATTTGTTTTATAAATAGTTAATAGTTTACATGGTATTTTCGCAAATTCAAAAATGAAAATTATAAAAATGAAAATTAAAAACTATTAGGTACTCAATTTTCGACACTTTTCTTTATTTTAAAAATACTTAAAATGAAGTTTAAACTGAAATTTCTTTTCAGTTAACGCAAGTCTACTAAAAATGCATAAAATAATATTTCTTAAAAATATTACTGAGCTTATTAGCTACATCAACCGGTTATATAATTATTTATGTAATGAATTTATTTTGAGTTTGTGCATATTCTTGAATGAAAAACTGATTTGAATTTTGTCTTCCTGACTAGAAAACTAAAATAACAAAAACTATGTTTAATTTGAAGATATATTAGTAAATGAGAATTTATCGTCTGCAGATAAAACATTTTTTAAATATTCCAATGAGAATATTTAGATAATAAAAATAAATTAAAAATGACTTTAATAATTACATATTTAAAATTTGTTCGTCTGCGAAATATATATTTTTTCTCCTGTTTTAAAATTTATTTTTAGCAACAGTTTTGAAAGATAAAATTTTTTTATTTACAATTTTATTGAGAAAGATGGAACATTTTGTGATATTTTGTTTACTATCCCGCTTATTTGTATAAATATATTAAATGTTAATATTTGTCGAATATTTATAAGTGAAAAAAATAATTCTTTCTTGGTAAAAAATGGAAATTCCAGATAATGATGATGAAGCTTATGATATTGCCATCAGTTACTGTGATAGTAACAATACACCGCCTTCAATTTATGTATTCAGCTGTTCCCGACCGCGGCTTCTTTTATTGGATGGAACATTTTTTAAGTACTTGCCTGAAGAGTCTAATGCTTCTACACCTGTGGCTTTATGTATGAAATGTCCGGTTAATCAACAAGTTAAAGTAAAAGGACGTTATAACACACCATCCAATTTCCTTAGTCATCTAAAACGGCGGCATGGAGAAGATTGTGTGAAAGAATATAAGAAGTATAATAAAAGAAAAAGATCTGAAAATAAAAATGCAAGCAATAGCGTTAGCATTTCCAAAAGTATTTATCCTACACAAAATAAAGCACAAACAATTTCTCAAGAAACGTTTGAAGAAAATATAACTAAATATTTTATTCATTCGATGGTATCTTTAAGAACTATAGAAGACCCATATTTTTCGAAAATATTTTTAGATTTACAAATATCAAAGATTGGTCTCAAACTAATCAGTCGAAGAACATTGACACGACGAATAAATGAAAACGAAATTTTGAAAATAAAATCGGATTTGCATAATGTTGAATACGTATGTACTGTGATAGATATTTGGTCCAGCAAAAAACGAAGTTTCCTTGTTATGACAGCCCACTGGATTAACAATGATATGCTCAGGGTGTCGGCTGCATTAGCCTGCCAAAGATTGAAAGGTACACATAGTTATGACCGCTTATCTGAAGTAATTCAGGAAATTAACCAAGATTTTAATCTTGACGCAAGTAAAATAGTGGCATCAATAACAGACAATGGATCTAACTTCATAAAAGCCTTTAAGGAGTTTGGCGTGCAGCTCTTCAATGTTGAAACAAGTGAATATTGGAAATCAGAGAATATTGATCATATGCAAGATGAGGTAACTCCTAGAAAATATTCTGAAGACGAAGATGAAAAATCGTTTGATTCATACGTGGATTTTCCCGAAATTTTAAATGCTGACGAATTATTGTTACCAGCGTATTTACGTTACTGTGCGCATACACTAAGTCTATGTGCAACAACAGATGCTAATAAAATTTTGAATTTAAATGATACCCCATTATCAAACAAACATTGCAGTGTAATGAAAAAGTGCAATGCTTTGTGGAAGGCAACGGCACGCCCCCGTACTTCAGAAATAATATATGATACACTACAGCATACTTTGAGTAGACCTGGAGAAACAAGGTGGAATAGTTTATTTGATGCATTTCAACAAATTTTAAATATAAAAGAGAAGAATTTACAGTTACATAAGGCTTTGAATATAAAAAATACTTTTACAGATAGCGACTTCGAATACATAAAAGAATATTTAGTATGTTCTGCACCCATCACTGAAGCGCTTGATATTATGCAAAGTGAACAGAACACCTATTATGGAATTACATTACCTTGTCTTCTTGCTCTTAGAAAAAAATTGAAGAAAATTGACAAAAAGAACAATTTTGCTTATTGCAAATCATTAATTGAAACATACAGAGTGTAAGTTCAAGATTTGAAAATTTGTTTGATATCAACAAACCAGAATCACAAAATGCTGCAATTGCTGCTTTGTCATATCCATGTTTTAAAAATAAATGGTTGATCTGTTTGGAGCCTGCTGACCGCGATATTGTTTTAAAAATTTTCAAAACCATCATATCCAAACAAATTTATGAAAAAACAAAAGAAAACATCAACATGACAAAGGCTGCATGGAAACATGTTTTTAATCCCCCCCCAACCCTCAAGGGGGTGATAGCACGTAATTCCAAATAATGCCTTTGTTGTTTGTTTGTGTTAAGTACACATAACCAATTAACCTATAAAAAAATCGCTTTTGTGAGATAATTTGGAGCAGAGTTACTCTTTAAAACGTGTTCCCACCCCCCACCCCGCCCTTAAAGGGGGGAAAAGGAAAATTTCACAAAATCGACTTATAGTGCGTGTTGGGAATGCATAACCACCCCGCAAATAAAAAATCTTCTATGATAGTTTGGAGCAGAGTTACGCATGAAAACATGATTTTGCCCCACCCTGAAGGGGGATAAGGTGGAATTTTACAAAATCCCTTAGAAGTGTGTGTCTTGAGTACGCATAACCAATCGACGCATCAAGAAATCGCTATTCTGAGATAATTTGGAGCAGAGTTACTCTTAAAAGCGTTTTTAGCCCCCCTCCCCTCCTTCGAAGGAGGGGAGGGGGAATTTTTGTAAGATCCCTTTATAATGCGTGTTTGGAATGCATAAACAACTCATATGTAAAAATTAAGCTTACTGAGATAATTTGAAGAAAAGTTATGCTTCGAAACATGCTTTTTGCAACCCCACCCCCAAGAGGGAATAGGACGGAATTTTACAAAATCTCTTTTTAGTATGTGTCTTGAGTATGCATAACCAATTGACATATCAAAAAATCGCTATCCTGAGATAATTTGGACCACAGTTACTCTTATAAGCGTGTTTTTGCCTTCCTCTGCCCTTAAAGGGGGGGGGGGGGGTGAAATTTTGTGAAATTCCTTTACTGTGCGTGTTGGGAAAGCATAAACAACCCACATATTCAAATTACTCTTGCTGAGATAATTTGAAGCAAAGTTATACTTGGAAACTTGTTTATATTGCCCCCCCACCCCCAAGGGGAAAAGGGGGGACTTTCGCAAAACCCCATTGCAATGGGTGTAACCGCCCCCCCCCCCCCCCCCCAAAAAAAAAAAAAAAAAAAAAAAAAAAAAAAAACGAAAATCGCAAAAAACCAAACATGAGGTTTTGGAAATATTCTGAAGAAGGATCTTGACAATTTTCTATATCTTTGTGCTGTTATTGGTACAGTTTTACCCAAAAACCCGTATTTTGCTAAATTTCCCTGCGGAAATCGTTTTTACCCCCACCCCTTCTTAAAAATCCAAAATTCTAAAATCGCAGAAAATGCTTTTTTGCACTGTAGTCTCTCTCTCACCAATTTCTTCACCGTGAAGCAATTTGGAGCCGAATTATGCTTATAAGGGGGTGCCTTCTGCCCCCCCAGGGGGGAGCGGGGATATTTCGCAAAATCCTGCCATAATGGGCGTCAGTCTCCTAAAACCAACGTGCTCACCAAAATTTGCGAGTCTATCTCTCATAGAATTGCAACGGCTGTGTTGAGTCAGTGAATCAGTGATTTTTCTCTTTTATGCCCCACGCCAC
Source organism: Salticus scenicus (assembly GCA_963930645.1). NCBI lineage: Eukaryota > Metazoa > Arthropoda > Arachnida > Araneae > Salticidae > Salticus > Salticus scenicus. Next base: position 226,997,428 of record OZ005657.1, read on the forward strand.
CCCACCCAACCCCCAAAGGTGTAAAAGGGAGGGGTCTTTCACAAAATCCCGTTACAATGGGTGTTGGACACACGTAAATAAGCCACACACAAAATTTGTGACCTCAGCTCATAGATTTCCACGGATGAATTTAGTGCTAAAAGGGGGGATCGAATTTACCCCCCCCCCAAAAAAAAAAAAACCCCAAAATTGAAAATCGGAAAAAATCAAAAATGAGTTTTTGCAAATACCTTCAAGAAGACTCTTGGCATTTTTTCTTTTTATATCTTTGAGCTATTATTGCTAGAATTTTACTCGAAAATCCATGCATTGCTAATTTTGCCTCCGAAAATCCTTTTTACCCCCTCTCCCCCCTTAAAAATCCAAAATCGCAGAAAAAGATTCTTTTGTACTTAAGTCTAGTCTGCCCATCTGCAATTTCTTCACCGTAAAGTAATTTGGAGCCGATTTATGCTTATAAAGGTGTTTTTGCCTTCTGCACCTCCGAAAATCATTTTCACCCCCTTCCCCCCTTAAAAATCCAAAACTCCAAAATCGCAGAAAAGTTTTTTTTGTATTCAAATCTAGTCTCCTCATCTGCAATTTCTTCACAGTGAAGTAATTTGGAGCCGAGTTATGTTTATAAAGGTGTATTTTGCCTTCTGCCCCCCCCCCCCCCCCCCCAGAAAATCTCATTTTTTCCCCTTACCCCCTTAAAAATCCAAAATTCCAAAATCGCAGAAAATGATTTTTTGTATTCACGTTTAGTCTCCACATCTGCAATTTCTTCACCGTGAAGTAATTTGGAGCCGAGTTATGCTTATATAAAGGTGGTTTTTGCCTTTTGCCTTCCCTGAAAACCTCATTTTTACCCCTTACCCCTCTTAAAAATCCAAAATTCCAAAATCGCAGAAAATGATTTTTTTGTATTCAAGTCTAGTCTCCCCATCTGCAATTTCTTCACTGTGAAGTAATTTGGAACCGAGTTATGTTTAAAAACGTGGTTTTTACCTTCTGCCCCCCCGGGGGGGAACGGGGGATCGCCATAGCCGTGTTGAGTCAGTGAGTGCATTAATGAATCAGTGAGTTTACTCTTTTATATATATAGATTAGTACTAGCAGGCTTTGCCTGCTTCGTTGGTCACTATATTTAAATGAATTAAAAAAATAATCTATATTTTTTATACAGTTCAGCAAATTAAAACTAAAAAGAAAATACATTGAAATTGCTTAAAAACTTCACTTCGGGCGCTCGCTGACTTCGGCAGACTTCTTCAACGCAACGTCTTGGTACTGTATAATTTAATTTAATTTAATTTATAGAAATGTCAATAATACAGGAAAAACTGCATTAGTCATTTTCTTTTTGATAATAAACAGAACGGAAAACGTATAATATTTTACATGAAGATATTTTGTATAATTAGACCAATTAAAAAAAAAAAAAAATTTCCTTTTTTTCCGCACTCGCATTACAAAAATATTTAAAATAAAATTGAGAAATATTGTGCAAAAAAAAAAGCTTGGAACTCTTGGCGGAACATGAAATTTGGCACTGAAGTAACTTGGACGTTTCTCGCCAAAATGTTTACTTAGGCATTTGCGATACCCCTATCAACTCATCGCCGAAATGACAACAAAATTATACATAATTATAAGATTAAAAAAAAAAAAACTTTTTATATACCATGTTTTTAAATTTTCTGTTGAATCTTATAGCTATAGATCTACATTAGCACTTTATCAACATGTAGAAAATTTTAAAGTGATAATGACGTCATTTTTGTGAGATGCATGATTTATTTTTTTACAATTTTTTAATGTTCACGTTTAAATTAATGTACTTATTTTTATGTCAAAAGAAAATGAACGCGTATTTATTTATTTATTTATTTATTTTTTCTTGGGGGGTGGGGCAACTAATAAATTATAACGAATATTTATTTTCATATTTTATTTAATTAAAAGAAAACTTTGCAACGTAATATCTTTAATAACTTCTGGTATATAGTGTCCACACAAAAAATGAACAATTTTTAGAACTCTTTTAAAAAATATAACATCTATGCAGTATCTTTTTAAAAAAATCATCCGTTTTACTAAAAAAAAAAAAAAAGGCCGACTTTCATCACCAAAGTAGTTAAATCTAGACCAATCAAAAATAGGAGTGGTCCACCCGGATGTGCTCCCGACAAACTCTTTGCTTTTTATTTGTATACATTAGTCAAAATTTTAAATTACATTAAAAATAACTAATCTAATTACAAAGAAAGATTCAGTGTGTAATATGACCAAATTTCTTGCGTATTACACTTACTTTAAAAATGGTGTGACTCTTCTCGACTTTCTGAACATTAAGTAATTAATGATTGTAAATATATAGGAAGAGAAGTCCTTAAACAAACGAAAGAGAAAATTAATATAGGGTATTTGATTATTTTTGTTTAGATAGTATGTTGTTCATTTACATCACTGCTCCTCAAATAATTTGAGCCCACAGATGATAAGGATAAAGAAATTTTCGTCGTGTCCCTGTAAAAATCTATAAATGCTAGACTCACCAAAATCTATGTAGTTCGTGTGATGGTGACCGATAATATTCATATAAATTTTCAGCTGAATTCGATCAGGTGTTTAGGCGCTATTAATTTGAAGCCGCAACCTCAATAATAAAGAATTCTTTGCATCCCTGTGAAAAAAAATGTAAGTGCTACATTCTCCAAAATTCCTAGAGTTCGTGTGACTGCAATCTATAACACGTACATACATTTTCAGATCAATCGCATATGTCGTTTAGACGCTATTGCATTTTAAAAATTTGAGAACGTAGAGCATAATTGAAAAGACTTTTTCGTTTTGTCCCTGTAACAATTCTATACGTGCTAAATTCACCAAAATCTATCCATTATGTTCAACGGTGACCTTTAACATATGTATAAATTTTCAGCTCAAACAGATGAGGCGTTTAGACTCTATCGCATTTTAAACACAATTTGAGCTGTTAAGCAACAATGATAAAGATTTTTTCTTTGTGTTTCTCTATAAAAAAATTAAAAGCGCTACACAGTCCAAAATTTCATATAGTTAGCGTGACGGTAAATTAAAACATGCATATAAATTTTCAGCTTAACCGATATGGCGTTTAGACGCTAACACACTTTAAAGAATTTGAGCTTAATAATAAAGAATTTTTCGTTGTGTTCTGTAAAAGAACTATATGCGCTAGATTCACCAAAATCTATACACTTTCTGCAACAGCGACCTACAGCATGTGTATAAAGTTTCAGCTTAATTGAATAAGATATTTAGACGCTATCGCAGTTAAAAATTTTGAGTCTATACCATAATGATTTAAAAAAAAAAAAAAGTTGCACTCCGGGAGTGCCGACAGAAGTGAAAATTTGAAAAATTACGTGTGTATTTCTTGAATCGTCAGGAAATATTTTATTGTGCCGGAAATACTTTTAAATGAAGTGTTTTTTTATTCATTAATATAAACTAAGACTACAAAAATTATATTAAAATTTTATTTAATGCGCTAACTGCAATAGAGACAGTGTCCGGAGATGAAAGAAGTCGTGTAGAGCCGCACCTGATTGAAAAAGTGAGAAAAATGGCAGCTTTGGCCTTTCTCATGGTTTTGTGAGGTCTAACCGCAAAGTTCCCGGCTGCAATCTTTAAGAGACAGTGGCTGGAGATGAGAGAAGTCGTGTAGAGCCGCACCAGATTGTAAAAAGGTGAGAAAAATGGCGGCTTTGGGCTTTCTCACGGTTTTGTGAGGTCTAACTGCAATAGAGACAATGTCCGGAGATGAGAGAAGTCGTGTAGAGCCGCACCAGATTGTAAAAACGTGAGAAAAATGGCGTCTTTGGCCTTTTTGACGGTTTTGTGAGGTCTAACTGCAATGTTTCCGGCTGCAATCCTTAAGAGACAGTGCCCGGAGATGGGAGAAGTCGTGTAAAGACGCACCAGATTGTAAAAACGTGAAAAAAAATGACGGCTTTGGCCTTTCTTACAGTTTGGTGAGGTCTAACTGGAATAGAGACAGTGTCCGGAGATGGGAGAAGTCGTGTAAAGACGCACCAGATTGTAAAAACGTGAAAAAAATGACGGCTTTGGCCTTTCTTACGGTTTGGTGAGGTCTAACTGGAATAAAGACAGTGTCTGGAGATGTGAGAAGTCGTGTAGAGCCGCACCAGATTGTAAACACGTGAGAAAAATGGCGGTTTTGGCCTTTCTCACGGTTTTGTGAGGTCTAACTGCAATAGAGACAGTGTCCGGAGTGAGAGAAGTCGTGTAGAGCCGCACCAGATTGTAAAAACGTGAGAAAAATGGCGTCTTTGGCCTTTCTGACGGTTTTGTGAGGTCTAACTGCAATGTTTCCGGCTGCAATCCTTAAGAGACAGTGCCCGGAGATGGGAGAAGTCGTGTGGAGCCGCATCAGATTGTAAAAGCGTAAGAAAAATGGCAGCTTTGGCCTTTCTCACGGTTCTGTGAGTCTAACTGCAACGTTTCCGGCTACAATCGTTGAGCGACAGTGGCTGGAGATGAGAGAAGTCGTGTAGAGCCTCACCAGATTGTAAAAACGTGAGAAAATGGCGGCTTTGGCCTTTCTCACGGTTTGATGAGGTCTAACTGGGATAGAGACAGTGTCCGGAGATGAGAGAAGTCGTGTAGAGCCGCACCAGATTGTAAAAACGTGAGAAAAATGGCGGCTGTGGGCTTTCTCACGGTTTCGTGAGGTCTAACTGCTATAGACACAGTGCCCGGAGGTGAGAGAAGTCGTGCAGAGCCGCACCAGATTGTAAAACAATATACAGTATATAATTATTAACACTTCACATTAGCAAGTTAATTGTATGATACATTATTTGTATCATGCAAGGATGGAAAGCGTCAGCTGACGATGACGGGAGTTCAATGATTTTTGTTCACCCAAAAGTGCTCAACGCGCCTAAAGAAATTTTACTTTAAAAATTTCTTTGTGTCTCTTTAGAATAAACATATATATATATAATCTAGATTCACCAAAATTTGTAGAGTTTGTGCGACTGTTACTCGTAACATGTGTATAAATTTTCAGCTCAGCCGAATAAGGCATTTAGATGCTACTTTACTATAGAAAATTTGGGCCCTTAGACCATGATGATGAAAATTTTTTCTTTGTGTCCCAGTAAAAAAATCTATAAGTGCTAGATTCACTAAAATCAACAGGGTTCGTGCTATGGTGAGCTATAATATATATATACCCCCTTTTAGCTCATTTGAACAAAGCGTTTAGACGCTATCGTGTTAACTCACATACATATGCACACATACATACACACATACATCATCGTAAAAATAGTAAATATGAATTTAGGGAACCTCAAAATGTATAGAACTACCAAAATCTCAAACTCCTATTTTTTACGTGATTACAATACTATCTTCACTGTAGTGTTTGGAAAGTAAAAATCAACTGTTTCAAACATTCACAGTACACACATTGAAAGGCAAGGCATATACTTTGAAAGGCAAACTTTTTTCTCATACAACAATTTTACGTCAAGTATTAATATTTAGCAAGTATTAAGCATTTCTTCTTAACGAATTAAACTTACGTTATGAGTCATGTTGCTTTAAATTGCTACGAAGGAAGAAAATTGCATTCAATCTCTGCATTCAAAAGATTGTATTCCTGAAAAAGCAACATAAAATAATTCTCTAATATGGGTAGACTCACGTTTTTATCCGTGGGTCAAAAATTAATGCTAACCCAACTCGCACCCGTCGCAGAACGCTACCTGAGTAATATACATCAGTTTCAGGTCATTCTAAAACTATGACAAGAAAAGCTGATGGACAGATTGACAGTCATATAGACAGACCGAAATGTGAAGTCCTAAACACATTTAAATGATATTGAAAAAAGGTTTACTGTGAATTCTTATTATTTCTTATAAAATTTATCATTAATTACTGATTTAGTCGTTAGTCATACAACTTTTGATTAATGATTGATTCAATCATTAGTCATAAAAATACGATTAACGATTGAATTATTCGTTAGTCATAAAAAATATGATTAATGATTAAATTATTCGTTAGTCGTAAAATCTACGATTAACGATTAATTTAATCGTCAATCAAAACGTTTGCGATTAATGATTAAATTAATCGTTAATCAAAATATTTATGATTAACGATTAATTTAATCATTAGTCAAAATATTTTTGATTAACGATTGAATTAATCATTAGTCAAAATATTCTTGATTAACGATTAATTTAATCATTAATCGTTAGTCGTCCAGATGATTGAAATTTGCCCAACACTGAAAGAAATTAGCCAATTATCATAACCACAGTTACGCCTCTATTAGAGAATCCGTAGAAATTTTATCAAGTTTTAAGAATTGCAATGGCAACGATGGGGCTCTACTCAACCAGCAATGGCGCCGAGTTTTTAAAAGAGAGGAAGGAGGCATGAAACAACAGTTTCGAAAAACTTCAAGCACCGTGCCGTCGTAGACCAAGCTGGGGCGCCCCAGGCAAAACTAGTCGACAGTATAACATGAAGAAATTAAAAAGGTTGTATATTTTGAATTTTTAATGGATGTTAACTTCATGGTTTATTTGTTTATAAAGTAATAATATTGGAATTATCCTGTAGAATTTCTATCTATCCAGCTCTTTTATTGCCTGCCTTTTCAGCATATTAAGATAAATCGGAATCTAATGAATTCATAATGAAAGACAATATTTCACTATACTGAATGATACTTGTACTTTACTGTTCTTTTTCACAATTTTTGTATAATATTCATGTACATATATATTCAGATTCTCAGTTGCCTATTATTATTTAGATTCTTAAAAATTTCAATAACTTTTTGTACCAGAAAACCTAGATCTGTATTATTATTATTATTTCTTCATTGAATATTCACATCCTGTCTTTAAACTTTAATAATTTTACTTATCTAAATAATACAACCCAAATTCTCTCTTTAAAATATTTCCTCTTACAAATAACTGTGCATCATAAATACTAAAAAATTACACAAAAAGGAGACTAAAAAATATTGACTCACCCTGAAATTATGGTTTAACTATGCCACTGATTTAACTGACTAAATACAGTCATTTGCAAAAGTTTAAGACCAGTTGCCCATTTTCAGTATTTTAACACATTGCATCATTTGTGCAGACTATTGCATTATCTTATGTGCTGATTGCATCAAACGCATTCTACTACTATAAGTAAAGGTGCCTTGAATGTATATCAGCAGTTATTTATTGGATTTTGTTGTAGACAGTGCTGTTGTATAATTATTGTAATGTGTAAAAAACCTTCACTTACTGTTACTAAAAGATCAGAAATATTGACCCTGCATAAAATTGGATTTTCTAAATGTCAAATAAGTTTGAGGGTGAATGTGAGCTAGAGAGCTGTGCATGAAGCTATTAGTAAATTTAAAATTTCAGGAAAATTTGTGAACCTTAAGAGTCATTACTTTTTCATACTTGAGTAAGTCGAGGTTTCCTGCAGGTTTGTGGGACGATAAACCAAAATCTTTGACCAAATGTCTTGAAATAGTACACAAACTGATGCAGGTGCCTTTTGCAGCCAGAGAAAGTAATCGTATTGCATGGAAGTTCCTGGATCTCGTATGACCATCCTTCTTATTACATGATCATCACATGCACTCGTTTTTCTAGGGTGACCGCTTCTCTTAAGGTCCACAAGTTTCCCCAAAATTTTAAATTTACTAATAGCTTGATGCACAGCTGTCTTGCTCACATTTACCCTCAAACTTATTTGACGTTCAGAAAATCCAATTCTATGCAGGGCCAATATTTCTGACCTTTTTGTAACAGTAAGTGAAGGTTTTTTACTCATTACAATAATTATACAACAGCACTGTGTATGACAAAATCTAATAAATAACTGGCGATAAACTTGCTGGGCACCTTTATTTATAGTAGTAAAATGCATCTGATGCAATCAGCACATGAGGTGATGCAATAATTCATACAAATGATGCAATGTGTTAAAATACTGAAAATAGGCTACTGGTCTTAAACTTTTGCAAATGTGACTGTACTATAAATTAAAGTTCATGTTTTTTTTTTTTTTTTTTTTTTTTTCTCCCATTTAAAACAAAATAGCTTATTTAAGAAAATTTGGGTTTTAAATAATAAGGTAACTTACTTTTTTAATACATTTTTGTCTATAAAATGAATTAGTTAATTTTATTTTATTTTAAATTTAAATATTAAGAATATTTCCTTGTATTCCATTAGCTTAAAATATTAATTTTTCTGGGCATATAAAATAGCTATGTGAATCATTGTTGTTCATTTATAATTTTTTAAAATATACTTATAAGCTTATTTAACTTAGTAGTATACTATACTATTAATAATCATTTCAACTGATAAACATAAATTTAATTTATTCAATTTTTTGTTCACAGATTTCATCGGCCATGAGCATTTAATTGGAATTAAAGTCTAGAACATGTTCTTTTCTGCAACACATTGAAACTATGTCAAAGATTATATGGGAACTGCATTTTATTGTTGCAATACAGAACATAAAAATATGGTCATCATTTCAAAAACATCTCACCATTTCATGCTATTACTGTAAATATTTTTCACAGCGCAATTGTGATAGTTATGATATGAAGTTTGTGCCAATACTGTTTGGAGGCAATGCTATTCAGAAATGCACACTGCCAGAGATAATAATAAATCCTGTATGCACCTGCACATCTAAAGTTGCATGGAATGTGTGCTTTTTTATTGATATGGTATTTATATTCATTCACAAAAACTGATATTTCAGTTAAATAATTTAGTTGCATCAAATGTGAAATTGTATGTATATTAAAAAGTAATATATATATATATAATTTCATAAATATGACATTATTCAAAAAAGAATGCATTTTTAAAATTATACTCAAAAGGAAAACAAAAGTATGAGAAAATATTTAAATAAGTGGCTCTAATGCTGTAAAATTTTGTTTTTGTTGTAAAGTTTACAGCATTGTCTTTCTAAGCTTGAATTGCATATCATATGCTGCTTGTGAAAAATTTTGCAATTGTTGACATTTCTGTTCATCTCTGAGAGGTAAACAAAAATTTTAATTTGCTACTGTGATTTATACTTTTAGGTATATTTGAATGCATGACATTATTTTGTTTATTCCTAAAAAGTAGGTTCAAGCAAATTAAGAGATAGGAAAGTGATAAATAATAATAAAACTTTTATTTTATTTTCTGAATATGAAAAAAATATCTTAATAAAAAAAAAGCCATGTATTTTAGTGTTCATTCATGTAGTGATTGAAAATATGTTATCACAATTCTTTGTATTTCAAAACAACTTTTAGTTTTATGTCAGTTTATATATATACATATATATATGATTGTCTGGTCTTACCTTCAAAATTTTTAAACCAATCCTTGTAATCTAAAAGGATTAAAACACGTCTGAATGTTACTTGTTTGTGTACTTTCATTTTGAGGTTATGAATATTATTATGTAAAATTATTCATAAGATTTTATTTGTTTTAAAAGTTGTCCATTCTATACATATTAATTTTAAATTATATTCACTGCATCTTGCTTAAATCTTATCAATCATGCATTCTCTTGTAATAATTTTAGTCTATCATTTGCTTTTCAGTGTGAACAGATACAGCTAGAATATAAAGGTTTTTGTTTTGTTGTTGTTTATTTCATTTATTTAAATGTTTTGTGTTTAGATCTGATTTGATGTGTTTTTATGAAGTTGAATTCAAAGAGAAGTATAACCAAATTTTACTTGTCATTTCCATATCAATTTGTATGCTAGTCTTTTTTTTTTTTCTTTAATTTGTTTATATCATTTTTTTAGGTTTATATAGTTGTTATTTGGTTTAAGTGTATTTATGTGTCAGAAATTTTACTTATGATTTGTACTTTATGTATACATAATAATTTATGCCCAGATGCTAAGACATCGGGAGTAACCATAGTTACTGTGCAATGACAAGGGACCAAAGGTATTTTGCAATGGAGATTTCCTTTTGATTTGGTTTTTAAAGATGGCTGCCAGTATTTTTTATTGGTTAATTTGTATTGTGCTTATTACATTGTTTATATTGTTAATTATTTATGAGATGTTATTATTAAGTGATAGTGTTTTTTGCTATCAAGAATGTTGTTTTGTCAGCATTGCAATTGCATGTTAGTCAGGCACATTTATTTAATTTTTTTCTTGATATGTAGCTACTGTTGTTTTTAATTGTTATTCACTTCATGTTATTTGTTAAATTGAAGTGATTTTCTGCTAGTTTTAAATCTATCAGAATCTATTGATATGTTAATTAAAATACTGTATAAAAACAAATTTAATTTTTTTTTTCTTTTCTTAAAGAAAGAGTTAGCGATATCAGTAATTGAAAAGATTTGCATATAAAAGTATAATTAAATATGAGATCTGTTTTGAAATAGTGTTCATTTTTTTTTATGTTTTTATATCTTTCATAAGTGTTTATCTATTTTTACTTTAGTTTTCCTATAGGCTTTCTTTTATTACTATACTGTAAAGTATGTGAGAATTTTGCTTTTTTTATTACCTTGCCTGATTTATTTTAGAATAAAATATTATTAACCTATAATATTAATGCTTTATCTATTACTTTTTGAATTTGCTTCTTTATCAAGGCAGGGGTGATTGTGTTCAGGTAATTTACCTGATTTCAGGTATATTTTTCACCTTTTGTATCAGAACTCGTTTTTCTAGTTCTTAAATTCATTAAAAAAAAAAAAAAAAAAAAAAAAAAAAAAAAAAAATGAAATGTCAATCTGATATAACTGTTAAGTTTAATTAAAACTTCCATAATGAGAGGATTAGATCTCATAGCAATAAATTATATGTTCTCTACCCATACAAAAACTTTTTTTCGTTCAAATTTCAAATATTCTCCCACGAATTCACAATCACTCCTGATCAAGGTTTTGTTTAATGATAATTATATTTACCTCCATATCTTTTGTACATTTACTTAGAGCTTTCTCTCTCCCTTATGTTCTGTTATTATAACATAAATGAAATTTTATATATCAGGGTAAGCATTCTGGTATCTGTCTATTGCACTTATAACAAAATCTCTTTATATAGTTAGTTAGTACAGTAATATAATAAAATTAATTAAAAATTCTTAAAACATTCCTTAAACAATTCCTCATCATTGTTCCTAAACTTATTTCAATGATTCCATTTTTTTTATTTTTTAATTGCTAATTATAAGTGTGAAAGTTATTTTTATTTGTAATGATATTTATCATAAAACATTTTCAAAACATTATGTTTATTCTTTCACAGATAAATAAGAATTCAAGTAATAATGTTTTTCCCAATGCTTTTTCAGAGTTCTTTTGTTGCATATCATTTCAAAGTTATTTATGTGATTTGTGTTTGAAATTGGCAGTTGGAACGTAAATGCCTCTGAACATGAATTTTATAGTACTGAAATGACGTACCTGGCATAGTCTATATAAATATAATTTTGAAACAGTAATATTTAAACAACCAATTAAATTCAATGCATATTCAGAGTCTTGCTCTGGTATAAAATTAGGTTTTTTGGCTGAATCTTTAATATAAAAATTATACTATTTAACACTCTCTCTTAAGTTTTTAATTCTTTATGGTTGATTGAGTGCACACTTAAAATACATGCTGAACAGATAAATGAATGTGCCATATGTTACACTCTGTATTATTTCACTTCAAATAGAAATTGAAATTCAGTTGAACCCTGTCATAATGAACATTTAATGGGAGGAATTTTCGGTTAGTAAATCTGGATTATATATATATATAGGGTAGGCCAAAAATCACAGACATATTTTAAACTTAAATTTATAATTAATTGGCATATGAGAGTAGGGTTTGCATTACAATTCTTCTTACAAGGAAAAGTTTTATTTAACAAATAAAAATGTTAGTTCCAAATTTGGCTTATAGATGTAAGTGTGTTAAAAGCAACAAGAAAAAACATAAAAAATGTAATGTAACAAGTAATTAAAGAGCATATATTTTATGAAATTTGCTGCAATATTTGATTATATGCACACTTTGTAGCTCAAACTACATCCAAACAGTAATCAAATTCAATCCACATATTTGGACTATGTGACCAAGCCAAGGAATTTAAAAACCCAAAATGGATTTATTCAAATAGTCCTGGATATTAAGAAAGATCTTGTAATTCCAGGTGATATACAACCACTTTTGACACCCAGAAATCCCTTGGAAGTGATTAATGTCGATATGAGGCTGGATTTAGTTGAAACTATCCATAGAAAGGGAGATGTTGCACCAAGTGTGTTGAAATGTCTTGCCTTAGAGACCATTGCGGCCAGATATCCACCATCTCAGTGGCTGCACATTTTTACAGATGGTTCCCAGTTTGATTGTCATCTCAATGTAGGGGCTGACGTGTTCTCAGATCTTTTTTCTTTCTATGCCCCTGCTGGCTATATTGGTACCTCCTTTGATGGTGAAGTTGTGGCGATACGTTTAGCCTTAAAGCAACTATTAGCTGTCCATTGCAAGTTTGAAAGGGCAGTCATTCTTTCTGACTCTCAGGCAGCCATCCAGTCAATAAGCGCTGTTGATCACCCATTAACACCGGAAGTATCCCAATGTCAAGAATCATTAAGAACTCTCACTTTAAAGGGGAAACAAATTGTTCTCCAGTGGGTGCCCGGCCATTGTGGCCTTTGGGGCAATGAACAAGCGGACTTTCTTGCAAAAAGAGGTGCCACCTTACTACAACATCCCAATACAGCCATTTCTTATTGGAGGATTAAACTGTTTTTAAAGAATTTATCTGCATCTAATGCTTTATGAGATCTTGAGAATCGTACAGCTATAAAGAAATGGAAGAATTTAAGTCCTACTCTAATTCCTGATAAACCAAGACATTAGGCAGTTGCGACTTTCTGCCTATCTACAGGACATGACTGCCTTGCCGCTCATTTGAAGCGCATAGGTATCTTAAACGACCCTACTTGCCCACTTTGTGATTCTGGAGAAGTAATGGACCGGGACCATCTGTCCCGTTGTAAGCCTCTTCGATGTTCTACAGAAGAGTCGAGATATTGGGAGGTAAGTTCGCTCCTTAGGCAATGACTTTGGTCTTCTATGTTATATTGTCTATAATTTGATTTGTATCTTTATAGTCCTCTGTAACTTTTGCCTAGCCATTGGAAATTAAAAAAAAAATATATTTGCTAATATTAATTGCAGTAAAGGCTGGATTATATGCATTATTCACATATTTCATACTTCAATGCCATGCCTAATTGTGGCATGATTTCTGATATGTTTATTGCATATAGGTCATATTTGACATTTTAGTATATAGATGGGAAAAAAAAAAATGTTTGAACATTATACTCAGTTCTAAATTTGTGTATTGATTCATTTATTTTCAAGAAATTGAATTTAAAGTGACATATTTTTGTTTGTAGTTCAAGACAAATAAAAATATCTCACTATAAAGAATTTTTCTTTTTCTTTTTGTAACAACTATGTGAAAAATGATAGTAACGATATTTCTACTTTTTTTTTAAACTTGATTAAATCAATTTTATCACAACTAGAAGCATCGTAGTGTAAGCCACACTCACATATACTACTTGATTTTATATTAAAGTTTAAAATGTGTCAATGATTTTTGACTCTCCCTGTATATCAAATGTGTAAGATATGTTTAGGAAACTGAAAATTAAAAGAATTCTGCCTGTTTTATCTTCGTGTATATCCTAGGTTTCCTATTATAGGGTTCTGCCATATTTGAATTTTAGTACCAGTTTGTTTAACAAATATAATTGGTTTATTACAACAACAATGTGAAAGATAAGATAATGAGGAAAGCTTTTAGGCACAGTAATTTTACTTACCTAAGTGAAAAATAATGCTAATTTTAACAAAACATCTTTATGTGGTATTTCTTTTTTTTGTTGGTTAAACATTTCATTGCTAAATAATTGTTTAATCTCTAAATTTAACTATATACCCAGAAGATGTTAGTGTCAGTTGTGTGTGGAGATTATAATATTAAACTTTGATAGTTGGAATTTGACATAATTCAAATTATCAAAGTTTTCAAATTTGCTTTAAACCATAATTACTTGTTATCTGAATATTTTATTAGAGAATATTCATTTATGTATTACAATATTGTAAATGTTTGAAATTAGATAAGCTAAAGATGATTAAGCAGAAATAATTAGAAAAATGTATTTTATTAATATGAAAAATTAATGAGGATTTTCATATTTACATCTTACTTAATTATTGTGACAAAAATTATTACTTTATCATACTTAACTATTTAATTATTAATTTACTAAACTAATCTTCCTCTAAAAATATTTATATATACACATAAGGTGATTCTAAGGTCATAGGAGACACTTGGAGGGAAGTTAGAGAACATCATGAGGTTTGAGAACTGTATAGAACCCATGATCTCAAACGTCATTTTAACCCAAGGACCGGATGTTTTTGCACATAAATAAATATATGTAGTAATCTTCTGTTTTTTATCAAGGTATTTTATCATACTGATTGCATTAATATGAACATTGTGTAGGATTTTGCAAAATAATGAAGCATACAAAATTTTAAAATTTACACAGTAGGTGAAGTTAGTTGTTCACAGTATCAAAAACATCCAGTTTTTAAAGGTTTAAAATGACGTTTGTGGTCTTGGGTTCCTGTAAAATTCTGTATCCTTTGGGATGTTCTCTATCTCTCCTCTAAGTTTGCCCCATGACCTCAGAATCACCCTGTATATTTGCTTCATCTTGGTGTATCAGAAATGTAATAATTTAAATTAAGAAATTACTGGTCTGTCCACTATTTGCCTATAAAAAAATTATGCAGTGTTTCCTATCTATATGTATATTTTTTCATTCCGAAAAATGTGACTAAGTTGTCTACATTTTAGCATGCTATTATACATCAGCTGCATTAAACTTTTGTAACTTGTAATTTGTTTATCTATGTTGTAAGGCATACTGCGATAACTAAAATTTGCTAAAAGATTCAAGAAAAAAGAGGAAATTTTTTATACAAGCAATATTTTTTAATGTTTTAAAGTGAATTAAACCCAGTTACAATTGTGGGTTCAATGAGCATTTTAAAAGCATTGATTGTGTGAAGCAGGCTGTTCTATTTTGCAAGATTTTGGCAGATAAATTAAGGCAGCACATGCAGTATACAGAAATCTTTTTTTTTGAGGAATTGCACTTTTGTAGTGTATAGCAATGTATATAAGGGAAAAAAAAATCAAAAATAGAAACATCTGATTTTTAAGAACACTTAGCTTAAATAGAACATTTTCACTTAGATAAGTGTGTTGATTATTGACTAAATCATTGTTGTAAGTTTTCGTGATTTTTATTTATTTTGGGGTGAGGGGGAGGGTTAGCTCTTAAATCTTATTCTTTAATTATGGGTAGAATTTTCTCAAAATCACTTTTACAGATAACCATGTCTGTTTGTATATGTATATGTAGGGAGTGTTTGAAAAACTTTGACCTCAACTTTAATATATAAGATATATATATATATATATATATATATATATATATATATACATGGAATTTTCTTAAATTGATCTGAAATTTCTGGGGATTTAGTTTCAAGAATTACAATAGTTAAGTTTTTCTATGCTGCAGTACATGGTGTACGTGTTTCATATTAACAACCTTTACTTAATTTGGGACAGCCTTCAAGTTTCTGCTCTTCTCATTGGTTGTTTCTATCAGCTTGGTTTATGGCACAATGATTCTTCATTAAGCGTAATATTAATATGTGATAGATATTTTCATTGAATAAATGCATTTGAGTTTTTGAAAAAGCTTTTGAATTATATTTTATACCCAAATTTTTTTCTTGAGAATTTAAACTATTAATTTTACCATGTTGAATTAAATAAAAATAAAATTTCTGAAAAAAACAAAAACAAATTCCTTGTGCCATCTGCGTTTAGTCAATGATTTTAATCATTAGCTTATTATCAACTTTTGAAAAAATTACCTATTTAATCCTTTTTTATTTAGCACTATGATTGATAATATATTTCAGTATACAATTGTAGCCATCCTCAGAACACATGCTGTCTACTGATCTATGTTTTGCTTGTTGTCAGTCAATCATCTGTTGATTCTCTTCTTTTTTCACTTCACTTCATTCAGTAGCAGTTGCCATTCAGGAGAGAGGTGGGGGGGGGGGGTTGATGCTGGGCTCTCTGTCATTAATTGCATTGTTAGTAGTTAGCATTTCCAAGGCTTCGCATTTTAAAGCATAATGGTGGGAGTTACAGTGGGCTATTTTATTTGTTGTTAATATATTGAGGTTAATGGGGTTAGTGGAATGGTTTCTTCAAAGGGCTGTGGAAACAGAGAGCACAGCATCATTCCCCATGAATGGCAACTGCTAATGAATGAAATGAAGCAAAAAGAGGAGAGAATCTGCGGACGATCAACCGACAACAAGCAAGACAGTGGTCAGTAGGCAGCATGCGTTCTGAGGATGACTACGATCGTATGCCGAAATATATTATCAATTATGCTGCTAAATAAAAAAAGGATTAAATGCAAGGTAATTTTTTTAAAAGTTGATTAAATGTGATCCTTCATTTTTAAATAAATGTAATCATAAGTTTATATTTTTAATTTTCTCCCTATCTAATTAATTTATTTTAACATTTCATGTAAGTTTTATCTAAATTTCTTAATTATACTTTTAAGTTATTGCTTAAAAGTGATATTGGAAAAAAAAGTGTGAAGGGGGGGGGGGGGGAGAAGGCATTTTTTTGGATCTCAGGAGGGAAAAAAAAAACATTTTAAATTTTTTTTTTTCTTTTTGTGCATTCTTCCTTCCTCTTTTTTTTTTTTTAATATTTTTTTCTGTTGTTTAATAATATTGAAATAACAAATTAAAAAATTATAAGTTTGAGTAGAGATAAAAGAACTATTTGTTTGATAAATCTGATTTCAAAAATAAATAATTTACCAGTTTTTTCTACTTTTGGAAAAAGAAAATAAGTAAATAAACAACTCTCTGACAACTAAAGAAATGTACATGCATTAAAAAGTCATTATAATACAGTTTAAATTGTTAGATACTTATAATAGTTTGCTAATTTCTAGTTCAAGTATATTTTTTCTAATGAAAATCTTTTTTTTTTTTTTTTATAAACTTAGGATTTCCATTTTTAATAATAAAAAAAAATATATCTGCATTTAATTAACACATATATTTTTTCACTGGAAAATGTTTATGAACCAAGCAAAGAAAAAAATGTTGCTACAGTGATAAGGATATTTACGTGTTTTAAGAACTCTAATTACTAACAATTATTGAAAAGTATGTATGGCATATTTGTATCACATAAAAAAAAGTTTTCTTTTATCATTCTTACATGCTGTCTCTCAAATTGAAGTTATATTTTTATCTGAAATTAATTCAATTTCCTAAGTAAATCGAAGAAAAAGATTTAACACAAAAATGCAGATATTTTACCAAAAATTATCAAAATGAAAAATGATTCTATGAATTGCCACTGTAAACATGATGTCAGGTGTGATGTTGAAGGAGACAGCAACTAATCAGCAGCTATGAAACATAAACATTGTCCCAAATAGAGTAAAGATTGTTAATATGCATTTGGGTTAACATTTGTTTGCATTACGGACCCAGGCCTAAGGGGGATACCCCCATGAGGGTCTTTCTAAGGGATCCTAGCCCCTATTTATACATGCTGCAGTACAAAAGATTACCAATAAGGGAAATATGCCTTATACCTTAATAAGATCGTGTTCAAAATTTTAGCATTGTATCATGAAAATTCCTAGAGATATATTTAACCAATAAGTGAAATATGCCTTATACCTTAATAAGATCTTGTTCAAAATTTCAGCATTGTATCATGAAAATTCCTAGAGATATATTTAAAGAGATTTGTCAGCAATTGGAATGCTTAATACGTTTGATTATTTGTGTTATTGTTGCTTCACTTGTAATTTTCATATGACATCTGAAACAAAAACTGGTGACGTTTCTTTTTTTTTTTTTTTTTTTTTTTTTCTTCTTTCTATGAAAATGTATGCCAAGATATTGTAAAGTAGTTAAAGCCGGTTTTTTGTTTTGTCATATCTTGGCTGTAATATATAATAATAATATAAAATTTTGTGATCTTATTAGTGTATAATGCACATTTCACTCATGGGAATTATTTATTATTATTATTATTATTTTTATTTTGTGGCTGTAAAAAAATTTAAATTGTGTAACTTTTGAAATTTTTAATTGATTTTGCAAAAATTTTTATACCTTTTATGCAACTTTGCAAGTAATAGTTATGTCCTGAATGATAATAAAGGTTCAAAGTTTTATAAACACATGGAATGTATACACATACATACATATACATAGGTGTCTTAATTCATATTTTTTCATCTCATTTTAAAACATTCTGCTTTTATCGATAGGCTTGTTTATGAATGTAAAAAATTTTCAAGAGTATAAACAAATTTACTCATTTGTTATGGGAATTTGTTGTATTAATAATATAACATATTTTAACTACATATTTTTATGTAGAGCATTGTTGTATTCATCCTCGTTTTTCAGTAAGTAGACAATTTTCTATGTGCTGTATGTGATGTAAATCTACTAAGTATTCCAAATAAGTTGCTTTACTGCAAATAATGCAATCAACATATTTGTTGCTTTAACATATTTTTTACTGCTTGTGTGTATACATGTATACATATAAACATCTGTATATATGTATAACCACGTTAAATATATATATAAATATACATAATGTATGTATTAATGTATCTGTGTATGCAAAAGTATACACATATATACATCATACATATATATATGTACAATAAATGGTACTATAAATTACTATTGAAAAATGTAGAAAAGCAGAGTGATGTGAATGTTTTCACATCTGATGTAGTATAAATCTTGCTATTTTGTAAATAAAATGTTATTGTATTTCTCTTTTTATACAATGCAAATGCTAGATTTGCTATTCATAATTTTCATTTTCTTTTCTATTTTTAAATTAAAATATTCATTTTGGAAGTTGTCTGTTCTTTCTTCTGTCACATTTTTTAAAGTATTATTATGAGCTTACATAATAAAAATTTTTCATTTCATAAAAGAAGAAATATTAAAAACACCTAGTTTTCAATAACTGCTTTCATTTTTAAAAGAATATCTCTTTTGAATTTTAATTAAAGGGTTAGATATTAATAAATTAACCAAAGCCAAAATATTGCAGCATAGAAAGCAGGAAATAACAAACTGCAATTTTGATAGCATTGAGCATAACCATTCTCAGTGCAAATTGATGATTGTATCATATATTCAGTGCTACCAAACCAAAACTGCATATTTATTTTGGTTAATTTGTTTTCTGATTGACTCTACAAAAATTCCATTAAGATTTAAAATGTTGCATTTACTTCTGTGTCTGTCTATTTGGTTCATTTAATTTCTACATTCATACAAAATTCCACTTTTGCTAAAATTCAAGTGTTTTTGCAGTAGACATTGAAGTTCTTAATTTAAAGCAATTATCACTTGCTCAGGTTTTTTTTTCCTAAGCAGAACATTTGAAAACTACAGATATAATTTATCTGTTATATTGCAGTAAAAGTGCTTATGTGCTATAGAACTTAAATATATTGTAAAAAGGTTTACTTATTTTTGAAACTTATTCTCTCTTATGTATCCCTAGTAGCTTTGATCGATTGTATTTTGTTCAGCCTTTCATTGACTCCTTGAAATTTCCTTGAAAATTAACATGGACATATAGTTTCGAGCAGTATCTAAGACTGGTTTTCCATGAGAAAAATTTCATGCAAAAAGATATCGAGCTGATAACAAATCATATGAAAACTCAATGGAAATCACAACTTTCCATCTGAATTTCAGTGGATCAATTTCTAATATTCATTGGATTACGATCAACAGATTCAGATATCCTCAATAATATATTTCAGATGAATTGCTGAAAAGATTCAAAATTCTTGATGGGATTCCGATTATTAATTCATTCATCAGTTTATTGGTCATTCATGAGAGGATTACATTTTGCTGCTAGGGAATTTTACTGCTCTTTGAATTGTTAGATTCAATTAGAATACAATTTTTGTATGCACTATTCTAACAGCATTGTTATATTTATAGTCTTTATAGCACTTATTGTAAACAAGCTATCGGAATGTAGTTATAAAAATCAACAGCATAACACAACTCAGTAATCAGCAATATTCCCATCAAAGATGTAAATTATAAAAAATTTCATATCAGTTACAAATGCTTATTTAATACTTATTTATATTAATATATATTGTTGCATACTCTGGATTCATTAATTGTCTGTGATTGTATAATAAGTCTTGCAGAGGCTTAAAAGTTTATTTATAGAATATTACAAAAGATTACAGGTCTATCAAGGAAGTATCAACCTCAGTTACACCAGAAAACACAGCTTAAAATATAAAAATCTCAGTATAAATTGTACAATGCTATTAACACACAGCAGATGAGCTGTATTCAATAGCAGAGGCTTGGTCAAGCAGAGCTCTTTATGATTGGAATAAAACTAAACTGACAGCCAAAATCCATTCCCACACAGCCACTGCCCACCAGCGGCCGAGCGGTTCTGCGCTCAAAGCTGGTAGATGGGAGGTGCCGGGTTCGATCCCAGGTCGCGCTCATCGACCTAGCCGTTCGGAGTTTTCCGTGGTTTCCTCCGAAACTCGCGTAAATACGGGCTAGGACCCCTTAGAAAGACCCCCACGGAGGGCATTCCCCCTCTAGGCCTAGGACACATCAGGAGTCAATCGGCCTTAATCCTACAACCAACCAACCAACCAACCCACACAGCCACTTACATCCATAAGACATCTATAAACATGTATAAAAGTTAAAAAATGATCTATTAAACTTCTATAAATATTCTACAGTTATCTATTAGCACAACAAATGTCACTCTTTTTTACATCCATTAGATGTCTGCTACATATCCAATAAATCTCCAAATATCTAATAATTGGACTTGTTAGATCTAATAGATATGGAAAATATCTAAATCTGGTTTTGTTCTAACATGTTACATCTATTAGACATTGAAAAAGGCACGTCTAAATTTCATCTATATTTAAATATCTAATAGATATCTATAATTAGTACAGGATATCCAGGACTTTTAATGGACATTCTTTAGATATTTTGTACTTTTTATGGATCATTGGATGTAATTTAGATATCTAATGGATATCAGTGGCTGTATGGGTTCCTTTTATATAGCATTGTATAAATACAGAATTTTTCAGTATCTTGCTGAATAATTAAGTTAGAGCTTAGATAATCGATATGGTGATAATAAGGATTTTCTCATGAATGTTGCCAAAAAAGTCACCAAGGAGTGATAAAGCCACCATATTCGTTGTCAAGGGTATTACCAAGTCTGGTGAAGTTTTTAAATGGGTTTTTACAGGAAAATGAGCTGTTTTAATGCCAAAGCAAGCTAGAAATGCAGAAGATTAACATTTTATAACCTGACTAAGCCTCCCTGAATGAAGTTATATAAAAATAACTAGTATTATTTACAAATTTGTAACATTGCCCCCCTTCCAAGGACTGCACATCCCAGCCAGTACAACCCTTGGTTACAAAATAAATAAGTAAATACAGATTGCAAAATTAAGTAATTAAACTATTTACAAAATTCACAAATAAAAGTACAAATATTTACACATATACAAATTTAGAAGTACTGCTATTTGTTGTATAAGGCTAACCTATCATAATGTGCTATCTTATGTTTTGATAAAGGTGTTTTAGTAATTCTAATGATGGCATCATTCAGTTTTTTTAGGACTGTATAGCGACTGTCCCAGTTACACTGTAGCTTGAGAGAGAATCCTTTATTGTTGTACAGGGTTCCACAACCAAACTTTGTTTCCTTCCTTCAATTTGTGGGTAGACTTTAGGTCATATCTCATCTTCATTCTCTCCATTGCTATGTGAATCTGCTCACGTGCAAAGTTGTGTATGTCTTCAAATCGAGCCTGAAGCTCTTGGATGTACTCCTCTGGTGATGAAGGCATAATAGGTGGACAACCAAACAGATCACATGAAAGATAAAGTTCACATCCAAAAAGAATCTGTGCTGGAGTGTAACTAGTGGTTTCATGGACAGCACTTCGATAAGACAGTAAGAACAAAGGCAACTTTGAGTCCTAATTTTGTTGGTTCCTTGATACTAGAAGAGAAATGTTATTCAAGATTGTACAATTAAACCTCTCAACCATACTGTATGACTGGGGATGTAAAGGCATTGTCTGAGTTTTGTCTATGTTGAGTAACTGACAGAATCCTTTGAATACTGCAGAGGTGAAGTTTGTACCTTGATCGATATGAAGCTGTAGGGTTGCGCAGTGCCTTGACATCTGTTGCTGTAATAGTACCTCTGCAACTGTGCATGCCTCTTGATTGGGAATGTGATATGCTTCAGTCACTTGGTGGAATAGTCCATCACAACAAGAATGTATTTGTTACCTCTGGAGGTCTGTGGCAAAGGACCCGAGATTTTGAGTACAATCCTCTGAAATAGGGCTCCTGCATTATACAGATGCAGTCTGACTTCATTTCCTCAGGCCTTTATGTGCCGCACAAGCATCACAAGATTTGCACCATTTCTCCACGTCCACCCTTGCCTTGCACCAGTAAAGCATTTTCGAACTTTCTGGAGAGTGTTCTTCATTCCAAAAAAGCCTCCGGTAGGACTACTATGCAGCATCTGTAGAATGTGTGGAGTCTTTGATCTGCCACTTGAAATTCCTTTATCATCAGACTCCCATTTTCTGCACAATATGCCATTTCTATTATGAAGAGATTCCCATAGTGCCCAGTAACATTTTGTGATAGGACTGAATGAAAAATATCCTGTCAGATAGGTCTGTTGCTGGATCTCTCTTTGAATTGGCTTTATGTCAGGATCTTCTAACTGGGCTTGTCTAACTTCTTTTTCACCCTATGAATCCTAATTCGATGATGTTGAAATTGTAGCTTGGCAAGCATCTGGGTTTATTAGCTGGTATTTCTCTTCAGCCCTCGAACAGTACTTGCAATTTTCAGAGCCCAGCTTCCATGGCAGGGCATTTGCATTCCCATGTAGAGCTTCTTTATTATGACATATTTCAAAGTCATATTCCTGGAGGAGGTGTATCCACTTGGCAATTTGGCCCCCTGGATTCTTGAGATTTAGCAGCCATGTTAAAGGTGCATGGTCAGTCCTGATCAGGAATCTTTTGCCATAGAGAAAATGATGGAAATGTTCTAGGACCTTTACAATAGCAAGTAGTTCTTTCCTTTTGGTACAGTAGTTTCACTGTGGTTTAGACAAACATTTACTCCAGTAGACAACAACACATCCTTCGCCATCAACTTCCTGTGACAGAACAGTACCAACACTTTCATGGCTTACATCAGTATCGAATGTGAACTGTTTGTCAGTCTGTGGATATATCAAAATAGGTGAAGATGTTACAGCCACTTTAAGTCTCTTGAATGCTTTTTCACATTCTTCTGTCCACAGGAACTTTGTTTGGTTTCTGTCAGCTTGTGGAGAGATCTGGCAATATTTGAAAAGTCCTTCATGAATTTCCTGTTATATGTACATAAACCCAGGAAACTTCATAATTGATGGATATTTTCAGGGTGACACCAATTCTCAATTACAGCAATGTTCTCTGGATCAGTTCCTCACACCCTTGCCAGGGATTGTATGGCCCAGATAACATACTTCACGACAGAATAAGTTGCACTTGCTAGGTTTTAATTTGAGTTTTTCCAGCACTTTATGGATGTTTTTAAATTTTCTTCAAAATGTTAATATCACCATGGTATACAAGACAGGCTTCATAGGACAGTTCTTTTAACACCGTCTCCATCAGACATTTGAAAGTTGCAGGTGCAATACATAATCCAAATAGGATAACTTTAAATTGCCACAATCCTTGTCCTGTAGTGAATGCAGTTTTCTCATGGTCGTGAGGATGTAACTTTACTTGTCAATAGCCGCTCTTCAAATCCAACATTGAGAACCACTGATTGCCTGAAAGTGTGTCAAGTGTCATCAATTCTAGGAAAAGAGTAACTGTCATTTTTCATGATATCATTAAAATGACAATAATTCATGCAGAATTTTGTTAAACCATCCTTTTTCCACATCAAAACTATGGGAGAGGCCTAAGGACTTGTAGGTGGCTGAGTGATATCATTATATTGTATCTCATTTAATAGCTCAGCAACTTTTTCCTGTTTAGCAAATAGGAATCTTTTTGGATGCTTTATTGGTGAAGGATTTCTTGTATAGATTCGTTACTGGGTAAGGTTTATTCTCTCGATGTCCTCAGGTATATGAGAAAACAGGTCTGTAAATTCATACAGTAGCTTCTCTGCAGCACGTCTCTGTTAAATTTCTAATTCTGCATTCTTGAGCAATTCCATTATTAAAATCTCAGAAGACCTAGCCTCTGTTGATTGTGTGTGCCAGTTAATGTGTGTCACTGGAGTGCAGGTTGTTAACACCTTAATTTTTTTTTTTCACTATCCTTACTTTATCACTTACATTGGCGACTCTCATAGGAATAATGATCTTTAAAAGGTCAACCAGAGATGAAGCTACCAGAACTCCTTTCAGGCTGTTGTTGGAATTTGGGTATTCAATCAGTCCATTGTGGAAGTACTGTTCTTTCGGAGCTGTCACGGAAACTATTGTCATATGATGTGGAGGAAGGAAATTTTAGATTTTGCGGTTATCTGACATATTGATTGATTCTCTAGATTTTCAACTTTAAACACAACTATGTCTTCAGAATTGGAATGCAGTTCTTTATTCTTAAAATCTAATTTAAAATTATGTTTTCTCAGGAAATCAAGTCTAAGAATTAGAGGATTACTGTATATTGGTTACATATGTCACATGTTACTAATTGACATTTCCAAATATGATGATCAAGTTCATTTTTCCATGAATTTTAATTTTGTTGCTGGTCACTGTGTGGAGTTTTAAGACAGAGCGGTGTCCAGATAACCTTCTATATAAGTTCTTGAGGAACATTTGTTCTAACGATGGACATATTGGCTCCAGTGTGAGCCATGCAGCGAGAAGCATTATTAACTTTCCCATGAACATAAAGTCCAAACTTATCAAAGAAACACGAACTACTGCAAAGTGAGGCTCTCTAAGTTCAGGCAACCTCTGCCTCAGGAAATTTCCTTTTCATAGTTTCCCTGCAGTGACTGTGATATCTGGTTATTCTTAATATTTTATCGCAATGGGCAGTTTCTCTTGATTTGTCCATCTCTTCTACAGCCCCAGCATGTAATCTTCTCATTTTTATCTTTTTTACTACTCTCAAGACTGCGTAATATCCTTGCGAGGTCTGCTATATTTTTCTTCATTTTCTCCAGATCAGCTTTACAATCGTCTAGAGAGACTGCTTTGATGGTGTGAGAGGCTTTATGGGAGGCTTGTTAGGATGCCTTAATCTTCAGTGCATATGCTAAAGCTGATTCGACATCTTTTACATTGATGAGTCTAATGGCTTTTTGAGTCTCTGGATCTCGCATGGCATCGGTGAAATATTGGAGGGCCTAATCATCACTAGTTTCATTGTGGCAGTCCGATGAAGCTAAGTGTGATAACTAAAAGATCCTTGTCACTGCGCAATCTCGCAAGTAAGGAAATTCTTTGATCTATGTGTTCTCGCATGATGGAGAAACAATAACTTAAATTTAATTAAATTTAGTCATGGCCTTGAAATTAAAATATCGTAATTGAAGACGAAACATTTTAATAACACATTACTGAACTTCACAAAACATATATAAGCATTTAAACACAAATAAAAGTATTCTCGAACGAACTAAAACATGTCCTTCGCTCTCATCTCCTGCACATTGATAATGCCTATTAGTTCCTGATATGAGTTTTTCATATAGAAAGAGCACCAACAGATAATATTAAGAGTTGCTAAGAAAATGTTTATCTAGGTACCACAAAAATTCTTTTTAGAAAAGTTTATAAAATAAATGTTCATATATGTAGATCCTAAAAGTTTATATCAAGAATTTATAAAAAAAATGTATATATCATAAAATCTTTAGGAAGAGCTTCTGCATATGCCCAAAGAAAAAAAAAAAAAAAAAAAATGATGAAATACATAGTATATTTAGCAATAAACAACAGCAGCAATACACACAAATAATAGATCTAACATTAAATATCTTACAAACAACCCTTAAAATATGAACATGAATTATATAGTACAGTCGGTAACAAAAGTGTCCGAACACTAGCAAAAATTCTTATGTAAAAAAAGTACACTTCATACGGTTTTGTTAAATAAATCCTTGTTGAATCCTGTGCTTAGTCAGTGTAAGAATATGATTCGATAAGGATTTTTTTAACAAAACCGTATGAAGTGTACTTTTTTTACATAGGAATTTTTGCTAGTGTTCGGACACTTTTGTTACCGACTGTACATCACGAGGTAAACTAAATTTGAATAATTAGATACAGCTGAAATACTATTAGAAATATTTCAAGGAAGTCTAGATAAAGAATTAGCATTGCCATGATTCTTCCCCTTCCTATACGTTATTTTTAAATTATATTTTTGCGAAGCCAGTGCCCAATGTCCTAACTTTGCACCGTGTGGCATTGTTTTGGTCAGAAAAGTCAGAAGATTGTGATCGGAAATTACCTCGACTTCTGCACCGAAGAGCCAAGTATCAAACTTTTGTAGAGCCATCAGCACACTGTAAGCCTCTCTTTCGATCGTTGACCATTTGACTTGGCACGGAGACAGATTTTTACTAAAGAAAACGGATGTTTTTTGCCAGAATTGTCCAACTGAGATAAACATGCTCCGATAACTTCGCTCGAAGCATCAGTGTATAATTTGAATGGCTTTGCTATATTAGGTATATATAGAGATGGCACATTCATTAATTGGTGTTTCAAATTTTGAAAAGATGTTTCTTGTGCATCAGACCAGGGGATTTCATTAGGTACACTTTTCTTTGTTAATTCAGTCAAGGGAAGAATTACTGAAGCAAAATTTGGAATGTATTCCTGGTAGTAATTAGCCAAACCAATTATACTACAAATTTCTTTTTTGGTGATAGGTCTGCAAATTTTCTTTATAGCTTCATTTTTTTCGGAATCAGGTGTATGTCTTCCTGATCCAATTATATGGCCTTAAAATCTCATTTCATTCTTTCCAAAGTCGCATTTCTTTAAATTAACTGTAAGACCAACTTCTTGAATGTTTTGAGAACTGCTTTCAAGTGTGTTATATGTTCACTCCAAGTGGTGGAAAATACTACAATATCATCAATATAGGAACGACAATAATCCTTATGATACTCTAAAACTTTGTCTACAGATTTTTGAAACATACTACCAGCGTTTTTCATACCAAACAGCATGCTATTCCATTGGTAATGCCCTCAGTGTGTAGTAAAAGCAGTATAGTGTTTGCTGTCCTCTTTCATAGGTATTTGCCAGTACCCTTTTGTGAGATCTAGAACAGAAATAAACTACAAATTACCAATTAAATAAGATTACTGGCAATCTTCATGGGGTATGCATCTGGGATGGTATAGCTGTTCAATAAACAAAAATCAACACATAACCTAAAAGTTCCATCCTTTTTGGCAACACAAACTACAGGATGAGCCCATTTGCTGTTGCTATGTTCTATTAGTCCAAGTGCAACTAATTCTTGAATCTGTCAATCCACTTCCTTTTGTATAACAATCTGTATTCTATATGGATGTAGTCTTTTAGGACAGCAATCGCTAGTAACACAGACACTGTGTCCTTCTACTTTAGCAATTCCGGGTTTAGTGCTGGAAACATGATATTTGTATATCATATTTCTCAAACCATTTTTCTTTTCAAAATTTAAATCTAAACTATCAATATGATCCACTATTTCTTTAGGGGT
This sequence comes from Salticus scenicus, assembly GCA_963930645.1. Taxonomy (NCBI): domain Eukaryota; kingdom Metazoa; phylum Arthropoda; class Arachnida; order Araneae; family Salticidae; genus Salticus; species Salticus scenicus. Next base: position 227,025,523 of record OZ005657.1, read on the forward strand.
TAAGCATCCATTTCCAAATGGTGCATAATGAATATCACCAAAATCCTTATCTTCATCAAATATTAGGCCAACATGGTCAATTCGAGCAATGTATGGTCTAAGCTTATTAAAATGCAGCTCTCTTCTGGACCCATTCTCTAATTCAATTAAGGCTGAATGTAGCCCAGTGATTTCAGTAACAGTAGCTGGGCCAATCCAAGTTTTAAGTAATTTATGCAAAGATGAATGATCTAGTATTAGTATTTTATCACCAACACACATTAAACTGTTTATCTCTTGCTCAAATTATACCGCGAAGTATATCTTTCTTGAGAATCCTGAGCATATTCTGATGCAATTTAATGTGCTTTTCTTGATTTCTCAACTAATTCTGATATATATTTTTCAACTGATGTTTAAGCTGAAGTGGGAATTTTCCTCTCACCAGTCCATACGTCTTTCAATAGTGACAGTGGTCCAGGAGGCAAACGCCCATAATCTAGCTGAAAGGGAGAAACACCTGTCATACTATGAGGAACTTCTGTGTAAGCAAATAGTAGATATGGGAGATGCAAATCCCAATTAGATCCATGTTCTTGTATATTTTTACTTAACATATCCTTCAATGTTCGATTCCAGCATTCCACTGCACCCATACTTTCTGGATGACCTAGCGTTGCAAACCTCGGAGAAACTCCAAGGAGTTCCAAGAATGCTTCACTTAATTTAGCAGTAAAATTAGTACCTTTGTCTGTACATATTACTTTGGGGAACCCGGTCTGGGTAAATATTCTCATAAGATTATTGCAAGTTGTATTAGCACTGATGTTAGTCACAGGAATAGCTTTGGCCCATCTAGTACATAAGTCAACTGCACAAATCACATATTTATGTCCTCTTCGAGATGGGGGCTCTAAAGGACCAATAGTCCAAACTCCAGACTTAAAATGGAATTTCTGGCCTAACAATGGGTTGTATCTTTATATGATCCCTATAGGAAATTGTTTTGCGTAATTGGCAGGTTTTGAAACATTCACAAAGTTTTTTAACGTCTTCTATGAGACTTGGCCAATAAAATGAATATTTTATTCTCTGCTTTGTTTTCTGTTCGCCTAGATGGCCCGCCAATGGTATTTCGTGTGCCACCCTAAGAACTTCTTTTCTTTTGCAAGTGGGCAGAACAACTTGATCAACATTTTCTCTGCATAAGCATTCTAGAATTCTGAATGGACAAGAACTCCATTACTAATTTTAAATGAATTCTTCCCATTTTCGTCATAAGACCAGGATATCTTTAAATCTTCATCATCTAATTGTAATTTTATAAAATCTTCTTTATTTCTACTGCTTTCATCATTGGTAATTTCAGCATTAAGTTGAAGGAACGTTGAGGTGTTTTTCTTTTCATTGTGTACTTTCTGATTTTCTTTTTCAATGCTCTCATTTAATTTTGCAAGAACATGATTCATACATCCATTTAATTCTACATTCTCCATTAAAACTTCATAAGCACTTGAAGAAATTAGCATGTCATTCACAAGTTTCTTTGACACTGCACAAGTTACAGGTACATTGCCGTGTCCCATCATCTATCTTTAGGTCAAAAATCTTTTGAGCAGCTACTTCTTTTTCACCGAAAGCCGAAATAATTTGAATAGTTCCATCCCCTTCTCCAAAGTCGGTATCAACCAAATCTGCATGTAAGACTGAAATTTGTGCTCCTGTATCCACTATTGCCTTCAAAATTTTTTCTCCACATTTGATATTAACGTACTTCAAATCATCAATTCCATCTTTAATCGACATAGAGGTTGACACAGGAATTGACACTTTAGCAGTTACTACTTCGTTTGTTGTCTTTGGTTTAACGTCTTTGGCTTCAACCACATTACTTTGCGGCGTTATGAGTTGATGTTTTCTTTGAATTCTTGAGACAAACTCGAGATAAATGCCCCACGGATCCACACGTAAAACAAGTAGGTTTAAAACTTGTATTTTGATCTGTTCTTGGAGAAAATGATGTCCTAAATTTCCAAGATGGCTGTTCGTCGTTTTGTTTGTTGTTAAACTCTTTAAAATCAGGTTTGTAATTGCTAGTTGTTCTATGTTTCATATCATCCATAACGGATCCCTTCGCCTTCGATCGTACACTTTCATACTCATCCAACTTATCAGCTAAAATACCCGGAACAAGTGACTTAGCCCAGTCATCGATGAAGTGCTCTCAGATATCACCTGGAACGCTTTTTTTAATTGATCCGTAATCATAAGATTCTTCAGTCCTTCAAAATCATTTACTGCAACTCCTTCAAGCCATTCCTCAAAGTAGCTTGGCTTGACAGGCTTGACTCTAATAATTTCAAAAACAAAGTCTCGCCAAGATTGAGTATTGTTTCGCTGATGTTTCACAAATTTTAGTCAGAAAATTTCAGGGCCTAATTTAAATCGTTTTAATAATAAACCTTTGATATAGTCATAATCGTCAATTTTTTCTTCTGGTTCACGAGCTATTAACTGAGTGGTTTCTTTTGGCATAAGAGTTAAAAGAGCTGACACCCAGTTACATTTTTCTAGATTAATTCTCTTCGCTTGACGCTCAAACAAAGTCAGGAACAGTACTATTATATCTCCATCTCTCATTTCGAATTTTGGAACTATTTTAGTTAAATCTTGCGTACTATCCTTAGCTTCAGAAATCGGTGCTGCTTTAAATTTTTCAGCTTCCAAACGGATTTTTTCTAACTCAAATTCATATTCGCGTTTTTGTTTTTCTTGCTGTTCACGTAATTTTTAAATCTCTAGCTCTTGGAATTGCTTTTCAGTGTTTTGTTTCTTACGGAGCTTCCTATTTTCGATAATAATCTCGAGCTGATTTTTAGTAAATCCTTCATCATATTTTTTATCTTTGGTAATTAGTTTATGTAAATCGCTTACAATCATTTCATTCGTGACCTGAAGATTCAACTCCACAGCCAACAATTTCAAATCCTCTTTCTTTGCGCGACCCAAATATGCCATCTTGATCTTATACACCCAAAATTTTCTAAATGAGAAACTTAGCAAAATTCCTCAAGGTGGTGATAATTAAAACAATTTATTAAATATTAATGGAAGAAAAAATAGATTATATACCATACGCAAAACCCAGAATTCATACCTAAATTAATTGATATCTATATAAATGTTCTTTACTTAGATTATGAACCAAATGCACTATAAAAATACGTGAATGATATTTTCACAAATTAAAAATAATTTAAACACAGTGTCGTGCAATTTTACATTTCTTTACACAATGAAATATAAAATAAAATTCTTTTCTTATTTATCCAATGTATTTTTTATTTATTTATTTTTTAACCACCACTTTTATTTCACATGAAATGAATAAACAAAATTTCTATCATTGGCTTACTTTACCATTCGTAAAATAATAATAATAATAATAAATGTAATCTTTAACACTTTTTATATGCGTTATAATTACCATTTAACAAAACGATGAACATATTAATTCACAGAATTAAAGTAATAAACAACAAAAACAAATTAACGCTATCTATCTAAATCTTCTATTTATCAAAAACTTAGATCTTCTAAATCATCTGTCATAAATATAAACACAGAAAGAAAAAAAATCACTCTTTCAATAAAACAATGAAATGAAAAAAAAATATGATAATAACATAGACAGTTGCGTTGGCTGATGCCAGTTATAGCTATTTCGTTCAAAAGCAATCTCATTAATTTATTATGTCTTGTTATTGAATGAAATAAACAGAACACTATTTGTATGATTTCAGCACTTAATAACTAAAATGAACCAGCTCTCAATATATTTTGTATTACATTTATTTAAATGTAAATATTCTATTAAAAAAAAGAAAAAAAAAAAAAAAAAAAATAGATTTTCCAATTTCAGAAACAAAATAGGACATTTACTCTTATTTATTTCATCACACAAAATACTTTTGACTATACTTCGGAGAGCAAACAAACAAATATATATATGTGTATATATTTCAAACTGAGGGAGAAAATATCAAGATCTACAGTTGTAGATATGTAACATATGAACAACTCTATATTTATTCAAGTGAATAATAATAATAAAAAAAAAATTCACATTGTATTAAAATTGAAATTCACTGGCGTGAACTTGTAAACCGTTATTTACTGACGTACAGTCGGTAACAAAAGTCTCCGAACACTAGCAAAAATTCCTATATAAAAAAGTACACTTAATACAGTTTTGTTAAATAAATCCTTGTCGAATCCTGTTCTTAGTCAGTCTAAAAACAGGATTCGACAAGGATTTATTTAACAAAACTGTATTAAGTGTACTTTTTTATATAGGAATTTTTGCTAATGTTCGGAGACTTTTGTTACCGACTGTAAGTAAAATGCAATTAATTTCTGAGCACAGATCAATTACATTAATAACTAACACACAACATAAAAAATACTCATTTGTAGAATATCAGATCATTCAAAGAATTTAATGTATAATGTACTGATGTGCATTTCTTTGTGAATACCATAAAAAAATTCTGACACTGATTTAGCACTGGCGTGCTTCTTATCGAATCTATTCGATCTCGAAAACTTTGAACTGACGTTCTATTTTCCTTTTATGTTAAAAAAAAAAAAAAAAAAAAAAAAAAAACATTTTAAAAATGTACACTTACACCTTTTGGCCATATACAAAAACTCTTACCTCATCCACTTTCGGATTCGTTAATCCTACATAAAGCTGCACCGCTAAAAGATCCTTGTCACTGCGTGACCTCGCAAGTAAGGAAATTATTTGATATGTGTGTTCTTCCATGATGGAGAAACAATAAATTAAATTTAATAAAATTTAGTCATGGCGTTGAAATTAAAATATCGTAATTGAAGACGAAACATTTTAATAACACATTACTGAACTTCACAAAACATATATAAAACATTTAAACACAAATAAAAATATTCTCGAACGAACTAAAACATGTCCTTTGCTCTCATCTTCTGCTCTCCGTTCTCTCTTTTTTGGCTGTTGCCACTCCTCTCCTGTCTAATACCATTTCATGACGTCATGGAAAATTACTGATAATCTCTGAATATCTGATGGCAGCTCTTCTAAACTTTCACCCGCTTTCTGATAACGTGACTTTAACTGGAGAAGACTATATTTTTTCAAGCATTTTTCTCCAAAATGCAGCTCCAGCACTCTTGTCAGAGCCTTGAAAACATACCTTTGTACTGTTCCTTCAAAAAGAGCTTCCAGTATGTCAGCTGTATTGCCCCGTAATGATGCTGCCTAATGCTCCCTAATCATTCAGATCTAAATGTACGATATGAAGATTGAAAAATGTGAAACAAGGAAGGAAGGAACTGCTGAAGCAAAAGTATTACTACCATGTTTTATCTATTAAATTTATCTCTCTTTTCAAATTTACCCTATAAATGTACTTGTAGTCAAAGTGACCAATTATGGTTATAAATAAAAGTGCAATGTGATCCAAATGAGCATCAAAATCTTCAGGTAGAAAAATGTTTGCATTTGGCCAAAGCTACAGTTGGTAACAAAAATGTCCGAACACTAGCAAAAATTCCTATATTAAAAACGTACGCTTAATACAGTTTTGGTAAATAAATCCTTGTCGAATCATTTTCTTAGACTGACTAAGAGCAGGATTCGACAAGGATTTATTTAACAAAACAGTGTACTTTTTTTTATATAGGAATTTTTGCTAGTGTTCGGGTACTTTTGTTACCAACTGTACTTGGGACAGGAAGTCTCTTAAAACTGATAAAGCTAGAGTATTTATGAGCATTACTAGGAAACTAGAGCATTATTATGATGCTACATTTTACATGCAGAAAACTCTTCTATATCCTAATCTATACATGTTCATTGCATTTAACAAGCGAAACGTATACATATATAATTTTGGGATTCACTATTTCAACAAAGGTAATAATTTCATGTACTGCTAGGATGAGACTGAAAGGGGAAAGAGGCTTCCAGGAAATAGCACCAGTTCTTGCAAAGAACACTAGATGGAGGACCAAAGACTACACTCATGTTATTTTGTTCTCTGACTCATGTACAGGGTAGAACAAAAATATAAAGATGTCTGTAATGTTGTTGAACTTGGTTAAAGATCTTGATTTAAAAATCAAAATGATAATTCAAAAACTTCTTATTTCTAGACATTCATTTCTTTCTAATAAACAAGATTTTAGGGCTGTAGAATTAGCTTCAAGAAAGTGCTTTCACATTTTCCTGCCAGATAACTGATACGATTTGATCAGAAAAGCAAAAATTAAAAACTCATTTGAGCTGATAATAAAAATTTAAGTAAAGAAAATCTTTTTTAACAGTAGAAGCTTTTTATTCTGGAGCCCTGAAAAGCATAAAATAAAAATTTATCCTTGCAAAGACATGCTATAAATAAGTGAACGTTTCAACACTAAGAAAATTTTAGAGAAAAATATACATATTTTCAGTTTTGCAAGAGATGAAAATTTTTAAATATTCAAAATATTTTAAAAAGCTTTCGAGACCTTTGAAATTTATGGTTTAACAAATACTTATGTAGAAGCCAATGACTAAGATTATTGGTCTTGAAAGCTTTTTCAAATATTTTGAATATTTAAAAATTTTCATCTCTTGCAAAAGTGAAATATCTATATTTTTCTCTAAAATTTTCTTACAAGGAAACATTCAAAAGGTGTCATTTTCAAAAAGTATTGAAAAAAATATATGTGATTCTACTCTTCATAAAACACCAGAAAATAAAAAAAATTATCGGCTGAAATTAATTACAGCGACCACAAAAAATTATCAAAATTAAGCATATTTGGCGATTTTACACTGCTAGGCGATTGATTTTGAGTACTTGGCGGAAAAGCAAAACACGGTTCTGTTCGTACACGGCAATCTCGGTGCTAGCAAACGTATCGCCTAACAGAGCAAAATCGCCAAATATGCTTAATTTTGATAATTTTTTGTGGTCACTGTAATTAATTTCAGCCGGTAATTTTTTCATTTTCTGGTGTTTTATGAAGAGTAGAATCACATATATTTTTTTCAATACTTTTTGAAGATGACACCTTTTGAATGTTTCCTTGTTAGTGTTGAAACATTCACTTATTTATAGCAAGAATAAATTTTTATTTTATGCTTTTCAGGACTCCACAATAAAAAACTTCTACTGTTAAAAAATGTTTTTTTACTAAAATTTTTATTTTCTGCTTTTTAGTTATACAAAAGGCTTCGAAAAAAACGAATTAAACATTCTTAGAATACTGTGTAGACTTTGAAAGATCTTCTTTTATCATTTGACACCTTTTCTATTAATTATCTGCACAAATTAACACATTGGCCCTTGGAGAATCAAGCCCACGACGCGCTTTAACCAAAAATCAAAGAACAGTAAAGAAAAGTCATAGAACAATCTAAGAGAGATTCCAACAAATACAAATACTTATACAAAAATAATATTGTTCTCGAATGCTTTTTAAAATATTTTGAATATTTAAAAAAAAATCATCTATTGTATATTTATATTTTTCTTTAAATATTTATATTTTTGTGTTTCAACAATTTTCTTATTGTTGAAACTTTTATTTATTTATTTATTTTTTTTTATAGCGTGTTCTTGCAAGAATAATTTTTTAATGCTTTTGCTACACAATAAAAACTTCTAGTTTTTTTTTTTTTTTTTTAAATTACGTTTTTATTCTTTTGCGTTTTATTAACTAAAAGAAGCTTCTTAAAAAAAAATAATCAAATTTTTTAGGATAGTGTGTAGACAACGAAGGATCTTTATTTTATCATTTGACATCTTTCCTATTAATTATATGCAATAAAGTAACACATCGGTCTTCGAATTTACAACCATCGCGTTATGAACATGACGCTCTATCCAAATGAGCTAACAAGTGACGAAAAAAGGTGCTAACATTTACGTTAAAGTGGAGGTGTTTTGTTTTTCAGTGTCACTCGAAAACACGATGACAAAATCCAATTTCAATAAAAAGCTTCTAAAAAATTTTTTTTACTTAAAACTTTTTATTTTGTTCTCTTTTAATAGCTAAAATATTTTGTATTTTTTAATATCTAAAAAAAAAGCTCTTCAAAAATTCTTAGTATACTGTGTTGTCAACGATCAATTGACACCTTTTCGACTAATTATCTGCAAAAACTAACACGCCGGATCTTCGGGGATCGACCTCTCAACCACCGCGTTATTAACGTGACGCTCTAACCAACTAAGCCAAGGAGCGACAAACGGAATAGCTTATATTTACTTTAAAATGGAGGCTCCTTGTTTATTAGCTTGACACGATGATGAAGTCAATTTCATATAAAATGCTTCTAAAAATTAAAAGCGCAGAAATTTTAATTTTGAAAATAAATAAATGAAATAAAATACACAGCGCAGCTTACCAAAAGAAAGAAGATAGATAATTGATATTCTGTAAAATGGCTAGAAATCCAATGTGATTTCAATGACAAGAATAATATTTTTTCAGTTCAAAACTGCAATTAATGCTGAGTTTGGGTTCTATAGGATCAAACTCAAAATTCATTGCTAAATAAGATTAATTATGTCAGTAGTAAAAACAGCCCAAAAAGATGACGTGCATGATGTTCCTTCTACGGTACATTCCACCAGTGTACCACAAACATTTAAAAAACTTAAAAATCGCACTGAACATTTCTGCTAGGTACAATTCTAGAACTGGTGACAATTATATGACATTTGGTGATGACAAAACAATCTTTGATAAGTATTGCAGAAACTTTAGAATTCTTGTAAAATGTACAAGGTGATTATTATTAAACTTCTCCTATATACAGTCTCCTGCAGCGCAAACTGAGAACGGAATGCAACGAAATTTGATATATAGACTACAGACGAGATGCGCTCACGGAATTTCGAAAAAAAAAAAAAGTTCCAAAATGTCCACCAGAGAGCACCTTTAACAGAAAAATATTAAATTTAACACAATAAACGACCAAAACGGAATACAGAAACAATATTAACAATCCAGTACAAGAATTATGAGTGATAAAATGTAAAACCGAGAAAAGCTGTCAGTTATAGGAAATAAATGTTAAGATTTGCATGCTTGCGGAGAAGAAGAAGCTTTATGCAAAACAGGTTAGGGTATAAAACTTTTCCAGACGTTGTCATGTTTTATGTCGACGTTTCCGGCTGTAACGATGATGGTATCTTTAGTTGAACGTGCGTTATTGATGAAGTTGTTTTACGAAAACAAGGGGAATGCTTCTGCTGCAGTTCCTGAATTTCATCGTATAAAGAACCTACGGAGTGGACCATTTTCTACTTAAGGTATCCGGGCCATGATTAAGCGATTTGATGGGACGGGGAAATTAGGAGTTCGACCTGGAAGAGGCCGTAAAACTGTCACACCGATACTTGTTGATGCCGTCAAGACAGCTGTTGCCGCACAGTCATAGACATCAGAGTTTGGGGGCAGTATCGCACGTGCAGTTTCTCGACAGACAGTCTATTCTTGCAGCTCCGTCCGAAAAGTGTTCAGAAACATAATGCACTACTTCCCATACAAGATCCACCATACCCAAGAGCTGCTTGATAGGGACAAGCCACAACGTCTTTCATCCGTAGTCAGTTTTCTCAACAGAATGACTGTTGATCTGTCATGTCCTTAGAATATTCTGTGGAGCGACGAGGCTCATTTCTACCTCAATTCGACAGTCAACACACAGAATTACCGCATTTGGGCTAAGGAAAATCCGCGGATGCACACTGAAACTCTCCTACATTCTTTAAAGGTGACTGTCTAGTGTGGATTCACGGCGATATTCATCCTTGGGTCATTCTTCTTTGAGGAAATAACTGCACATGGTCCTGTCGCATGTTCCGTTACGGGCCGTCGGTTATATGACATGCTGCAGACGTTTGTTGTGCCGCAACTACAGCAAAGGCGAGTCCTTACATCGACCATTTTCATGCAGGATGGTGTCCCCCCACATATCCATGAGTCCGTGAAGGCGCTATTGGTTCAACACTTTAGCACCGTCCGAAAAGTGCTCAGAAACATAATGCCGGATCTAAAACCGCACGATTTCTGGTTATCTTAAAAAGTGTGGTGTATCGTGGAGGTGTTGCGATGTTGAATGACTTACAGAACTCCATAACGCTTTATGTGCGAAGAATCACAACTGATCAGTTACGATCGGCTGTTGAACACGCTGTCCATCGACTTGAAATTATGCAGGTGAATGAGGGTGGTCACATGGAGCAACTTTCCCTACATCGTCCTTGATACGATTAACAACTGCTTTTGTGCAATTTCGTCCTAATCTGTTCGTTCTTGTTTCTGCTAACTGAACTGTTTTTTTTTTTTTTTTTTTCTTAGACAGCGTACTGTTATTTTTCCCTTACCTTTACTTAATGTGGTTCGATGACAAGGTGATCAGAAACTAGTCAATAAATGTTAATATTGTTTCTGTATTCCGTTTCGGTCATTTATTGTGTTAAATTTAATGTTTTTCCGGAAAAGGCGCCCTCTGGTGGACATTTTAGAACTAAAATTTTTTTTACGAAATTCCGTGAGCGCATCTCGTGTATAGTCTATATACCAAATTTAGTTGCATTCCGTTCACCTGTTTATAGGGGAAGTTAAATTATAACTACTCTGTACATAAAAGTTCTTCATAAAGGAAATTAAGCCTGTCGCTAGATGTTCTATCATATACTGGGGCAAGACTCATTATGTCGTTTCTTTATCATATGTTCCAAGTTTTCGTTATTTTCAACGGAAACTTCATGCCAGAAAGTTTTTCTAAATGTTTTCAGTTTATTTAATTTTGTTTATTCTTCAAAAATATGTGTGATAGGTTCCTTTTTATAAATACTGTTGTATAAATCTGATTTCAAAATCAGCAATGTTAACAGCTATATTTTATATGTTAAAATATCAGTGATATGAATTTCCATTACTCGAAATATTTTTCTACTGAAGTTGCTGCAACAATAACTTCATTTTTTCTCTCTTAATCACTACGTCTTTACTTTTACAAAAATTCAGTGAGACCGTTAAAAAACCAAAAGTAAAAAAAATAATCTCATGGTTTACTACTAAATTTTACTAAATAATTTCATTATTCCCTTAGAGGTCTACATGGGCCAAAATTTTGAGGCCTGAATCTGACGCAGCCTGATCGAAAATTTTTCAATTCACAACCGCCCGGTATAACAACTAAAGTTCAACCTGGGCCTGGCTTGGGACAAAAACAAATAATCAGACAGGCCCAATGATAATTAATAATAAGAAAAAAACTTTAATGTCCAGATATGTTTTAATCACTAGTATTTTACCATCAAAAATCCTCTTAAAATGTTGCATGCATATCTATCTAAAAATTCTAAGTATAGTATTTTCCAGATGTTTTATATATCCAAGAAATAGAATTATGATTTTTTTTTATATGAATGCCAGTTTTAAATCACTCTGTGAATATTTACTGAAATGAGGGTTTGAACAGACAGACAATTTAACAATTTAAAGTTATAAGAATAATTCTGTAGAAACCCTGCACTTTCAAGCCATAAAACAATATTTAACTTATTGTTAAAATTTTTATTTTATATGTAAAAGTGCAATTATAAATTTGTGTATTTTAGATATTTATCTAAAATTCCTTGAAATATGTATACATAATAAAAGTGTGTCTACAGAAGACTTTATATCACGTCTATGGACGGTTACACGCTAGAGTTGTATTATTTCAATAATTATAGCTGCTGTATTTTGCATCATACAGAAATAAGTAAGTGTACTTTCCTTAAAAAATGCATGAATTTAATATCACGTGAGATATTTTTGTACTGTTTATTGCCACAAGCAGTATTTTTTAAAAAGGAAACATGCCACAAAATTTTCTTTGCAATTCTGTAGATATATTAAAAGTTAAAAAATAAATAAACAAATAATAAACTAGGTGGAGGTTTTTGGCTTTTCTTAGTGAAAAATTATAAATGAAGCAGCCATTTTGGAAGTGTAAGCAAGTTGCTACAACCCTTTATCTACAGTCGGTAACAAAAGTGAATGAACATTAGCAAAAATTCCTATGTAAAAAAAGTACACTTCATACGGTTTTGTTAAATAAATCCTTGTCTAATTCTCTTCTTAATCAGTCTAAGAACATGATTCGATAAGGATTTATTTAACAGAACCGTATGAAGTGTACTTTTTTTACATAGGAATTTTTGCTAGTGTTCGGACACTTTTGTTACCGACTGTACCACATTATGAAACAGACTAAAAACGTATTTGAAACATATATATTTTTTAGTTACTTAAGAGTATTTTTTAAAGATATATGCAATAAAAACGTGCATATCACCTTATCATAATAATTAATGATAATTTTATGCGATGGTACTTTAGTGTACCACTGGTACATAGTGGTCGAAAATAATATTTGGACTTAAGAAAAGTGTAAAAATGTGTTTACTTTTTAATTCTTTATAAATTTTCTAAGATTGAGGTTAGAATCTTGAAGTAATATAGGGATTAATTACACATTGCGGCGCAAAAGTTTATACATAAGCTAAATTTTTTAATAAAATGAAATAGATACACTGGAGTGCTTCGAAATTTTTACTGTATCTGAACAATTGGATTACAAATTCATGCTTCGAATTCTGAAATAATTAATTGAAAGGAAAATAATAACAAAATTAAAATTGTGATGTCGCAAAAGTTTAAGCACAAATGAGGTTTTATGCAAATATCGTTAAACGGGTCTGGTGGAGGATCGGTGACACTTATCTCCTAGATTATAAAATAAAGTGATCGCTGTGCGAGTTATTAAATTGCTGCAATCATTGTCTGATAAAGTTGCGAAAGTGTGGAAGCTGAAAGCTGAAATTAAATCCCTTTTGCATATATCACTTATTTTAAATCGGGCCAAACTTGGTATTTATAGTGTTTTGCAACGGAGAGAGCAATTCAAAATTGCGTAACGCTTTGAAACTGAGAAAAACCACATTTTGGGAGAATAGAAAAATTAAAAGAAAGTCTTTAATTGAGAATTTGCTTCTTAACCAGATAAAAAATTCGACTTGGATCATAAATATCACGTGACTCCATACGCAGACGAATAACCGAATCAGGATTCATCATAAAACAAAAATTAGCTCGTAAGCTTTTCTTTGAAAAAGTGTCCCAAACAAAAAAGACTTCAGTGGACAAAACAGTACATGTATAATCCTGACGAATTGATTATTGTTATTTTCTCTGAGGAAAAAATGGAATTTGGATGGTCCAAATGGGCTCTTATTCTATTGACGTAACTTGAGGAAAGATCCGAAGAGCATATTCAGCAGGCAAGAAGGAGGTGGCTCATTTTGGGCTATAATGGTTTGGTGGCGCTTTTGGCTACAATGGACAGACGTCTCTTTGCTTCCTAAATGGTAGACAAAATTCAAAGAAGTGTTGGAAAATTCTGAGTGAACATTTATTACCGTTTGGTGAACTCCTAGATGGTTCCAACAGGACCTTTTAGTAGGACAACGCATCGATACACACTTCCCGTTGTGCAAAAAAATGACTTAAATCTCAGAATATCAGTGTGATGAATTAGCCAGCACTCACCCAGTTCTCAATTTGATAGAGAACATCTGGGGAATCTTCTCACGTGATGTCTACAAGAATGGAAATTAATATTACTCCGTGCAAGAGCTCAAATCATCGATCGAGGAAACCTAGTACAAACTCGAACCCGAAGCCTTCCTTAATCTTGTGTTATCAATGAAAAATCTCGTATTTGATCTCATCAGGTGCAATATAAACTCTGTAATGGACTTTTGTATCGTGTGAAATATAAATATTTCAGTTTTGTGAATAAACTTTTGCTACATTACATTTTTGATTCTTTTTATAATTTATTATTTTCTTTCCAGTCAATTGTTTTCGAATTCGAAACATAAATTTGTAATCCGATTGTTTAGATATAGTAAACATTTCGAAGCATTCCGGTGTATATTTTTTATTTTATTAAAATTTTTGGCTTGTGCTTAAACTTTTGCGCCACACTGTAACACATGAAGTGTCTGAAAAATGACGAGCAAAAACAGTGAGAACACTCATAAAACCCTTTCTGGAACAAAAACGGCTTTTTGTAGCGTCTAATGCGTCGTAGTGAGATTCAAGTAAGATATGTACGTTGTATTCTTATAAATATCTTTGACATTTATTCCATAAATTCGATTTTTATACACTTTTCAAAATAATGGTTCTTTAAAGTATCGTGGGTAAATAAAGGGTTAAATGAGTTTAAAAATTTTTAGGTAAGTTACTTTCTGTTTATGATGTTTGCTTATTTACGTAACTCGTGACATTGCTTCTATTATTATTATTATTATTTTAATATGACGGTTTACAATTATGTCTTTTATTCAACAAGCCAAATTGAAGGAAATGTGATTATCGAAATGTTATAGATGGCACAAACTTAAAGTAATAATCATAACATAATTATTAAAGGTAACAGAATTTTTTATCAATTCTATGCAATCACCTCGGTAGACATATTGATTCCATAATAGTGATGAGTGTGTACTTAATGAGTATTCCACCAATGCTTACAAAAAAATATCGGAGTTGATTTGTGTGACATATATTATGGGTAGGGTATATTTTTTCCATAAGCTGTCCTTCAAAGTCTTTTAAAGACTTTAACATGAAATTTTTACTTTAAAAATTTGTGACGTTCATTTGCAGATTTTCTTCATGAGAACGAAGAAAAACCATTAACCCTTTTCAACTTCGGATGGTAATTGTTAGGAAAAACATACTTTTATATGACATGCTAACAAAACATATAAAACTGTATAAAAATAAATGAAAAAAAGAAAAACCATACAGTTTTCATTTTCTAATTGCACTTACTCGTTACATCGCTTAACTTTTAAATGTGTTTTAACTTCTTAAAGGTGCCGTAAATTATATTTTCTCAGTTTTTACGAAGAAAGAAATCGCAAAAAATATCTTTATAGAAAGATATTAAAACTTCTTCACACACCATAAAATTTAAGTCAGCACAACCGGTTTCGAAAGGACGTAGCCTTTCTTCACCAGGTGCAAACACGTGCTACTGCCTTGGAGGCAAAAGCAAGACTGTCTTGCTTTTGCCTCCAAGGCAGTATCACGTGTTTGCACCTGATGAAGAAAGGCTACGTCCTTTCGAAACCGGTTGTGCTGACTTAAAATTTATGGTGTGTGAAGAAGTTTTAATATCTTTCTATCTTTATAGATCTAGTTTCAGAGAAAAACTGTACAACATGTTGCTTTTGTGTGGTTTTGCTTATTGTCCAAAAACAATGCGAAAATGTATTTTAATTATGATGGAAGGAGTCTTTATTTCTAAAGAAAAAGCACTAAAAAGGTTACATTTGCACAGCCTTGTATAGCATCTAAAACTTTTTTATTCACCATATAGTGTACTGAAAAGTCTTCATATCACTAAAAATGTTCATTGAACAATTTCCATGTACATCGCATAATGTACATTGTGGGATCCTTTAAACAAATTATGCTAATAATTCTTTGTTTTACAAGAAAAAAAAAGTTTATTGTATCTGATTAATGGATATTAATTTCTTTATGTGTGTGTGTGTAATATAAAGGCATTAAAATACAGTCGCCAGCAAAATTATTCGAGCTCTAGCAATAATTCTTGTACAAAAAAAGTACACTTAATACTGTTTCGTTAAATAAATCATTGTCGAATCATGTTCTTAGACTGACAAAGAACATGATCCGACAAAGATTTCTTTAACAAAACAGTATTAAGTGTACTTTTTTTTTTACATAGGAATTATTGCTAGCGCTCAAATAATTTTGCTGCCGACTGTATGTGTCTTCCCATAGCCCATCATAATGCACTGGAAATTTTTGTGAATCTCTATATAGCAATCAGTTGCACTATTTATATCATGTTCAATAGAGAACATGTAATAGTTAACTTAAATAATATACATAAATTTCAAAACATTCTATAAATATATATATATAAAAAAATAATAATAAAATAATAATAATAAATAAATAAATAAATAAAGGAACCTGGATTGAATGATTGACTAACCAAAGTCGTAATCATTCTTAAAAATTGTTGAAAAGTGTTTAACCCTACAAGACACCCAGTTCCATATGTGGAACACCGACTTTAATCGTTCCTATAGCTATAAAACTATTAGTAGCGACATCTCTTGACATTTTGATAGAAGCTACTGACATTTAGCAATGTAGTAATACGAATCTTTACCTAAAGATGTCGTTCGTGTTTTTGTTAGAGTGCACTCAGTGTGAAATTTGAATGAAAGTGATACGTTAGTCGTTTGTCTGAATTCAAAAAAAAAAAAAAAAAAATAGTTATTGAACAGTTTTGACTCGAAAAGAAATACTGTGTGTTATAACGAAGTGTATATTTTGCAGAGGTAAGTTTTTTTTTTTTTTTTATATTACAATAGCAAACGTATTAGTAAATCATATTTTTATGAATGTTCCGCATACGGTACGTTGAACTAAAAAGTTGATTTTTCCGTAAAATATGGTTTTATTTTTATTTTTATAAGTTTTCCCTATCTTCTGTATCACTAATTATAACCTATATATTTTTGTCGGGCACTAAAAAAAATTGAGCCTTGTAGGGTTAAAATGTTCAACACAATTTAAAAGGCAATTGTAGCAACTTCCACTTATAGACCCTAATGTACCTAAATATTTTGTGGTGTCCTGTAAAACTTAACCTTACAATATTCTATAGAAAACATGTTTTTGTGCATATAAATAATAAATATAAATTTCATCTTACATTGTGCAGTACAAAAGTATTAAAATATGGTTTATAGAAATACCTCTAATTTCAGTGCTTTGGAATTCTTCCAGGTTGTTCTATGCACAAACTACTGAATGTATTGACACCATATTCAATTGGAAACATATCATAATGAACTTGAATAACATTTATCTGTTTGAAGAATGAAAATTAGAGCGTAGACAGATGGACTGGCAGGCAAACCAAAGTCATAAAATCTTTTCAATTTTGTTAGAAAGTGTTAAAAAAGAAATGTTTTTCATTTATTTTCTTCATAAATTAATAAAGTTAGTGTAAAGAAACTCCCGCCCTATAAAAGGGTCATATTAGCCCACCCTGAGTATACAGAAAACACTCATGCACGAGCGCCTGCATAGCCTGAAGATGCAAAAGATTTAATTGAAAATTTATTTTTCCGACTGAGTGAAAATAATGCCTGGACCGGGAGTCGAACCCCGGATCTTTGAGTTACAAGGTCAAGGCTCTACCAATTGAGCTATCCAGGCCGACAAACCGGTCAGCATTACTCACTCAGACAACCTTTTGGCAGAATCATCTGGTCTATCATATAGATAGCTCGACAGAAATAAGCCGCAGGTAATGGAAAACACCATTAAACAATGGGAGAAAGAAATACAATTTTTATTAAAATCACACAATCAACTGTGGAAGAAAATCATATTTTATTGAAATTTTATTTTTCCGACTGAGTGAAAAAAATGCCTGGACCGGGAGTCGAACCCCGGATCTTTGACTTACAAGGTCAAGGCTCTACCAATTGAGCTATCCAGGCCGACAAACCGGTCGGCATTACTCACTCAGACAACCTTTTGGCAGAAACATCTGGTCTATCATATAGATAACTCGACAGAAATAAGCCGCAGGTAATGGAAAACACCATTAAACAATGGGAGAAAGAAATACAATTTTTATTAAAATCACACAATCAACTGTGGAAGAAAATCATATTTTATTGAAATTTTATTTTCACTCAGTCGGAAAAATAAAATTTCAATAAAATATGATTTTCTTCCACAGTTGTTTGCGTGATTTTAACAAAAGATTTAAGTCTAGCCATGGCCAACACAGGTACGATATGAAAAAAAAAAAAAAAAAAAAAAAAAAAAAAATCGATCTGAGAGGCAAGCTGGGTCTCTGCAGATTTGTACTATTCCCTCTATTGCATTATCATTTATTGCAAAATAAAGAAAAGTACAAAGTGAAACATATTTTTTCAGAATCTAAAGAATTTACAGTACGTTAGAGAAATAAAGAGAAATGATCAAAGATTTCGTGTCTGTTGCATTGAAAATAGGTCCACTGTGAAAGAAAAAGGAAAGATATAAAAATTTAGATAAAGCACATTGATTGTCTATGAATTTAGATTATTATTCATAGGTTAAAACAGTCATTTCGCTAGATTTAAAATAATTTTGAAAACTAAAAAAAATTAATTTATAAATTTACTTATTTAGAATAGTTGCTTAACTTCTTGAACAGAAAAACATATTTTATAAAATGTGATAATTTACATCACAACGACTCCTAGCTTTATTTTAATGATTCGTGTGCTGCCTATATGTGCCACCCTCAGGCTTTATGTGTATTGACATGCCTGAATGAAATCATCAATCTTGATAACTACGCTATCTACCAATAAGTATTTGGACACTTTCAAATTCAGACGTCTTGTCAAATATCCAGAAAAACTCTTTAGGAATCTTCTTGAAACTTTGGAAGTATAAAGAATATATTATACAGTCGGTAACAAAAGTGTCCGAACACTAGCAAAAATTCCTATGTAAAAAAGTAGAGTTAATACTATTTTGTTAAATAAATCCTTGTGGAATCCTGTTCTTAGTCAGAGTAAGAACACGATTCGATAAGGATTTATTTAGCAAAACCGTATGAAGTGTAGTTTTTTTTACATAGGAATTTTTGCTAGTGTTCGGACACTTTTGTTACTGACTGTACCTCGTATATTTCAGTAAAAGTTTTGTCCTGAAGAGGAAAATGGGACTAGTAAAAAACTGAACAAAAATCAAAATATTTTTGATAACCTTGTAAAAAGTAATGCTTTAAATGCGTTTTGGCTGTAGCCTGTGATTATGAGGATTTTTCTAATTATCTGTATAAATTTTTTATGAGGCTACCGCAGATATTAATGGATATATATATATATATATATATATATATATATATTAATTGCAAAAATATTTCCACATTTTTAATTATAACACGTAGGGTATTAAACTCAGTGCAAAGCCGTTTTTAGGAAACTTCGCATACTATATTAGACACAGCATACTTCAATCAGAATGCAAAAATGTTAAATACCTTACGAAATACGAGCATTTTTACTAAATTTTTAACTACGCATACGCAAGCTTTTAAAAAGTTTCATTTGCATAATTTAATAGCCAAAAGTATTGAGCAGCTTTTACAGAAACCCCAAACAAATATCGTGTAAATTTAAAAGTTATTCGAGATAGAATGAACAGAATTTCAATTCTTCTCAAAATAAAAGCTGAACTATAAAACTGAAATCACATTTTTATTTTGATTCAGTCAATGCTCAATGGTAATACAGTGTTCGCTGATTGTAAAATAAATATTGATAAAACCCTCTATCATCTTTTTTTTTTTTTTTTTTTTTTTGAGAGTAACGAAAATTTTATTCATTCTATAACTCACTACGTTTGGAATTTTCACGATTTTTATTTGGAGTAGCCTCATAAATATTTATGCAGATAATTACAAAAATCTTTGTAATCACATGCTACAGCCAAAATGTATTTCAAGCATTATTTTTTAGAGGGTGATCGAAAACATTTTGACTTTTGTTTAAGTTTTTACTGGTCTTCTTTTCCTCTTCAGGTGAAGACTTTAACTGAAATATAAAAAGTGTAACATGTTCTTTATACTCCCAAAGTTTCAAGATAATTCCTACTGAATTTTTCAAGATATTTGACAGAATATCTAAATTCAAAAGTCTCCAAATACTTATTGGTAGACAGTGTATCTACACACACACACACAAAAAAAAAAAAAGAAAAAAAAAAAAATCTGGATCAAAGTGCATAAGTCCAAAATTTACAGTCCTCACTAATATTTAAGTTAGACTTCTCTTGGCAACTTTAGATTTAATAAAATCTTTTTATAAAAAAATAGAACGGACTCCAAAAAGGAACTGCTATTCAAACAACTAAAAATGAAAGAAAATTGGTAGAAAATGGAACTGTAAATTGCGCCTGAAAGTATAAAATAATTTCCTTCGCCAAACAACCTATAACACTACAATTAATCATAACTTTTGAAGTCGGCGCAAAATTAAATAACATTTAATTAGTTTTTAAAGGTTTGTCTTTAGATCGGTAGCAACAAATCTCGAATGATCCAATTTCATGTGTCCTTTATTATTTTATCACTGTATACAATTGGTCCATTAGCAGCAACTACATAGAACAGTGAACATTCTTCACAATGCGGTATTTATGTTTCTACGAAGTTAGAGTTTCCTTTGAAAATTTGGTATAACTTTGATAACTATCATCCTTGATGGCTTTTGGATTTGGCGATCAAAACGTAAGGCAAAAATATACACGCAAGATGTATATTTTCATAATATATATTGTACGAAGTATTGTTTCATATTCTTGATCTACCTTATCAAAATAATCATGATATCCCAAAGAAATTAAATATGTTTGCCAGATAATTTTGCGATTTTTCTTTCACCAAGGACATCAGATACCAGCCTATTCGCCAACTTTTGCTGCTTACGAAATCTTATTTGTTTTCTTGAATCAAAGTAGTTTTCGGCTGCGTTTTACAGGTAACAACGTGAGATGTGTATTTTGAATAGGATTTGATTTTTGTATTGAATAAAGGTATCAATTTTTATTTAATTTTGCGCCGACTTCAAAAGTTATGATTAATTGTAGTGTTATAGGTTGTTTGGCGAAGGAAATTATTTTATACTTTTAGGCACAGTTTACAGTTCCATTTTCTGCCAATTTTCTTTCATTTTTAGTTGTTTGAATAGCAGTTCCTTTTTGGAGTCTGTTCTATTTTTTTATAAAAAGATTTTATTTTTCTCTTTTCAGTGAAAACTTATTTATATAGCAGAGCATCAGAAGACGTTCGACGAAAGTTTCATAAATCACAACTTCCAAGAAAAGTGACATTACTCAAAAAATGGTTTATGTCACTGAAAAATACATGAAATGCACCCAATGTGAACAAAAAAGTTACATCTCCATCTAGAAAGTTATCCACTCGAGAGACACTTGTGCCAGTTTTATTCAAGTTATTTTTAAGTTGATTTTTCTCAAATGCTGCATTTTTAAGTTGTGTCACTTTTCTTGCCTTTATCGGATATGAGCAAAAAACTATCTATTGAATGAACATACATTAAATTAAAAAGTCTTTAGAAATGTAAAGAACGGATACGCTGTATTCGTAACCGAAAATTCTGTTAGGCATATATATTGAACTTTACAGTGAATACGTGTCACCCGCTGCTCTGGAAACTGCGCAGCGTAAAGTTCTAAAAAAGAGCAAAATATGCATTGCAGCTGATGGACAGAAGTTTCAACATCGATACTTACATACTGCTTTTACCAGTGTAGCTGCATGCGTTCAGCAGTTAGAGTGAGAGTAGGTAAGAAAGGAGAGTTGACCATCAGGCGGTGGAGGGACCGAGGGACCGGCAAGCCGTGCGGGTGCCGCACCACCCCCTGAGGGGTGTGGATGACTTGGGGTTGACCTTGAGACATCCTCCAACTTAATTGTAAAAGATGATGAGGGTATTAATGAGGAAATTTAATTAAAAAAAATTAATGAGTGATTTATTGTAAAAGGAGATGATGGTTTTTAAGAGATGTTTGCGGTATAAGGTAAAAAGCAGGATATTGTTTGTGACTCATTAGGAAATTAATTAGGGAGTTAATTAGGGAGTTAATTAAGAAATTAATTAAGAAATTAATTATAAAATTAAAAATTTGAGAAATAAAAAAGGAGTCGATGAAATATATGAATTTAAGAATGTGGATGTGAATATACTATGAAAGAAATAGAGTGATCTGACTGGGGTTCGAACCCGGTACCTTGCAGTAAAAATATTTCCGTAGTTTTCGCGGGTGTGTGAGTGATTTTTATAGTATATGTCTACACTGTTCTTTTTAAAACTATGAATGCTATTGTCCGAAAAGAATTCAATCGTTTTAATGATATTAATTAGAGAATAATAATTAAGAAAAATATTAATTAAGGATCTTCTTGTAAAAAATCATCAAATATTTTCCGAAAAAAAGACAATGAAAGCAAAAATTAAGTTAAAAGATGATTAAAATCTCAAATGTGAAATTAGATTAAAAAGAAAGACAAGAATTGTTTTTTCAAAGATGATTAAAAAAGAGTGATTAAAATTCTCTATGAATTACTTAATTGAAGAAAGTTCGTTAAAAAAAAACTTTTTACCATAATGATTTTTTAATTATGAATAACTAGTAGCCATTTTAAACTGTATATATTTTTTCCATTATAAATATGATATCTTAATACAAAAAGATCGACTTTATTCACCAACGGTGACGTCACAATGTTTGCGTAAAAGGAGGTAGCATACCCTTCAGCAATTTGTGGGAATTGGGTTGGGTACGGCATTGTCAAAAAAGAGGGGAGGAAAATTCCAGATTTAACCTCAACTTTTCACACGTTTAAATATGTTTACTGTTGGATGTACTAAAAATTATCTGCTATTTTGAATTATGTTCAGTTTGAAGAATGTAAAAACTTCATAGAACGTAAAATTAAAAGTTTATCCTTCTCGAAAAATTCACTGTTTGAAAAAAGTCTTAACAAGTATAAGAAAATATCGTAACATATTGTATTATATTTTACCTCTATTATTTTTCAGAAGTTACTTTAGTGCAAAATAATAGCTGATGTCGAAAATTTCTCTACCTTAAACAGTTATACTTGAGATATAACTTTTTGGAATCTTCTTATCACTGTCATCGAACATACTTGTATACTTAAAGATTTTTACAAAGGGGTATTTAATTATAAATTATATTTAAATTTCCTTATACTCGTTAAAATATTGTAAGTACGAATTTTTATTTCAAGTTTTGTATTATAGTACTAGAAATCTTCCAACATTCTTAAAATAATATAAGTTTTCGAACAGAATGATAATTAGAAATTGCCATTTTTTTAGTTTTTAACGCGATCTGGAATCAAACCTGGCACTTCCCGAAAATTTTTTGTAATTTATACTCAACATTAGTTATTTTAAGGTTTATTTGCTAAGAATTATTTAACAATCTGTGTCAAATAAAGACTTCCCAACTTCATTTATTACTACTTTTCATCACTTTACCACAGTGAAATGGTCCACGTCAATGCTACATTCACTCAGTTTTTCTTTTCCAGATACCAAATTTGTAAATGATGAACGCTAACTTTGAAAAAATTCAGAGCTGAAAAAATATTAATATATGTTTTATTAAATACATTCATGTTCACAGATGCATACTTAAGTTTTAAAAAGTGTATTTAAACATACTAAAAAAATATTTTAACCAAGTATTATCGATTACAAACATATGTATATAAACTGAAAATGTTTTTGTACAAAGTATTTTAGAAATTTAGATAACTTGTTCTTGAATAAAAATATAAGAAACTTATTTTCACAATAATAAGATTATAAATGTAAGGTAAAATCACAAAATTACCAGCTTAAGAGGTTGTATGTATTCGAAAAAATCACGAAGTCAACAATTTTGGTGTTAACAACACATCTTATTTTACAAAGTGCTAAGTTTTTTAGTCATTTAGTTTGAAGTTTTTCAGACATATGCTTATAAACTGAAATTTTTTGTGAATGAAAAATTTTTTACACAAAGTATTTTAGAAAAAAATATCATCTCAGAAATTAATTAACTTATTTTTAGAATAAAAATATATGAAACTTATTTTTTCTAATGATAAGAATGAAAATGTGAGAGAAAAACTCATTCTTACCAATTTAAGAGACTGCAAGTATTTAAAAAATTATGAAGTATGCGATTTTAATGTTTCACACATGTTAATAACGCGTCTTATTTTACAAAGTGCTAAGTTTTTTAAAGTCATTTAGTTTGAAGTTTTTCAGACATATGCTTCTAAACTGAAATTTTTGTAAATTAAAAATTTTTTACACAAAGTATTTTAGAAAAAAATATCATCTCAGAAATTAATTAACTTATTTTTAGAATAAAAATATAAGAAACTTATTTTTTTCTAATGGTGAGAATGAAAATGTAAGATAAAATCTCATTCATATAAATTTAAGAGACTACAAATATTTGAAAAATTCTGAAGTATGGAATTTTAATGTTTCACATGTGTTACTAACACATCTTATTTTACAAAGTACTAAGTTTTTTAAAATCATTTAGTTTGAAGTTTTTCACACATATGTTTATAAACGTAATTTTTGCGAATGAAAAATTTTTTACACAAAGTATTTTAGAAAAAATATCATCTCAGAAATTAACTTACTTATTTTTAGAATAAAAATATAAGAAACTTACTTTTTCTAATGGTGAGAATGAAAATGTAAGATAAAATCTCATTCATATAAATTTAAGAGACTACAAATATTTGAAAAATCATGAAGTATGGGATTTTAATGTTTCACACATGTTAATAACGCGTCTTATTTTACAAAGTGCTAAGTTTTTTAAAGTCATTTAGTTTGAAGTTTTTCAGACATATGCTTCTAAACTGAAATTTTTGTAAATTAAAAATTTTTTACACAAAGTATTTTAGAAAAAAATATCATCTCAGAAATTAATTAACTTATTTTTAGAATAAAAATATAAGAAACTTATTTTTTTCTAATGGTGAGAATGAAAATGTAAGATAAAATCTCATTCATATAAATTTAAGAGACTACAAATATTTGAAAAATCATGAAGTATGCGATTTTAATGTTTCACACATGTTAATAACGCGTCTTATTTTACAAAGTGCTAAGTTTTTTAAAGTCATTTAGTTTGAAGTTTTTCAGACATATGCTTCTAAACTGAAATTTTTGTAAATTAAAAATTTTTTACACAAAGTATTTTAGAAAAAAATATCATCTCAGAAATTAATTAACTTATTTTTAGAATAAAAATATAAGAAACTTATTTTTTTCTAATGGTGAGAATGAAAATGTAAGATAAAATCTCATTCATATAAATTTAAGAGACTACAAATATTTGAAAAATTCTGAAGTATGGAATTTTAATGTTTCACATGTGTTACTAACACATCTTATTTTACAAAGTACTAAGTTTTTTAAAATCATTTAGTTTGAAGTTTTTCACACATATGTTTATAAACGTAATTTTTGCGAATGAAAAATTTTTTACACAAAGTATTTTAGAAAAAATATCATCTCAGAAATTAACTTACTTATTTTTAGAATAAAAATATAAGAAACTTACTTTTTCTAATGGTGAGAATGAAAATGTAAGATAAAATCTCATTCATATAAATTTAAGAGACTACAAATATTTGAAAAATCATGAAGTATGGGATTTTAATGTTTCACACATGTTAATAACGCGTCTTATTTTACAAAGTGCTAAGTTTTTTAAAGTCATTTAGTTTGAAGTTTTTCACACAAATGTTTATAAACGAAATTTTTTGTAAATGAAAAATTTTACACAAATTATTTTAATACAAATACTATCTCAGAAAAATTAACTTTTTGTTTTTAAATTGAAAATGTAAGCTAAAAATCGAACACTTATCAAATTTAGAAGCTGCAGATGTGTGAAGAAATCATGAACTTGAAACTTTATGTATTAACAACCTTACTTCTTTGAAAATACTAAACCACGAGTTTCAACAAATCTGTAATCAACTGTTAAAAAACATAGATCTTAGAATGTTTTTCACCCTAAAAAGTTTAACGTAGATGCGACATCCATAAAAATACAGAGTGAAAGTGTACAAATTATCTGCTTAGACATGTTGATAAACTAGACTTTTTCACAAGATTCGAGTATTATAGCAAGGTATGGGATAATATTTGGCTAAATTTCCACTAATATTGGCGATAGTTATAAAAATTTGACATGAAATAAGAAAATTTGGCGTTAATTCTTAAGTAAAATTGATGAACGAAGAAAAAATTTGAATTAGTTACAATCTTTTCTCGCTGTAGAATTGTCTAAGTTCTCATACTTAGTAGTTTTTAAACATTTTTAAAGTTTTCCTTTTAGAGTGATTTTTTTATACTTTGCTAAACTGAAGTACAAAATGGATAATACTTTACCATCTGAGGAGACTCACGTTTCTGTTCAACAACCCCCTTCATCAACTTTTAAGGATGAGAAGTTATCTAAACTTTTTATTTCTCCAATTTGCAATAAGTCATTTTTAAAAAAATCCTATTTACTAGACATGTGAAGGTTCACAATGACATTAAACCTAATATTTGTTATGTGTGCGAGAAAGGATTTGTTACTTTACATCGTTTAAAAAGACATATAGAAACCCATAGAAAAATTCCCATAAGATACAAATGTGAATATTGTATTGAAAATTTCAATCGCAAGTGTGATTTATTTAAACATAAGAGATTATTTCATCAAAAAGTCTTACCTAAACATCTATGTATTATTTGTAAAGATACTTTTGAACACAAGTATGAATTAGAAAAACACAAGAGGGTGCATTATCGTAAACCTGAGTATATATGTGAGGAATGTTCTATAACCTTTCCAACTAAACATGCTTTTTCAAACCATAAGCGAAAAAGTCATAAAAAGACTTTACATGCATACTGTTGCGACGAATGTACTGATACTTTTTCAAACAAACGGCATTTTTTAAAACATAAAAGAAATAAGCATAAAAAATCTTCAATGCAAACTAGATGTGATGAATGCAGTGAAACTTTTCAGTGTAAGTATGAATTATTGCAACATAAGAGAAAGAATCATCTTAAAGACTTTAACATACGTAGAAATTGTAATGAACGAAGTACTAACAATGAATTACCAACAGTTAATAATGACAGTGAGAATCTAGACTTGTTAAATTTTTTGGATAATTTTCACACTGAATGTATAAATGATGTTTTTGACTTACCTTCCAACAACTTTCAGAATGAAAATATAGACTTAGACTTCAAAATTTTTTGAACAATTCGAATGTAGAATATGCAAGTGAAAATAATGTTGATGACTTATCTACCAAAGTTGAAAATAACGACTTTAATAATTTTAACCTGATACAAACTGATTTACCTCTAGTAAACTATGTCAATGAAAGTCTGATCTTGTTAAATTTTTTGAATAACTTTAATCTCAAATGCTTGAATGATTTTTCTGCTAACAACAAAAATATGAATTCGGATAATTTTAGTGTGAAGGAAAATGAGTTAGTGACAGATAACTTTAACGATGAAAATCTAGACATGCTAAATTTTTTGAAAAACTTTAATGCCGATTGTATGAATGATATTCCAATATAGATTTGTGCGAATTTGCTGTTTTGTATTATTGTGAATGAGTTTCAAATAAAAAAATTTCAATGAAAATGGTTTGTTTTAATTTTTATTACAAAATCACCTTTTAATATAATATTTTCTATTAGAATACAAACTTAAGCGTCATCTTTTTGAAATAAAGCATGTAAAAAGTTTACTTGGATATTAGAGATATACTTTTTTAATTACTGTAGAAGTATTGTTTGAGTATAATATTTAAACACTAAGTAAAATTTATGCAGAATAGTAGTTTTATAAACTATCAAACTTACATCGAAGAAGAAAAAACTTGTAAAATTGTTTTACCACTCAATTGTAAAGTACTTGTAAAAATCTTAAATGAATTTATCTTATTAACAATTTTCTGAAAAACTAACTTATAAAAATTTTTAGATATACTTAGGAAGTTAGTATTTTCCTAAGTACCATATTTGAATCTTACTTTGAATATGCATATTCAAAGTGATTTGTACTTTAACTAAAATCACAATCTCTATCCCAAAGAGTGTAAAAATGATGTTATAGTAACAACTTAATCTTTTATATATAGATACTTTCACGATTGTATTTTAACTTTTTTATTTTTTAGAATACAGAAAATATTTTGTAAGAATTGTGAAAGCTTAATTTTAGAAGTTTGTGAAATTTTACAAAATTTTTTTAAATATTGTTGTCAAATGTTTTTCTTCATGTCACATCACTTAGAAAAATTAATTGTTTTTAGTAGAATTGCTAACACAACGCTTGAAGTTAGAAAATTTGTAGATAAAACTTAAAAGGTATGAAAAACCATATGTGAAGTAATAACAAAAAATATATACTTTCAAGTTTAGACATGGTTGAACCAGTTAATCATAATTTTATTATACATGAGAAAAGTATCAACTTTCCTTATACTGAAAAGATGTCTAAAATATATCATTTGATGTTTAGACGAAAACTTTTCCCAACAAAGTGTAAAAATGACAAAGTTTTTTTACAGATTATCGTTAATATGCAGAGTAAAATAATATAAGTCCAACAAAGGTGAGAAGTGTGAGCAAAATGGTTGTTTTTGTCACATCATGGGTTCGTGACGTAGTGTATTAGAAGGAACTCATATCCAATGATTATAATCTTCCGTCACACGCGTTATGACGTCAGCAACAGGTTTTAGCATCTCCTCAAGCTTGTTCAACCATGTCTAAACTTGAAAGTATATATTTTTTGTTATTACTTCACATATGGTTTTTCATACCTTTTAAGTTTTATCTACAAATTTTCTAACTTCAAGCGTTGTGTTAGCAATTCTACTAAAAACAATTAATTTTTCTAAGTGATGTGACATGAAGAAAAACATTTGACAACAATATTTAAAAAAAATTTGTAAAATTTCACAAACTTCTAAAATTAAGCTTTCACAATTCTTACAAAATATTTTCTGTATTCTAAAAAATAAAAAAGTTAAAATACAATCGTGAAAGTATCTATATATAAAAGATTAAGTTGTTACTATAACATCATTTTTACACTCTTTGGGATAGAGATTGTGATTTTAGTTAAAGTACAAATCACTTTGAATATGCATATTCAAAGTAAGATTCAAATATGGTACTTAGGAAAATACTAACTTCCTAAGTATATCTAAAAATTTTTATAAGTTAGTTTTTCAGAAAATTGTTAATAAGATAAATTCATTTAAGATTTTTACAAGTACTTTACAATTGAGTGGTAAAACAATTTTACAAGTTTTTTCTTCTTCGATGTAAGTTTGATAGTTTATAAAACTACTATTCTGCATAAATTTTACTTAGTGTTTAAATATTATACTCAAACAATACTTCTACAGTAATTAAAAAAGTATATCTCTAATATCCAAGTAAACTTTTTACATGCTTTATTTCAAAAAGATGACGCTTAAGTTTGTATTCTAATAGAAAATATTATATTAAAAGGTGATTTTGTAATAAAAATTAAAACAAACCATTTTCATTGAAATTTTTTTATTTGAAACTCATTCACAATAATACAAAACAGCAAATTCGCACAAATCTATATTGTTGGAATATCATTCATACAATCGGCATTAAAGTTTTTCAAAAAATTTAGCATGTCTAGATTTTCATCGTTAAAGTTATCTGTCACTAACTCATTTTCCTTCACACTAAAATTATCCGAATTCATATTTTTGTTGTTAGCAGAAAAATCATTCAAGCATTTGAGATTAAAGTTATTCAAAAAATTTAACAAGATCAGACTTTCATTGACATAGTTTACTAGAGGTAAATCAGTTTGTATCAGGTTAAAATTATTAAAGTCGTTATTTTCAACTTTGGTAGATAAGTCATCAACATTATTTTCACTTGCATATTCTACATTCGAATTGTTCAAAAAATTTTGAAGTCTAAGTCTATATTTTCATTCTGAAAGTTGTTGGAAGGTAAGTCAAAAACATCATTTATACATTCAGTGTGAAAATTATCCAAAAAATTTAACAAGTCTAGATTCTCACTGTCATTATTAACTGTTGGTAATTCATTGTTAGTACTTCGTTCATTACAATTTCTACGTATGTTAAAGTCTTTAAGATGATTCTTTCTCTTATGTTGCAATAATTCATACTTACACTGAAAAGTTTCACTGCATTCATCACATCTAGTTTGCATTGAAGATTTTTTATGCTTATTTCTTTTATGTTTTAAAAAATGCCGTTTGTTTGAAAAAGTATCAGTACATTCGTCGCAACAGTATGCATGTAAAGTCTTTTTATGACTTTTTCGCTTATGGTTTGAAAAAGCATGTTTAGTTGGAAAGGTTATAGAACATTCCTCACATATATACTCAGGTTTACGATAATGCACCCACTTGTGTTTTTCTAATTCATACTTGTGTTCAAAAGTATCTTTACAAATAATACATAGATGTTTAGGTAAGACTTTTTGATGAAATAATCTCTTATGTTTAAATAAATCACACTTGCGATTGAAATTTTCAATACAATATTCACATTTGTATCTTATGGGAATTTTTCTATGGGTTTCTATATGTCTTTTTAAACGATGTAAAGTAACAAATCCTTTCTCGCACACATAACAAATATTAGGTTTAATGTCATTGTGAACCTTCACATGTCTAGTAAGATAGGATTTTTTTAAAAATGACTTATTGCAAATTGGAGAAATAAAATGTTTAGATAACTTCTCATCCTTAAAAGTTGATGAAGGGGGTTGTTGAACAGAAACGTGAGTCTCCTCAGATGGTAAAGTATTATCCATTTTGTACTTCAGTTTAGCAAAGTATAAAAAAATCACTCTAAAAGGAAAACTTTAAAAATGTTTAAAAACTACTAAGTATGAGAACTTAGACAATTCTACAGCGAGAAAAGATTGTAACTAATTCAAATTTTTTCTTCGTTCATCAATTTTACGCCAAATTAACGCCAAATTTTCTTATTTCATGTCAAATTTTTATAACTATCGCCAATATTAGTGGAAATTTAGCCAAATATTATCCCATACCTTGCTATAATACTCGAATCTTGTGAAAAAGTCTAGTTTATCAACATGTCTAAGCAGATAATTTGTACACTTTCACTCTGTATTTTTATGGATGTCGCATCTACGTTAAACTTTTTAGGGTGAAAAACATTCTAAGATCTATGTTTTTTAACAGTTGATTACAGATTTGTTGAAACTCGTGGTTTAGTATTTTCAAAGAAGTAAGGTTGTTAATACATAAAGTTTCAAGTTCATGATTTCTTCACACATCTGCAGCTTCTAAATTTGATAAGTGTTCGATTTTTAGCTTACATTTTCAATTTAAAAACAAAAAGTTAATTTTTCTGAGATAGTATTTGTATTAAAATAATTTGTGTAAAATTTTTCATTTACAAAAAATTTCGTTTATAAACATTTGTGTGAAAAACTTCAAACTAAATGACTTTAAAAAACTTAGCACTTTGTAAAATAAGACGCGTTATTAACATGTGTGAAACATTAAAATCCCATACTTCATGATTTTTCAAATATTTGTAGTCTCTTAAATTTATATGAATGAGATTTTATCTTACATTTTCATTCTCACCATTAGAAAAAGTAAGTTTCTTATATTTTTATTCTAAAAATAAGTAAGTTAATTTCTGAGATGATATTTTTTCTAAAATACTTTGTGTAAAAAATTTTTCATTCGCAAAAATTACGTTTATAAACATATGTGTGAAAAACTTCAAACTAAATGATTTTAAAAAACTTAGTACTTTGTAAAATAAGATGTGTTAGTAACACATGTGAAACATTAAAATTCCATACTTCAGAATTTTTCAAATATTTGTAGTCTCTTAAATTTATATGAATGAGATTTTATCTTACATTTTCATTCTCACCATTAGAAAAAAATAAGTTTCTTATATTTTTATTCTAAAAATAAGTTAATTAATTTCTGAGATGATATTTTTTTCTAAAATACTTTGTGTAAAAAATTTTTAATTTACAAAAATTTCAGTTTAGAAGCATATGTCTGAAAAACTTCAAACTAAATGACTTTAAAAAACTTAGCACTTTGTAAAATAAGACGCGTTATTAACATGTGTGAAACATTAAAATCGCATACTTCATAATTTTTTAAATACTTGCAGTCTCTTAAATTGGTAAGAATGAGTTTTTCTCTCACATTTTCATTCTTATCATTAGAAAAAATAAGTTTCATATATTTTTATTCTAAAAATAAGTTAATTAATTTCTGAGATGATATTTTTTTCTAAAATACTTTGTGTAAAAAATTTTTCATTCACAAAAAATTTCAGTTTATAAGCATATGTCTGAAAAACTTCAAACTAAATGACTAAAAAAAACTTAGCACTTTGTAAAATAAGATGTGTTGTTAACACCAAAATTGTTGACTTCGTGATTTTTTCGAATACATACAACCTCTTAAGCTGGTAATTTTGTGATTTTACCTTACATTTATAATCTTATTATTGTGAAAATAAGTTTCTTATATTTTTATTCAAGAACAAGTTATCTAAATTTCTAAAATACTTTGTACAAAAACATTTTCAGTTTATATACATATGTTTGTAATCGATAATACTTGGTTAAAATATTTTTTTAGTATGTTTAAATACACTTTTTAAAACTTAAGTATGCATCTGTGAACATGAATGTATTTAATAAAACATATATTAATATTTTTTCAGCTCTGAATTTTTTCAAAGTTAGCGTTCATCATTTACAAATTTGGTATCTGGAAAAGAAAAACTGAGTGAATGTAGCATTGACGTGGACCATTTCACTATGGTAAAGTGATGAAAAGTAGTAATAAATGAAGTTGGGAAGTCTTTATTTGACACAGATTGTTAAATAATTCTTAGCAAATATACCTTAAAATAACTAATGTTGAGTATAAATTACAAAAAATTTTCGGGAAGTGCCAGGTTTGATTCCAGATCGCGTTAAAAACTAAAAAAATGGTAATTTCTAATTATCACTCTGTTCGAAAACTTATATTATTTTAAGAATGTTGGAAGATTTCTAGTACTATAATACAAAACTTGAAATAAAAATTCGTACTTACAATATTTTAACGAGTATAAGGAAATTTAAATATAATTTATAATTAAATACCCCTTTGTAAAAATCTTTAAGTATACAAGTATGTTCGATGACAGTGATAAGAAGATTCCAAAAAGTTATATCTCAAGTATAACTGTTTAAGGTAGAGAAATTTTCGACATCAGCTATTATTTTGCACTAAAGTAACTTCTGAAAAATGATAGAGGTAAAATATAATACAATATGTTACGATATTTTCTTAAACTTGTTAAGACTTTTTTCAAACAGTGAATTTTTCGAGAAGGATAAACTTTTAATTTTACGTTCTATGAAGTTTTTACATTCTTCAAACTGAACATAATTCAAAATAGCAGATAATTTTTAGTACATCCAACAGTAAACATATTTAAACGTGTGAAAAGTTGAGGTTAAATCTGGAATTTTCCTCCCCTCTTTTTTGACAATGCCGTACCCAACCCAATTCCCACAAATTGCTGAAGGGTATGCTACCTCCTTTTACGCAAACATTGTGACGTCACCGTTGGTGAATAAAGTCGATCTTTTTGTATTAAGATATCATATTTATAATGGAAAAAATATATACAGTTTAAAATGGATACTAGTTATTCATAATTAAAAAATCATTATGGTAAAAAGTTTTTTTTAACGAACTTTCTTCAATTAAGTAATTCATAGGGAATTTTAATCACTCTTTTTTAATCATCTTTGAAAAAACAATTCTTGTCTTTCTTTTTAATCTAATTTCACATTTGAGATTTTAATCATCTTTTAACTTAATTTTTGCTTTCATTGTCTTTTTTTCGGAAAATATTTGATGATTTTTTACAAGAAGATCCTTAATTAATATTTTTCTTAATTATTATTCTCTAATTAATATCATTAAAACGATTGAATTCTTTTCGGACAATAGCATTCATAGTTTTAAAAAGAACAGTGTAGACATATACTATAAAAATCACTCACA
Source organism: Salticus scenicus (assembly GCA_963930645.1). Lineage (NCBI taxonomy): Eukaryota > Metazoa > Arthropoda > Arachnida > Araneae > Salticidae > Salticus > Salticus scenicus. Next base: position 227,059,422 of record OZ005657.1, read on the forward strand.
CACCCGCGAAAACTACGAAAATATTTTTACTGCAAGGTACCGGGTTCGAACCCCAGTCAGATCACTCTATTTCTTTCATAGTATATTCACATCCACATTCTTAAATTCATATATTTCATCGACTCCTTTTTTATTTCTCAAATTTTTAATTTTATAATTAATTTCTTAATTAATTTCTTAATTAACTCCCTAATTAACTCCCTAATTAATTTCCTAATGAGTGACAAACAATATCCTGCTTTTTACCTTATACCGCAAACATCTCTTAAAAACCATCATCTCCTTTTACAATAAATCACTCATTAATTTTTTTAATTAAATTTCCTCATTAATACCCTCATCATCTTTTACAATTAAGTTGGAGGATGTCTCAAGGTCAACCCCAAGTCATCCACACCCCTCAGGGGGTGGTGCGGCACTCGCACGGCTTGCCGGTCCCTCGGTCCCTCCGCCGCCTGATGGTCAACTCTCCTTTCTTACCTACTAGTGAGAACAGACTTTTATGAGTATCCTGTAATTTGTTTATATCTTAATGAAATCATAATGAAACCTATTTCAGGCCAAGATCATTACGACAACAAAAAAAGTAATAAAATTAAATCATCTCTTACGAAGTTATAAGCTAACAAATTTCAACAACAACAACGATAAACATGGTTTGTATTGAGAACCTCTTCCTTTATGAAGTTGGTTTAAAACGACTATGCGTTAATCGATGTGACCGCTTACAATAATCATACTTTGAATTTTACATAGGAAATTGTGAACAAACAAATGCACGTTTTAAGCATTCTGTTTTCAGCATTAATGTCTAAACTATCTTTGCGTACTACATCGATGATGCTCTGCAATTTTATAATTTACTTTTTTCCCCTGTCTTGAAACGTTTCCGAGACAGGATGGCTAACTGCACTCTTTTCCACCAGGTGGTGCTTTAGGCGGTTGAATCGCGTAGCATATGTCCACTTTACTATACCTACATACCACTTTTATGACTATAGCTGCAGGTGTTCAGCAGTTAAAAGAGTCGGGACTGACTTTTTTGGGCACCCTGTATTTTCTTTTGATCGTAAACATATTGGAATAGGACCTGTTTCAGACCAAGACCTTTACAATAAAACAAAAAGTATCAAAATCGGATTATTCGTTCAGAAGTTATGAGCTAACAAACAAAAACAAAAACAAAAAAATACACGCTTTGAATTGAGAACCTTCTCCTTTTTGAAGTCGGTTAATTCGAGCATCTCTTACGAAGTTATAAGCTTACAAACACCACCAACAACGCATAGGTCGAATTAAAAACACCCTCCTTCATAAAGTTGGTTGAAAACGACTTTGCGCTAATCGATGTGACCGCTTACAGTAACAGTACTTTGAACCACAGAGTATACGTGTCACCCGCTACGCTGCAAAGTGGGCAACGTAGTCAAGTGTGCACAGTGTCGGAAATTGCGAACAAACAACTGCACGTTTTAAGCGTTCTATTTTTAGCAATAATGTCTAAAAATTGTCTTTTCGTAGTAAATCGATGATGCTCTACAACTTCGTAATTAACATTTCTCCCATCTTGAACCGTTTTTGAGGTAGGGGCGCTAATTCCGCTGTTTTTTACCAGATGGCGCTTTATTTTCTTTAGATTGTAAAGATGTTATAATTGGACCTACTTCAGACCAAGATCTCTACAACAAAAGAAAAAGTATCAAGTAACCGTATTTTGAACTATATAGCGTATGTCTCCCCAGCTACGCTATAATGTGAGCAATGTAGCTCAAGTGTGTATAGTGTAAGAAATTGCGAACAAAAAAATGCACGTTTTTAGCCTTGTATTTTTAGCATCAATGTCAAAACTATCTTTTCGTACTAAATCGATGATGCTCTGCAATTTTATAATTCACTTTTTCCCTTGTCTTGAGCCGTTTCCGAGATAGGAACGTTAGCATGAATGTCTAAACTATATTTTTGTACGAAATCGGTGATACTCTTCAGCTTTGTAATTCACTTTTTCTTTAGAACCGCTTTCGAGATAGTAACACTCACTACGCTATTTTCCACCAGGTGGCGCTGCAAGCGGTTTAACCTTGTACTGCATGGACACTTTACTATACTTACATACCATTTTTATCACTATAGCTGCAGCCGTTTAGCAGTTAAAAGAGTTGGGACTGATTTTTTTGGGCACCCTGTATTTTCTTTAGATCGTAAAAGTATTACAATGGGACCTATTTTAGACCAAGACCCTTTTCAACAAAACAAAAAGTATCAACATCGGAGCATCCGTTCAGAAGTTATGAGCTAACAAACATAAAAAAAAAAAAAAAAAAAAAAAAAAACATACGGTTTGAATTGAGAACCTTCCTTCTTTTTTGAAGTCGGTTAAAAAAAATGTATGTCAGGTGAATGGGAAAATTGCAATCGAGGGGAAATTGTAACTGTATGTGTCGTAAAATTATAGAAAATAGGCTTTCTCTATTTCAGTTTTTGAGCACTTAAAATTCTTAAAAAATACAAATTTTAGTGTTAAAAAAAAAAAAAAAAGTTTGTAATTTTTTTTTAAATAAATGAATAAGAAAATTTCAATATCATTCAAAAAATAATTTATGAATATTTTTGTCTTTTTATGCAATACAAGCAAATAAATAACATGAATTTTTGTAAGGAAAAAAAAAATCTGCCTAATAAATTTCAATCTTCAATTCTTTCCCGGTAAGTAGTATTTAGTGTTCTAAAATTAATAGCTAATCAGGATTTGAAGCATTTGAATTATGCCAGATAAGAGATTCTCATGTATTTCAAATTTTGATTAATATTTAATGTTATTTAAAATGATTTTGTATGTTTTCTTATAGTTTTTCTGATTAATTGAAAGTTTAAATTTGATTAATTAAGTTAAAATATTTATTTTTTATTTAAAATATTAAATTTTAATTCGAAACAAAGGCAGAGTCATATACAAGTCTGATTAATGGGTATTTCTTCACTGAGCATCAGTTATATATCAAGAAAAGCCAGTTACCCAGTTTTATCTCATCCTAACTGTTCTGGGTAATCGGATCCTTACTGTATATTAACGCTTGCCATATAATCAGTTACCACCTTTCTGGTAAAATTGACCAATCCTCAGATACTTGAAAATGTCTAATTTTATTATGTAACAATTTGTCTATTTATATTGGTGTAACCAAACTCAAAATCACCCGAAGGAACTATGCTACAATAATCCTCTACAAAAGTTACTTTGTAGAACATTATATTTCAGAATTTAGTAACTGATGTTTTGTAATTTTTGCAAACACTGCTCATTTATCAATTCTGAAAACTTTGCGATTTCAATATTCTTGGATTTTCAGGATTGGAAAGAGACCATGATTAGATTATCTGTAATCCTTTAAACCAAGCGTGTTTTACTTTTTCCCTAGGGACGAGGCACTTTTACTTCTTAAATGGCTCAAAAGACTAGTGTTGTAGCATCTAAGCCTGACTTTCGAAATAAAGTTCCTTAACCTTCAAGTAGGCACGCCCATACCGATTTCAAATGTCATTCGTATTTCCTAAATGCGCTATTGTAAAATATAAAATTTCAAGAATGCAAGTGTTAAATTTATGTTGTAATTAATGAAATGTTAATAAATTTCTTCTGTTTAGTTAAATAATTTTTAGTTAATAGAATGGTAAAGTTCTCTCTTGTGTATCTCTCACATCGCGTGCGTACTGGAAGATAAGAAAAAAAAATAAAATAAAAAAATAGAGTTTTACATAAAATATCTTAATTCGTGAAAATTATTTATCATGTATCATTCTGGCTATGTGAGATGCATTAAAACACAGTTTTATTAATTTTTTATTTATTGAAAAAGGAAAAAAAAAAAAAAAAAAAAAAAAAAATCTTGCCTTCACCGAAAACACAAAATTGTTTATAATTAAGAGAAGGAAAGAAGGCTATATTTTATAATTTTAGTTACCTCTAAAAATAAATTTTACGCATTTTCTTTTGATGAGAATTTTCATAGATATTAAATTATAGGTATAAGTATAAAGACAGGAATGACAATTGTACAAAAATCAACTTATATCTAAAAAGTATTCTCCACAATCCTACATCAGCAAATAGTTATTAGACCTATGGGGAGAGGGGGATCATCGAAGCGGGGGAACTATTCCAGAACGTCAAGAAATAGTATTTATGTTTCATCATCAGCAATCATTTTAGAAATTATATGATGCTCACCATAATTAAGTAGTTTTAGGGTTATTGTACCAGAAATGCTAAAATGTCTAATTTATTCTGAAGCTTCGTTAGTACTCGCCTTTTTTTCACACCACTTTTTTTGAAGAGTAATTTTCTTATACATAATTACATATTGGACAAAATTACTCTCTGAATAAAGTGGTTTGAAAAAAAGGCAGGTACTGACAGTGCTCCAGAATAAATTAGAAATACTGGCATGTCTGCTTTACTGATTTCGATATTCCACTTTTTTTCCTGTTCTTATGTAATTAATTACAGGCAACCTAATATTCTTTATGATTAATTTTACGTGCAGCTAGAGGTCTGATGCTAAGCTTTTTTTCTGTTTGGTAGATTTATTGATGAATACTTTTAATGGTAATTCATTTTCTGATATGATAATTAAGAAAACATCCTTCTTCTTTTTCTTCTTAAAAAAAGAAAAAAAGAAAAAGAGAGAGAGAGGAGAGAGAGAGAGAGAGAGAGAGAGTTCAAATTTACATAACTGAGCAGTTATTCTTTGCTAGTGCATATGATCTGCTCCTGTTAAAAACTTTAGAGTGGTCTTGGTAATATAAAAGCAGTTGTAATTGAGGTTTTGTGGTGGTGGTGTTCGGGTTAAGGACAATTGTCTACACTAGGGACCTAGGTCTAAGGGGAGATGCCGTCTGTGGGACTCTTTCTATGGGATCCTAGCTCGCATTCACGGGAGTTTCAAAAAAAAAAAAAAAAAAAAAACGACGGAAAACTGCGAACGGCTAGATAGACGAGCCCGACCTGGGATCAAACTCGGCACTTCACGTCTTCCAGTTACGAGAGAAGAACCTTTTGGCCATTGGTGAGATTGAGGTTTTGCATTACATAGTTTTGACTGTAAACTCTTGAAAAATATTTAATTGAATTTAAAAAACCTTGAATTAACATATCAAGGTAAAGCATAATATACACAACGGAAAAAATAATAAGCACATTTAGAAAAAAAAAAAAAAAAAAAAAATGCTGCATATTTGAAATATGCCTTGTCATCCTTTATATTTTGTAGTTATTTTGTAGTTCATTTAACAAGTAGGTTGCTGAGCACCGCAGCTATGACTCGTCGCCCAAATGACTTGTGCTTAAGCTATTACTGAAACTTTAAAGGCTTTTTTCTCAAGTTTGTTTGGTTTGTTACGCTACTGCTTTAATATGTTGTCACCTTCATAGTACACTACAATTCTCTGCAAGTTCTTCCCGAACTGGATCTTACATGTCATGATCTTTCTTTTTAAATAAAAGTGTTTGTACCAAGATAGCCTACTTTCTTTTCGTAAAATGTTTAATATGTATCTGTATGTTTCAGTTTTTTACTAAAAGTAATTTCAGAACCTGCTTTCAGTTAGAAAATCTCATACTATAATATGATGCGCATTTACAAGTGTACTGAATTGATATTGGACTGAAGCATGTAATAAATATGACGAAATCCATACATTCACTTTAGTTTATAAAGTATATGTAAAGTTATATATTTATACATCTTAGCTTATAAAGTAATGATTTTAGTGTAAATGAACTGTTTTTTATGGCTAATTATCATATTAATATAAATAAGATGCTGACATTTTTTTTTATATTAAATAAATTAAAAAAAAAAAAAAAAGCAGTGAGCAGAAAATAAAATTTTCTTCGCTAATGAAAGAAAAATAACATTATTTAACATATTTAAATCAATTAAACTGAAAAAAAAAATCATTATGTAAATGCTTTGTACATAATTAATTTTTTATTTTTATGCTAATAAAAATCTTAGCCTTTATGTAATTTTTTTATATCATGAAATTGTGCTTGTATATGCCTCCATATTTTTTAAGATAATAACTTTCAACCAACAATAGTGCTATTTAACTCATAAATCTCATAAATATGAGAATTATTGTAACTGAAATTTTATTTATTTATTTATTTAGTTAGTTCTCATTTTAAGTTTAGCTTAAATTCTGGTTTTTCTGCTAAATTTAATAGTTTCATAGACAGAATTTAATTTCACGTGTAGGGATGACCGGGGCACAGTGGACCACTTTTACACTTTTAGTTTTTTTTCACCAAAAATAAAAAAGCAAGGTACTTGAAAAAATTAGCAAACATTCGTTAAACCTTTCTTGACATGCCCTAATTTTTTTTATGACAATACTTTTAATACATTACCAATAAAAAAATAAATTGTGTGCACTCACAAAGTGGACCACTGTGCCCCATCACCGGGGCACAGTGATCCACAACCCGGGGTACAGTGGACCAACCTCTGTTGTTCATGTTCAATTAATATAAATTACTCATTTTTTTTTTCTAAAATTAGTTTCTTATGCAATTCTTGTCTAAATAACATAATTCGAATATTTTCATGAAATAAAAATACCTAAATTTAAAGGAAATCAAAATAAATAAGAAATCAAATTAGAGGAAGAATCCTATATCAGATTTCCTTTGTCTTTTACGTGCCATCACTTAAAACAATAAGATATATTTTTAATTTGTTTATTAATGTTATATAGTTATACAAATTATGAAATATATAATTAAACATTATATTACTATTCAAACATTTTTATTAATTATTTTGAGATATTAATACCTTACATTATATTTGTGAGATAAGTTTAACTAAAATTATTCTACTTTTACCTTTTACATGTTATTTCTAAAAACAACAACAATAAATTTATATAACCTACTATTTATTATATCACATAACCATTTTATTTATTTTTTAATATTAAACAATTCAAATAGTTATTAAATTTATATATTCATAATTTTTGTACTACTGTTAAACTATTTCCCCTTTTCAAAAATTTATTTTATTGTAACATCAAGATTATAACTTTTATTAATTATTTTGAGTCACATTATATTTGTATATGGAAATTTAACTAAAATAAATAAGGTATTAAATATAATTTGGACTTTTAAGTACATTGGAAGGCGGTCCACTGTGCCCCATGACCAGACAAAACAAATAATAATATTAAAATTATATATAGACTATAAATATGCTAATATTTTTTATAAATTTTAAAACAACATATTACCTTTTCTTAACAACTATCCAATACTTTTACTCAATAGTTCAGTCCTGATATAATTAAAAAAAACTTCAAACTTGAAAAATTACTTTGAGCAGCTCAAAACATAAAAATTGTATAAAATCTCTACCTTAGTATTTAACATTTGTTTCTTTGGATGTATACAAGTAGTACCATGCTGTCATCCATGAGTCTCAATATAAACTAAAAGAGTTAAATATTAAGAGATTTAAATAGGGGTGGTCCACTGTGCCCCTAGTTTCCACTGGGCCCCAGTCTCCCCTACATTAGCTATCTATTAAAACATTATAAGTGACACTTGCTAAAATTATAAGGTTTATTTTATTTTATTTTTTTTATTTTAAGAAGATAAAAATAAACGGGAGAATGAATAATAATAATAAAAAAAAATAATAAGGTCAAATTTTTTAACTTTTTCAGACTTTTCTCCTTAAAATTATTACCTTCATATATATATATATATATATATATATATATATATTAATATTTAATAGGAAAAAAAATTATCCGTCTTGAACCAGAAAAATATGGAGAAATATATTTGATAATTTTGAAATATTAAAACTTCAAATTTATCGAAACGAAAACTCAATTATCTTGATTTCATTCCAACCACTCATTTTAGATATTAATTTGCAATTTAAAGTTTTCTGTATATGATGTTCATTATGATTTTATTTCTTTCTTTCAAATGTGTGATATGTTAAGAAGAAAAAAATGGAGAACCATACTTCATCATTTTGAAATTTTAATTATTTTCTTTGATTTAATTACATTTTTGTTTCAGACATTTTGTTCAATTAACATATTTTTTTTCATATTAAGGCCTGTGAATGAAATAACATCTATTAATATTATTATCAGGCTAAATCTCTAAAATAGGTTAATAGGAATGAAAACTATAATGCAGATTATGGAATGATATGCACAACTTTCAAATATTTGTTTAAATAAATAAAAATAGTCCCAGAACTAAATGTAAACAAAACAAAAAATGAAGTTCCGCCTTTTCTGATTTATTTTTAATGAAATTATGATGTTAGGATATCACATCTAAACAGGGGCTAGAAAGACACAGAATAGAAATCTAAATTGATTCATTGATGCTCTTTATGTTTTTCTTTTCAATTCTGAGCGTGCTACAAGCGAACGAAAAAGAGCCACAACTCTTCTCTTTTCATGATTTTTCAACATATGAAGTACATAAAAAGGATTTGGTCTTTATGAATCACAGATGCTTCTGAAGTGTACATGCAACAAAAAGTGTAACATTAATTTATGCATTTTAGAATAAGTTCTTATCACATTAAAGTCTTTGTACACGTTATACTTGTATATCAAACATGAAAAGAATAACAGTATTTAGCATCTTTTTTTTTTTTTTTTTTTTGTATTCTAAATACAAGTTAAATTTTGATGAATAAATTTGCCGAATTCAACGATTAAATTTGTTGATATATATATTTTTTTAATTTAAAACTTCAGTCCTCCTGGCACCATAAAATTAGATAACCAAATAAAACATTACATTCTAAAAGTTTAAGTACAAATGGAAACTCTTTCCCCCCACCCATAGCATTCTTTTTAATGTTTCTTCTTTTCCACGCTAAGTTTCAAGTATCTTTTAGAATCTTAAATCCAGTGAACCTTAATCCGAATTCATCTTCTTGGAAAGGTTCTTTAAAATGCGTGTAAGTCTTTCATTACTTTTAAGCTGTGTATTGATTCACCTTCCTTCTTGTTTGGCTGCATCGACGTTGCTCTTGGCCTTCTTATATTTGGAGAAAAGTTCAGGAATATCATGGGCAATAGCTGCATCCAATTTATCCATAGGGCATCCTCGAAAATAGCTGCATGTCGATGCTAAGGGCTTAAAGTCGTACAATGGATGGAGTTTGAAAAAATCTTTGTAAGTGTTTGGATCAGGTAAGTCATAACGGCTTACATTAGTCATGCTGCTTAGGCCATCAAAAATGTTATAGTCGCGTGGATTTTCTGTTATCTGCTTTGCAACATTCTTTTTATTACTAAATATAGATTTGTGGTGATAGTAAGTTGCTAGGTAACAATCCACCATTTTAGCATGATTTCTGACTCGGACAGCATGTCGTCTAGCATAAAGAATTCGATTTTCGATTCTTTTGTCCAGTGTCTCTTTCATGTCATAGAGGAAGTTATTCTCTTGGTCGGCCAAAAAGCGAGTTGGAGCGGATGGATGGTATGGCTTGGTAGATAGTGAAACAGCATAGATAATGGGAGCTTCTGTACTGCTCATTAAGGGTGACAGGTTCCAGAAGAGTTGTCCAACCACTCGCATGAGGTCACTTCTACGGATTGTGTCTGCCTTATTAAGGATGAATCGGACATCACGGCCTTTCACTTGGTCTAAAACCGAACCAAGCTCACTGCCAATGTCCACTTTGTTGGGATCAAGGACGACGTAAATGGCATCTGCACGATCGACAAACCACTGAAAGGCATCATTGAAAGGATATCCTCTTTCTTGATTTTTTCTATTCTCCAAGATGCCTGGAGTATCCACAAGAGTGACCTAAATTATAAAGACAAAGATTTCTTTTTAAATATCTGTAATTAGTTACTTTTCTACATTTTAATATTCAAACTAAAGTCACCTGAAATTATATCCCTCAAAAAAAAAAAAAAAAAAAAAAGAAAAAAAAGATATATATATATATATATGTTACCGCTGAAGTGCAGAAATCAGGTAATCTGCACATTAACTAGGGTGATCCATTAAAGTGAGGAAAATTGTTTCATTTCTGAAATTATCTAGGTAATCTGCGAATTACCTAGATAATCTGCACATTACCTACTAGGCACTCGTTAAAGTGGAAATAAGATATCTGGTGTTGTAATTTTAGAGCACGTTGTGTTGTATTATTATTATTTTTTTCATTCAAAAAAAAAAAAAAAAAAAAAAAGATTAGTTTTCTTTTCTTTCTTTCTTTACTTATTGTAATCTGCATGTGTTTTAATTTTTATGTGTTTTAAAGTTATATTTGTTTTAATTTGTTTTATTTATTTAATCTTTTTTATTCTGTCAATATAAGTTTAAAGATTTTATGCATTTTTAATATGAAATATAATATCTTTAATAGCTTTCAATAAATTCTATTTTATAAATGAATGTTAGAATTGTAATACAGTAACGATTTCTTTTCAAATAAAAATATTTAACCATTAAAAAAAAAGTTTTATTAACAACTTATATTGCTATTATTATTTTTTAAAATAATTATGCACCAATTTTTCATTCGCTATAGAAATATTAAATTAGACAAATCAGAAGCATTATTTAAGAAGTACTTCAAATAATTAAAACTGCTTTAATGTTTTTTAAAACGCATAAAAATTAAAATGACAGTTTTCCAATGTTTTATTAAACTATATTTTGCAGCATACATGCGTATATCTGTACAAGTTTAGCAAATACATTAATTTTATAATAAAAATAATAAACTTTATTAACACATTTTACGTGATAAACTACAACGAAATTATCTGTAAAAGCGAACAAAATTAAAAAATAAATAAATAAATAAAAATATAATCATGATATATAAAATGTATAAATGAAACGTGGAAAAAAAAAAAAAAGTATATCTATTGTAATGAGAAATGCTAAAAAATGCACAAAAATTTCATATTAAGTATTTATTAAATAATGCTAGAATATTTTTCAGAGTTAAAAATTAATACTATTTTTTTCTGTAACTAATAGTAATTTAAATCAATTTTAAAATAAATTAGTTTTAAAAAGTTGTGATTTAATAGTTTTATTTCGGGAGGAAATAATTACTGTGTTGTACATTTAATATTCATAATTCAAAATGGAATTTCACGAGAGAGAGCTTTTAATTAAGATTAGATTTCATCAATAAAATGCAGACACTTATCAAATTTATATTGACAGAATTAAAAAAGAGAAGAAATGAAATCAAAATTAAAACAATTATAACTTACTTGTTACTTTAAATTTTGTGTTTGTCATAAGAAACCTAATCATGCATCGCTTCCTCCACGTTTTGCGTTGTTTATCATATCATAGCGGAGCGGAAGGGGTAAAAGTTTTAGTTTATGTTTGAAGGTCATTCGCCTATCTGTATCACATGACTGTTTAACGTCATTGTGAATGTAAAAAAACTAAGGCTCGAAAGAATCATTTAAACTTTAACGATACAGAAGCCGCTAATGTGCAGATTACCTAGTTAAAATGCGGAAAACTCTTGATTCCGCACTTTAACTGGTCATTTTAGTTAATCTGTAGATTAGCTAGGTAATCTGCACATTAACGGATTTCGAGCTTTAACGTTAACATATATATATGGTAAATAATATATATAAGTTTAATGAAATAAACAAATTCAAATATCACACACATTATAATAAGATGAAATCATTCCAAATAATTTAAATAATATTTAGTTAAAGCAAGAAAATCTGCAAAAAGATCTTTTTGCACTGAAGACGGTACGCTTAAGGCTACCGAAACAGCTGTATGCATCTCAAATATTTTTCTTTGGCGTTTCTGACGTAGTAGTTTATTCGGGTTTTAAAACTCACTCTTAATCAGTTGCAAAGCCGGCAGTTCAGTAAAATAAATGACTGTTAAAAAAAAAATAATAATAATAATCGCCCACAGTATTGCCTCTTAGTTTTAACAAAAATCTAAAAGAAAATTACGTGGAAAACTTTTATTCTGAAAAATCTGAAAACTCTTAATCAATCTGGAAAATTTTTGCTTGTTATTTCTAAGTTTCTCCTGTTAAAACCTAGTTTCTTGCACTCGTCAGCTTATAGTTATTTAAACCCTACTCTTTATTTGTTAAATAATTGATCTTATCCTAAACATTTATCAACATTTTATTTAATTTAATTATGACACCTTTCCTCTGTTAACTCGGCTTTGATAATTGGAAGAAATATTCTTCCATTTATTACTTATCTATTTACTCAATATCTGTTTAATGTGAATAAAATTTTAACTTTCAAATGATTTTGTGTGACCAGAGTCCCAATGAAATCAATTTCAAATATTAAAATATTTGGAACTGCTTAAATTGTTTTTGCTTGAAATTGTTAAATTTTAAATAATATTTAAAGTATGTCGAAAAATTAGTTTTAGTAGAACATTGTAATAGTAAATGTTGAAACAACCTTTTTTAAAAGAGTGCATGGCAGTGATATACTTCTGAAGTGGTCCAGAAAGCCTTGTCCGAACTTCTGTAGACCAGCATATCTCCAGTCAGCAGCTAATTCGGTTCCGCTGACAACTTGCCTTTGGTCACCATACGTAACGAGAGTAAAGTCTACGTCTGTGATACCCGTTCCTAAAAGTAAATCACATATTATAAACAATTTCAATAATTTGCTATGTCAAGATAATTTTTAGTTATATAAGTTTTTGTGATCTTAAGAGGAGCGTTTTTCTTTATATTCGTATGGGTATCTTTTTATATGACAAATTCAATTTTCACGAAATTGCAGCTATTACAACACAATAATATTGTTATAATTTTGATAAAATAGTAATGACATATAATACTATAATAATGAAATGACATACTTTTGTGTTGTAAAATTAGTGTTAAGATTATTTCTTCAGCATAAAACAAAATATCCTTTTTAACACTTTCCAACAAGGCTGAAAAGTCTTAATGACTTCGGTTAGTCTGTCTGTCTGTCCGCTCTCTAACTACCGTAAATATTCATAGAATTTCTTAAAACTGATATACGTTATTCAAGTTTCACTATTGGATGTTCCCTATTGAAAATGGAATGAATAACTCTACTGGTTTGTGTACAGGGGCATCCGAAAGTATTCCAAAGCATTGTGTTCTACGAGAGGTATTTTTATAAACCAGATTTTGATACCTTTACTTTGCACAAAACTTAAAGAGAAATTGAAATATGTTATTCAAGTTCACTATCGGATGTTTCCCATTGAAAATGGAGTAAATACTATTACTGGTTTGTTTACAGGACACTTGAAAGTATTCCAAAACACTGCGTTCTATAAGAAATATTTCTACAAACTAAATTTTAATAATTTTCCTGTGCACGAATCTTAATGAAATTGAAATATGTTATTCATATGCACAAAATAATGCTTTCTATAGAATATAGTATGATTAGCATTAAGATTTACAGGCCACACAAAAATATTCAGTTACATTAACGGTTATTATTGAAAATGTGCTGGAATTGCATTTTCGTTTATATAAACTGCTTTTAACACTTTATAACAATTTTTAACTGTGAATATGATTTCCGTTTGTGTATCTGTCTGTCCTTCTGCCCGCCTCAAGCATCCTTAAATATTTTCAAATTTTTAAAAATTGATAAATGTTATTCAAGTTCACTATGGAATGTTTCCTATTTAAAACGACATTAATAGGTTCTGTACAACTGATTTCTCTTCACACACACACACACACACACACACACACACACACACACACACACACACACACACACACACACACACACACACACAAAAAAAAAAAAAAAAAATCCAAAGCATTGCGTCTTAGGACAGATATTTTTATAAATAACATTTAAATAACTTTCTACTATAAAAATCCTGAAGAAATTGACATTTATTGTTAATATGCTAAAATAATGTTTTGCATAGAATATGATATGGTTAAACTTCAGATTTACAGGGCTACTCTAAATTTTTCAGATACATTAAGGGCTGCGTTATCTTTTGTGTTAAGTATTTTTAACACTTCCCAACAACGTTTAAGAGTGATTATGAATAAAATTAAGCTATTTGAACGCCTTTTAATCCTTCTGTCTGTCCGTTTTAGGATAACGTAAGCAAAGAACATTGAAATTTGTAGGATGCAAGAAGTACGTACAGTTGGAAAGTGTTAATAATCAATGCATACCACATGATTTTTTGTTCTTGTTATTTTTAGTTCTGATATTTTCTAACTCTGTAGTCTTAGAAATATAATGCAGCTTTTTCGCCAAATGTAGCACTTTCCGCACAATCCATTTTGGGCAAGCAAAATTTTATAATTTTTCCATAATAACTTACAGACTTTTTATTTAGCATTGCACATAAATGAACACAAATTTTGCGATGCAAAGGATTAAATAAATAAATAAATAAATAAATAAATCCTGGGAGTGGTTAAATTTTGGGTACCTTTTGGCGTGTTCTTAAAAAACCGCCAAAGTGGCGCCATTACATATTATGTCAGGCTCAGGAAGGTGTAACCCTCCACTGCCTACGCAAAGCCCATATTACACGAAGCGACACTGTCGCATGGATTTAAAGTGATTCCATGTTGAAGTACAGTCGGTAACAAAAGTGTCCGAACACTAGCAAAAATTCTTATGTATAAAAAGCACACTTCATACGGTTTTGTTAAATAAATCCTTATCGAATCATGTTCTTACACTGACTAAGAACAGGATTCGACAAGGATTTATTTAACAAAACCGTATGAAGTGCACTTTTTTTACATAGGAATTTCTGCTAGTGTTCGGACACTTTTGTTACCGACTGTATTGTGAGAAAGATGTATCCTGAAACATAGCAACTGTTCCTCCTTAAAACGACATTGTCCGTAGAAATTTTGTGTTCCCCTCTATAAATCAAAGAACGTCATTTTTTTCATTCAAACTTAAGCTGACGTCATTTCGAACTTAAGCGTTCAAACTTAAGCGAACGTCATTTTTTTCATTCAAACTTAAGCAAAGGGTATCGCTCTCAAACCGCGACATTAAAGGACTGCACACACCATGGCCGACTGCAAGACAGAAAATGGTCGTAAATTATCCATTATCGGAAAGTGATCCTTGAACTTTTGAACATCTTTACAATGAAGGACATTATTTTTTATTGCTCCTTGAAGAATATTAAAAAAGAAACCCAAGTTTTCCATGCCAATTATCGCAGCAGGAGGTTTGTCAGAGGGAAAAATCGACCGGCAAGGCTCGCGTCAACTCAAATACTGTATCAAAGTAATATTGAATAGACCCGACATTGACGAGCGTCTTCTGTCTAGGTCTGTGCTGTGCTTTATCGCTTCCTGTAATAACGGCTTAGAGCGCGTGTTTGGAGAAAAAGCATTATGACATAGATAAGGATATGGATAAAAAATTACATAATGGTGTACATTAAAAAAAAAATGTATGTCTCTGCCAGCCCATCATTCGCCTACTAACTTATTTCTACTCTACTGCTGTCTGCCAGTAGTAAAATTATTGATGGCAACCTGCTACTGGTCAGCGTAACGGATTTCTTTCGGCACCATTAACTTTTACCATTAGCAGCCTTGTTCTCGTGGTGACCATCATCTCAGGTTTTGCTGGGTACAGTCGGTAACAAAAGTGTCCGAACACTAGCAAAAATTCCTATGTTAAAAAAGTACACTTCATACGGTTTTGTTAAATAAATCCTTGTCGAATCCTGTTCATAGTCAGTGTAAGAACACGATTCGATAAGGATTTATTTAACAAAACCGTATGAAGTGTACTTTTTTTACATAGGAATTTTTGCTAGTATTCGGACACTTTTGTTACCGACTGTATATGAAAAAGGTTTTATTTGATTTACGTTCGACAATCGAGTCGCATGTAATCAAAACTGAAGGGAAGACGTTATTTTCATTTTGTTCCTTACAAAGTAGTATAGAATTTTTTATTTGTAAAGTGTGTCGTAGTTTTAATTTTTACGCTTAGGAAATTGCCAAAAGTACATGAGCGGCTAACATTCTGCAGGAAAATTTCTTGCTGCGCGAGCAGTTAAAGAAATTTCTGGTGTAACTCTAGTAATGTCTGCAATGGCTTGAAAAGGCGTCAAATTTTCATTTGTTTTCTACAGTTTGCTTTCAAGCTACAGAGATATTCTCAAAAAATTTTCTTTTATTTACACTGTATTACTTAAAGTCTTTTGAATGCATTAGGTGTAGAACTGCTGTTTAGATACATATCTTATCTAAGTATATTTCATCGATAAGAGCATGGAGTAGTTAGCTCTTTTATGTTATATTTTCGCAGGGGCGACTCTTGAATAGCGTTTTAGAGGCACTGCATCTAAACGTCCAGAAAAAGTACATTAGAATGGAATGTTTATTATCTTATTGGTTTATTCTTTTATTTAGAGAAACAACAAATTAATATTTCAACAGTCAATCTGATGATTAACTCTCTATGACAATGGACTGTTTCTACACTGCTCGGGTGGCTTGAAGCAATCTGTTATCATAAAAAGCTCATCATCTGATTTCATATGAATCGCAATTTGATGAGCGAGTGATTTGTAACTGTGCGTCAAAGAAAAGCGCATAATTACAAATGTGAAAAAGAAAAAGACAAGGAAATCAACTGACACCAATCAAAAAATGCACAAAAAATAATTAAGACAAATGCATAAAGGTGTGGCGGTTCGAAGGAATTGTCGACATCGCATGCGGCATCACATGTAGTTTTCGACAACTTTTTATCGATATGGCCACTGAAATTTCAATGCGAATAAATGAGGACAAAATGCCGAAAAACAAAAAAACACCCCTACAAAATTACAAGCGTCAATAAGCAACAAATTTGATTGACACCCATTAAAAAATTTACGAAAAATATTTAGTTAAATGAAAATAATCGAAGAATTCCATTCAGAAATCGTCAGACAGAACTTGCGTCTTCTCGTCTAATATAAGGCTCGGCGGCAGTAAGTGGACCGGCTATCGCCATAACATTTATAATATACGTAACATTTATACATAACACTAGGGGGCTCTGTCCCTTGCTCGCTCCGCTCACCAAACCCCGAGGGAGGCTTCGCCTTCCCTGACTCATTTTACTTATTAACACATGCAGAGCTCTACCCGCCTATTCGCTGCTTTCCTTTCACTGAATAAGGAAAGGGCATGTTTACAAACAAAAGCTCCGTCAATCAATCTTTGCCACTCTCGAGTGGCAAAAGATTAACCTGTATTGGTGGAAATACCAACAGTTTGCCATTGTACCCAAAATTTGATTGCGAGTGACGTCACGTGCCCTTTCCTTATAGGAATATTAATAATGCATAACACAAGACAAAAGCAGAAAATTACTATAAAAATCCCCATATTCAATGTCAAATTGAAATATATAATATTTAATAACACATTATTTATTTTTATTTATTTTTATGAAAATTACGCTAAAAATCAGTTTTTTTTAAATAGACAGAAACTCGTAATATCTAGCTTTAGTATATGATTCTGTTTATTTCTTTTTTATAACCATAGATCCGGACCGCGGTACCCTAATCGGTAGAGCGTCGAGCTCGTAATTGGAAGATTGAGGGTTCGGTACTCGAGCCAGACAAAGAACTTCGTGTACACTAATGGTGGCTGGTGCACGTAAAATCTGTGGTAGTCGCAATGTCCTCCATGTTCCCATCAAAATCATACCTCTGGGAACCACCGAAGCTGGAGAGTCATCCCCTCCGTGTAGGATCAAAACTGTGGTGGCATGCTTCTGGAACATCCTTAGGGGTGCGTTCCAGACCGTCGCCAATTATCCATAGCGCAGTAATGGCGCAACGTCAAACCCAACCTACTTAAAACTATGGATCATATTTCAATTTTCTCGCGTAAGAAAATTAATTTTCTAAAAGTAGAGAAATTAAGTTACTAATAGCAACACTGACATTTATTTTCTTTCTTTTTTACAACCAGAGTTCCCGGCTGCGATACAACAGTCGGTAAAGCACCGAGCTCGTAATTGGAAGATAGCCAATTGGATACTTGAACCGGCAAAAGACTGTCGTGTACACTAATGGTGGCTGGAGCACATAAAATCCGTCGTGGTCGCTAAGTTCTCCATATTCCCATCAAAACTATACCGCTGGGAATCAGCAAAGCGAGGGAGCCATCCCATCCGTGGAGTATCAAAATTGTGATTGCATGACTCCGGAACATCCCTAGGGGTGCGTCTCAGACCGTCGCCAATTATGCATAGCGCAGTACTGGTGCGATGTTAAACCCTACCTACCTACTTACAACCATGGATCATATTTAATTTTCCCGTGTAAAATAACTTCATGACAGAAGAACAACGTCACTGGGAGAAACTTTTTTCATGGTGGCAAATAGAGTACCTTCATAAACTTGTCGTTTTTGGTTAATAACTTCTTTAATTAAATTGATAGAAATTTCTAAGCAGCTGAAATGCCTTCCTTGGCATATTCGGAACACATTTATACCCCTCATGACGCAAAGGACCCTGCTCTCCACGAGAAGATGCTGTCGCAGACAAAAAATTTGACGCCAGCGACAGTAACTTTTTTTTAATATATAGAGGTTTATAATATTAATATATAATCATCGTATAACATTTTCTTCTTATCCCTGAAGCCCAAGAAAATCCACTTTCTTAGATATTCGACAAAAACATCTAAATTCGAAATTACGCCTTTACTCGTGTCCATGACTGTAAATATATATTGCATTTTTTAAATGCAAAAAGCACTGCTAAATTTTGAAATAATAGAACATGAATATTTTTTTTCTGATCTTAGTTTATACACATTTTCCTTATTTAAAAAAAAAAAAAAAAGGGAATCCTTTTTGAAAAGAAGTCCATTGTCAGAAAAATAAGACACCCGTTTTTATTTTATTAAAACTAATTTTCACAGTTTTTTAAAAGTTACCTGTCTTGAGAGCTGCAGGAGTTCGTTCAATGCCAAGTAGGTAGTTGATAATGGTAGTTTTTCCAGCACTC
Organism: Salticus scenicus; assembly: GCA_963930645.1. Taxonomy (NCBI): domain Eukaryota; kingdom Metazoa; phylum Arthropoda; class Arachnida; order Araneae; family Salticidae; genus Salticus; species Salticus scenicus. The sequence goes on from OZ005657.1 coordinate 227,078,475, forward strand.
CATGGACCAAGGAAAAGAAGCATTGGTTTGTTGAAAATTTCAGCATCTTTAAAAGAATCAATTAATCACATTTCATGGAAATATTTACTTGCAATATAATAGGATTTTGATCATTTAAGCTTAAAAATTAGTTTACTTGTACGATTATATTTTTCAGTGATACTTGATATTTCAAAATTATATAAACAACAAAAATAACAACAAAAAATGTTTCATAATTCATATTATTACTTTTCTTACTGTAAATAAATTACAAATTATGTGCATATTACAAACATTTTTTTCAATAAGTAATGATTTTGATTCATTTTTTGATTGTTTAAGTTACTATTATAACATGCTTTAGTTATTATTATAACGTTAAAGTGCCATATTGCTCAATTACCAGAAGATAATGACGGTCGCTGTGCATAATAGCTTAAAAATATATTTATTTTATTATTTTGCCGATAGATGATATTATCAGATTATACTTTTCTTTTTAGGTTTACAGCACTTTAAAACACGCTCATGAAAATTAACATGTTAGATTTCATAATACTGGCAGACACTAAATAGTTTCTGAATGAATGATTAATTTTAATATCATACTGCATCGATATTTATTTTTTTAACGTGGTTTATATGTGATATTTAACACTATTATTTTGTTAACCAAACCAATGAATTACTTTTAAATTTGCGATTTTTTTCCCCATAATTTTCAACAAGATAACTACAACGCCGTGGATCATTTTATCATTAAGGAAGTGATCGTAGAAAAGTTTTCTGTTTATAATTTCTGTGATCCTACCTCGCAATGCACTAAATGTGAAAGGACATTTAAACTGATTTGTAAAAAAATCATATACAAAATAGTAAAATCAAATTTAAATGCACTTTTGGCCGTTAAAATCGCAACACCATATGAAGGCTGCATGAACAAATATTAAATTTGCATTAAAAGTATTCTATTTTTTTTATATTAGTAAAAATAAATAAAGTAAAAATGTGCAAAAGTTTTATTACAGAATTAGAAACAAAAATATATTAACATTTTCTATTAATTTAACGTTTTTTTTCTTTTCTTTCCTTTCTTCAAAATATTAGAATATTTGTGTTTTGCCAATAAATAAAATCTCATGTGTGCTAAAGTTTACCCTGATTTAAAATTATATTTTGAATGTTGTTGGCATTAACAATGTATCTGTTGAATACTAATTTTTATAATGATTTTCAATTTTTAACTATATAATATCGTTTAAAATGTGATTTAAGTAATACAAGGGTGCAATAATTTTTCGTCTCAGACGGAACATACCACTGTTTTTTATCAATAATTTCTATTATATTCAATATTAAAAAAATACTGTATAAATATGATAGAATTTATTTATATAAAATAGTGGTTTGCGAATTCCGTCTTGAAACGGAAACTCTAGCACTCTTGAAGTTATACAGTATGAATACTCTGATTTTAATTAATATCTTACAAGTTTTATAGAATTATTTTTACTTTTCTTCTGGCTGGGCCGGAATCGGGCCCATATTTTTACTTTTATTTTGGGCCAAGGACTTGCCTACGTTACTTCGGGCCGGGCCGGGTTAGGGAGAGATTTTTTCCATGTTGGTCGGACCTGGTCCAGACCAGAAATTTCAGGACAATGCAGACTTCTAACAAGGATTTACCAAGAATTTCGGATGCATTACGGTCTAGGAGACTCACTTCTTATGAGCAACACGTTTATACTGTGATTTCAACATCTTTATATTGTGGTAAACATACAAAATCAGCAAACATTTTTCAGATGAAATAAAGGACGTTTCGGATAGAAAATGATGTGATTGATATCAATGATTCGTTACAGGAAATTGCTGCATTTGCATTTTCAGTTACGTTATGAATTTTTTGCACCTTCCAATGATGTTGATAAGTATTTATGACTTAGTACTTATAACGTGACGGTTAAATACATTTAAAAATTATTTTATGGAATTCTAAAAATATTTATGGAAATGAAAATGCGAACAGGCTGGCAGACGTATTGAAGTCATGAATATTTTTAAATTTTGTTTGAAATTATGAAAATATCCTTCAAACTATTCATAAGAAAGAAAGATATATTACATCAATAAGTGAAATTATCTTTCTAGAACTGTTGCATGCATTAAAAAGATTAAAAATGATCACAATCTGTATAAATAAACAGAAGTATCTGTCTCTGTGTCTGTGTGTCTGCGCTCTGGCACTTACACTACTGATTGCATAGCTACAAAACTTGGCAAATGGATACCTGGGACCCTATAGGTGTGCCCCTCATCAAAAATTTTTTTATTTAAAAATTTTTAATTATTATTATTATTATTTATTTTTTTTCAGTTTTAAATATTGGCTTCTATGTTTCATTTTTCAGAAATTTATTCTTTCATTTTAATCGTCTGCGTATCTTAGCAACGGCTATTACGCTATTTATTTTTTATTTATTTAATTCATTCACATTTGAAGGCGAAATCTTTTTCTTTTCTTTTTTTAATTTATTATATTTATTAAAAATCAAATGGTATTGTAGTAAAAAAAAAGTAAGTACATTAAATTTTAAATTTAAAAACGTATTTATAACAGTTATGTTTATGTATAATTTTTATAATATAACAACTTTTTATTTTTCCTTTTTTAATTAAATTCTTTAAAAGAAAAAACTTTTTTTAAAAATATTTTTTCAATCTATAGTTTAAAAAAAAAAAAATGGTAGTATATAGTACAAATGATTAAACTGATTAAAATATAATTAAAATTTATTTGTTTTTTATATATTTAATTATTTTTTAAAAGAAAATCAACTTTTTATTTTATTTATTTTATTGGTCGGAATCAAATCGTAATATAGTGTAACGAGAGGGGGCTATAAAATACATGGTTCAAAAACTAAAATATTTAATAGGTGTTGAGATACAGTCATTTTTAAATTCAGAGTTCTTAAATAACAGCAGATCCAGCTGTCATCGACAAGTACCCAAATTGAAGTGCCCGGGAAAGACCTTTTTGCAGGCAGTGGGAACATGGACCCGATGCAGTGAGGGCGGAAAAAGAGGTACTTGAAGTGAAGTTTAGAGTGATTTCAATGTAAGTAATTTTTTTCATTTTTTATTTATAATGTGATATAAAAAATAGATAGTGATTCAATTCTGTTGAAAATTCATTTAAACATAGTGACCAGTGAAACGGGCGTAGCCTGCTAGTTATTATAATAATTTTCATACACGTCTATATGTAGTATATAATATTTCATTTGTTATCCTTCCTGGTATAATATTTTTAAAGCAACAGTACACATTAATTTGTTTCTACTACTAGATTACTATAGATATTATTTCGGATATAACCGAACTATTGTAATTTTAGGGATACATGCTTAAAAGCAAAAATTGAACTGATAAAATGAAGCGATGAATCATTACATCTTGAGATCAACAAATTGACTTTGGATGAAAACTCACAGATCATTATGAATGTAAACTTTAGCGTGTCATTAGAAGATCTGCATGATAACATAAACCTTATGACGAATTTATGTAGAAAACTCATGACAAATGCATTTGTATAAAAACTTGTCTATATGTGTGTAATGGAAACGGGTGGTCCATCAAGAAACACCACACCTGAAGAGAATGGATATGTATCCCTAGGGCCAAAAAGAAACAGAAATCTAATTCCAAATCAGATAGCTGCAGACTTTGTAATCGCTACTGGAACACCTGTATGTGCCAGAATTATTCGGTGATTAAATGAAGCTGGTTCGTAAGCACGATTTTCTGTTCAATGCACTCCACTTCAACAACGCTATCGTCGAAAAACCCTGCGCTTGTGTAACATATTGGTTGGGATCAGTAACAGTGATCCAGAGTTATAAGTCCAGTGATCCAGAGTTAAGTCTCCGACAAAACTTGTTTGACGGTGACAAGTGATTCTTGTCACTAGTTACACTGTAAAAAAATAACTATTACCTGCAAAAAACTCTCTGTGATTGGAGAAAATAATTATTTTATCCAATCACAGAGAGTTTCTTGCAGCTGGTAATAGTTATTTTTTTACAGTGTATGGAGAGAGAGGCGATCATGTTACGCACCAAAGGTTGGTCGTGAACAGGATTAGTGTGGCATATGGTGTGATGTTGTGGACAGATTTATAAACAATGGCAGAATACCTCTTCAAATCATTAAGCGAGGTACATTTACATGACAACAGTACTGAAGAGAGATTATGCTGGATCATGTTTGTCTTAGTAGATACATCTACGAATAAGGCAGACTGGATATCCAAAGGTTAATCTATTTCGCAATGCCCCATGCGTCATATTCTTAAAGTAAAATCACATACAATATAAAAATGGAATTTCAAAAACATACATTTTTGAAGAATTAAAGAAAGCACTGTACCTCACCTCCAAGAACCCTCGACGTGCTGTCTGCGTATTTGTAGAGCATTTCAATTGGTTTGATACTGGTAAGTTCAATCTTTTTGATATCTCTGAAAATTGTCTGGGCTAACTTTTCCTCTTCTTTTTCTACCTCAGTTCCTATTTCGTCTAATCCTAAGATGATATCGATGTGATCGCGGTTCCGAAATGTCACAGTTGAAGATGACTCGTCTTCGTCTTCTTCTTCGTAAATATTTTCGATTGTGTCGTCGTCTTTATCTTCTTCTAGAATTAACAAACAATAAATTAAAAAGTTTAAAAAAATACATTTTAAAATTAAAAATATATATAAATTCAGGAAATGTACTTTTTTGCTACTAATTTAAAGGAAAGAAAAAGTATTTTGCGCATAACTAATAACCTTTAGTTAACTTTATTACATTACTTTTTGCCAAAATCACCTCTGAAATAATTTGTACACCAGTTTTTATATTTTTGTTTTAAGTTTAAAAAATATCCTATGAGATTTATTTTGCAAGGTTTCAGTTAAATAAATATGTAAGGCTTAAAAGTATTATCTGTAACAGGTTTTAAAAAAATATTACAATGTTGAAAACAATTAGAGGATATTATGATTTTGGATATAAGCAGCGTATGAGGAAATGTTTTGTTGACTAACATGTGATGTATTGCTGCTGTAAGATATGAGGAAAGAAGAAGTAGTAACCAACAAAGAATAATTAAATATTATTGACGATACTTATCGGTAAACAAACAAACAAACAAAAAGAAAATAAAAAGCAAAATTTTTGTATAGCATACAAACAAACAAAAAAAATGTGATTTCTCGGATAAAGGTATGTTTCAATAAAGGGTATGGTTTTCACTAATTGAAAGAAATGTCGCACACCTACGAGGCATGAAATGAATGAGGTTATCACTGCGGGACTGCGGTATTCTCTTCCAATCCTGTGGAAGAGAACCTTCCAACTACTAAATTTTTTCTCAGGGTGATGAACAGCTAGAAACCCTTCTTCTTAGCATATTCCAAACATGATCCGTTGGATTCATATCTGGGGTACATGCTGGCCAATCCATTCAAAGGATTCCTTGGTCGGAAAGGATATTGTTCTCTAGGTGAGCACAATGTAGAATGGCGTTATTAACCATAATAAGAATGGATTTATCCCCGATTGCTTCAGCATGAAGGAGTGCAATGTGTCTGAGGATCTCATCCCGATATCGTTAAGCTGTTCCTGCGTCATTCCTGATAATTTACAGGTCGGTGCGGCCATTGATATAAATACTGTCCCAAACCAATCCCCCCCCCCCCCTCCACCAAATCGAACACTTTCATGCGCTAATGAAAGATTATTCCGAGTATCAGGTTCTCTTCAGATCAGAATACGCCTATTGTCTCGTTGAAAACTAAAGTTGAACTCATCTGTGAAGATCCCGTTGCTCCACTCCTCTCATCCCTTTCTGAGATGATCCTGTGCGTCCACATTGGCCCATTGTCAACGAAATATAAATCAGAGGTCTTCGAGCATACGAATCCACATCGTGGAGTCGTTTTTGAACAGTTTGAGTCAAAACTCTGGTACCAGTAGCATTCTGAAGATGCTGTTGCGATAAAGTGACGTTCATAGTACAATTTCTTCTAACCATTAGTGTTAAACACCAATCCCCATTTTGTACTGTTGCAGGCGTATGACTTTGTCCTAATCTTCGATGAACATTTCCAGTTTCCAAAAACCGATTCCATAGCTGGAAATGAAATTATGACGAACTCCTAACGCTTTAACTACAAAGCATTGTGGTTAACCGCCTCTAAATTTCTAAACGAACGATCGTTCTCTAAGCTATACTGATTTAGCTAAGTCATGCTGATGAGACATCGTACTTGCTGTTTCGAAACGTTCAACGCGTGTCAATTATTTTTAATCTCCTCCTAGAGAATACCTCTTAGAAAAAGCTGCAGGTTACTTTTAACTTTTTATCTACAACTTTTTTTTTTTTTTTTTTTTTTTTTTTTTACGTCGCAGACAGATTTGCATATTCCTAACTTTGCAGACATCATAATTTTCCTTTTCCATCTTTTTTCTTTTATTTTTGTTAACGTGTTGTCGAGATTACATGATTTTTTCCTACTATGCTCATTATAGCTTCTAATTGCTTTGAGCGGTGTATTTATTAAAAAAATAAATTTAAAATACACTTTATTTTATTTTATTTCATTTTTTGCACATTTACCGCTTACTTCAATAACTGTTTTTCAATTATTTAGCAAAATGGTGATTATCAGACCTAAAATATTTTGTAGAAGAAAGCTGAACTGGATGCTACTATTTGGATATTAAATAAATTAAAAAATATAATGATGTGTAACAAACAAATCCAATAAAATTAGTGAATAATAGATAATGCATTTTTATTAAATGTGATTAATTATATACCGTATGTTCAGAAATGTACGAAAGTTCAGAGTTTTATTTAATGAGAATACAAAAATCATTAATTTCTTTTAAGTATAAATTTTATGAAGAATATGAATTTTGACTTTATAATATTAGTATTTACCTACGACGATCTATTTGTTACTCACACAATATCTAGTTGAACCCATAGTTAAGTCCAAGTACATTTGCTAAATAGCTCTATGCTATCAACAAAACGGTTTGATTAATGAAATATTTCAGCTTAGTAATTCACGCTTCACGTTTCTAAAGACAGCAGTTTTCAACAGTCACCACCAAAAGTTAAAAAATTCAATTTGATTTCAGATATGAACTTGTAATCTGTAGAATAAAAAACATTCAATATATAATATGGAAGTGTCCCATGTTTCTAGAAAATTTTAGATACTGAAGTTGACTTATCCAAAAAAAAAAAAAAAAAAATAAATAAATAAATAAATAAATAAATAAAATAAAATAAAATAAAATAATATATATATATATATATTTGTGAAAATTATAAGAAAAAAAGTTTTTGGTAGCAAGAAAAGATATTTTCAAGTTGTACTTTATATCTGAAAATTGCACATCTTGTAACGAGAAGAAAACCATACATTTTACAAATGTCTTTATTTCTTCAACATAATGTGCATTAGAAAGCTTATCAAGTAGCCTGGACTAGTTGGGACATTTAATGCAAATTTCTCAATTGCTCAGGTTAAAAGAATTATTAGCAATAAAGAATCACTAAACGGTAACATAGACGGTAACTTAACGTATTATTGAAGAATGTAATCATTAAAGTGTTCGAATACGGTTGATCTCAAACCAAATTATGAACCGTCTTAGTGTTCAGAACTGGAACATTGATCTTCAGACTGCGCCAAAAATCTATGACTTCTGCAGATATTACCCATGTACCAGTTCAGGTCAGCCAAGGGTAATAATCACTTTGGCATAAAATGTTTATCGCTCTTGAACTTTATCGGTGTGACGTAACGAAACCTTTCCCACGTGACCGCTGCAGATATTATGTTTATGGTTGTATTCAATGGGGGAAATGTTTGTTCCTTATGGGTAAATACATAGAGAAGTAGAGTATAAGAAATCAGCTGAGGTGGAAAAAAAAAAGATTTAACCTCGAACCCCAAAAACTGATTGGCTCCATTATGCGAAGGCAGAGGAACTTATGAAGTATGCACCGAAATCTTTCTTTTACAGTAGAATTTGAAATATCAGCAAGACAATAACTGCCCGTTAACGAATCTAGATTCAGAGCACAAAATAATTTTAGTCGTACTGTAATTTACAATGAGCAAGGAATATGTTTTAATTGGAGAATGTTTACAGAAAAAAGCCATTCTCAGTCACACTTGGTCTAGGCAAATTTAATTATGTATGACTTCAAAGACCTTCATATCTCTGACGAAGGTTCATTTCTCTCTTTAAGTTTAAAACCGAAACCAATTCGTTATAACGCTTGCCTATTTCGAGCCTGGAATTGGTTTTCTATTCATAACTATAATGATAAGCAAAAGCAGTCTTTATCTGCTCCTTTCTTGAAAGCAAGACACTTAGTGCATGCGGTAGCTGGCCAACTTTTCTGATGCGAATCCTACAGTGTATGTGTTTAACATGATTGAAAGATACCATGCAGCTCTCAAACTGCATGGTATCTACTCTCTAAGCTATAGACAGAAGGTGCCGGGTCCGAATCCAAGTTACACTCGTTAAGCAACTGTTTGGAGTTTTCCATGGTTTTCTTTGAAACTCGTGTGAGTACGGGGTAGGACCCATTAGAAAGACTCCCCGAAAGGCATTCTTCCCATGCATAGAATTATCGTGTAGTCAATCTGTCTTAACTTCAACGCCACCACATCACACTCCTCCTGTTTTCACTATTTCGCACCCACATTCCTCTTTTTCCTCTTCCGAGGGAGATTTTCAGAAATTTTACATAAACATAAACTATGTTTAGTTTTCGAGATCAGCATCTGATATACTAATATCTACTTATCTTTTATGTTTTATAAACTATTTTCAAGACAAAACAAAAGATTTTAATCAAAAGATTTGAAATTTATTGAATTTTCGAAACTGCACATCGTGAAAAATTAGTATATAACAGTTTCTGGATTAAAATAAATAATAATAATAAAGTTTTAGAAATATGTAGATAATAAATAATTTTATAATGAAATTTTCTTTTGGAGTGTTTTAATGAATTACACCCGTCCATGAATCTATGTGGCCCTTTTTTTACACGAGTGTTTGTTTTACGCGGCAAATTTACCTCAATTTACGCAAATTTTTTTAAATGCCACCACATCACACTCCTCCTGTTTTCACTATTTCGCACCCACATTCCTCTTTTTCCTCTTCCGAGGGAGATTTTCAGAAATTTTACATAAACATAAACTATGTTTAGTTTTCGAGATCAGCATCTGATATACTAATATCTACTTATCTTTTATGTTTTATAAACTATTTTCAAGACAAAACAAAAGATTTTAATCAAAAGATTTGAAATTTATTGAATTTTCGAAACTACACATCGTGAAAAATTAGTATATAACAGTTTCTGGATTAAAATGAATAATAATAATAAAGTTTTAGAAATATGTAGATAATAAATAATTTTATAATGAAATTTTCTTTTGCAGTGTTTTAATGAATTACACCCGTCCATGAATCTATGTGGCCCTTTTTTTACACGAGTGTTTGTTTTACGCGGCAAATTTACCTCAATTTACGCAAATTTTTTTAAAAGGGGAAATGATTTGCGCAATACTATTTTACGCGGTCAGATATTTACATATATACTTCCTTACAAGTTTTTAAATTGACAGTTTTATATAGTCAGTAATAATATCAAGGCATAATTGCTACCTTCAAAATTAATTACACCTTAAATGAAAGTTCAAGGATATTTATAATAAACAAGAAAATGATGAACATTTAACGATTTAAGAAGCTTCCAAACAATATATTATTTCAAATTGTGTTAAGAATATTGCTTTGGCTTTAAGTTATGTAAAACATTTAACTTTAAATGCTTGCTGGAAAGCAATATGACTTCAACTACTTACACCAAGCAATACTATTTCGAGAACTGAAGAAGGAGTATCTAGTGTTCTTACTTTATCATAAGAGTTTTAAACAGGATGTTTTGCCAATTTAAACGAGTGTGATATACATTAATGATTTACTAGTAGATCGTGAATTAACCGATACTGAATTAATAAATATCATATCTGAAACCCAGCCTCATGATGTATGCAAAATGACAACGAAGGAACAGATTCATTTACTATGGAAAATCTTTGTAAAACTCTTGAGATAGCCAAAAAATTGGAATATGCACTTATAGATAAATCCAAAACATTTCATGACAATATTTTATCATGATTATTTATATCATAACAATATGTTATGTTATAAATAATCCAAACAATAAACGAGCCTTAAAATTTCGTAAAATTTTATTGAAACTTAGCAGTGAATAACAGGAAATTTATAAAATTTAATAAGAGAAAATATTGAGAAAGTCTTATACGAAAAAAAATATACTTTCATAATGAAAATGAACTTACAAATAATGTAAGCGATGGAAATGATGAGTTTATGCTAATTAAAAATAAAAAACTTAATGCTTTGAATTATAGTAACGATAGTAACATCGAATTAAGTTTATGTATTTCTGTTTTCTGAAATACCTTAATTATTAATAATATTTTTTGTTATGTTATGTGAAATAAATATGTATGTGCGCATGTACTTATAAAACTTTTACTAGCTTTTATTTCCAGTATTTTTACTTTTATACTCATTGACTCAATTTACGGGAGTTTTATTCGCGTAAATGAAAATTCTGCTTGTTATGACCAAGAAACGTACGAAAAGTTTCGTTGTTATCAAAGAAACCTTTGTATATTCATGAGATTCATACCATTCTCATGAAAATGATTATCTTTTATATTAAAGACCAAGCCTATTTTTTTCTGTTTTAAACCAAATTAGGAGCATTTGAGCATGTGCAAAGGTCTTTGAACCAATTCAAAACAGTCGCATTCCTGTAATTAAATGAATATGCAATATGAACCATCGACACAAATGAACTACGCCATTTAAGAAAGCAAGAAAGAAGGTTGAGGTTAAGTGAATTTTACCCACCACTAGAACTTGGGCAATTGGCGATGGTCTGGTATTTACCTCTATGGATAGTCCGGAGACATGTCAGCACAATTCTGATCTTTCGCAGACGAGATGGCTGTCCTGCTCCCGCTTTGATAATCCCCATAGATATTGATAAGAAAAGGAGAAATATGTGAGAGGATTTTTTTTTTCGTGTTTTACTAATTGTTGCATCTAATTTGTTTAGCAATAGATAATTTAATAATTACGTAATTATTTCGATCATTTTTCGTGCATTCTAACGGGCTCCTTATCTTTCTGATACAACATTTTTAAGAGATCGAAAAATATAAAAGCTCAAATTAGTTGATTTCCTATTATTTTTTCAAGAATTTATAATAATAATAATAATAATAATAATAATACATGCCGCATCTGGTGCACTTTTCATCAAAAAGATGTTTAAAATGCGAACAGACCCTTCAAGTTTGGAATTTTGCGAATAAAAGTTAAAAATAATTGACAAAGTGTAAACGTGAAACATCCTTGGGAAAGGCTTAATCAGGAAAATAAAAATTAAAGCCATTAATCGCGATTTAAACTTAAGATAAATTTGCTAAAAAAAAAAAAAAAAAAAAAAAAAAAACTAATAAATTATGCATTACGTACTTCAGTATTGATAAACTATTTATTTATTGTGATAGTTGTTTTTTCATTTATCAGTACATTATTCAAGCTATCAAACTTACCTGATTCGGAAACTTGATCAACATCTTCATCATCTTTCACTGCCTCAGACTTTTCGTGAGAGTCTTGGGTTACATTGACGGTTTCTTCTTGAACCGTCTGGGCTTTGGGTTGCTCAGTGGAGGGTTTTTCTTCAGGAAGTTCCGATACCACTCCAGTTGAAGTACTATCAGTGTCTCCTGTAACCTTATAAAAAGACAGGAGGACAAATATATCAAAGAAAAACAAAACTAATACATTTCGGGTTTGGAATATTGTAACAGTAAATGAATAGAGATTTTCAATCTGCTATGTAAATGGTTGGATATGCATAAATCTTATTACTAATGACATGTTAGGTAATTACGAATTGGGCATTGGTTTGGCTTGATTTGTCTCTCTATATAGGGTCAGTGTTTTGCACAAAAGGATTAAATAGGCTGGAAACAATGGATTAAAAATATTACAAAACATTACGACCATCCATGTCTGAATCGGGCTCGAACCATCGACAAACTGGCAACTGAAAGCAAAAGTGCTAACCATTATGTTTCCAGATGGGCAAAAATTACGAATTGTGATGAACAATGTAGCAATATTTGATACATAAGCAACTAAAGATCATTACGACAATACAATAAGTATATATGTTACCATCTTACGAAAACTATATTTTATTCTGCAAGTTTATATCTTGTTTAAGTTTTAAATGTTATTTCGTTTATTCTTCTTAAAAGACCAAGTATGGTTTACTGCTAATTGCGAACTGGCATGCAGAAAATGCAACGAGTATAAAAGAATTTTTCCTAATTTGAATGCCTGGTAACACAATCTGATGTGTTTTATAATTGTTTTTATTACGATATTGTTTATTTTATTTATTTATATTATAGATTTTATTTATTTATATTATAGACAAATATAAGAAATGATAATTCAGATAATTAATCAGAGATTTGGCACTTTTAATAAATGAAGAAATATAAAGAGACATCAACGTTAAAAACACCAAAAATAACAGATAACAGTTTCGGTATCTTTAAACATTACGCCCATAAATGCAAAAAAATCAGAAGTGATTAAGCTTCCAAATACACAAAAGAAGCGGATTCTAGAGAAGCGTTAACGAACCAATGGACTTCGGTGGATTTAGGTGATTATTCAATCGGAAATTGGGAAAACTGTGTTATGAAATCTGTGATTAATTTTAAGAGAACTTAATCTGATCCTAGAATGTTCTTCCCTTCCATAATACAAAACACCAAATCTCCTGGTTCTTTTTCATTGACGACGATATTATTAAAGATACTGTAACTGCAGTAGGAAAATTTTTATTCCTATTTTTGCCGTTTTTAACACTGAGGTCATTTTACCTATCTTGAATAAAAATTTAGGTTTATGTAAAAATATATCCAAAATATAGTAGGAATAAGTCACAGCATAACTAATTTACCGTGGTTTGGTTACGTATTATATTTATGGTTTATAATTTAAATAAAAAATTAATTATTTAATACATACAGTTTTTATTTTAGCTTTGAAAAAGTCAAGATATTTCATTATATTGGAAACAGAAATAGTTTCGATACAATGATTAATACTTACTTCTCTAGACAAGCATTTACTATCAAATCACTATTCACACGGAATTACATCAGAATTATATATTTTTCATTAGGATATACAGTAGTGAGCAGATTATTAAACTCAACGCAGGAATTACACATCTCTTTAATTTTCGCTATTTCAGTTTCCAAACTTGTAGGATGTAAAGAATATGTTATGTATCATATTTTTCAGCGAAAATTCTGTTCCGAAGTCAAAAAAGGGATGAATAGATCAATAACAATTTAAGCAACAACAACAACAACAACAAAAGAATGGTTGGGATCACCCTGTAAAACATAATGTTTGAAATTATTGGCGTTATATGTAATAATATCCCTTTTTATAATAATCTACATTCATTTGTATGCAAATAGCCCTTATTCATGGAGATATAAAGATTACTTTAACAATAAGGAAACTTTTTCGAACGTTTTTCGTTTATAACATGTAGGTTTTTAAAACCAATGAAGCGTATTTTTAGAAAACTTGATACACTACATTGTGCAACATACTGAATTCAGAGTATAAAAATATTAAATATCTAAGGAATTATGAGCATTTTTACTAAATAATTTTTAACTGCGCTTGGCGAAGCGTTAAAAAATGTTATTTTGCATAATTTACTACCAAATGTATTCAGTTATCCCTTAAAAAACCCATTGAAATTTAGAACGACTGAATGAATTGAATTTCAGTTGTTCAGTAAACGGAGCAAATTTATAAGGGGTTTTATCAACATTTTTATTTTGAATCAACACACACTATAATGCCGTTAATTCATTACTCCCCTTTACTCTCCTTTTTTGTGTGTGTGTAAAACTCCAAATTAACTCTTTTTTTTTTTTTTTTTCAGCTTTTTTATTTTCCACAGCATTTGCATGGCTTTTTATAAGGGTAACTCATTAAATTTGGCTAATAAATTATGCATAGGAAATTTTGTTAACGCTTATGCATGCTCATTTAAAATTTATTTAGTAAAAATGTTCATATTTCTCCTGCTATATATTATTTTCATATTCTGTTTGCAGTATGTTGTGTCTACAGTATATGTCAAATTTTCAAAAAATGACTTTTATTGGTTTAAAAGCCTTACAAATAATATACAGAAAACGTTCTAAAAATTTTCTTTGTTAATAAAGAAACTTTTATATCACCGTGAATATGCGTATTATTCATATTCAAAGAAATTCAGATAATTATAACAAGGAACATGATCATAGGCTGCAGCGACAATGAATTTTAAGTATTATTTTTATGGAGTGGTCCTCTTCATTCTGTTTTTGACTGATACTCTTTTAAAATTCGGGAAAAAACTTTCGTTTTTATATATATAAGAGGTATATTATTTGCTTGACACCTCCAAGTTTGGATTCTGAAATAGTGAAAAGTAAAAGCAAAAGGTAAGGAGATGTGTAGTTTTTGCGATTAGTTGAACACGACTCTATTTATAATGTAACTGTAAAAATATCAAAAATAGAATAATCAATCTGTCGAGTTTCTCATTTACTTAAAGATGAAAACATAATATGATGAAAAAACTTACAAGGAAACATTCAAAAGGTGTCGTCTTCAAAAAATATTGAAAACAATATATGTGATTCTACTCTTCACAAAATACCAGAAAGTGAAATAATTATCGGCTGAAATGAATTACGATGACCACAAAAAAATTATCAAAATTAAGCATATTTGGCGATTTCACACTGTTAGGCGACTGATTTTGAGTACTTGGTGCAGATGCACCAAGAAGAAAACACGGTTCTGTTCATACACGGCAATCTCGGTGCTAGCGAACATATTGCCTAACAGCGCTAAATCGTCAAAAATGCTTAATTTTGATAATTTTTTGTGGTCGCTGTAATTTATTTCAGCGGACAACTTTTCACTTTCTGGTTTCTTATGAAGAGTAGAACCACATATAGTATTTTTTCAATCTTTTTTTGTAGACCTTTGAATGTTTCCTTGTTAGATATTAAGACTTGAATGCCTTCATGGCAACCTTACGGAGGAAATATATATGTCACAACAAAAAGGGTACGTAAAGCCAGGTGAAAAAAACAAAGTTTGTAGATTAAATAAGGTAATTTATGGTCTGAAACAGGCAGCTAGAGCCTGGAACCTCAAAATTGCGGAAACACTGGGAAAACTAAGTTTCTCACAAAGCGAAGACCCTTGCATATTTAAAAGAACTGAGAGAGACAACGTCACTTACATAATTTTGTACTTCGATGACCTTTTGGTCTCAGGTAGCGAAGCAAGCATGAATAAAATCGTCAAAAAATTAAATGAAGAATACGAAGTAAAAGATTTAGGCGAGGTAAATTACTATTTGGGGATAAACATTGAGACATTACAAAATGGCAACTTTGCCATAAATAAAATTAAGAAAATTAATCAGGTAATTGAAAAATTTAATCTGAATGATGCAAAGCCCAGAAACACACCTATGGATACTGAATACACTAGAGTGGACACCGAAGAGAATTTGTTAAAAACAAACACATACTACCGCAAAGCGATAGGTTCACTCCTATGTATAGCTACCGTTACGTGTCCCGATATTTCTGCCACCGTTAACATATTAAGCAGATGTACTGAGAATCCAAGACAAAGGAATCGGATGGATGTAAAAAGTCATCCGTTACCTCAAAACCACAAAAAGTCTGCGTTTAGAGATAACTATAGATAATGAATTCGTTCTTACAGTATACTCTGATTCAGACTGGGCAGGGGACAAGAAGGATAGAAAGTCGACCTCCGGCAACTTGTTTAAATTGGGAGATTCTCCTATATAGTGGCTAACTAAAAAACAATCTTGCATAGTAATGTCCTATTAGCTGAATATTAGCTGAATATATTAGCTGAATGGAGAATGGAGCTTAATTAGCTGAATTGAGATATGGAACAGAGACTGAACTTCTGCTACTCAGCGACTCAACCCCATTGAATAAAAAACAAGGTAAATTCCAAATCTCTTTTACACTTACCTGATTCTGATTGTACTGTAATGAAAAGTATCAGCACGTTAATAGTATATACATATTTTTTAAGATGTACCAAGTGTATCAATTTAAGAAATGATATAGACTTAACGATGTTTTTGTCTTGATACGACAATAATGCAATTTCCCCAACAGTAAGATTAGTATAAAAATAATAGAAATTACTTCCGAAATATTTATTAAGTAAAATTCAATTATATAAATATTAAAATTATGAACTTTTTATTGAAAATGTTGAATATTAGTAGTGTCTTATAAATACTGCTGTGTTCCGTTTGTTTTTTATTCAGCGTAGCAACCATAGATATTAGAAAGAACTATTGATTGTGTTTCTTCTCAAATCGAAACACGTTAATAATAAACACGTTAATAATAAACACGTTAATGTTTTATTTATTTACTGTGCACATAAATATAAAAATTACCATCGAGCTTCTCAGAAAAAATCATGTTAAACCCAATTTTTTTATAAGTGCTTAACGTATTTTTACAGTATAATATTTTTTAATTATTGAGACATTAAGTTTTTTTATATTTAACTTTTTTATTACCTTATCACTTTCCGTCTCTTTTTTGTCAATGGCATCGTCACTTTTTCCATCAGTTTCCACAGCGGATGCTTCAAAAGTTATTTTCTTCTCCTCTTCTTCCGGAAGAACCTCATCAGTAGTACTTTCATCTTCTTTCACCATAGGTATTTCAGCCATACCCTCTTTATTCTCTTCCTCTTCATCCTCTTCATCCTCTTCTGCATCTTCCATTTGCCTGTCTTCTTTTATTTCTTCGTATTCTTTGGTCTTGTCATCTGTAATATATTCAGTATCATCGGTATACACGTCACTGGATTCTTGAATTTCTTGCATGGTGCTACTAAGTGTTGGTTCAATGCTTTCTTCATGATCTTTTCCTTCAATATCAACAGCGGATTTTAAGGAATCATCATCTGTGGTAACAGAATCTTCCTCATCATCATTTTCGTCATCATCTTCTTCATCATTATCGTCAGCTTCTTCTTCATCATTATCGCCTTCTTCGTCATCCTGAGTGACTTCATTATTTCTATCCAAATCTTCTGTTGTCTCTTCAAAAGTATCGTATTCTGTGGCTTTAAGCTCATCCAGGTTCATTCTATTTTCACCATATTCATCATAAGTTTCATCGCTGACTTCGTTTTCACCACTTTCTTTTGTTCGTACATTAGTTTCGTCTTCTTCGTCTTCGTCGTCTTCATCGTTTTCGTCATTATCAACATCTTCGTACAGAGTTCTACTTTCATTTTGTTGCAAATTATCATCGTTTTCATGATCATCGCCAATATGGGTGCTATGTGAATATTCATTTTGTTCTGAAGGGTTTTCTGATTTTTCTGGTTCTGTTTGATCCCAGTACTGTTCTAAAGCTTTCTCAATATGAATTTTGCATTCTTTTACGGAAGCAGGCGGAATATCTTCTTTAGGTTCTTCAGTTTTTGCTGAAAAAGAACGTAGAAGTAAATAACGTTAATAAATAATAGAAAAAAATAAATTATGTAAAAAAAAAAAAAAAAAAAAAAATCAATAAAACACGTATAGGGGAGACTGGGCACAGTGGACCAAGGGGCAGAGTGGACCACCCCTATTTAAATCTCTTAATATTTAACTCTTTTAGCTTATATTGAAACTCACATATGGCAGCATGGTACTACTTGTATACATCCAAAAAAAAAAAAAACATGGTAAATGGTAAGACAGCCATTTTATACAATTTTTATGTTTTGAGCTGCTCAAAGTAATTTTTCAAGTTTGAAGTTTTTTTAATTTTATCAGGACTGAACTATTGACTACAAGTATTGGATAGTTGTTAAGAAAAGGTAAGATATTGTTGTTTTTAAATTTATAAAAATTAATATCATATTTATAGTCTATATATAATTTTAATTTTATTATTTGTTTTGTCTGGACATGAGGCACAGTGGACCGCCTTCTAATGTGCATAAAAGTCCAAATTATATTTAATACCTTATTTATTTTAGTTAAATTTACATATACAAATACAATGTTACTCAAAATAATTAATAAAAAGAATAATAATCTTAATGTTATAAAAAAATAAATTTCTGAAAAAAGAAAATAGTTGAATAGTAGTATAATAATTATGAATATCTAAATTTAATAACTATTTGAATTGTTTAATATTAAAAAAAATAAATAAAATGATTATGTGATATAATAAAAAGTAGGTTATATAAATTTATTGTTGTTGTTTTTAGAAATTTTACATGTTAACATGTAAAAGATAAAAGTAGAATATTTTTAGTTAAACTTATCTCACAAATATAATGTAAAGTATTAATATCTCAAAATAATTAATAAAAATGTTTGAATAGAAATAAAATGTTTAATTATATATTTCATAATTTTTATAACTATATAACATTAATAAACAATTAAAAATATATCTTATTGTTTTTAGTGATGGCACGTAAAAGACAAAGGAAATCTGATATAGGATTCTTCCTCTAATTTGATTTCTTATTTATTTTGATTTCCTTTAAATTTTGGTATTTTTATTTCATGAAAATATTCGAATTATGTTATTTAGACTAGAATTGCATAAGAAACTAATTTTAGAAAAAAAACAATGAGTAATTTATATTAATTGAACATGAACAGCAGTGGTTGGTCTACTGTACCTCGGGTTGTAGACCGCTATGCCCCGGTGATGGGGCACAGTGGTTCACTTTGTGAGTGCACACAATTTATTTTTTTATTCATAATGTATTAGAAGTATTGTTAAAAAAAATAGGACATGTCAAGAAAGGTTTAAAGAATGTTTGCTAATTTTTTCAGAAACCTTGCTTTTTTATTTTTGGTGAAAAAAAAAAAAAATAAAATTGTAAAAGTGGTCCACTGTACCCCGGTCTCCCCTATCTGATAAAAGCTAATTTATAATGCACTTTATTTTCTAAAATGAATACCATTGCATTTAAAATATAATATTTGTATATTAGATAAAAAAGTTTTTTCACCGATATTAATTTGCAGTTTACTTAATAATTTATATTAACCACAGCTTCACAATTTATTTTAAACGTATTTTTGGATTCATACAATGTTTAATATGTTGTAATGTGTGCTTTATTTAAAACAATCAAAATTTCCTATTTCAAATGTTTTTAAGCTAAAAAGTTATAAAAAACTTTTCGGTTTTCTTTCTTTCTATTTCTCTAAATCATATTAATTTTAATGAGAATGGAATTAATACTATTCGGGTAGCCACCATGTCCTTGACAATTATCTCAATTTCTTTTATGTTAAAGAATAAGAAAGGTATATTTCGGCCTATTTTAAATCTATGCTTTTACTAAGTAGGCCATTTCAAATTATTATGAATTACGAATTATTATAAGTTCTGTTTTAAGTTCGTAGTCAGTCTATCTTTACCAAATTAACATGGGTGCGTCGAATTGAAATGGCTAGAGAAAGGACCAAATTTGTATTAAGCGTTTTTTATGGGCATTTTTCAGATTTCATTGTGTCTTACTCTATTCTGTCATTAGTCTTATTGACCCGTTTCAGCTTTAAAATCATCCAGCCGGTACCACCATGGACCTCTCATTCGTCAGAGTGGCACACCTATCCACCTTATCATTGGTAAGTGCTGAACCGGTTGGGCACAAACCACCGACCAGGACTTCGACCAGCTGTATCCCTGCTAGGGATCAGTCTTCGGAGCTTGCGTTTTGTTTAAGGTAATACATGAGTTTCGAAGGCGAAAACAAAATGATATTTTCTCTGTTTTTTAACATAATAAATAAATAAATAAATAAATAAATATATATATATTCATAATTTTGAGCTGTAAAAGAGCAACATTTAAAAAATATTTTATAAAATTTTCATTAAAAAATGTAGAAAGTTCAGCCGGTGGGACCTGGTTTCAGGGGAGTGTTCAGGAAAGGGTCTCAAAAGTAATGGATCGGTCTTGTTGGAATTTTGCATACTTATTCAAAATAGAATTGACTAGTGCTTAAACGAAAGATATTTTTTTTTTTTTTTTTTTTTGTTTTCGATTACAACTCATTTTACAAAGCTATACGTGGGTAAAATGTACCGAAAAATTATATTGTTTTTGCATACAACTCTGCCAAAACTTAAAATTTAAAATTATATATTTTTTAAAATTCTTTCGTTCAAGCACTAGTCAATTCTATTTTGAAGAAGTGTGCAAATTTTAAATATGATTGGTGCATTTGTTTTCGAAAATTCGTGTCCACCGTTTTTCTGAAGGATCTTCGGAAACTAGGGTCCACCGGCTAAATTTTCAAAAATTTTTAATGAAAATTTTATAAAATATTGTTAAGATGGGGTTCTTTTATATACTCTAAATTTTGAGCAAAAAATTATACTTATCATATTAAAAAAAAAAAAAAAAAAAAAAAAAAAAAAAGAGTTTTTTTTAGCCTTTCAAACTCATGTAACCCCTTAAATAGTATTTATTAGGATTGACGCCTATTTCTTTCGAACAAAATAGACCAGTTGAAAACGGGTTTTTCCCCGTTGGTGTCAAGTTGTAATAAACAATTTAAGTATAATTGATTACAAAAAGTAAAACTTATAATTTTATCCAAAATTAAATTTTGTTCTGTTCTGAGAGAGTAGGAGGTCAAAGCAGATGGTCATTTTTCTTTTTCTGAAAGAAATCCCGAGCAGATCAGTCAACCCTGTCCCCACATGCTTGTTTTTTAAAGTTCCCCTAAACTTCCTTAGGTTATTCATTCGGCTTGCAATGTATACTATTCTAAGAAGAAGTAAGCGGAAAAAATAAGAACATAGTCAGAGAACATTTTTTTACTCTGGAATAAATTTCAAACTTGAGATTCATCAAGGAAAAAACATATAAGTGAAATTAAGAATTTACTCATGTCGTATAAACGACAGATTTTAACATTACAAAATTACAATGCAATAGAATGATTTGGGTCTGAAAATAAAGAACGCATAAATTAGAAAATGCATAAATGAGAGAGGTATGAATGGTTCTCCACTGTACTAATAACACTGTTCAACAACAAAATTGTAAATTAGATAAAAGTATGTATAGATTTGATGCTCTGAAAACGAAAATGGTAACCAAATGTGAAAATTAGCTTTAGTTTTCTTTTTTAAAATAGCATTAATTGTGGATTATAATACAGTAAATGTTGCGAAATGAAAAATTATTTCACGCTGGTAAAAAGAAAAAATTCAGTATACACAAGAGGTTACAATTGTTGCTTGATTCGATTTGATAAATGTATATTTATATGTAATCTCTTGTTATTATTTGTTTATAGCTTGGTGATATTTATTTATAGTTTTAGAATACCGAACTCTTCTGACAACTCTTGGTATGATTAGGGGAAGTAACCCTATCTAGTCAGATATAGAGGTCCTAGGGGCCTTAGTCAGATACAAGATATTATGCCAATGCATAAAACGACATAAAATCGTTATTTTGGTTTTTCGAATTGGGATTAAGTTAAATTGAAGTCACATCATATTGTTTGCAACATTTGTGCTAGTAACTTGCGTAAATGGATTAATTGGTCAAGGTCGTTTAATGCTCTCAATGCCATGATTTCGAAAAAATCAACAAATCGTTCAACAAGTTTTTATTTCTGTATGATACCACTTATTCGACAAGAAATTTCTAAAAGAAATATAACCCCTTAATCTCACTTTCAGCCATTCTCAATAAATGAATTCTCAATAAATGTAATTATTTAATTACTTTTTATACTCTCTGTCTCGTATAATGTTAGTTTATCTTCAAAATTCTCAATAAAAGTGTTGAAGGTCTTTGAAAATTTCTCTTTGTGACCATGAATTGTGTATATTTAATTCACTTTATTACCTACATCTCCTATTTCACATACTAGAGCTATTTATTTAGTGATATGGTAATATTTTTCCCTTTTATGATAATAGGAATATAAAAAAAACCTCACATGAATTGATTTGAAAAAATTTCATCAAAAATTGTTGAACAGTGTTACTATAAGTTTAACCCTATGAAAATTTAAAGATATCTAGATTATACGATTCATCAAATATTAATCCAAGGGAATACATAATATCTCATCGAAAATATTACTATTTCTAATCGCATTATAGAAGATTTCAATAACTGCCGCTTAAAATCTTTTGACTGCCGCCATTGAACGTATCTATTAACATAGCTATTGTTTATGTCATAATACAATTAAAATTGAAAGTTACATAATTATGAATTCTTTGACATTTTTTTTTATGGAGGTCATATATAATTATCATACGGTTTATCTTTATAGATAAGCACCCTTAACTCCAATAAAAATAATTAGTTTATCAATATATATGTATAGGGTGATTATAATAAAAGTTACAATTTAAAATCGCACTAACTTTAAAACACCGCTCAGAATGACTTGATATTTCTCCAGAACAATCTTAAAGTAATAGAATTTCGTTTGGCGAAGGGAAAAAATAGTTCCAAAACGTACCGCTAATCATGCGTAAAGGGTTTGTATCATGAAGCTCCTGTTTTTCTCTTGTCACTATCACTGTTTTAGCTGTAAACACGTATTCTTTTTTTGTTAATAAATTTGTCGTAAACGCTTGGAATCTACTGTTACCTTGCCGGCCAGGTGGTTCGGTCGGTAGGACGCTGCCTTCCGAATCTACTGGTCCCAGGTTCGAATCCTGGTGCGGGCATGGATGTTTGTGTTGTCTTATGTCTTCAAATATTGTGCACTTGTATAATAAAAACTTGTAAACCCTTGTGGTGTGGATTTTTCGAGATATAAGCGGCGTTAGAGGCAAGCAATAAATCTCAGTACTCATCAAACCAAACCATACTGTTACCTTTCAGGTAACAACATTACTATATTTAACGATTACATTTAGAATTTTTCTTTGACATTACCCTGACAGCGTCATCTACATATTTGACTCCACTGGTACATTTTGGAAATTTTTTTTCTTTGCCAAACAAAATTCTATTGCCTCACGGTTGTTCTGGTAAAAATAGCAAGTCAGTTTGACCGGTAGTTTTAAAGTTAGACTGTATTGATATCGCAAGTTTAATTATAATCATCCTGTATATATATTGATTTAAAAATAGCAGACTTTGCCCGCATCGCCGGATTTCACGGAAATTTCATAAAGATTTAATCACTATGTTTTATATCTTATATATATATATATATATATATATATATATAGGAATCTGTTGAAATCACTTAAAACCTCTCTTCGGGTTCCCACTGCTTGCAAATTTGCCTTAACTGGATATTTCAGTTTAAGTGCTTATTGGACAACAAGTGGCGCTGTTATTATTGAAGAACTATGTTTTTAGAGATGGCTATATCTTAGTATCTACAGAAACTTTTAATTTTTGCTCCATGTTTTAGCGCGACCTAGTATCACTTGTTTAGGTACCAATTTTGAAAATAGTGGGATTTTTGTCAATTAAAGGTGAAATAACTGCTTATTACAGCAAAATATTATTTCTGAAATTAGCTGCGATTAAACATAAGGATTATTTATTTACTAATATATTTTTGATGTACACTCATGTTTGTAAAAAATGCAACACCATGAAGGAATCCTCAGAATAAAATTAAATTTAATAGACAAAAGACTTGTATTAGTACAAATAAATGATTAAATTTTCAAAGCAAAAAACAATATTAAGTGTCCGAAATCAGTATTTGGTGTGGCCACCGTGCGCTGCAATAAGTGCTGCTATACGACGTGGCATAGAGTCAAACAGATTTTGAATGTATGCTTGGGGAAGAGCATTCCATATTTCTTGTAGGCGTACCCAACGTTCATCTCTTGAAGCTGTAGGACGAGGATCACGAGCGAGACACCAACCAATGAAATCTCACACATGTTCAATCAGTGGCGTATCCGGCAAATATGCAGGCCACGAAAGAAGCTGTAAGTTTTCTGCTGAAACACACTCTTACCTGAACACATATACAAGCTTATATGAACTGTCTTGTACATTCCTTGCCACATGTGGTCGGGCATTATCCTGCTGAAAGATAGCTCCAGGAATGCCTTGAAGAAAAGAAACGATTTCGGGTTCCAGCACTTCTCCGATCTACCTATCACTGTTAAGATTACCCACAATTAGTAGCAGCAGAGATCGTCCATGATATGCAATCGCACCCCAGACCATAACTCCGGGTGTACGTCTACTATAACGTTCGATAATGTACTCCGGCAGGTAGCGTTCACCGGCATAGTATCTAACATGAATGCGGCCATCATGATGCCTCAAATTAAAGTGGAATTCGTCAGAAAACACCACTTGTTGCCTATCTGAACGCCAGTCTCTATGTGCATGAGCTCATTGCAGACGCAAGCGTCGATGGTTTCGCGTGAGGGGGGATCCTGTATAAAAGAGTTCGTACATGCAGTCCACGACGGAACAGACGTAGACGAATTGACGAAGCAGATAGTGATACACATATAGCAGTGGATCAGTGTGCTTCCAACTGTCTAGATGAAGCTGTACGCTCCATCAGCGCCATGAAGACCAAGTGTCTATCATCGCGCATTGACGTCATTTTTCGGCGTCCACTCCCGGATTTTCTAAGGATTCTAAAAAGGGAGCTGACTCACAACTCATTTTGTTGCCCACTTCTCTTGTCTTTTTTCGATTTTTATCGAACAAATTTTTGAAATTATGGGTGGTTGTTCAACTATTAATTATTCAAATCATTCAGAGATAGGATTTTGACCTGCTCGATTTCGAAAAAATAGAAACAGAAGAAATAGCGCAGTTTCGGTTTGGGCAACATTTTCGATGTGAGTTGGCCTGTATCTATAGGGGCTCTAGGATTTTCGAGTTGTCCGGTTCTCATCTGTCCACTGATTCCAAACTCGCATCACTGTGATGCTGTTACGCTGCACACGAGCTGCTTTTACGCGATAGGAAAATCCTCCTTCGCGAAGGTCGATGATTCTCCCCCGTTCAAATTTCATAAAGTTGTTCAAATTTCGCCCTCTGTCGTCGACGAGGCATAATTACGTCTCACCTCACGTTTACCACAAAGAGATAAACATAGACTATTTTAAACATGCCGCTACAGCCCTTTATTTATACGGTTTCAGCAGTATTCCAAAAGGCGCTGCTAAGCCCACGCATGCGTGGTGTCTTTGAAATTTTAATCATTTGCTTTACACAGTATAATTTGCATTTCCTGAAAATTTCAGCTCAATCGCGTCCTTCTTTCATGGCGTTGCAATTTTCACAAACATGGGTATTATCCGGTCAACCATAAAGTGACAACAAATTCACGCCATTACAATATGCAGTGAGCGGCATATCATCCCTACGGAACAACTAAATTTGTAGTGGTTGCATATTACTTCCCATTTTAAATATTTATTTTGATTTCTTTATTTAAATATAAGTACTAAACGTAGGTTTTGAATATTTAATATGACTGTGTAGTCCTACTATAAAACTTATTTATAATAACAAAAAAAATATTTTGGAATAAGCGGAAAGCAATAAAATGCTTCACTAAATGTGCAGTCTCAATAAAATCCAAAATACAGCTACACGCTCATTTTTTTCCCGACATAAAAAGAAATTTAGTTATTTATTTACAAGTGAAAGATAAAATATTAATACAATTTTATCAATACGTATAAAATTTTTAAAGTTATAATGACGTCAATTTTGTCACATAGTAATAATAATATAATTGAGAAAATTAAATTTTTAATATATCTTTTTTATTATTCACGTGTAGATAAATATATTTCCTTTTATGTTAAAAATAAATAAATAAATAAATAAATAAGATTGCGTACGCATTTTTGACATCAGCTTAATATGCTTTAAAGCTACTTTTAAGGCAAATATATAAGGTTACTTTTTCATATTTTAATTAATTTAAAAATGTATATTATACTAAAATTTTTTTAAATGCATCGGCTTCGAGATGCATCAGAAAAGGTCAAAACTGACCTCCATGCAAAATTCTGTACATCTGCGATAAGCTGTTTAGCTACAAAACGACCTACATACACCCCCACTAAGAGATATTTTATTATATGTAGAGATAGATATAAATGATCTACATACTTCAATAAATAAACTTTTTGAATCAAATACAGCATATCTCATAGCAAATGGCTAATAATAACAGCAGCTTACTTAGTTTTTCTGACAACTTTATAATTATTCCATGCTAACATATAATTAAGCATCAAAGCATCAGTTGCTATTGGAAATTGTATCAGAGCATATAATTAGATGTTAATTTGGGTAGAATTTAGAAGACACGGTAATTTTCACTCAATATTTCTGAAAAGGTATCGGTTAGTTTTATTTATTTTTTACTGATTTCCTGTAAAAATTGCACTTTTAAGTATAAATTAAAAATATATTTAACTTCAAAAATAATACAAAAAACTTCCAGAAATATGATTTCCCAAACGCTTTTATTTCAGCATCTCACCCCAATCTTGAAATAAGTTGCCTTACGGAATTTCTATGTAAAATTCGCAGTTTTGTGAAATATCGTATATTTATTTTAAAGCACATAAGCTCAAGTGAATGCAGTTGAAGGAGGGTTGTTGTAAAATGACAATAATTTATAAATCAAGATGACTTACAGAAAGTTCTAAGTTATTTTTAAGTGAAGAAGACTTTTATCGAAAAAGTAAGACCGCTATTTGATTCCAAATCACTTAGAAAATTACGCCTGTATATTTCACCCTTTTTCATTAAATAATGAATTCGTAGATTATGAGCTTATAAAATATGTTTTGGAAGTAGGCTTAAAACCAATTTATTATTATTTTTTATTGCAGAGCGCATTTAAATATTTTTCTTTAACTAAATTGCTTAGAATAGCAAGAACCTACCATATGTAAAAGAATATATGTATCGTCTAAGTTGCAAAACCGGCCAACTACTTAAATTTAGAAAATACGTTTTTTCAGTACTAAGTAAACGTTTCCACCATCCGGAGACAAGAAACCATGCCAAAGCCGATTCCCTCCTGTGTTAGCAGTACAATTGTTGATTAGGTTAGTATTATCGTGATTTCCCTCTCTTATGACTGCACTTTCTTGATGCATACAAAGTTTCCAATAACTGAATTTCGTATTTTCTTCGACAATGGAGAAATTTGTAGAAGAAGTATCTTCTAATCAATCAAGGAAGAGGAAAAGTGATGCTACGACGTGGAAAAGAAACAAAGGTAATGTTCAATCACTTTGTAATAACATAATATTAATTGATAACGTAAGAGATCTTAGTTAGCATATTATGATTAATTAATCAGATATTAATTTGCTAACATACCTATGATGATTCAGCAGATTATAGGGATGTGTTTATGTAAGTTTGTTTACATTTCGAATAATTTTCCACTGTATTAAAGAATACCCTGTGATTAATGAATTTGGGACGGTTTGTGGTAGAATTTCCTAATTTTCAAGAGTTTTTTTTTTTTTTTTTTTTTTTTGTTATAGATATCAGTTATTTTTTATCAGTCATTTTTTTATTTTTAATCAGATATCAGAAATCAGTTATTTATAAATAAAATTTAATTGAACAAAACATTTTGTGTATTTGCAACCTAAAAATCCGATATCCACATTAAAATTAGCTAAAATTAAATTCTGATTTGTTGCAAAACCGGCCAACTCCAAATTAAGCTGCAAAAGTGGACAAATCCAAGATAAAAATTTGAATAATCCACTCCCATCACGTGCCCTTGCCACCTTTATTTCGAGTTTTCAAGTATACGCCCTAACAATTACGAAGCGAAATTTTTGGTTCCTATCTCATTTTGGCTATGTGAGGCAAAAAATTGGCTTTTCCTCAAAATTTTATTTTTTGGAGATGGCCGATTTTACAACTAGACGGCACACATAAAAAATAAAAATAGCTTTAATCAAGAAAGAACAAATCTTTGAATTAAAATTAACAATTAATATTTATTAATTATTTATTCGAAAAATATTTTTAGTCCACTAAGGTTATTGCTTTCAATCTGCGATAAAAGTAATGTCATCTTTTTAATGGGCCCATTTTACGGGGTAGGGTTATAGAAGTAAAAATAGTAAATTAATTTTAATTGCGTATAATCACGCTTATATAAGACAAATCTGTATTAAAATAAAAACAATCAGGCATCTTTCATAAATTATGAAACACTTTCTCCTATTTTTAGGGAAGAAACAACTCTTGTGGGCGAAGCTAGTAAAATCAGTAAACTATAGATTTCGATTTTACTTATAAACAATAAAATACTTACAATTTTACTTACGATTTTACTTACAAACAATAAGATTATGTATTACTCATAAATTATGAAACATTTTCCCATATTTGTAGGGAAAGGAATATCCAGCGTGAACAAAAATACTAAAATCTGTAGGAATCAAATTTCGACTTTTGTTGTCAGTTGCCTTAAATTTTATTTTTGTATCGTGTTTGCAGTTAATTTTAGTTGATGAAATCTGCTTAGTTAATAGTTGATTGACATTTAAATAAGCAAAAAGAAAGAAAGAAAGAAAAACAATTAAGTTATTCGTTAATGCACACAGAAGAATTCCACTAAGTTATATTTTCTTGCAGGAACAATGATTTTAAATTATGTTTACTTGTTGATTTAATATTTATTTATCGTGTGAAAAATTACATTTCATAATACTTTTATATTTAGTTTTGAATCAGTTGGCACATTTCTATCTTGAAAAATTTTCGATTTGTTACGTTAGTTGAAATGATAGAATATTTTTTTTTAAGTTAATTTTTAACATTAACAAGTTTGACATATTACATTATTAATATTATCTTTTGTTTTATGTAATAGTTTTCTATAAATAATGCCCAAATGTAACCTAAAACAGCAAAGAAAACAATAAACTTGTTTCTCCATTTAATATTACCACCATCTTTACTCCAAAAATTTTTACCGAATGTAGCCAAAAATTTAGCGAAAAATTCGAAACGTTATACAAGAACGTTATCTGCTTATTAACTTAAAAAAAAGGGGAACCAGCTGTCTTTATAGGTTAAAAAAAAAAAAAAAAAAAAAAAAAAAG
The DNA here is from genome assembly GCA_963930645.1 of Salticus scenicus. Classification (NCBI taxonomy): domain Eukaryota; kingdom Metazoa; phylum Arthropoda; class Arachnida; order Araneae; family Salticidae; genus Salticus; species Salticus scenicus. The sequence continues at coordinate 227,107,883 of OZ005657.1, forward strand.
AAAAAAGACACTATGTTTTTTTAAAATTATCCGAATTACGTCTTTTCTGTTTAATTTACGATTTACATAACTAAATAAACAAGGGACAAATAAAATTTTTCAACATTTACCAGATGAAAAGAGGGAGATTTTCACTCAAATTTAATACAAGAAATTTCTAAAAACTAGGATAAAGGTAATGTACGTGCCGTTATCGAACAACTTTTCGTATAAGTGGCTGGCGTCTTCCCTACGGTGCCTGCTTATAAGACAACTACCTGACATGGCGTCTTGTCCAATGCAGCATCTTACCCCAACATACCTTATGTATTCTACTAATCAGATTAAGAACTGTCCCTCATTAACTCTTGTTTTTTAGATTTATGTGCTTAAATGGTCAGTTACTGACAATTCACCCTATTTAATACTTAGAAAAAAATACACGATATTTTATATTGAGTGGAACCAAAGGAATAGCACAGTACAAATTCTGTACTTGATTTATTTCGAAATTATACAAGTTTTATCTCAGTACAGCAAAAAATCTTCCGGTTATGAAATCGACGCTAGAAGCACTGTTAATTTAAATGATGCCACTAACTGCATAGAAATGAATGGATTGGCCTTGCTGGATCAAACGATATGCTATTGCTTTGTTGGTCACCGACATCCCCTGATCTAAGCTCTTGGAATTTTCCCCTATGGAGTTATATTAAAGACAAACTATTCGTGCCTCCATTTCCACAGAACTTACAGCAACTGACGCAGCGGATAACTGAAGTTCTCGAATTATTTACAAAGAATATTCTATCACGAGTGTGGCAGGAAATGGAATACCGCATAAATATTTGTGACAGAAGAGGCACACATTGGGCATCTATAGAAATTTAGATAACTATAATTTCACTATAAATTTGATTTATCAAAATAAAGTAATTGCAACGTTCACCGGTATGTTTTCTTTCTGTCCCATTCAATATGAATCAACCCATATAAAGCTACATTACTGTTAAAGATTTATGAACATATATAAAAAATATAATAATTTTTTATATGCTTATATGAAAGATATAACATTTTTTTTATATACTAATATAATAGAAAAATATCATTGCTTAAACGCAACATAATATATATATATATTTATTAATTAATGAACGAACGCATACCATTCGTGGTTGGTTTCAAATATTAAGTTAAATCTATTTAGAAATTTTTATTCATGAATTCATCAACCGTGAATATTTATTTTAAATCAAATTGGAGTGTAAAGGTTGATATTTTTATTTTACCAACTATGTGAAAAATAAAAGAGCCGGGAATCGAACCCGGGCACCTCCGCTTAACGCACGGATGCTCTACCACTGAGCTACCCTGGCTGACAACCAGCTACGCACTTCTCACATAATATTCGTTGGCAAAGTCACCGAGTCTGCAAACGCAGATTATAATAATCAGTATCGAAACGGACAGCATCGATTTCTTTTTTACCTATTATTTTACTTATTAAAAGTCAGCTGCCTCCCCCTCTTTTTCCAATTTATTAATTAAATTAAGTTTTTTTTTTCTTTTAGCCAAAATTTTTTTTTGAAACCATTGATACAGATTTTACGTGGTAGGTACATATCATTTATCTTTTGCATGCAGAAAATTTGGTATCATATCAAGATTGAAAATTGATAAGTTCGCTGTAAAAAATAACTGTTAATTTTACGGCAGAATGTCCTAGAATCCATTCACATTCTAGAATCCATTTCACATTCTGCTGTTAAATAAGGTAAATACAGCAGAAGCATCTGCAAAGAAATATCCTTTTACAGATATTTCGGTTATTTATTTATTTATTTTTTAATGAATCATCTTGAGAGTTTACCAGCGGAAATGTATATGACGTTTCCAAAAATAGAAACATTCAATTTTAATTTTTAGTAAGAAATTAAATTAAAAAATTCCGTACTATACAATGAATAAATAAATAAATATATATATATACAGTAACCGCCGCTTATTAAAATCACATTCGTTCTGAGCCAAAGTGATTTTATTAAGCGGCTGATTTTTATATCCGGCGAACGTTTCTGCACTGAAGAAAAAGGTATTACTTCTCTAAATTTGGAAAGAAATTTTTAAAAATAACTAATAATAGGATTAATGAACAATAATTAATTAATTTTTGACAGATAATTAATTTTTTCCTAAATGTAAGTAAGTTAAACGCATCCTATGTTTCGATGCACTTTATTTTGAAAAAAATCATCACTACTTTGCCGAAAGTTCATGAATTTCTTTTACATTTAAAATCTTTCCGTTTAAACCTCTCTTTTCATAGTTATTTTAAAATAAGAACTAGAATTTGTCTTTTAATTAAAAAAAAAAATATATATCATTTGCGAATCAGATGAAATCTGTAACTTATTACTGCGTTTTGAAGAATATGTTTCTTGAAATATTTACTGAGGTAAGTGATGGGTCGTGTTTAATTTGTAACTATACTGCAAGCGTAAAATTTTCAACGAACAGAGGTAACGGAGGGAGTGCTTTGCTTTAATTTCTTTTTTATTAAAAAAAAATAAAAAATAAAAAAATAAAAAATAGCGTGCATGAATGATATTTTTTCTGCTGAAGAAAATTTTTTGATTTTATTAACCGGCGATGCTGATTTTATTAAGCGGCGGTTTTAAAAGTAGTTTGTATTGATTTGATTCCGGTCTTGGCAATTTGATCAGATTAAACGGCTGATTTTATTAACCAGTGAATTTATTAAGCGGCGGTTACTGTATATAAATTATAGATATCTTAATAAAATTTAACCTTAGCATTTAATAGATACATGTCAATACCAACACAACAAAAATAAAACTGATTGTAACCCATTGCTAAAACTAGCACAGAAATGTTGCGATACATGTTAAGATCCAGTAAGAGACAAAAACAATTTAAATTACTTACGCCCACTTGAGTAAAAAAGGACCATTAAACATAATGACGGAGAAAATGAATAAAGGACCTCAGAAATAATAATTGGAATAAAAAATGGATTAATAATTGGAATAAAAAATGTTTAAAAATAGAAGTATTATATTATCAGGGAGCATGTACTTCATAAAGCTGTGAAAGCTGCAACGATTTCGTAAAACAATATAGTTAGCAATAGCAAATATATATTGTTCATGCCCCGATTGAGCAGCCAAACCATTTTGAATGAGAAATGAAATAAAATATTAAATCAAATCATCAAGGAAACCAGAGAGAAAAATAGAAAAAATCAGAGTAACCATATGTAAAGCTTTCAACACAACATAGAGAATAGGAAATTGCCATCATATTAATGAAATTAAAAATAAATTCTTTGCAAACTTCGATTAATCGACAAAGAATTAACAACTCAGCATTTTCATTAACGATAAAATTCACTGTGTAATTGTTTATTAAGTTAGTTAAATTTTTAAAATTTACATTTTTCAATGAACTTTAAAACCTTCAAGGAAAGGAAATTAATGACAGCAAACATTAATACAGCAGTGAGCAAGCGCCATCTATCATTCAAACGTAATTTTTGTCGAAGTTTGACACTTTTATTTGTTTTTTATTTTATTTACTTATTTATTTAATTTTTTAAACGACATAAAGAATTTGTGTGAGTAATAAGACAGTAAAGAACATTTTGGCCTATTGCATTATTGTTTGTAATACATCATCAGACGTATAACGTGGAACCACAGATATCGGTGTCTTTTTATCACTTTTCTTAGGGAAAGCTTTCTTTTTCTTTCAATGCATTATTTTTTCATTTCTATGAAGTTTAAACGACAGGAGGCGATCAACATTCAAAAATGCGTGAATCCGAAATTTACATCACAAGAATACAATGATTAATCTAACGCTTCGTCTGATTGGCTCCGTCTCCAAATTTGTAAAGTCGCACGCGATTGGACACTGGGCCCACCACCGTTTACTGTTCATTCTCACGCTAGTTCTCTACTAGAGCTGGACGATATCAGAAATTAAATATCGCGACATATCACCAAGTTGTTATCGATATTAATGATATTATCGATATTTCTTTCAAGAAAAGGAAAATAGACATTGGCTACTTTTTAAAGACAAATGAACACCAATTTTAATGAATACAAGTGTGGACTGTTTTCTATATATTTTCTGGTATATTACTTCAATAACTTTTACCTTAAAAAAAAAAAAAAAAAAAAAAAAGTAATAATAATGATTAAAACAAAAAATTTCATAAAGAGTGAATCGATGTTTTATGTTTTTAATTTATATCATTGCTTTTAAATAAACACTGAGAAAAAAAAAATATACCGCCTTCCTCTAGAATGAATAAGTGGCCATTTTCTAAATACCTTAACTACAAATACAGATTTCCGAGGTATGCGCATAAGGCACGTCAATAAATTGAATGTACGAAATGATCGAGACTTTCTAGTTTCCACATTTCTAGATGGTGAAACAATATTCTGAATCTTTTGTATTGCGAGAAATTCTCGCTTGATTTTCTAGAATTGGGTAATAAACCAAGATTATAGTTGGTGAAACCCGCCTCTTGTTGTCTCATTTATTTGCAGAGATTTTTAAATAACTTTGCCCTCGATAATATAGGCAAACGCTCTAGAATTCTAACAGGGGCGTCTAGAACTCGCTTTCCAAAGGAACTAGAATTTATAAGGATAACATGGAACTATTTTTTCTAGAGCCACAATTTAGATTGTAGATGCCAGTTATAAAATTTTTTCTCAGTGTACTTGTGTATAATTTGTCTTCCATTCTTCCGATTTTCAGCTTTAATTATTTATAAATAACATTTTAACAAAGTTAATATGTGATATGGGTTTTATTTACACAGTATATCATAAACATAGTATATTTATTTACACAGTATATCATACACAGTGTATCATAATTATAATAAAGATAAAAGCTTAACAGAAATGAAACTGTCTTAGAAGCTAATGTAGATGATTAATAAAATTTTGCGCAGAAATCATCCCTGTAATATATATGTATATCAATATCAATGATTCACTTATATGCAGATTTTTTAAAAATAAATATTAGTATGCGTTCTGCGCCGAATTTCCATCCCTATGTATAAAGAAAGCTTATTTACGAGTAGCCATGACGGTCATTGATAACGATATGGTTAGAACTAAATTAATTTCAGTGAATAAGAAATGCACAGTATATATATAGAAATATTGTTTATAAACTTTCTTCAGTATTGCCATCGAATAATCTTTTTCGGTTGTAGAGTAATATTTTTAATTTGAAATCATCATAACTCATAAATATTCTAAAGGTCAGTTACCTGCCATTTTTATTTTTGCATCTACTTACCACACAATTGTAATTAAAAAAAATATATATATATATTGAATTCATATTTGGTAATAGTTTTATAACAATTCGAAATTTTATTATTTATCTATATATATATTGTCAGTACGTAAATAATATGTTAAAAAAAAATAATAATAAACTTTTTAATTTGAAGTTTTATTTTGTTATTTAAAATAACTCATTTTGCATTTAAAACTTTTTTATTTCATTTATTTTAATACGACAGGTTTATTTCTTTCAATCTACGATTTTGCGTTGTCGCCCTTTTTAGTGTTCTATCTTATATGTACCAGGATACCTGCTAATTTACAATTTTACCATTTAATTTCCGAAACTGTCTTAAATATTAAGTCAAATCTGGAAAAACCAAACCTGAATAATTAAGTAAATATGTAAAAAAATAAATGAATGAATATGTAAGTAAATATATTTACTTTTACGTCGAAAAAAATATATTAATGTACAAACTTTTTCTTTTAAATAATTAAAAGAAAATTGAGAAAAACAGTGCTAAAGAAATGGAATCGCTTCAGCATAGAGCCCCTTGGTAAAATTTAAATTTGGTACCGAATTAACCCGGATGTTTCTTTCCAAAATATTTACTTATGCAATTTCGATAGCCACTTTAATTCATCAATAAATTGACAACAAAAATTTAAAAACCACAAAGGGGCTCTCTTGCTTAAGTTATACCAAAGACATTTTAAGAAAAGAATATAGTAACCGATGCTAGTGAATGAAACACTGTTAGTGCATGCTTTAATGGAAGAGTAGATTAAAATAAGTCCAGTCGTACTAAATTAAATTCTGTTTACATATAATGTAACCAGAATTTCTTTCCTTTCCCCCCCCCCCACTTTTTTTTCTTTTAAATCTCTTATATTTAATAAGAACAGCTAATAATAATAATAATAATAATAATAATAATAAAATGCTGCACAATAAAATAAAATAAAATAAAAATGAATAAATACAATAATCGAAAAACTGTCACTATAAAATTTCTGAAGATAAAAATCTATTTTACTAGCTTAATAAAGAACTACGTTTATTAAAATTTATAATATTAAAACACAAAACATTTTCTGTAAGACCAAAATCGTACGATCTGGGCTTGCGCGAGGAAATTTTGAACAAATTCGGAACGGGAATATTCCTTTCTCTTTATGTAGTGCAATACGAATACCGATGATAAAGGTCGAGTAGACGAGATTAATATTTTATATGTCTATGGCAGACGCCTAATTAAAGCTCAGTCATAAAAATAATTCACACGATTAATTCATTGATTCATACTTTCCAAGGAAGTATATTAAAAACAAAGCAATTCGCGAATACTTATCGGTTACATTTATCTATGATCGGTTACCGTCGCATTTTCGCCGAAATTTTCTTTACACAGGATGTGGCGCCATCTGTTGCCATGTAAATATATTATACCATACTCTAAAATTATTTTTTTCCATTTCTTAAAAAAAATAAATAAATAAATAAATAAATAAATAAATAAATAAATAAAAAATAAAATAAATAAAAAATCTTCTCAAATTAACAAATTGTCAGAGTTTATTGTTCTTTAAAAGTTAACTTTTATCAGTTGAAAACTTTCTTTAGAAAAGATGGAGATAGATATTTAAAATCAAAGGAGGTTTTATTTTATTTTATTTATTTATTTTTTACTCTAATTATTATAATCTCTCATACTTCATTTCGATACCATATTACAGTAAAAATAGTTTTAAAAGAATGACATTAAAATATTGATATTTTATACGAGTAAAAATTTACATAGTATAATTTATTGTTAAAAATTTAATGAGAAAATTGATTTGCTAAAGTATTAAATTCATTCTTATTTATTTTTTTATTTTTAACAGTATACTTTTGTTAAAATACGCTACTTTGATAGAATAAAGCGTTATAATACTATTACAGTAAAAATAAAGTTTAACTGTATTCCGATTTGCAGTTTATTTCTAGAATACAATGAATTAATATTTTGGATTATATCCAAGTGGTATTATAAATATGGGAAGGAAAAATCAGAATCAAAACTATTATTTTACACTTAAAATGTATTTATTGTCTTGGCAAATTAGAATTAATGATATAGTATTTTACAAGTGAATGAAATCTTTGTCTTTCCTGTAGGTCTTTTATTTAAAAAACTGTGACCTGTTATCGTTGATAGTAAGTTAATATAATTATAATCGGGTAGTAAGTCTTTGTATTCATTCCTTTTGCGTGAAAAGCAACGAATAAGTTTCACAGTAAACATAAAACGAGTGTAGTTCTATAGATTATTAGTCGATTTGGTGTGACAGGGAGGAATTCTATTGTGGGACTAATTTACATGCTTGATGCTTTGATAAGTATTATCACAAATATTGATACTATCTCATTAAGAAATATTGGTTCTTTCGATAATTTATATAAATTCTGACTTTCTTTTAATTACTCCTAACATTATTTTGGTCATATTTAGAGTAAAATTAGGAAAATCTTGGGATTTTATTTTTATTATATGGAACATGCTTAAATTTTGTATATTGAAATTTCATGAAATTTATCCCTCCTCCCTCCAACCAAATATAATTGGTTAAAGCAGGGATTTTTAAACCGGTTAAGAGCAATGCGAAATATTAAAGCAGGGATGTTTTAGACTTTATGCCGGGAAAAGATTTTAGTTGCACATCATCCGTCAAATTTTGACGGGTATTAACTAGTATTTAATAATAATAATAATAATAATAATAATAGAAGTAAACATATATACAAACAAATTTACATTCTATGATACTGCGCAGGAACACAAATTACAGATCGAAATCTGTTTGGATATTATTTTACTATTTTCATCTCTAGAACATCCTAAATATTTCTTTATTCGCAATTTTTTTTTAAATACCACTTAGATTTAATATTATTTCGAACAATCGATGCGACTGCAAACGTTCATTTTACATTCAATATTCGAAATCATTCTATTGCATAAACCGCAATACTGAGAAAAGATATCGATATCAATGAGTGAATATTAGGCAGACGAGTTCATTGCTGTCGCGATCAAAGTGGATATATCAGTATTTCAGAACCAATAGTAGAACTTCCCACCGACCACGCGATAGGGATATTTCGTTTCGACTATAAGTATCAAATGTCTTTCCTACTGAACACGGCTGCTGATCGTAGGAGTGAGGAGTGAGTAGGTATTGCTAGTGAATGCATCGCGATATTATTGGAATATGTCTGAGAGTGATGAAGACAGTATTTTTTCTGGAGGAGTAGAACGAAGCGTTGGTAATTAAAGGAATATATTTCCGCTTATTCACGCGATAATCAAAGCAGATGGCTTTGAATAAATATTGGTTTATTTTATTATTATGCTGTTGATTATTTATTTGTTTTGGGAAACTGTTCTGAAATTTTGGTGCAAGAAAAACATATCACGAGAAAAGGGATATATCAATGAAATAAAATTTAAAATATCGTTATCACGATGTTAAAGAAATATCAATATTTAACAATATATTGATATTTAATCCAGCCTTATTCTCTACGGATCCAGCGTATGCATGAGCATGAATTCATCTAGTCATGACTCAGAACATGATCGAAGGAGAGAGAAGGAAATACATAAAAAATATTTGAGTATGTTTTTCTTGGTGGGAGAAGATTAAGAGGCTCCATCTGGTTTAATTATACTATCTCCCAGTCGCAAAAAAAAAAAAAATAAATAAAAAATAAAAAATAAATAAAGCACTAAATTTTCCTCTTTACACAAAATGATTACTTTAAAAATTATAAAGGTCTTTCATATATATAAATTTTAACTTTACTTTTTAATAAATCTTTGCATTTTAATCTAAAAAAAACAAACTTGTAAAAATATTTACTGAGCTTTATTTAATTTAATTTTTTGAAACAAGTATTTTGAAAAGAAAATCTGTAACAAAAAGAGAACGAATTTCGGCAGCTTGCTAAATCATAAATGTAATTTCGATTTTCTATTCACAAAAGTAATTGTTACATTTAAATTTACTTACAATTTATGTTTGTTTTGAATTACACATAGGAAACATTCTAGTCTTTGGCTTATTTCTCTTCTATTAACATAATTTTTGCTTTTGGCAAAAGCCAGTAAATATGCATATCTTAATTCTAACAATTTCGGATTCAGTCATTTAAAAAGTTTTATTTATTTATTGCTCAAACGAGTACTCGGAAAAATGTGCACGGCAGCGAGCACTGCAGAACGTTTAAAACTCTGCAGATTAATTTAGAAGCCCTAGGGTAGATTATGTTTCGGTGGGACAAAACGTTTTCTGGGAGGGGGGACAACTTTTTCTTCAATATTTGCTATGGGTTTAAAACAAGTTTCTTTAGTTAAATAATATGACATTTCTAATTTTGGAATTGCGCTTTATTTTATCCCCCTTAATTTTTTTTTTTTTTAATCATAGATACATCAGAAATTGGTAATATATATTTTTCACAACGGTAAAAGTTCTCATATTTTATAAGAAATAGTTTTTAATTTATTCTATATCCATAAAATAAAGTATTAGATTCTTAAGAGTTTTTGACTTCTGATTTTCGATGGATTTACACATTTTGAGATGTCCTCATAGGCGTAGCGTAAACAAAAATTTTTTTAGGTGGCACATGTAACTTAAAAACACGTTATATACCTTTTTAATTTTTTCCATCATGCTGTAGGTATGGAAACATTGATATTTATGAAAATTTTAGATCTCAATTTTAGGATGTTTCTGCATCTTTTTAAGGTGTGAGAAATTTAAAAATAAAAAATCCATGCGACGTACGTCTGTAGATTACTCTGTTTGTTTATCAGATTGTGTAGACATTGTCTAAAAAATGGCTAATCATAAAAACGTCGGACCAATTTTAAAATATCATACATAATACTGGCGAGAACATTACTGAACTTCAACATCCTTTTTTAAAAAACTCATAAGCAATTCTAAATTTAAGATTTTTTTTTTTTTTTTTTTTTTTTTTTTTTTTTTTTTTACTGTAATAATAATATAAAAAAAAGATAAAATTTCGCCTAAATTTAAAATATGGGGATTATTCTCATTGTAAAGTAGTCGAATTAGTTCTAAAACATCATTTAAAATATTCGTATGAACATTTTTTTTCTTTTGTAACTCTTGGTGCTTTGCTCTGAATAATCTGCTAATGTGAGGATTTTTTCAGAGTCCAAATTCTAAATTAAAACCTTTTTGGCTTATTTTAATTAATTTTAATTTTAATTTTATTTATTTTCTGAAAAATGGTCTTGTTTTTCACCCTTTCTTTTCAGGTAAGCATTGGTTGAGAGTGCAACAATATGCAGGTATTAAAATGCACTCTTGTTAACGTTGACATCTTTTGGCTCTCTTTGTCCCACCCCACTTAATATAGATTATTTTTTATTTGTTTGAAATCTTAGATTCTTATATTTATGTGATTAGGCGGAGATTAATGTTATAAAACTGAAAAGTGGGGGGAAATTGCATTTCAAAAGCCGAAGGCTGAGGTAGCAAAATCGAGTTACACATTATTCGTGAAATTGTTACTGAATGGAAGTTCTACCAGGATTATGTTGGTGTTTTATCCATTTAAATTATAAAAATTTTATTTGGATTTATAAATATAGTTGGAAAGAAAATTTAACATTGTAAGGCATATTATTGTGAAATGAATGTTTTATGGGCATTATACAAACATTATCCAAGCTATAGAGTGCGACAAAAAATAAAAAATAAAAAACCATTAAAAATTCTGTCAAAGACAGATTAGTTTAGTACGGAGGACTATTAATTTCAATCTGTAAAATTATTAATTTTAATTATTTATTTATTTTTTTCTCTAATTTTTTGACCGTAAAACTGGACCGCGTACTTTTTAAAATGACTGAAATGAATTAAAATGAAGTGTTTCCACCAAAATTTCATACTTTAGTTAATTAAAAAAAATCTAATTGTCGTGTCGAAAAACTTTGCACCCCTGGATTCAGAAAAGTCGCCCTTTTATTTGGTACCTAATTTGTAATGATAGGACTGATATTTCTAATTTATTTTGGTGTTACACAAAACTAGTCTACAAAAAATTTTTGTTTGTTCTGATTATCTTCAGTGCCATATAGAAATACTGAAAATTCTTAAAACAACTTTGATCAGGTACAATTGTGCGAATGTCATAAGAATCTAACATTTTAAATTGAATTATCTATAATTTGCTATGATTATCTTTCGTTCTATATAGAAATATTGATAAATGCTCAAAACAATTACCCTCAAGTGCAATCTTGCGAATATTGTAAAAATTTAACATTTTCAATATACTAAATAACGTATACACGAAGCAGAAAAAAGGTTAAAATGCAAACAGGAACATTTTAAATAAACAAAATAACCTACACAAAGCAGAAATGGAACTCAGCATCCTTTATGTACTCAATTCTTATTCCTCTTTTTCTTGGAATCTAACTTTTAAACCGAAATAAATAAATATGCTTTAGTTGGTTATCACAGAAATATAATATAAATACTTCATAAATGTTCAACTTATTTTTCTTCAATTAAATAACGCTAAGTTTGCTTTAGTTATATTAAAAAACAAAGATAGTGCTGAGCTCTATGATAGCGTGCCAACTTCGCACAAAAACACACACACTTTCGCTCCTTTTAAAAGAGTTGGTTTAAAACAGTGGTTCTCGGTTGGTGAATTATAAGAGAATTTCAATTGCACTTTTAAATGTGTAATTAAGCCGACAAGGTTTGATTGGCACCAACTAAATGTCTTAAAGAAACACATAAAAGGCTTACTGTTCAAAGTAGGAAAATCTGCTGACTGCACAGCATTGATATACCTACACTATTTCTTGTGGTTTATTAGCAAAACACATAAGATGTGAACACGGATTGTTGTATTGTAAATTTTCATACTTTTTAGCATGGATCAATACTAAGGGTGAATTTTAGACCTTCGCCAGTTGCCAATGCGTAGCTATAGTTCGACGTTAAAAATTCACGCGACTCCAAAGTTTTAGCGATTGTTTTAGTTTGAAATTGGTGTTCTGAGTGCTTTTTTAAAAATATTATCATTATAATTATTATTATTTCAATTTTTCTTTAATATCATGTATTTCGAAAACTCTGTTTTATTATTATATTGTGCTTTTCAACGGTTTGATTTTGTATGTTTTGGGCAGTGAATAAAAATTATGATGCCATATCTCTTGGCCACCTCTAGGGTTACCGTCACCAATTTCCCACGATGTAACTATAGTGAGACGTTAAACCCACTTAACGTACATATTTTTTTTTTTTTTTTTACTTGCCAAAAACTCACTCTATTGTGTATCTTACAATTTCAGTAGGCAATACGGAAATGAGTTATGTTGGAGAATTTTGTAAAATGTGCCAAGCAGTATTCTAAAGCCGATTTTCTCCAGTAAAGTCTTGATCTTAGTACTGTTAGGGTTAACGCACAAAGCTGCTTATTTAAGGCCAAAATGTAAACATTTGATACTATTCGAAGTTATCGCATTCCTCTTATTAGGTTAGCTGTTGGGCGATATGCATCATTGACGACCCAACTACTTCATTGGAAACAAGATTAAGAAGGACAAGAATGGGTATTGCAATATTGCACTAGAACTATGCACAAGTCAATTGGTAACTGTTTGGAATTCCCCCCCCCTCCCCCCAGCATACTAGGATTGGTTTGAAGACATGCCATCACAATTTGATCTACAATCGGTAACAAAAGTGTCCGAACACTAGCAAAAATTCCTATATAAAAAAAGTACGCTTAATACAGTTTTGCTAAATAAATGCTTGTCGAATCCTGTTCTTAGACTGACTAAGAGCAGGATTCGACAAGGATTTATTTAACAAAACCGTATGAAATGTACTTTTTCTTTACATAGGAATTTTTGCTAGTTTTCGGACACTTTTGTTACCGACTGTATAATTGGGGGTTATTTGAACAATTTTCATATTGTTGAAACATATAAAATAACACATCGTCCTTCGAGGGTCGAATTTACAACAGTTGCATTATCAACATGACGCTCTATTCAATTGAGCTAACAAGTGACGAAAAAAAGGTGCTAACATTTACTTTAAAATGGAGGCGTTTTGTTTTTCAGTGTGACACGAAGACAGGATGACAAAATCCAATTTCAATAAAAAGCATAAAAAAGAAAAAATATATATTTACTTATTTTTTACTTAAAACTTTTTATTTTGAGCTTTTTTAATATCTAAAATATTTTGTGTTTTTTAATGTCTAAAAAAAAAAGCTTCTTAAAAGAACTCTTCAAAAATTTTTAGGATACTGTGTAGTCAACGAAAAAATTTCTTTTATCAATTGACACCTTTTCTACTAATTATTTGCAAAAAAATAACACGCCGGACCTTCGGGGATCGAACTTTCGACCATCGCGTTATTAACTTGACGCTCTAACCAACTAAACCAAGAAACAACAAACAGAATTGCTTATATTTACTTTAAAATGGAGGCGCCTTGTTTATTAGCGTGACACGAAGACGCGATGACAATTTTTTTTTTTCTTTTTAAATATCTAGAATATTTTGTGTTTTTTAATATCTAAAAAAAGCTTCTTAAAAAAACTCTTCAAAAATTCTTAGGATACTGTGTAGTCAACGAAAAATTTTCTTTGATCAATTGACACCTTTTCTACTAATTATCTGCAAAAAATAACACGCTGGACCTTCGGGGATCGAACTTTCTACCATCCCGTTTTTAACTTGACGCTTTAACCAACTAAGCCAAGGAACAGCAAACCGAATTGCTTATATTTATTTTAAAATGAAGGCACCTTGTTTATTAGCGTGACACGAAGACACGATGACAAAATCCAATTTCATATAAAAAGCTTCTAAAAACAATACATTCATTTCCACTTCATTTAAAGAGTTGGTTTCAAAGAGTGAGATTCTTGGTTGGTATGCTAAAAGAGAATTTCAGTTGCACTTTTAAATGTTACTAAGCCGTAAGTTTTGATGGGTACCAACTAGTTGTTTTTTAAATAAAAGAATTTTGTATGTTCGAGTTTAACCTTTTAATTTTCTTCGGTGTATATGCACGCCAGTGGTATTTATCACATCGATTGCTGAGAATAAAATTTAAATCATTTAAACACAAATATATAAAATTATTATTTTATAAAATAATGAAACATTTTAGAGGAAAGTCAAATGGGTGGGGGGTGGGGGTGGGGTTACTGTTCAAAGTAGGAAAATACGCGATCGTAAAAGCATTACGAAACAAGAATTGTTTATTGACGATCATAGGAATGAAAGGCAGACTTATTAAATCGCTCATTGGTTGCAGCCGTTGTTAAAGGGTTAAACAGGAATGTAGTGGTCGTATTCCCCACCCCTTTTCTTTTCAGGACACTTTCAAGGATGAGAAATTTCAGCCAATTTAGGTATTATAATTTTTATTTTATAGTCGCTATCCTATTTAATCACGACACATTACTAAAATATACAGTAAAGATTTTCGTATGAAAATAGTGCAAACAACCTTCCCTCAAAGTGTTCTGAAGAAAAGACAGGGAGTACGGTCACACCTGTACATCCTTCTTTTTCACATTTTTCACACTGTTTTTTCTCAGAATGTTTTTCTTCTTAATTAATTCTAATTACAGTTGGACAGAATTACTCTAAAAATAAAGTGGTGTGGAAAAAAGGGGTGGTACTAACCATACTACCGAATATTAATTAGAATGTTAGCAGGTATTAGTACGACCTCCTGCTAATGCACATACCTGCCAACATCCTAATTAATTTTCCATAGTATTGCTTACCCCACCCTTTTTTGCACACCAGTATTTTTGAGAGTATATTTCTTTTAACTAATCGTAATTACATTTGGGGAATATTGCTCTCCAAATTTACTGGTGTGAAAAAAAGGACTGAACCAACAACACTACGGAATATTATTTAGGATGTTGGCAAGTATGAATGCATAGAATTAGAATCGCAGAAAAAAGGCGGAGCTTAATGTTAAAAATAGGAAAATAGGTGGACGTGAAAGTTGTCAATTAAAATCACGAATTGTCTATTGACAACCACTACAATGTAAGGCAGACTTGTTAAAATGCTTATTGACAGCCGTAGTTAAAGAATTAAATCCTTTTATTGATGAAAAAAAAAAAAATCAACAAATATGCTAAAACAAGAAAAATCCACAGATACCGGTGAGAATATGCCCGAAATGTTGTGAAGAAAAAGACATCGAAGAGTAAGAGAGCAACTATAATGCTCAGGATCTGCAATTTACCACAGGGTTCTACCCGAAATCTCTAGTTCTACCTCCCTTTTTTTTATGTACGGGACTGTCTACTGTTATTTGTAATACAGGGTGGTCACAGACCACATTTTCCTCCCGATTCTTCCACCAATAATTTTATTTCGGAATTTTTAATAGTATGTTTGCACCATTAATTATGTAAAAATTATCATATAAATCTTCTGGTGGAAAAATCAGGGAAAAAAGGTGGGCCTGTAACCACATTGTTATACATATTATCCTTCTTACAAGGGAGGGTCACCAACTGCTCAAAAGGTATTTATACATATTATATATCATCTGAAAGGTCTTACTGAACTGAGAACGAAAATATCCATCCTATCGGCAAATGCGTCCCCTAGCGCGAGTTATTCTCAATTAAATTTTTTAAATTACAGGTTCTTTAACAATGTACTTCGTATAGTTTCTGTCATTATAATCAGTTTTGTAAAATATTTTCATTCTAGAAACCATTATATATATTATTAGTGAAGGTCGCTCGTATATTGTGGTGGTTAGCGTTCCTAACTCCCTCACAGTAGGGACGGGTTCGAATCCTGGACAAAGCATGGATTTGTTTATCCCTGTAAATGGTGGCGATGGCCGCCTATTGGGTACTCCTTCACAAATGGTTATCAGTTCAGCGACCGCACAGTTAATGCTCATTTGCAAGTACCGCACCATTGAAAAATAAATAAATAAATATACATGTTATTATATATATATATATATATATATATAGATAGATAGATAAATAGATATTATTACATCCAAAATATTTTATTGTTTAATAATTACTTTGTGATAACAAGAAATTTATACATGCTAATCTGTATGAAAAGTATTAAAAAGAAAAAAAAAATAAAGTAAAAAAGAAGCTATTGTAATTTTTATAGTAACGAAGAAAAACTATTACTTTATATATTCATTTTCATTAAAATATTATATCGTAGGTAATAATATAATTATTAATTTTTTAAAAGTAGAAAATTACTTTTCCACTATTTCCCCCCTCCATTACTATGTTAGTGCATTAAATTTCTTCTATTGTTCCCCCATCCAATGTCCATTTCAAAAATATCGATTATGTAGATGTACAGGAAAATCTTATTGTAAAAAATTTATACATGGCTACATATATAAAGTATTCGATTTATAAATTTAATGCTATCACAAAATAATTATTCCACTATTTCCCCCCTCCATTACTATGTTAGTGCATTAAATTTCTTCTATTGTTCCCCCATCCAATGTCCATTTCAAAAATATCGATTATGTAGATGTACAGGAAAATCTTATTGTAAAAATTTTATACATGGCTACATATATAAAGTATTCGATTTATAAATTTAATGCTATCACAAAATAATTATTAAACACATAATAAAATACTTTACTAACAGTATAAATAGTCATAATTAGCACGAGAATCTGTTAAGAAATTGATTCTAATGATAGAAATTCATCAAAGTACATTACTGAGGAGCCCGCAATTTACAAGCTTCAATTGAGATTAACTCACGCTAGGGGGCGCATTTGCCGATAAGATGGATATTTTCGTAATCAGCTCAGTTAAAGCTTTAAGAGGATATATAACATGTATAAATACTTTTTGAACAGTTGGTGACCCTTGTTAGTCAAATGATTCTAATTAATTGCTGATTAATTATGCGGTAACACTCGTTGTTAAAAAAAAAAAAAAAAAAAAAAAGTTTTTATCAACCTGTTGATCGTTTTGTGAATCTTAATAATATAAACAACATTTAAACATTTAATTTAAAATAACTGTTTAACAATGCAATTTGTCTGATCTCTAAAATATCATATATTTATTATTCGATAAACGTAAAATATCAATTGCAATTTTCCAACAATTTTGATTCTGACTACATCCATTTCTTAAAAACTTTTATGATTGATAATAATTATATTTTTAAAATTAACAGAATTTATCTTTAAAAATTGACATCCTATTGGGTGGTATACGGGCTAGGACTTCTTAGAAAAACCCTCACAGAGGGCCTTCCGCCTATAAGCATAGGACTCTAGTGTAGTCAATCGACCATAATTCAATCATCAACAACAAAAACCTATTGGGTGGTTCTAGTTCAAGCTAACTTGCCCATACTTTTGTTATTATCGCGTAATTTTACCCATAATAACTTTCGTTATATTCATGAAATAAAATTATAATTATTTCAAACGATAATAACAATATTGGTAATCTTAAATGTAACTACTCTCCTAATTTGAAATTAACAAAATGTTAACAGCATCAATCTTCAAATTAACGCCTTGGTTTAAAATTCAAATTAACTGATAGCAAAATTTTGAATAATACTTATGATGAAAGTTTTTTTTTTTTTTTTTTTTTTTTTTTTTTTTTTTTTTGTTTGTTTGTTTTGTTTTGTTTAATGTCAGTACTTCTATTCATTTAAAATCTTGTTTACACTGTCTTCAGACGAATTACTCCTAATTATTTATTTAGAATAAAATATCCATAGCCCTTAGTAACAAAATAATTTAATAACAAAAGATAATTAACAAGATAATTTAAAAACAAAAATATTAATACATTGGGATCGATTGTTTTTTGTAATTGGTATATATATATATATATATATTTATTCTTTTCTTTTTTCATTCGTAGATTCATGGTTTTTCATACACAAAACGGGCTCTCTAAAACAAACAAACAAACAAAAAAAAATTAATTAAATAAAAATAATAAATAAATAAAATAAAATAAAAATAAATAAGTGTTTATATAATTTTATTTTAGAAAATAGGATGGCATTGTTTGAATTGGTTTGTTGGAAGAAAGGGTGATGGTTATATATAAATATACATGTGTAAATATATATATAAGAAGGAGGTATAATTGAATTTATGGAGATATTTATATGATACCTGGTGCCTCTATAATTTACTTCGTAGTACTGTTAGTATCTGCTTTTTTTTTTTTTTTCCACACGACTTTGCTTCTAGAGAAATTTTCTTCATTATCCAATTTTCATGAAGTAAGAATAAAACTGCTCTTTTAAAATAGTAGCATACTTGTCAACATTCTAATTAATATTTCGTAGAATTTTTAGTTACGTCTTTTTTAGAGTATTGTTCTCCTTATTTAATCGCAATTACGTTTGGAAAAAATTACTCTAAATATAAAGCTGTGTGGAAAAAGGGGCGGTACTAACAATTTTATGGAATATTAATTAGTATGTTGTCTGGTATGTAGTAGTGTGAAAAGAAGACGGATACTAACAGTACTCCGGAATAAATTATAAAACTTACCTGGTATGTTATAGCTGCAAGTTTTCCGTATTTGGGATACCGGTATTTTTTTAGAGAAATTTTTTATGAGCTTTTGTGCCGTTTTCTCTTATTAAATAAGGTGAAAAATTCTAAATAAAAATTTCGGTAATAAAAAATACAGAATACTTGGCAGCTATGATTATAATTTAAACAATCTTCTTTTTCTTTCTTTTCCTTTAAATCTATGACTACAATATTATAGATTCTATCATATTCACTTGTTTTATATTTCTTGATAAATCAAACTGATTAACGTTAATAAACATAAATAGATATAATAATAAAAAAAAGAACGTGATTAATACTTTTTAATATTACAAGGTAATGTAATTTACATAGGCATAATTTTTAATATATTCTTCAATAGGTAATAACCGCCTTAGTAAAAAAAAGAAAAAAAAAAAAAAACCTACACCTTCTATTTCTAAATAAAATTATTTGTAAATTTAATTAGCTAGAAAAAAGACAGAGGGCACCCCAGGACTAATTTTTTATCAGCAATTTGAAAAATCCGGGAGAGAGGAAATGCTTTTCATCCAGTCCCCTGCAGAATTTTATTACTTTTTGATAAGGTAGTAAAATAATTATATACTGATTATAAATTTTTAAACTGATTAAAAACTACATGAGTTTTTATATAATTTTAATTTAGTTTTCTTATTCCAACTCATGGATTGGTTAATATTCGTTTTAAATGTTAAAAATTTAATTTACAGCATCTCTTGACTTTCCTGCCTCTCTGTAGATGTGAACCATCAGTCATGCTCCATTTTTAAAATTCTTTGATGGAAGTTTATATAGTTTTTTTGGTATTTATGTATTTTTCAAAATATTTTTATTATATTAAATGTTTTTGAGTATTTATTTGCGCCTATTTTATGTTTTAACTTAGCATGGTATTGTTATTTAATTCCTATTATTTTTATCACCATTCTTTTGTTTGGTAAATATTTTGCATTTGATTTTCTGTTGAATAAATATTCGGGTACTTAGCATTGAATATAGATGTTTCATACACAGCTGTCAGTCTTTCTAATTTTTAAATCAGATTTATTACCATAGATTTAAAAAAAGAATCTGTTACGTATATTTTCGACGATTAAATGAACTGAAAACGTTTATAAAATCTTTCCGGTATGAAGTCTCCGTTGAAAACCCGGAGAATTGGCACCTATGTTAATGATTCATAAAATAACATAGATATAAACAAACTTACGTCATTTATGCATAAAATAACTTATATATATGTATATATATATATATATATATATATATATTTATAGCGTGGACGTTTCCATTAGATGATTTTCTTTTCCAGTTTGAATATCTTCTCTTTTGTAAATGTCGTCTGCGCATATAACTTATTGTGTGTTTCTCTGTTTTGTTTTTGTTAACGATTTGAAAGCTATGTTATTTTTATGTTTGATGTGCTTGTTGGAAGTTTCATTCGATCCTATAGTGATAAGAATGAGAACACTACAAGAGAAAGCCTAGACTTTATTGTGGTTAATCGAAACGAAATCAGTAACACAAACAGAGAAAAATTACCGAAGAGTATTCCAGAAAGTTCCTCTACCGAGAAACAGTATCTTGTTGTGGAAACGTGTCAGAAGAGCTCTCTTACATTAGTTCTAGGAGATTTGCGAGATTAGTGGCAAGAAAATTGAGTATGCCAGTTTCGATTGCGCTTAATGTTCTTAGGATAATGTTAAAACTGTATGTTTACAAAGTTTAAATTAGAATAGACGATAGGTCTAGGGGGATGGACTTTAAAACAGACATGCTAAAGAAGATAGAGGAGGATGCTGAATTCCTTAATCCCATAATGCAGAGTTGGAAAATCGGAGCAGAACTCATATCAGTATTCGTTTAAAGTATTTATCTACCTATAAAATCATTGTTTTTTTAAGAAGAAAATTTTGTTTTATTTTTTGTGGTATGAATTCTGCGTCAGTTTTCCACCCTTGTGTAACATTCTCCGATGAAGATTGCTTTAACCTTTTTGGCATAGTAAACCTCCGCAATGTGCATATATGAGGATCTGAAAACCCCCATGGGTATAGTGAGGTACATGCGGATTCTCCAAGGGTAAATGTGTGGTATGGACTTATGTACGACCACGTCATCGATTATTTCTTTTCACAGAAAAAAAAACTTACATCTGTCATTAACTTTAACGTGTTACAAAATGTAGTATTTTCGCAATTCAAAGAGCTGCAGATACACTTTTTTTTTGCAGCAAGATAGAGCACTACCTGATTGGAGTACTTCACTGAATAACTATTTCGCAGGAAGATAGATTAGGCGAGGTGGCTGAATTCTTTAGCCACCTCAATTCTTTGAACCCAGATCACTTCATATAGAGCCGCAGAACATTATTTCTTTGGGGATTCGTAAAGGAAATCGTTCACAGAAAAAAAGTGCCGAACGTTGATGATCTAAATGTTTGGATTACAATCGCAATAGCCGTTACTGATTTGACATGCTTTATCGTACCTGGCGTGAATCGACTACGGTCTTGATTTTCTCCAAGCAATTAAGGACACATATGGAAGTTAATTGAAAAGAGAGATAAAACATTTTGAATTAATCTAACCATTAATATTCTTAATTTAAATCTGTCTTCATTAGTTTATGAATTATTAAACATAGGATATTTAATTGTGTAACAGTTCTGAATATATATATACTCTCTTTCTCACACACACTTATATATACATACATACATATATATATATATATATATATATATATATATATATATGCAGGGTGATTCTACATGAGACGAACTTGGAGAAGCGGTAGAGAACATCACAAGGGTTGAGAATTGTGAACCCATGACCGCATACGTCATTTTAACCCTTTAAGAACTGTGTGTTTTTTGGCTACTTTTTAACAATAAAATCCAGATAACTTCGCCTACTGTGTAAATTTTAAAATCTTGTACCATCATTTCTTAAAATCCTACACAATGTTCGTATAAAAACAATCGATAAAATATATCGATGAAAAACAGAATTATTACTACGTATGTAAACATTACTTATGTAAACATTAGCATGTAAAAACTTAAAAGAAAAAAAATGCAGCATTTCAGACTCACGATTATATCTGGATTTTATAGTTAAAAAATAACCAAAAATATCCGGATCTTAAAGGGTTAAAAGGACGTTTGCAGCCATCAGTTCCTATACAATTTTTAATTCTTGCGATCTTCTCCATCTCCCCACCAAGTAGTCCCAAAACCGTAGAATTATCCTGTATATATATACACATACTATAAAAAAATAAAAATTAAAGAATTGTACCAACATCAGTGCAAAATTTTATACTAAGCAATGTTGCCAAGCAAAGCTAATTTTTTTTTTTTTTTTAATAATGTATATTTGCGATAAAATGGTATATGTTACATTTGGGACTCACTTAAATGTGAAAAATATTTAGACTTCGGAAATAAGGCCGCCGTCTTTATTTTAGAATCAGACTGGAAAAATCTTTAGTAAGAAGAATTATTTCCGAATGTACATACATTAACAAACTCTATGCATTTGATTGCTTTTATTAAAAAAATTAAGTTAAAACAGATATTTGTACAAATACGACAATATATATATATATATATATATTATTTTGCGTAAGATTTTATCGTGCTTTTTTTATATTTTGCAAATTTACACTATGTTTATATTTATTAAACACCTAAAAAAAAAAAAAAGGTGTTATAAGTTTGAAGTTTTTGTCTGACTGTGTGTCTGTTGCACTTTAAACTTCAAACAAACAGACCGATTTCAAAGCATTATTATTATTATTATTATTATTATTAAAACGCCGATTTAATAGTGACGGTTCTTAGCTTTGATGAATACATGACAGATATTTTTAATTATTCAAATATGATTCTTTAAGACACTTTGCATTGATATTTTAAAGTTTGTAAGCAGACGAACTTACAAAATCCAAATCAAGTTTGATTTTAGTCACGCGGTTTTATTTTATTGGAATATAAAAATGCTTTTTCTAAAAATCGCTTAAAAGTTGTCAATAAATAGTGATTATGTGTCACAGTCCAAAAGCCTCTAAATTCGATTAAAAATTAGAGATTTTTACAATCTAATTAAAATATTAATTTTTTTTAAAGCCATGTGCCAATGATATTTTATTATTATTAATAACACAATTACATCGAATTTGTATGCTTGACTCGGAGTCCGTTTGTAAATCTTCGTCAGATAAAGACATATAGCACATACAGAATTACAATACGAAAAATTGGAAAAATACCCAGGGCCAGAGCGGGAATCGAACCTGCTCTCCTACGCTCGAAGGCGATTAGCAGTGTGGTGACATAACCACTTGGCCACGGAGGGCCCCAATGACGTTTTAAAATTTGAGAGGTAATAATGTTACTACTTCCAGCTCACCATCATCAGTGAAAAAAAGCATCATAATCATCTGCTACAGCTGCTACAACGCATTTCAAGAATTAGTTTTTATAGGATGATCCCAAACGTAACTTTTTTCTTTATTTGGTTAATTTTTTTTCTTTCTTCGGAAAATAAGAAAAAAAAAAAACTTAATATATGAGGACTGACATGTATCCCTCATATATGTCTGAAATAGTATATGAGGTATAACACGTTATTTACACCCTTAAAATTACTAGAGAATCCCTCAAGTATTTCTCCAGAAATTCGAAAATATGACTAACATCGTAATCACCCAAATAATTATTGGTAGTCAGTGTCTACTGACTGCACATAATGATATGCAATTTTTCTTTTTAAGTCATATTCTCAGGAGCATACAAAAATAAAACAGTGTGTTTTAGGAATTACTCAAAGGAATTTAAATTCTAATATAATTTATTTAATTCTTATTATAAAGTACACAAAGAATAATACCTTAAAAAACTTCTTTTTATTTAAAAATGATTTATCAGGTCTGAATATCAATAGGGCTGTGGTAGCCCGGTCGGTAGAGCCCTGAGTTCGTAACTGGAAGATTGCAAGTTCGATACTCGAGCCGGCCAAAGACCATCGTATACGCTAATGGTGGCTAGTGTACGTAAAATCCGCCGTGGCCGCAATGTCCTCCATGTTCCCATCCATATTATACCTCTGGGGGTCACCGAAGCGGGGGAGACATCCCCTCCATGGAGGACCAAAATTGTGATGGCATGTCTCCGGACCATCCTTAGGGATGTGTCCCAGACCGTCGCCAATTACCCATTGGACAGTAGCAGTGCGACGTTAAACCCTACCAATCAACTGAATAGCAACATTAGGCTGTTGTTGAGTATGTTTTACGTCTCTCTAGTTCTACACTATGGGCAATTACAGTTTGGGCAGAAAAGAAACTCCTTATTTTTAATATTTTCCCCTCCTAAAATATAGTAGGTATGAACTCAATTTTTTGCACATATATAGTTTATTATATACCATTACATTTCCCAAAGTTACAACTCCAGTATTTTTTAGACACTGTCTCGAACGAACAGTTACGTTTGCTATGACCTTCCTGAAGAACTCAGCAAGAACACCAAGTTGATTGTAGTTTGCTCTGATACACTGAAGCATTGAAGTGTAGCGCAGCAAAACACAAACTCTTGGCAAACTTGAGAATAAGATTCGTCAGGTCATAAATGGTGTTCTTGCTGGGTTCTTTAGAAAAGTTGTATCTGCTTGTTTAAGACAGCGTCCAGAAATTACTGGAGCACACATTAAGTTGTAACATTCGGAAAGATAATGGTATATCATACCTGACAATATTTTTTATTTTTTAATCAGATATAACACCACCATGGTTTAAAAGGAATATGCATACCTGCCAACATATCCGGAAAATTGTCAGTACCCGCCCTTTTTTGTTCCATACCAGACATTTTTTAAAGTATTTTTCTTCTTATTTAATCGTAATTACCTTTGAAGAAAATATCTTTAAAAATAAAATGGTGTAAAAAAAAAAGGCGGGCTCTGAAATTCTTCCAAGTATCAATAGTAGGTTGGCAGGTATGAATATGTCACATATATTTTTGACGATTAAATAAGCTGAAAACAATTACACAAACTTTTCGGTATTAAGTCCCCCTTGAAAAACGGAAGACTTGGCATCTATAATAGCTACATATATAATAAACATGTGTGAAAAAAAATTGAGTTTATACTTACAATATTTAAGGAGAGAAAAAATATTGAAACTAGGATAGGGAGTTATCTCCGCTAATTATTTGGGATACTATCGATAATCATTATAGTTGTATTTGATCATTGCCTTCTTAACTGGAACCGATTAGTTAGATTTTTTTCTTTTACTTCGAAAAAAGTTGCTTATATAATAATATTTTTCCCTTGAATGGTAATTCTTTTAAAACACTTTAGACAATTTGAAGGATTTTTATTTACTGCATATAAAAACTTAATATTGTATATAAATTCATGCATAAATATCTTGTAAACTAAAACAGTATAACCCCTATTATTTCTGCAGTCTAACAAACTTCAATGTGCAAGAAATGACCGTAGAGGGACAACCTAAAACAAACCAAATTTATTACTTCCGAAAACAATTTAATAGATAGAATATTTATATGATATCGAACGAATTATTTTACTAGGTTCATTTTGCGTAGTTTCTTCTGTTTGATTTTTTTAAATCTTTTTACACCCATTCAAACTTAAAAATATTTTAATAACTTCTATAGTATGTGAAAATTGAAATAACCTTTCTTCTATAATGTCCAACTTTCTGTTCGAAGCATTAGATTACAAGCTGTGCTATCAAAAGTAGTGTAGGTAAATAAAACCTGTCTTATAAATACGAGTATACTCGTGACCGGTCATAATTTCAAACACTACTTTCACTTAAATTCAAATCCTATCGTATATATAGTCCGTATTTCGTTTCGAGTATAACGTAAAGAAACTTAAATCAATACATCTTGTTAACTGAAGAAATATATATAAAGGAAATTATTTGGAGTCGGTCCAAGTGTTTTACTCGGTTTCAAATCGTGCCAAGTTCATTCTAATTCACAAGTACAATACGGAAATAGAAGTTCAAAGCTCCCTTGAAATAGAAATAAATCTTTATTAAGGGGAAATTGTTCAGATCCTTGTTTTTTAAACATGTGTTTTTCTATTCTCAATCCAGTGGCAGTTTATTAATTTCATAGTCATTGAGGTTGTGGGAGTTTTAAGCAAATTGTAACATTTTAGTTAAAATGCATTAGTTGTGTTTAAACCAGTAAAAATTATGCCCCATGCTTATTGCTTATATTATAAGTTAATTACTGCTATATTTTTCATGTGCTCTCTAATATTATCAGAAAATAAAAAAAAATAAAAGAAGTTATTTCATGGTTGACTTTTATATCGGCTTATACGCTATACTCATTATTTATAAATGACTTATATACAAAATTATTTTTATAGCAACATTAGTTTATAAGCAAAGGAATCCATTTTTAAATTTTATTAAATATAATACATTTTTATCCAGTAAAAAATACATAAATATTTGGACAAAACTATATGCAATCCCTACATCATAATACATTCACTGTTAAAAATGGTTTCTCATAAATGAGCAAAATTGTCTCAAAATAGCTCCGAAACAATATATACTTAAATTTGAAAATCCCATATACTCATTTTTGAGAATATTGACATGCTCAAATATGGAGTTGACCACTAAGAATCCCAATATCCCCATTTTTGAGCATGTCAGTATACTCAAAAATGAGTAAATGGGATTTCAAATTTAAATATATATTGTTTTGGAGCTATTTTGAGACAATTTCGCTCATTTTTGAGAAACCACTTTTAACAGTGTTCAAATTTAAGATACATGGCAAATGCATAATATCACAGTAGGTAGGTACGTTGGGTTTAACGTCTCACTAGTGCTGCGCTATTGGACAGTAAGAGACGGTGTGGAACTCATTACTAAGGATGGTCCGGAGACATGCCATCACATTTTTGATCATCCACGGTGTGAATGGCTCCCATTAAATGCATTGAATTTCAAAAAGAACACAACTTAGTAAATCTTAATGATGTATATTATTTTCATTTTGACTGAAATAGTATAGCAAAATTTTAATGCAATTCTAACAATAAGTATTTTAGTTCATAATTTATTAAAATCCTTAGTGAGTCGAAATCTTTCCTTTTTATTAAAGGATAAAAAAAATCACAAATAAATTTGCACTTGACAAATATTTTTATATATTTATTAAATGATATAGTGTAGCATTAGTATTATAAGGTAAACGCAAACATGGGACTCCTCACTTTTTTATCTGTAGATTACTCTCACATTAGCAAAACTTACTTGAATTTCTTCCCCAATAACCTCTAAGGTATAACTAGTATAAGTTATCCTGTATTTGGTCGCTCTAAATTCGCTATTTTCATTCCTTAATTTTATAGGAGTAATGTAAATATTTAATGTCCAAATGATGGATAGGGGAGACCGGGGCACAGTGGACCATTTTTACACTCTTAATTTTTTTTACGCAAAAAACAGAAAAGCAATGTACAAAAAAAAAAAAAAAAAAAAAAAAATATCTAAACCCTTCTTAACATGTCTTAATTTTAAATAAGAAATCAAATATCAGTAAGAAAATTTATTAAGTTTAAATAAATATTGTTTTTTATTCTTTTATTAATATTGTATAAATTAAATATTTTTTTTTTAAACTCAGATATTAATAAATATTATACTACTAGTCAAATATTTAATATTTTTGTAATTATTTTGAGATATAATTAATTTACATTGTATTTGTAAGATAAATTTAAATAAAATATATTAAGCTACTTCTTTTGCTTTTCACATGCAATTTCTAAAAACTACAAAAATAATAAATAATTCCTACTATTTATTAAATTAGATTTTTTAAAACTATGAATACTGTATAATTAAAATAGTTAGTAAATTTAGATATTAACAATAATTATATTACTATTCAAATACTTACTCTTTCAGAAATTTATTATTATTTTTATTTTATTATAAAATTAAGATATTTATTACTTTGAGATATACTTTACATTATATTTGTATTTATAAATTTAACTAAAACAAATATATTAAATCTAATTTGTACTTTTAGGCACACTGGAAGGTGGTCCACTGTGCCCCATATAGATGTGGTCCACTGTGCCCCGTGTCAGAGTAAAACAAACAATAACAGTAAAATAATATATAGACTATAAATATGCTAATAATTTTTAGGAATTAAAAAACAGCAATATCTTGCCTTCCTTTAACAGGATTTTAAGCAATTTTTGTTATTTTTGAATTTTTACGTTCCATGTAAACAATTTTGACCAAAATATAACAGCAGGTGATTTCTAAGCTGTTTTGCATGAGGGAAGTTTTTTTTTTTTTTTTTTTTTTTCTTTTAAAACCAAATGTACACGGATAAATCTGGAATAGTCTGGATTCTGCCATGACCAAAAATGAAAAAAATAAAAAAATGATTTTGTCAAACCAGTTTGATGAAGTTAAATGCAGAGAGGACAAAATCCTCTAAAAAATGAATTCTTCAAAGAAAATACAATATAAAGGGAAAAAGGTTTTTATGGTGAACTTAAAAGTGTATAATAGGTTAATCTGGGTGAACAAATTCTAAGTTTTGTATTTTGTGTTCCTGTGTTAGACGTTACGGAAATATATAAAATATATCACTGAAAAAGTACGGTTAAAGTATGAAATATTTTTATTATCCATTTTTTTTTTTTTTTTAGTTGAAACTTTATTACTATAAATGCAAATTGTAGTATATCGAAATTGTCAGTTTTTTTTTTTTTTTTTTTTTTTTTTTTTTTAAAAGTTGAAAAATAAAATAAAATAAAAAGAGCTTTAATAAACAAACAACTTGTTTTCATTGCGGAAGAAATAAAGAGGGCCACAATCAAATACATGACACTGGGGCTAAAATTTAGGAACTGGGAAGAAATAGAAAGATTATTTTAATACGACTTGCAAGCGATAAATTTTACCATAAAAACAAATAATCGTTTTCTTCCATGTACGGCATCATGCTAATTTCTAACCAATAATTCAAAGATAAATTTAGTTTTAGTATATTATATAAATTTCAGTTGTATCCATTCAAATTTAACGAAGTTGTGTAAAAAAGCAATAAAATATTAGCGCAATGTCACCCTATTTTACGGTATGCATTAAGGTAGAGCTTTAATAAACAAACAACTTGTTTTCATTGCGAAAGAAATGAAGAGGGCCACAATCAAATACATGACAATGGGACCAAAATTTAGGAACTGGGAAGAAATAGGAAGATTATTTTAATACGATTTGCAAGCGATAAATTTTACAATAAAAAACAAATAATCGCTCTCTTCCATGTACGGCATCATACTAATTTCTAACCAGTAATTCAAAGATAAATTTAGTTTTAGTATGTTATATAAATTTCAGTTGAATCCATTCAAATTTAACGAAGTTGTGTACAAAACCAATAAAAAATTAGCGCAATGTCACCCTATTTTACGTTATGCACTAAGGTAAGGGTAAGGATATGCCTTAGATGTTGACTGTAGGTTGAAAGGTACATATTTTTCAATGTATTCATAAACTAGGACAACTCTAATAAGCTGTAGGTGTCGTCTCTCTAATTTAGAATTTTAAATTTTGCATGGTTTCTAATTTTTATTACAAAAGACAAAGAGTTCCTTTATTTCCAATGTTGTCGTCAGTTTTTTATTGGTACACAGTAATCTCTAGTCTGTTTGAATAATTTCACAGAATAATTTACTCTTTGTAGTGTGATTTATTTTATATTTCTCGATAAATAAAGATGCTAATTTAAAAACTTATGATTTTGATGTCAATTAGATTATGCAAAGAAAACGTTTTTCTCATTTTCAATGATTTTGTTGATAGTTTCATGTAACAAATTTATACTACTGTTAATTTTAGATACAAAAGTAGTCGGTAAACAGCTTTCGATAGAGTTTCATCCTAAAAAGGTTTTTTCTGGAAAAAGCCGTTTGTGTTATCTTATCAAATACTATATTACTAAATTTTCAGATCGAAGTGTTGTAAATGTGCTTTGGGTTTGAATGTATTTTTATTTATTTAGATTTTATTTTTGTTCATTATAGAAAAGTAGAATTATTATTTATTATCTAGAAATTAAATAGAAGGTGTAAACTTATAACATGTATTCACAAAAGTTTCACTAAACTGCTTTTTAATCAACATTAAAGTATGCATATTTCTCTATACAACTATATATATATATATATATATATATAAATAATTAGTTGTTATTGTTAAAAGTGCTTACTAAACACATATTTTACGTTTTCACTTAGTATATAATGCAAATTAAAAACCGATTTTAGTTTGCTTCACTTGTACATACGACTTTTATAGGCTTTTTTATAATATTATGGTAGTAAATTATATGTTTAATATATTTTCACGTATACTTGGTTTCGTTCAATAAACTTAGTTTTCGATACTGTGTGTTATATACATAAATT
The DNA here is from genome assembly GCA_963930645.1 of Salticus scenicus. NCBI lineage: Eukaryota > Metazoa > Arthropoda > Arachnida > Araneae > Salticidae > Salticus > Salticus scenicus. The sequence continues at coordinate 227,138,380 of OZ005657.1, forward strand.
GCCCTTACTGTTACTGTAACTTACAATAATGCAGTTTATGATCCTTCAATTTTATAAACGTAAGAGCTTTTTGTATTCATTTTTTATAAGTTTGATGTAAATCGATTTAAGAAAAAAAAAAAAGATGATGATCATTCCAGTCTTCTGAATGATGTTTTTTGCAAATCTGCCAGAAGTTAATTCCTCTAAGGCCTTTTTCATCAAAAGAATGACACTGATGTCATATACAGTTACTGTTGGAAATCAGCAAACTCATTAACACAATCCGACAGAAGTAACTTTAATATAAGTTTTTTCGCATGTTACTTAGCATTAGATAAAAGAATTCCATCTGCGATGTATTGATAAAAGAAGGTCAATATTTATTCACCGTTTAAATTCGTGAAACATCGAAAAAAGTAGTTTTTATCAAGAAACATCTGTTTATCGTGTTAATAATTTTTTAAAATAATAATGGAAAATAAAAAAAAGTGCATCAATAATGTTGTCAAGTTTTGTCATTTACATTTGCAAAGTGTAATAAATAATGATAAAGGTTACGTATAAATGGGATTTTTATAATTATATTAAGAGAACTGTTTGAGTTCGATGTAGATTCAAAGTGTTAAAAAATAAAATATGAAGAAAAAGAAAAAAAGATTTTATTTGTATTTTACTATTAACTTAAAAATCGTTTAAGAATGAATTTGTATTAATTTTATATAAAAATATTTTAGCAACTGAAAAACATTTATTAAAAGTGTATTTTTAATGTTTTTCAGAATTACGCTGTCCGAGTCTTTTCTCTAAAAAAAAAAAATCTAAAATGTTAGTTATACGTATAAAGAAACAACTGAAGCTCAACAAAATTTGACGCAATGATGAGAGTTTTACTTAAACTCGTACCTTCTTCTACGATAAATAAAATTATTTAAAATTTATAAATCATTTTCCTCTTTTTCGCTGAACCTCCTAAAAAAAAAAAAAAAAAAAAAAAAAAAAAGAAATCCCAAGTAGGGACAAATTATAATACATTGAAAGACAAATTATAATACATTTAGTAGGCTTGAGAAGGCAACTTTTGACGTAAGCATTAGATTTTGTTCAATTTCTTTTAAAGGTTGTTACGTTTTATAAAGGAAATATTTAAATAAAATAATATTTATATTAAATTTAAAAGTAAAATTATACATATCACTCAATCAATCAATAAATAAATAAAACGCTAAAACGCAGGAGCATTTTTTGTGTTGGTAGTAAGCTCATGCAAACACAGTTGTCTTATAATTATTTATTTACCTTAAGTAAACTACACGTTTTGAGCATTAGATGATTTATTTTTGCCTATTTGTGATTTTTGCTTATTAATTTTGATAACAGCATAGTACACATTATGAAAAAATTAACGAAAAGTGAGTTTTTTTTAAAACTTTTTTTACAAGTTTTTACATAACAAAGTAAATTTTCATTTATGCCGCCGAATGAGCAGAGATCTTACACTTTACTAATATTAGATGCGTAAAAATAGATGAAAGATACAGCGATATACTGGGTAATTCAAAAGTCACAGAAAAAATAAAAAATATATTATTCAAAAAGTACTCACTGTAGCTCTATGCAGTTTTCACTAAAATGTACGAAAAAAAAAAAAAAAAAAAAAAAAAAAGGATTTTTTTAAATATATATGAAAGAAAATATTAGTTATATTTTCCATTAACTTATTGCGCTGTATTCACGGTACCCTCTCACATTTTAGACAGATCTGCCTGGTCAAATGATGCCATATTTCGAGTACTAAATTTTTTTTAGGATAATTTCCAATGCCCAATGCCTGGCGGTCATTCTAATGAATGACAGCCGTTACATTGAGTATTTATAGTCTTAGTTACGTTGTTGAATGCATTGCGTCACTGTGAAAAAGTAATTTTACAATTAAAGCGTCACCTGATTAAGAAAATTTAAACTAATTTGCTAATAAGTTTTTGGTTGCCTAAAAAAAAAAAAAAAAAAAAAAAAAAACACGTCTTTCTGTGCATTTTAGTGAAAATCGCACAGTGATATGGTCAATACTTTTTGAATAATATATATATATATATATATATTTTCTATGACTTTGGGATCACCCGGTATATGTACAGTCGGTAACAAAAGTCTCCAAACACTAGCAAAAATTACTATATAAAAAAAGTACACTTAATACAGTTTTGTTAAATAAATCCTTGTCGAATCCTACTTTTAAACTGACTAAGAACAGGATTCGACAAGGATTTATTTAACAAAACTGTATTAAGTGTACTATTTTTTTTTTTTTTTTTTTTTTTTTTATATAGGAATGTTGCTAGTGTTCGGAGACTTTTGTTACCGACTGTAAAGTGACATTACAAAATATTATTTAGTTTTATTGAAAATTATGCAAAAGTAATGTGTTACAAACGCTTTGTTATAATACTGTAAAGTTGAAATACTGAACTGGTCGGAGTTTTACTGAAATTTCTAAATGGTGACAGGGAGTGCTGTATTTAATTAAGAGTTTATATAAAGCTTCTTAGTTAAAAATTACTGTAAAAAATTATTGTTCTAAAATAATTGTGGTTAATAATTGAAAATAATGAAATTGGAAAATAAGGAGCTTAGGAATCCTGCAATAAAATTGAAATATACAGTAAATTTATAAAAGCGTTTGATTTTTAGTTTACAGAAAAATGTATCAAAGTTTTAATATACAATCAAAATGTGTCACTATCTTAGGTTTAATAAAAGTAAACAAACTAATGATGCTTTGTTATTTATACTCAAGTAAACTCATTCCTATCAAAATCCTTATTACTATTCAATACAATTCTAAATGCAAGCAAAAATAATTCTTTTTGGAAACAATAATAATAATAATAATAATAATAAATAAATAAAATATAATGAGAGACAACGTAAATGCTTCGATGCACCTTCATATATACTCAACCAATGTTTACCTTCATGGAAATTGTTAAAAAAAAAAAAAAATCACAAAAAGAAAGAAAGAAAAAAAAAGAAAGAAAGAAAAAAAAAAAAAAAGATTAAATTTAGAACTTTATGTTTGGTAAGAGCTTTGACTAAGCATAATTCCACCACAGTGAAGTACCCCGAATATAGCAAATGAATTTGAAAAAAAAAAATAATAATAAGTGGAATATGCATTAAAAAATTCTAAGTGCAACAGGATTCCTTAGTTAACTGCCGCATGGATGAGGTAGGTACGTAAGGTTCACGATTAAACTTCTGATCATTTTACAAATAGTTAAAGTATTGAAATATCCAAATGTAATTAAAAATTATCCTCCAAATCAATTTTTCTTGCATAATCTTTTTAAAACTTATTTGAAGAGGAAGGCTGAAACTTTGCCAACAAGTTGTCTTCTGTGATAAAATCTTTAAATAGGGAATTCAAATTACCTTTATAAACAACCGTCAGACGAATAAAGCTTCTACACTTGACTTTAAAGTAGACTAAAAAAAGAATTATCTTACGTGTAAACGACGTCAGATGTTGACAATTTTTTTTAGTTAACCCAATTTTTTTCATACGACAAGCTACTCAAATTTGTTCTAACGATAAGAGTTTTCAAATCGCTCCTTAATTTTATGACTATTTAAGTGTTAAACTAAATAGATTTTATAGTGAGTATCATTTTAGATACAACTTTTTCGAGTAAAGAATATTACAATAGTTTAATCCTGTGTAATAATAAGTGTGTAACTCTTATAATATTGCAAATCCTGTGTGTAACTCTTATAATATTGCAAAAATGCTATTAAAAATGGTTTTTGATTTCTTATTTTGCAGTGCAAAATAAGTATTTTTTACGCATGGTTAACATTATGAAATTTACGTTGGGAAAATAAACGATCAAATTTAAGAAATATGTTCTTTTTTAATATGAAATAATATTTCAATATTCTAGTAATCTGACATAAATATTACTTACTATATTATGATTACTGCCATTTTATTTTAATTTTTACTAAAATTTATATCATATGAATTATAAAAATAATAAAACAGCCAATAAAAATACGCTAAAACGTTTTAACACAAAAATAATAAATTAATTAAAAGCTTTTCGCTAACTATTTATTTTATATGAATTACAAATATTCGATAAATAAAAATGCATAAAATGCAGAGTTAGAGATATATTTATAGATATATAATATATTATAAAGACATTTATACCACAAATGCACAGAACAAAATAGATACCACAGATGCATTAAATCAGATATATGCACAATATATGTACAGCTACATTAAGAAATTTCTCAAAGGTTTAAATGTAATGGATAGTAAATTAAAATTTATCTTTATTAATTACATATTCAATAAAATTGTACACTGTTAAAAGTTTCAACAGAAAGAATACTAGAAATTGTTTTTCTTAGGTCTTATGTAACATTATAACGAAATGTAAACGGGGAAAAAACTGTTATATATATATATATATATATAATAATAATAATAAATTTAGTATAAAATTTTTATAAACTTATATATATATATATATATATATATATAAGTTTATAAAAATTTTATACTAAATTTATTATTTATGTTAAATTGTTATTTAACATAATTTAACCAAATTTTCATTTTCATTTCACACAATAATGGTATCTTTAAAATTATTCAACTCATCTCTTCCTCTCTCAATATTGGCTACATTCACATGAAAATGGTTGTTGTATGGAAATATTATTTATAATTATCTACTTTAATCGTATGCAGTTTTTTTTTCACTATTTAATTTTAATTATAGTTATTGCTGATTAATATAATTGGTGCTTTTTCACTTACCACTATGATAAGTGTTTAAAACGTTTATTTTTATCGCTTCTTCCATTAATATTGTATCGTGTTTACTATTAGTAATTTATTCAGGCTTCATTTAAGTTAATGTACAAATGCATTAAATTCGGTAATTTATTTATAATATGCTTCATTTCTAAAAAGAAAAGAAAAAAATAATTTTTGTTCACTTTTTACATATGTTTTAATTCATTGTTGAATTATTTGAATTGCTGGGCAATGATAGGGATTTATATGATCTCATATATCACTGTATCAAAAACAACTTATTACCCTGCTGTTATAATTGACCTTGATAAATATATAGCAGTATTTTGGGAGAAATTTCAAGTATACGTTCTTTAATGAAGAGTGTGGGTATTCCTGGTTCATTAAAACGCGAGTATTGTGCATGATTTCATTTTTTTTTTTAAATATTTCTTTATATATCTATTTTAATTCTTATGGATAAATCTAACATTTCGTTATATGTTTCTCTTGCATTTTACATTTTGTAACATTATATATCTGTACTGATAAGTATAAAGGATTTAAGTTCATGTTCTTGATTTTTCAGGAGACGAAAAATAAAGTTAAAAAAATGCTGTATAAAAACTTATCCGTTCAATAAAGTTTTAACCAGGATATTACTATAATATACAATTTTGTGATTAAACTACATACATTTAATTTTGAAGTTTGTTTATTTTTAACAGATTTACATAGTTTTGAAAAAAAAAAAAAATGCTTGCAGGATTTAATCTTTTATACCAAACATGAATGCTATATTTCTGACTTGAATCTTTTTTACCAATGGATTTTCTCAAAGACTAAACGGCATGGTTTTAAATCCTTTATACCAATCGATGGAGATTTTTTTTTCTAAGTCTGACTATGTACTTAACTCAAAATCGACATTTTTGGAGTTAAATCCTTTATACTTATCAGTACAGATATATACATAAATATATATATATATATTAATGACTAATATTATTTTAATTAATTATTCATATTAATAATTCCATGCATATTTATTGTAGAAGTATTTATTTTAAATTTTTATGGAGTAATAAAACAAAATAAAAAAATACAATACAAATTGAGAATCTTGAATATTTCTTTTAACTGAAAAGCTGTTGTAAATTTACAAAGATTTATGATAAATATTTAGTAAACTTACTGAAATATTTTACAGTGTGCAAGGAAATGACTAAAAAAGCAAATAAAAAATTTACTTAAATAAGTTTGAGTCGTGCGTCTCATTTTACGAAATTAGGCAAGTATTTAGTTCATCATACAACACATAGTTACAGTTAAAATATCTTCAATAATTACTTCCAATATATGAGTTGGAGAATTCCTTATGGTAATTTATTTCCATTAATAACTTTACCAAACACAAAATCTTAGGTGTTCTTCGGTCAATTTTGTTGTTAATTAAGAACACGATTTGCATTAAAAATATATTGTTTAAATACTAAATTCTTATCAAATATTTAAATAAGTATAATTGGTTCAAAAATCATTCTTAAGATTAACACGGCGTTTATGTACTAATTTAGAAAAGTATTTATTGGTAATGAAAAATTTTAGTTTTTTAGTTTTTATTACATTGCACGAGATTTCAAGATTAAGTTCTTTACAAACATATTAATGCAAAGTTTATGGATGATTAGGATTTAAAGGAAAGGTCCAGGACTAAAACAATCCATGAAGATTTACATCTAATTTAATTAATAAATAATTAAATTGAATATTAAAGAAATGATTTAATGCTAATATCAATTTTCTATTGAATAATGAATAAGGTGAAATAAGGTGTTCAATTTTCTATTGAATAAGGTGAATTTTCTCTTGACAATACAAAGAAAGAAAAATAATTTAAAGAAAGTATGCTTTGTAATACTACAAATGAAAGAAAATGAAAGACAATATGTATTGCAAAATTTGCGCAGTCAAAGACAATACAAATGAATGCTAAATTAAAAAAAAATAATTTATTACTATTTGTTAATAATTTACTGCATAATTATTTTCATTTAAAAATGCATTTTTTTTTTCAAAAAATCGCCTAGCCAGTTAATCATTAGTACTAAAGAGTTTCTAGGTATTAATTTGCCACAAACATATATTATTATAATAAATTGAAAATGAATTTATTGATTGAAAATGATTAAAAATTATTTATTTAGTTTTTTTTTCGCCTATAGGAAAACAACAAAAAAAAAAAAAAAAAAAAAAAAACATTAAAAACGTTTGCGAAATACTGTCATGCTTTCTCCAAATAGCACCTCGCTTTATTTATACCATTTAAATCTTTCAGGGGTGCCATTTACATAGTACAAACGCAAATTTTAATTCTCAATTGTAATAACTGGTTTGGAAATTATTTTATAAAAATTTTCTTTTGTAACTTAGAAGAATAACTTCATTTATATCTTCTCTTCTAATACTCTTGGTGAATTCTGGTGGCTTTTGAATTTGAATGAAAAGATTTGTATACACCTTAAAGATTTAAGACGCAACACCTAAGTACACCTAGAATAATCAAGATTTGAATAAATTAATTAGTATTCTTCTAAAAGAAATACGAAAATAAACCATGATTTGAGTGACTTTCTGCAGCACGCTAACTGATTCGCCTGTGATAATTGGTATCTATTCAAGATTGTGAAAAGAAAAATTTATAGCGGCTTCACTCTTTTGAAAGCTCAATGTTTTATTGTGACTAGAATGCTTGTAGTCCTTGTCGAGATCAAAGGGTCAAAACGTTAATTACAGATGAGTAACGGTTTCAATGGCAGACATCCGTTTACCGTAAGTATTTAGATGAACATTAGACGATTCCCCAGTACTAAAACGGGAGTGAATGGGAAGAGTTCCAGAGAACTGTAGACACTTGACTTTTCTCGTCTGAAGATCTTAGGACGTTTTTCTGAATTTTAAAGACTGATCTCTAAACCGTAGTAATTTCTATAATCACCCTATGCCGAAAAATTTGCACCATCAGGCTTTTGCTTTACTGACTATTCTACTTTGAGAATTTGTAGGGAGAGAATTTTCGATTTTTATTTGTCTAGTTTTCAAGTAGCTATTATCATGTCATGCAGAACAATCTTGGAATTTACGCAGGTGTTTATTTACAGATTTGACAGAGAATTTGAAACATTTAGAACACAGAACCTGGCAAAAGAGCAGCCAGCCTTTCTTCCCTGTGTGTCTAAGCGTCTTTCTTCGTTTGTAAATTTCTTCATTTGTAAATTTATTTTAAGTTAATAGTCCTTTGCAGACTTCAAAAAATCCCAAGAAATTGCGAATTCATATTCAATTAACGATTTAACTAATTGAATACCTAGTCTTTGTATATGCTCAAAGTTTTTTCTACTTCAATTTTTAATATTATGACTTATTTTACATTTTACTGTTTAAAATAATATTTCCTGCTAATATATTAATCATTTAAACGATAATATTTTGCGGTAACATTTTTACGTTTCAGTATTTTATAAAATACATAATTAAATTTAAAAATGGAAATATCGAATTATTAAATAAATAAAGAAATAAGTAGTAATAAAAATAATAACGAACCCGTTATCTACAATTTTCGCAACAAGTACGATCTGCCCATAATTAAACAAAAACAAAAAAATAATTATATAATTTTCGCATTTTTTCTAAAAATCTTGAATTAAATGTCTTGTTCCTTTCTCTATATAGCTTTGCTATAAGTTAAATATACAAATGACTGATTGCTCAATATTTTTTTCTTATGATATTAATTAACTTTTACCCGCTTCACATTTCTGCAGCTTTTTAAATCTGAGTGAGAGAGTGTCGATTGCTTTGAGTGTCGGTCGATGATATAAGGTACACGGAGGATATGGATTGAATACCGCTTCCGTACACTCTTATATGCACTTTAACACGAAGTTTAACACATTTTTAACAAAATGTGTATTAATTAGAGGAAGGAAGAAGAGAAAAACTTAATATTAATGCGAAGAAAGGGGGAAAAATAGTTTTAAAAATATTGTTAAACACTGTACGGTTAAATAATCAAGGGAAAAAAATAATGATACTTCCAAAACTAAGTAATAATCTCTCACATAAAGCAATAACACAGTCTTTTAGTAAGATATGTATCCAATAGCATAATAATGAATTTTCAACTATATAGTTTAAGGTATTATATATATATATATATATATATAACTTATATAATATATATAGCTTTGGAGAATTCTGGCAAGAGCCTATAATTCTGGATCATTTCAGTTTCATAGCTAAGTTTAATAATATGTATTATTTTGGCATAGATGTACGTGGATTTGGTATAAGATATAAGGCATTCATGCCTGTAATTGCTAAAATATATTTTAAAAGGTTTTAACAATGTTGGCTTTCATTATATGTCATCTGAGTTTCCCGTAAGTGTCATAAAAAACTTAGAAAAACTCCCAATAGAAACACTTAACAAGTTTTAAGAAACGATCCCATACTATTTAAAAACATGCAGAAAAGTTAGATTATTTACAAAAGAATGAAATTTTTAAAGTTAACAAAAGTTGGAGTTATACAAGTATATAATACGAAATAACAAAAGAGTATAAAGAGATCATTCAAGAGAAAAAGTAGAGATAAATTCAAAAGTTTTGAAAAAAAAAAAAAAAAAAAAAACAAGGAAAGGAAAGAAGCAAATAATAATAATAGTAATAATAATAAAAAAAACTTTAAATACTGGGACAAAAACAAAATGGGACAACACGCACACTTAAAAAAAATCTGATATTTGAATACATATATTACAATCCAGAAGAAGAAAAATAAGATATAGCCTTAGATGTTCCATGAACCTAAAACTTCGTTAATGCAAAAGATGTTTGCAGAATATATGTTATAAATAACTTGAAGTCTATAAGTTTTTACAGCTTCTTGTAACTTTCTTATTAAAATTATTCTTATTCCACTTCGTCGAATAATAACGATTCTAACAATTGCTTGTACTATTTGTGTTTTTATTCATAACACTCTTATAAATAAAAGTGGAAAACCATTAAAAAATAACATTTTATAGTACAAACCGGTCCATCTTATGATATTCTAAAACTTAATGTAATATATACACATTAAAAGTTAATAGTCTTTGCCGCAGGAAGGAAGAGAGAGAGGGGGAAAATCTATGCTAGTATGGTGACATAGCGAAAAAGGTCTGCAAGTAATCAATAAATGTCACCAAAATCATGGGTGTCGCCAAAATCTAAAAAATATCTTTTTCAGAAAATCTTAGTCTTTTTGCTGTTTTCGCATAAAACTATTGATGTATGGAGTAAAAACATGTTAAAAAGTGTGCGCTTTCATATGTATACCTAACGTTTGATAATTTTGAACCAATAAATCATAACCTAGGGGGTCTTTTAAAATAACTAAAATTTCATCGCTGATGCGAACACTATATATACAAATTTGAGGGTATTTCGCATGCAAAATACAATTATTATTTCTTTAAAAATAATTATACTTTGTTCATTTTTAAAATAAACTATGGTAAAATCAAGTAATGCTACATATTTGTACATCTATTTGTATGCATAATATATGAATAATTTAATTTAGAGATAACAAGAGAGAAAAAAACGAAGCTAACGATATAAACAAATAGCGAAATAAAATGAAGAAATTGAGATAATAACTACAAAAGAAATAAGTTTGAAAGTTAAAATGGAAACTAATATGTTTATATCGTAGTATTTAATTAAAAAAATAAAATAAAAATAAAAGTGCTCGAGAAATGTGAAATATACACCACGTTCTATACTTAAGAATAACTGGAGAAGTAAATATCTTAAACACATGAAAATGTTAATTATATAAAAATCGTAAATAAGCAAAATCTTTTATTTTCAGAAGTATATTGCCCAGCTAGTCCGTATAATTTCAAAATTTTAGATGGAAATATTTGTATTCAAAAAATAAGAAAAGTCTAATCCCGTTTTTAAATTTAAGTATAGCTATAGAAATTTATTAGTAATAACACAAAGAGCAAATAAAAAAGTCAAGGGTATAAAAACATTTGAAAAGTCTTTGTTCAAGCGAGTCCGGAAGTCAAATTGTCAGCCAAATGTGTTTATATTGTAACGTCTGGTTTTGTGCCAGGAAACTCCGATGATAAGCGTGAATACTTTAAACAAAAGATCATTCCTCTTTTAGAAACCAGTTATAGCAAAATTTTAATGTTCTTAAAATCAGTAAAGGTAAAGCGAATTACTAAAAAGTGTTTTGGATGTTGCTGACGATAGTTGTAGCATTAAATTTCTTGGCAAATCCTTCGCAGGTTTAGTGACCCAGAATGACTGTAATTATTAGTCTACGCTACTGTGAGAGGAATTCCTCCTACGCAAAGCTATGTTAAAGCATTAAGGTTCTTACAGAACTTTTCCGTGTAGATAGGATTCAAAATTGTTTTAACATTCGAAACAGCATCAAAATTTATTATTTTACTAAGAGAGCAGATTATTTTTAGCCATCTTAAATTCGACAGCATATTTGGTAGACAAAAATTTCAGATTATTGAATAAATATTTATCAAACTTTATATATATTTTTAAAAAAATGTAGCAGTTAAAAAGTTTTAGAATACATTTTATATTAAGATAAATATATACATATATATGTATATTTAAGTGTAATTACAAAACTTAAATATGGCGCCTCGCGATTAGGCTTATTCTGTTATTCTATATCACTTATATGTTAGCTTCATATCACTTCTCAATATTCACTAATTCACACCTCATTTCGTATAATATCACTTCTCAATAATATATATCACTTATGAGTAGGCTTAAATAGTATGAGAAATAATTTCATTTTTGCAATAATTTATTTTTAAACAAGAGATTTAATAAAAATTTAGATAACGTGTTTAAACTTGATTGTAAAAATATTTTAAATAACATTTTTAATTTATATTTTTAATTTACATTGAGTATGCGCATATATATGCATAAAACTTAATAAATATGAGTTTTTATGACTTCGCAATATTTTTTCAGTAGATGGATAGGGCTGCGTTAACCCGACTTGCTGCGATACATGCTCGTAATCGAAGGAATGCGGGTTCAATACTCGAGCTGGCAAAAGCCAATGTACATTAATAGTGGCCGGTGCAATTAAAATTCGTCATGGCAGCAATATCCTCCATGTTACGTAAAATTAATACCTCTGGGGGTTACAGAAGAGGGGGAGACGGATTTTTCCGCTGCGGATCAAAATTGAGATGGAAGATTTCCGAATAACACCTAAAGGTAAAACCCAGAACGCCACCAATTGTTCGCTGCATAGCCCCAGTGCAATGTTAAATCCACTCAATCTCAGCATCAGACTTCACTAATCACGTTCATTATCGTAAAATACGCTTTTGGGACAAATATCAATAAGATTATTTAGTAATATTTAGTAAGAATAAGTTTCAGAAACATTAAATTTACAATTCATAACACTGATTATAAAGCTGTTTTATTTAAGACTTAAATGTCACTGAAAAGTCTTCAAAAGTGTTACGCGAAAGTAGCTGATAAAACCACTTATAAATTGAATATATATACAGTCGGCAGCAAAATTATTGAAGCACTAGCAATAATTCCTACTTAAAAATTGGGCACCTAGTACTGTTTTGTTAAGTAAATATTTGTCGACATGATCTTAGTCTTATATTGTTTATAAAAAAGAAGTAAGCTGAAGATAAAAATTAGTGATAAAAAAAAAAGTGTGTATATATATGTGTGCTCTAATAATTTTGCTGCCGACTGTATATATATATATATATATATATATACACACACACACACACACACACACATATATATATATATAATTTGGGACAGACAAGACAGAAATAGTGTCCGTTTTAAAGCCCCAACTTAATAAAACTTAATATATGCCCTTGAATTTTTTGAAATAATATGGGCTTTAAAATCTTGCAAGAAGAAAGTATTTTTGGTATACTCTCTAACTTTAGTTAGAAAAATGAAAATTAGATTATGGTATTAACTCTGATAACATTTTTTTGACAATTTAGGACATTTCCATTTGTTTCTCCCAGTTTGCCATTTTAGCTTATCTAATTTGCCATTTAAAAATTAATAATTAGTGAAATTTCTTAAATAAAACTTCAAAAGCATTGCACAGTGAAAATTTTACCCCATCAATACAACTAGATATTTTAAAAGTATTTCCTGCGAAATTCACGCTTTTGGTCCCAGTATTCTTTTACCAATATGAGATTTTTGAACTGAATGAATAATGTATTTCCCATGAAAATTTCTAATTTATTTGCTTTTTAATTTTTTCAAAAATTCCAATTTCCGTACTTATATGTCTTTTATTTATTTATTTATATTTTTTTTTTTTCTAATGGAACTTGAATTATCGAAAGTGCTGAAAATGTTGAGGCTTTTCCACCAAAACCTGTGACTTTTTGGCACTATCATTAAAATAAAATCATAATAATAAACATATGAAAAAGAATAAAGGGGGGGTGGGACTGCTTTTTACTGAAGAATTAAAATGAGAGATAACACAGGTCTGAAAAAAAAGAAAAAAAACTTTTCTTCAGCTGAATGCAATTGTTTTGCGAAGCTTTATGTTTTTGAGGATGCTGAATCAAAAAAATGACCCCCATTTTTTCCTATCATGTATATATATTTAAATAACATGGGTTTGCAATAAAAACTCACTAATTTTATTACATTAAACTAAACATATTCTTTCTGATAATTAAACAAAAATTTTCTTCATGATATATTTAACACTCTGTGATCACTATTTTTGCCTGTGAACCTTTTTTTTTCTTTTTTTTATAAACAATAATAGGATGCCAATTTTTGTGGTTTCACAAAACATTCAACTAAAAATATGCGCTTTGCAAAAGAACTATACATGGTAGAACTTTTATACTATATTTTTCGGTTTAAACGAGTGAAAATCTATAAGAAACAGCTGAAATATCTTATCAGTCAGAAACTTATCAAATAGACGCTTTAACTATTTTCTAATTGTTAGAAAATAAATTATTTGTATATATAATCCATGAAGTTGAAGTAAAACGTCATTTAATTCTATACCAAAAAAAAAAAAAAAAAAAAAAATGCAATAGTGAACAGTTCCACAAATATATAATGACATTAATTTTACTCTAAATTATTTGAATTCTTAAAAAGTCAAAGTATTGTTCAACAGTTAAGGGCCCTCTTCACGCGCCGCCCGAAGCCGAAACTAATGCTATTCTATGGGAAATTTTTCTTTACAAATAACTTATTAACTAATACATATTTTTAAATTCTGTTTTCACATTCAGAAAATTCCCAACTGTTAAACTGACGGACCTTTTTTAAAAATGTATTTTTTTAATTTTTAATATTTTATTTCGAAATTGCAAAATGAAAAAAATTCACATATTGAAAATTCGTATTTTGCAGCTTCAAAATAAAATATAAAAAAATAAAAAAATAATTTTTTAGAAAAGGTGCGTCAATCTTACAGCCGGGAACTTTCAGAATGTGAAAACAGAATTTAAAAATATGTATTAGTTAATAAGTTATTTGTAAAGAAAAATTTCCCATAGAATAGCATTAGTTTCGGCTTCCGGCGGCGGTGAGTGAAGAGGGCCCTTAAGTCTTGATTGCAGCAGAAAATCGCTTTTTTAGGTACTTATCAAATAAATAAGTAAAACGCATATATTCATTTAACTTATGTGGATACTTTTGATCACTAAAACAAAGTTATAGATAAGAAGTATAGGAAATAAATTTTATACTGAGCTGTGCATATCTTAAATATTAAATTGATATGTATGGATTATATAGAGTAAGTTTTTGTTTAACAATGATTTCGTCTTCCGCTAATCATGTTTTTTCTTTCTTTTTTTTTTACCCTAAAAAAGATCTTTACTTGAATTATTTTTTACTAATTTAGAAATTAATTAAAAATATTTCTATGAATAAATGTTTTTAAAAAAATATAAAACTTTTCAAAAGAAAAATTATCGAAAATAAAAAAAATTCTTTAATTTTTCAATTTAATAGAGTCTGTGTTGTAATAGGCAATTTTATTTTCCATGTTGAAAATCTTGAAAGAATTTAAAAAAAAAAAAACTCTTTAAAGAAGAACTAAATGTATTTATATTAATTTTTCATCAATTCTTCTCCAAAGAACAAAGTATTAAAATTAGTTGCACTAACAAATTTTATTCTGCATACAGGGTATCCGAATCAAAACTGCCTAATTTCAGCATTCCATTAAAAAAAAAAAAGTATTAGCAATAGGTCTGAGGAATTAGGCAAAATTGGTTGCTTTATTCTTAGATTTTGACGGTAATTCTGAATTTGCGCGTACGACGCTCGTGCTTTAGCACGTTTCAACTGCAACCAAATTATTAGACTCAGTTGGTTGCATTTGCTGTGGAGATACTATATCCCATTGAAAATGAATATAATTTTCTAAACCGCATCGTTTTTTTTTTTTTTTTTTTTTTTCTTTTCAGATGAAACGCCATGTGAGGAAGATTGCCAATAATCTCATTTGCAGATTTTGGGATCAGAAAACTAACTTCCATGCAGTACAAGAAATGGAACGAAATAGTATAAAATGTGTGGTATTCTCAAAATGTACAGTTATAAGATCATTTGTCTTTGCTGAGACCTCTGTGAGAGTAAATATTTACCTGAACATGTTGCAAATTTACGCAAGACCACAAAGGCAGCATTTACAACCCTCTGTTATTTTTCAACAAGATGGCACTCGTCTTCATTGGAGCACAGATGTTCAAACATTTTTGGTTACAACTCTCTTTTACTGATGCATAGGACGCTAAATGCTCGATTGCTTTTCTATCAAGATCTTGAAATGCCACTTTACTGTATTTTTTCTTTCGGGGGTATGTGAAAGGCAAAGTCTACTCTAGATTGATTCGTGGTGTTGAAATCTTTTATACCTCAATAACCGCTGCTACTGCCACTGTAGCTAAAAATGCTACAGTGAACATTACTGGAAATAGACTACTGGTTAGATATCTCTAGCGCTACTAAAGGAGCCTACGTGGAAATCAATTTTTTTCTAAAAACCGTATGAGTTCGGTTATCTAATTTTACGATTTCCATATGCTTTTAAACTTTCTGTTAAGCACAGATGCCTCTTTCAGTTAAGGAATTTGGTTCAAACAGACTGCATTTTGGTATAAAAATGTATTTAGAAAATAATATTTTTATAGAACTTTGTTTCTTACATTTTTTTAATTATAATGTCTCCTGTTCTTTTCTCTCCCTTTTCTAATTTTATTTTAAACCGTTTACGAATACATTTAAAAAATTGTAAATATGCAATTTTGCATTAAAAAGCTATATCTACGCCCCCCCCCTTTCCATTTTGTTATGAGAAAGTAGTAATATAGTACATTTATCTTATCGTAGAAATCTATAATTAATACGAAAATTGCAAAATGAATTTCGAAAAAATAAACCGACGATAAAATTTTTTCATTAACAGAAATTATTAATTATTTTGCTATCCTGCTTATTTAATTCAGAAATTAGCTACCTCATTTAAACATTAAAACAAAAAATTGACAAAGAAGAGTTTTTTACACTAAATATTTTCTAGAATATTAAATAAGTAAGTTATATTTGGTTTAATATTTTGTGAAATTAAGTATGAAGTACTTACTAAGACACGATCATGGATCTTTCTGGGTCAAAAAATGCAATCAGAAACAGTATTTATAGAGAAAATAATCGAATAAATAATCAAAAGCACAAAATTAAGGTAAACGCATTGGATGCCAAATACAAAGCCGTATATATTAAATAAAAGTGACTTCTACCAGAGTAAATTAATTTATATTTTCCAAAATGGTTCCGAACACTTTAAAGTTTGACGAAGCAGCTTAATCATTCTAATCCAAAGTACGAAAGCTATTTATGAAACTGACACTAACTTACCTAAGAAAACAAAATTCAAATAAATTAATTAAATTTTGGGAAAGTTTTGTGCCGCTTACAGCTTTGAAGTGATAGCAAAAAGATTAAATTAAAATTAAAATTAATAAATAAAATTAATATATTGAGGTGAAATTTTTGAAAGAGAGGAAAAAAATATTGTTGCTTTTATAAAAGTTTTAAGAAGTTCAGACAATTTTTGTCCACGAAAAATAGATTTTTGCTTAATCTTTGTTAAAAATCAAGAAAATTGAAAATTTACACTAGTTTCCAATTCTACCCTGCATTTTTAAACAAAGGAACATAATAAAATAAAATTTGGATGACATATTCGTCGTCAAACCATTAATAAAATTTTATATTTTAACACTTTGAAAAATTTACAAATTAACATTTTCTATTTATCGCCTATTTTCCCTAAAACTTCGTTTTTAAAGAAATGAAGAAAAAAAAAAAAAAAAAAAAAACTAAATTAAAGATGGCACATGCCTCCAAATGTAAAATTACAACTATCATTTTCTCTTCTTCCTCACTTTTAACAGGGTGTCTACTGATCTGTCTTTTTTCGTGACTCTCCCATCTCTATAATCATAGAAAACTTTTTCCCATAATAAATCGTGGATGCATATTAATAAAGTTTACTGTATAAATATAATGGCGGAAGACTCACAGAAGAAATTGTGTCGGTAGACATATTCTGTAATGAAACTTCATTTGTTTGAAAGTTATGCGAAACGGACAAACAAACAAACGAAAATTTATTTCTTTGAATAAGTTGGAGAAACCAGTATATAAAAGTGGACGCGATATATTCGAAACATTTGTTTTAGTTCCACGTGTTAAAATATTTTTTGGAAATATATAAAAGTAAATTAAAGATGTGCTGCTGATATGTTACTTTATTTTCATTTATTTATTATTATTAATATTTAAAGAAAAACAGGAATGCGAAAAATATTATTTCGTTTATCATTGACATATCCCAGGCTTAAATAATTTAATTCGTCTTATTTTTTAAAATTAAATATTTTTTATAGCAAAACCAAACGTGTGTATAGCAAAGTAAATCCAATTTTTACAATAAAAATGAAAGCGATCGCATGTGGGGGAATATTTGCGCTTATTAACATTAGTATAACGAAATAATAGTAATAATAGTAATAATAATAAAAAGAAAATAAAACTGAAAAAAATCGATAAATATTTAAATGTTTGTTCTTGTAAACATCAGTATAATTAAATGAAAATTAAAAGAAATCAGTGTTTTTTTTTTTAATATATTAAAAAAAAAAAAAAAAAAAAAAAAAAAAAAAGAAAGTTAAATCTGCATAAAAATTGGCTAATTAAATAAACTAGCTAATTAACTTGTTTATTTATTTACTGTGTGTTAAAGTTTTGCTACAAAATACTACATTAAACATCTTCAAATATGAATGAATCTGATTCACTTATTACCATTTGACGATTATATCTCATCGATGAGCCAGAACTGTAACATTTCATAATTAATTAAAATTAATATTTGTGTTCATTTCATAATTTTTTTTAGACTTGTAAGATATTTTTTAATCAAGTCTAGCATAATCATGATTGCAGTAATGCATGACAATGTTCGATTTAATTTTTGAAGACGTCATAAAACTGTACTAGCTCATATTTGTAATTGATGTGTCATGCACCTGATATTTTTATTCTATTTTATTATGCAACATCGCGTTTCATACCTATTTTGTGATCAAATTACGATTGATTTTTTATGTTTCAATATTTATTAATCTCTCTAATGAAGATAGTTTGGATGTGTTGCCTATAATTCTTATTTTATTGTTGCATCATAACCTACTATTTCGGATGAAAAAAGAAGGTAAATTCGAGATATTTTTATATACTGATAAAAAGGAAATAATTTATGTGGGATAAACAAATAAACGGTTTGTTTTATATACATAGCTGCCAAGTTTTTTAATTTATTCCGGAATGCTTTTAACCCCGCCCTTTTTTCACACCGTAAACTTTGTAGAAAAATTTTCTTCAATATATAATTACGATTAAATATGAAGAAAATTATTTTAAAAAGATTACGGTGTGAAAAAGGGGTGGAACTAACAGCATTCCGGAATTAATTATGGAAGAAATAAATCTGTTAGTTTAATAACATAAACGCAATGATTGGTACTTCTGATTTAATACGTATTGGTACATCTGTCAATAAAAGTTTGTATAAAATCTTTATCAATCTAAATCAAAAATCCCCAATTTCGTAAGGAACAAAGAAACAAAAATGCTGACTAATACGGATTAAAAAACAATTTCCAACATAAATAAAATATAATTTACAAGTTGAAATGTAAGATTGCAAAGACTTTTGAAAGATTTTTGAAAAATTTCAAAAAATATCAAAATGCCTAAATGACATAGGGTGATGAGCATAAGCTAAATGAAATCTCAAAAAGCGGTACATTTTTTCCCTTGCCAAGAACAATGAAATATGTAATATAAATATTGTTTAAAAAATAATAATAAACCGTATCTTTCAAGAATGTGGTAAGAGAAAATGCGTGCAAAATACTTTAATTTATGTTACAATATTCGAATATAAATTCTTTACTTATTCTACAGCGTGTGTAATGAAAGGTAGAAAAAGAAATGAAGTTACGTATCTACAAAAGAAAATATTAAAACTAAATGTTTAATGTATTGATTACAATGTAAATTAATTATAATAATAATAAAACAGTGTACAATTGATCCATACAAGAAAAATTCAATTTTATGAGCATGGTAACAAGATTAAAAAACACGCATGTGCCTACGGGTTTTACTTATCGTTGTTGATATTAATTGTTAAATTACTAAGAAGAATCTAAATTAGTTTTACTTTCACATTTGAAATGCAGAAAAATAATTAAAACAGAAAAACTTCCGACATAGGTAGCAAAATATGCATCTGAAAATAGCATCGCATTTTTTTAGTAGGTTTTAAATACATCATGTTTTGTTACGGGGAAAAATCGTTTTAAAAGATGATTTTTTATGCACTATATTTCTCTGAACATTTTATTCAGAAATGTTCAGATAATTAAAAAAAAAAAAAAAAAAAAAAAAAAAAAAAAAATGCGAATATGTTCAGATAAATTGAACTTACACAGTTAAAAAAATATTATATATTTTTATAAAGTTGTGTGAATGTAAGAGGAATAAAGGGTCCTCTGATTTACAGTACCACAAATTCCTTTGTATAGTCTGTAGATCAGATAAATCCGCCTTATATCAAAAATTTTAATTAAAAGTTAAAATTATAGCTATCTAAATATACCAGGTGTCAAAACATTATATTCGTTTAAATTAAGTTTCTAGTGTAAAAAAGGTTCATTTTACCAGTGTATTATACGCCAGAAATTGCGATAATACATAAGGCACGAGTTTAAAACTTTTGATTAATGTACTTGTTTTCTAGTACTATAAGTAATAAACGATTAAGAAAAAAACCCTCTTTTTTCTTTCGATGTGGAAATGTTAGGAAAAAAAAAAAAAATAGTAGCATTTTCCCGGTTTTACACGATGGTTTGTAAACTATACCATGAAATATAGTATACATACATAGTTATTTTAGACAATCTATGTTGAATCTTAAAGGTTAAATACTGTAATGAAACAAAAAAACATTTTAACATGGATTGTTTTTGTAAATTGTTATCATGTATAGTATATTTTAAAAAGAAATCATTCGTATTATTGCATAAATAAATAAATCGTTAAGCTATGTATCAATGACATGCATAAAAAATTTACAAACCAAATTATTAAATTTTTTATTTAATAAGTAGGAAAAATATTTTAAAATATATAAAAATACAATTAAAAAATTCACTTGCAAACAAATATTTAGTGGTATTATTCTAAATTACTTGATTGCCAAATTCCTGCTTATTTTAACAGTTGTTAAAATTTGTGTAACATACTATATCTTAGATATTATATTTTTGGTGTTTTTATTTTTATTCCGTTTCTTAATTTTCTTCTATTTATTTATTTCTGAAATTATTTATTGTGAATCAGTGTATAACTGTAAACTTTTAAAAGTATAATTTTATATAACCAGAATTATTTGTAGGTAAAACATGTAGTATTTGTAGGTGAAACATGTATTAAATGCAGGTAAAACATGTAGCATCGAAAATACTGAGTGTAACTTGTTGAAATACCGCAGTTAAAAAGCCAAGAATTTCAAAAATATAAATGAAATAAGTGAAAGAATTTATGTAGACATTTTGTTAACTCTTAAAATATTGGAAGGAAGAATACAAGTATGTTTTCAAAGATAAATATTTTTTTCATGAACTTTCTTGGAATTTGGTAAATTTGAATTTTTAAAGAGATTTCTTACTTTTTTTTTTCATGTTGAATTTATATATACTTGATGAATATATAACTGTTTTAATAAGTATACAGAAAAGTAGACATTTAAATTACTAAAGTTACTTAAGATATTTTTCACTGAGTAAAAGAAGATTTTGAATAGTATGCAAAGTTACATGTAATTTAAATAAAATTTTTCATAAAAGGACAAAGGATTTAATCAGTATTAATAGTTTAAATTAACATTAGTACATAAAATACAGATTGAGTGACGAGTAATAAGTTGTTATTATTGATTATATCATTATTATTAACATTATTATTTTTAAAGAGTCCTATCATAAACATAAACTGAATAATTGAACAACAAACAGAGTAATTTTACTCTAATATTATTTGAATAGCTTCTAATAATAATAATAAATATATATATATAGATTTATATAGATTTAATTACGCTAAAATTAATGCACGTAATTGATTGAAAAATTAAATAATTTGCAAACAAACCCAATAACTTTTACATGGTTTATATTTATTTAATATTTTATGTTGAATGAAGTTGAATACTTGAAAGTTGAATGAATAAAAGTTAATTAAAACTTACATAATTAATGACACGTTTTATGTTTTGTTGGGAAATTTTAATCAGAATGTAACTGAAAATAAACTTTTTTAATATCTTCTCCATTTCATAAAGGCGAAAGCTTTGTTAAAGAAAACAACCCTAAATGCTTAAAGTTTACATCACTTAAACGTAACCGACTGATTGATGGGTTAAAAGGTAAACAAACGGATTTCTTAATTACTTCTTTGTTCTTTTAAAGCTTAAATGATTGCTGAGTAAAAGTTTATATTATTTAAAAACAAATTCGTTAAGAGTTAAGTTAAATTTAAATTTAATTAGAACATAATTATTATATTTCCCTTTCTTTTTATTCTGAACAATTAAATTAAAAATTGTTACACTTAATATTTGCTTCATGTGAAACACAGCCGATTGACCAATGGGATAAAAGGTAAACAAACTAAGTGATTTCTAATTATTTCTTTGTTCTTTTAAAGTTTAAAAGATAGCTCAGTGAAATTAAATTATTTAAAAATGAATTAATTCTGAGTTAAGTTAAATTGAAATTTACTTAGATTATGGTGATAAATAAATTTTTCTTTTTAATCTGGACAATTAAATTAAAAGGTGTTTCCCATAATGTGTGCTTAATTTCTTTGAAAAGGAAACCATGTAAGAGAATATAAGTGCTCCGAATGCTAAAGTTTTGTTTTTCTTCTTAAATGTGATTGATAGAGCAACGGACTAAAAGGTAAACAAACTGACTAATTCTTGAATATTTCTTTGTTTATGTAATATCTGAATGGTTTCTGTATGAATTAAATCTCAAGGGCACCTTGAATACATTCACCAAAATCCATCAAGAAATCCATATTATACCAGATATATTTAATCATCGATAAAAACGTACCTCTGTCCGGCAATCCTAGAAGTAAAAGTCCCGATAATAACACTATGAAATTCCATTTCCAGGGAACCATCTTTGTTTTGTTCCACTGACTTGAATTTCTTAGAAGATGGAGAGGATTAAAGCAGAGCAGAATCTTTAAGGATGTAGCACCTTTTCTTGCATCCCGACGGAAAGTGTCCCAGTTATTCCCCACGGTATTTCGCTAGGAGGACGGAAAAGATGCCTGGGATGCAGAAAGTTTTGATGGCGGTAGTTTTCAAATTTTTTATTTTTTTGCGCATCGGCGCGAGCGCAGAAGTGACACTGTTTGATGAAGGCGTGGGACGTCTAGGGATTAGCGTTTACGGTAATCAATAAAATTAAATATTCTATGAAATAGAACTTTTTTCCACAATAATTTATCGCATAATTTTAATAAGTGTTTTCCGAATAACTATTAATAACACAACAAATTTATCATATGAATAAAACATTATATTTGCAACCTTGTAAAATATATTATACTCTGTTTAAACATTAATTATGTAAGAAAACAATTTGAATGTTTTTTATTTGGAAATAATGTTTATTTATACGTACTTTTTAAAGTTTTAATACCCTTTTTCGGTCAATCTATCCCTCTCTCCCCCCCTCACACTTTCTTATTTTAAGTTTCTGTAAGTTTAGGAAGTTTATTTTAAAAATATGTCAAAAGTACGACCCATTTTTAAAGTTTAGCAAAGGACAATTTACTAAATCTAACAATCTAACAATATAAAATTTGTGTTTGTTCTCAATTTTTATGTGAGGGAATTGTGTACATTCGGAGCTTTTCCCGCGCTTTATTTAACTTGATGTGATGTTTATTTATGTGTGTAGCTCAAATCTAAGAACTGAATTCATACGGGCCCTCCGTGGCCGAGTGGTTATGTCACCACACTGCTAATCACCTTCGAGCTTAGGAGAGCGGGTTCGATTCCCGCACTGGCCCTGGGTGTTTTTCCATTGCTTCGTATTGTGATAGAATATTTTCAGTCACGTGACCAAACCCTTGGCAACGGCCTTAATAACGCTATGAAAGGGCAAACATTAGTCTTTTAATACGGCGAAATATATCGAAACTCTTAATGATCAAACAAAAACAGATATACTCCGAAAATAAACTAATTGATAATGTAGATCCATATTCATTAGTAACTGTTAACAGCGATCAACTGTTTCCTCCGATCAATTTGTGATCTGTTGGAAAATATTTTGTCTATACGAAATATGCTTACACTAGTAGTGATTTCATTGCATATAAAAGTTTACAAGCTTACAACCAATTCCAGTGCGGTTGATTTAAAGAAGTTTTTGGTATAGAGATAAAAGAAAAGTATCCACACGTACTATTGTGTGCCCCACAGTTACGATTTGAGCAGACGACACTTGAGGCTTTGACGTTATCTGAAAAAGCTCTATTCTGTCATGTGCTATCTGTAATTATCTGACTAAGACAAGCGGATTACATGTCAAGCATACAAATATAGTGCGACCACGTTTCCTACGACTAGCAGTGAGGCCGAGTCCAAAAGTTTGGAGGGATGCAAAATTGGCCGAGAGATAGTTATTTGGCAAACATCCAGTTATTCGGTGTTCCCTTATCGCTTGTTTTCTCTCAGTCACACCTATTTTAACACTGGACTCGTTCCATCCGCACTTGCGCAGAGGCTTCCATGGTCGCAAGAAATGTGGTTAAATAATATGATGTATATGTTATCAATAAACAAACAAACTGAATTCATACGCACTTCTTATCATTTAAATCAGCTGAAATTTTGCATACATGTAAAACTCCGCCGAGAATCTATGCTCAAGTAGTAACGGACTTGCGCGTGGTAGTCCGGGGACCCTGAGCTACAAACTCCAATTCAAAAATATTTACGAATTTTAACCCACTTCTTATCATTTGATTGAGCTGAATTTTTGCATTTCATGTATATTATCTATATCGATGAAGATTTTAGAACATTTTGAAATAAAAACGTGTTATTTATTTATTTATTTATTTATTTTATGCCTTATTTCCATTTTCTAAATAGAACAGTGGTAAAATGAAATAAAATTTACAGTAAAATTATGGAAATATGCAGTTTTTATTTGCATTTCACAGATAGTTTAAATTTTTTGAAAATTTCAAGGAAAATAATATGAATTTAAATGTATATACGTAACACTACATTCATAGTTGTATTAAGTACACTTCAATCAACTCTTTAAAAAATGCGTTGTCTTTTAGTGTCTTTTTCGTTGTCTTTTAGTGGATTCAACCAAAACTTAGCAGTATCAAGGACAAAGATAAAAAAATGAAATTTCAGCTATAAGATATTGAACATTTTTAAAGCTGATGGATGTAAAGGTATAAGATATTAATTAAACTCAAAATTCTCTCTGAATATATTCCGCATACGTAATTCCATTTATTTCTCACATAACGAAATTACCCTCTTTAGGACATCTTCAAGAATTTGTTGACTTCAGAGGATTGTCGTTTGTGAGGTCTTATGAATAACAATAAAAACTTTGCAAGCAAACAACAAAAATTGTAAAAAAATGGAATAATTGTTTCCGTTCAAAATCTTTAAGCACAACTCATCATATGACAAAAAAGAAAAGTAGCCACGAGGGAAGCACGAAAGCTGTTTTCATACTGCACCCATGCCTGCAAATTTTTTACGACCTATAATTATTACTTA
This sequence comes from Salticus scenicus, assembly GCA_963930645.1. Classification (NCBI taxonomy): domain Eukaryota; kingdom Metazoa; phylum Arthropoda; class Arachnida; order Araneae; family Salticidae; genus Salticus; species Salticus scenicus. The sequence continues at coordinate 227,163,728 of OZ005657.1, forward strand.
GTGAATTATCTTTTCGCAGATGCTTAGTTTTCATTCATATTTCAAACATCATACTTTTTATCGCCTGATGAACAGCCGTGTGTAACTATTTCGAATCGAAACACTTGCTGTATGATTGTGTTGTGTGGTATTTGTTAATAATTTTTTTTAATGCTTTAATCGTAATTTTTAAAAAATTTACTTTAATGATATTTGTTATACTGAAAAATGTGCAGTAGTTATTTGTAGTTGCACGCATTTTTAGTTACATGCGCTTAATTACATAAAAATATGATTTAATGACTATTTTTGACTTAATAAAAACTGATTGTGACTTCAGGTATTTCAATAATAACGGATAATATACTTAGTGTTAATTAAAAATAACCCATTTATGCTTTTAAAATACAAAAACAAGAATAATGTGATTTTATTAGTCTTCTTATAAAGTCTTTTTTTTACGAAAATTTCAAATTCTACTGATAAAACCCCTTTTATGTCTCGCAATTGCAATTACAAAATCTTAATAGGGAAGATGTTTTTTATTGTTTTGAAGACAGTCACTTTGATGTGAATATTTCATTTCGAGAAAGCATTCTGATTTTTGAAAAAAACTGTGAACATCCCCAAACCCTCTACTCCATTAAGATACATCAAATAAATGATGACATGTCCATACCAATGTAGGGAACTTTTCCTTCTATTTGTTTAAAGTAAAAAAATGAGATTAACATTAATTTACATACAGATTTCAAATCTGTTATTTTTTCTTTTAAATAAAATGAATTTTTCTTTCGAATACTAGTTTTAGCAATTTGTTACAATAGTTTTATTTTTGTTATGTTAGTATTGACAAGTATCTATTAAATGCTAAAATATTAAGGTTAAATTTTATTAAGATATGTATCATTTATATATATACATAATATACATACATACATACATACATATATACATATATATATATATATATATATATATATATATATATATATATATATTCGAAAGAAAAATTCATTTTATTTAAAAGAAAAAATAACAAATTTGAATATATATATATATAGCCCAGGAAAGCATAATAATGGCAAAAAATGTGCTAAGAATTTGTTTGTATTCTGAAAAGCCATGCTTTCATAAGTATTTAGACAACCTAGAATCACTGACAATTTTAACTGTATCTTTAAAATGAAATATGAGCACTAAATGTTTTTGCTGAAATTTCTTTTTCTAAATTTTATTGGTTTACATTCATCAATTTCACCGAAATCAGAAAAAACACAGAAAAAACAGAAAAAACACATCAGAAAAAACACATGCACAGAAAAAACACAGAAAAAACACATGCACGAAAATCAGAAAAAACACATGCACGAAACATAGTTGTATGATTTCATAATACCTAATATTATCTTACTTTTTTTCATATCAAAGAACTACGTTTTTTCATGTTAAAGGAAAGCCATTGCACTGATCTGGCATTTCTTTTGATGCATTAAAAAATGTTTTTGAAAATTTATTTATTAAAGTGTTATAGGTAACATTGCTAATATTCATATATGAATTATATGCAATTTTTAAAAGCATCAGATTTCTAATTTCAATAAAAGGAATTACTATTCTTCCCTCTTAATTATACACCTTTCTCTCATTCTGGTCTACAGGGTGTTGAAAATAATTATATTTCCATGTTAACATAGTGAGATCCTATTAAATTTTAATTCCACAAAATAATATCCAGGCAACCAACAAAAATCTTAAATACCACTTTTGTAGGTTTTATTTTACAACTAAACTAAAGATTGTTAAAGTTTGTTGAGACGGAAGTGTTGTAAAAATAAGTTTCTGAGAGCAGCGGGCTTTGAGGAGGAAACTTCTGTACAAGATCAAATATAAATAAGTTCTCAACATAATACACGTTAAGTTACATTATTTTTTTGTTATGCCTGCAACGTTTTAAACATGTCGATTTTATAATTATAGGAAAACTACTACCTACTGTAAAATACAGCCAAAGCGCTCTCCCTCGATTAAACGCTCCTCTCTGCTTTTCATATGAATTTCGTTTGTTTTTAAAATACCGAATAAATGTCCCCCTTTACGCTCAGTGGTAGACTCTAACTGAATGGATACCAGTTTTTTTTTTTACATTTTTATTTATTTTGCAACATTTGTTTTTGTAAATTTAAACGTTAATTTATATCGTGTTAAATCGGATACTGATTATTTAAAAATGAAAATCGTAAGCTTCCGAAAACAGCGGTAAATATTTTAAAACAGTTTATTGGAAGGGTGGGGGAAGGGGGGAATTTTTTCAGATTTTTTTCCGGTTAGTTGAATGCCGATTAACTTAGAGTTTATAGTATTTAATTCTTTATTTTTTATCATTGCAACTAAATATATATGTATGTGTATGCGTTTTGATTTAAAATCACATTTACACCCCTTATTTTAAGCAGGAAAATGCATGTCAATTTCTCTCTCTATATATATTTTTTATATATTTACCATTTATCTGCCCCCTCCCCAAATAAATTCCAATTTTACTGAAGATTCAGGGGGCGCTTGAACGGTATTTTACAGTAATTATTAAACGACTTAAAAAAAAAGAGGTTCTCAATTCAAATCGTATGTTTTTTTGTTTTTGTTTTTGTTTTTTTGGGGGGGGGAGTTATTTGTTTATTGACTCATTAATTCTTAACGGATGCTCTGATTATCATACATATTTTTTGTTGTTGTTGTTGCTGTAAAGCCTGAAAACGTCCCACTATGATATCATTAAGATCTAAACAAAATACAGGGTGCCAACTAAAGTTTGTTCCCAGTCTTCTAACTGCTAAACGGCTGCAACAATAAACATAAAAATGTTATCTTGGTATGTGCTTTGAGATACGACTGCTTACAGCGCCACCTGATGTAAAGTTAGTGTTCATATCTTGAAAATGGTTCAAGATAGGGGGAAAAGTGAATTACAAAGTTGTAGAGCAACATCAATTTAGTACGAAAAGAAACCTAGTAGACATGAATACTAAAAACTGAACGCTTAAGACGTGCATTTCTTTGTTCACAACTTCTTACACTGTGATGTGCCGAATCGATCTCAGAAGGAAACGACAAATACTCATCACCAAATACCTTTATTTTCGATGTTCAGTCTTCTGTCTGTTAGATGCGATGCACATTTGCACCCTTATTTCAACTTTACGCTGGACACGTTGGAGGGTAGCGGCTGACGCAGGATGCATCCCAAATGTGTATTGTAGTCGACAGATAGAAGTTTGAACATTGAAAATAAAAGTGTCTTGTGATATCTAGTTGTTTCATTCCTTCTAAGATTCTTTCCTCACGTAACAGTGTAGAAAATCACGAAAAACTTAAGTGTTCGGTTTCCAGCATTAATGTCTATAAGGTGCATTTCCGAACTAAAACGATGATGCCCTGCAATTTTGTAATTTAATTTTTTCTTCTATCTCCTACCACTTTTGACCCTTACCAGGTGGCTCTGTTAGGAGTAGTCATAGCTGGAAACGCATAGTCACTTTCCTATACTTAGACACAGTTTTTATGATTATAATTGCGGCCGTTCAGCAGTTAAAAGGGCGAGAACGGACTTTAGTGGGCACCTTGTATGTGTGTCTGATATATATATATATATATATATACAGTCGGTAACAAAAGTGTCCTAACACTAGCAAAAATTCCTATATAAAAAATGTAGAGTTAATACTGTTTTGTTAAATAAATCCTTGTCGAATCCTGTTCTTAATCAGTGTATGAACATGATTCGATAAGGATTTATTTGACAAAACCGTATGAAGTGTACCTTTTTTACATAGGAATTTTTGATAGTGCTCGGACACTTTTGTTACCGACTGTATATTTGTCTACTCATGACGTATTAATGAATGCTACGATTATTATTATTATTATTTTTTTTGAAAAAGCTTATCCTGAAAAAAAAAATTCTTTTATAATATCATTAAAATTGAAACAAAGGATGTCTGCCTTCGTGTTTTTAATTTATTATTATTCAAATTCTTATGCACTTACTGTCATTCACTGCGGTAGGTTTGTGAATCTCAAGCTAATAAAAAATGACCCTCCATTTTAAGGTAAATATAAGTTTTTTTTATTTGTCTCTCCGTGGCTCAGGTGGTTAGAGCGCCATGTTAGTATCGTGGTGGTCGAGCGTTCGATACCCCGAAGGTCCGGAGTGTTAATTTTTGCAGATAATTAGTATAAAAGATGTCAATTGAAAAAAAAAATCGTTGACTACACAGTAACCTAAGAATTTTTGTAGAGTTTTTTTAGAAGCCATTTTTGTAAGCCTTAAAGTTCGAATGCTGAAATTTAAGCCAAAAATTTAGTATTCAAACATAAAAATGTTTTATAAAAATTAACTCATCGATAAATTCACAAAGTAGTACACAAACATATTGAAAATATTTTTTAAAACTCAAAATTAAAAAATTGTTTGCAGGGAGCAACATTGTATGAATATTTTTATAATTCTAAAACAATTATGCACTTATTAAAAAAAAAAGTTTTTATGCCTATTTACGTTTGTAATGACCGATAGATGGCACAACCAGAGCAATGACTAATGGCCAAACATAGCAATGCATCGGTCAATGGAAGTCTGCAATTTTTTTGTATTAAGGTGAAATTTATCATTTCACCTTAATACAAAAAAATTTGCAAAATCATAACTTCAAAAAGATTTATGTTATATGATACATTAAGAATTTGGGTTTTAAAATTTTTTTTTAAATAGATTATTTTTTTATTGTCTTTGGTTTATCTACATATAACTGCTTAATCGCTGTCTCAATATTTTATAGTTTTTTGTTATTGGAAAGGCCTGCGCCTAAGGAAGATCCCTTTATAAAATCATTAACAAACAAAATATTTCCGTATATTTGTTTTTTGTTTTTGTTTCTGGTGGAAGAAATAGAGTGTTTGTTTATCTACAACTTCTTAACACGTTCAGCGCCTTGTCAGCTATCGGTGGCTGACACTGAACTTTCCGTTTAGGCCACGTCAGCCACCGGTGGCTGACAGTGTGAAATATGATATAAAACTAAAAAAATTAGATTGTTTAAGTAATTACCGAATATTTATTTCAAATTTACTTAATTTTTATTTATTATAGGGTTATATCATTAAGGCATTTCAATGTATTTTATTGAAACACGGTAAACATAACACGCTTCTAAGCAGCGCGCGTAGCCTGAATGGGATTTCCTTAAGAATTGGCGTGGCGCTCAACGTGTTAACGGGTGTTGAGATTTTGATTATTTTATTTTATTTTATTTATTTATTTATTTTGGAAAGTCTTGGCTTGAAGAACTTCCTGGCTCGAAGAAGGTGTATTATATTACCATTAAGATTTAAACAAGAAATGTTTATCGTTATATCGCTTCTACGTCTGTTTAAAATTATTAAAGATACGAGTATAACCTGTAACTTTTTAATAATCAGCTGCGTCTCGATTTAAAATTTATATTTTACATATATTAATTGATATTAGATACTATTATACGATTTGCTTCACTGGATTCTTAGTTATGAGTATTGCACGTACTTTCTTTGCATTTTTAAAGACTTTATTGATTTTATGTAGGGGAGAATCGTGTATTATGGACCCCCTAAGCAAGAATGCTCATAAAAATTAAATTATTAAAATAAAAAGATTTAATTTGGTGGCTGCTCCTTACAATTGCATAGTTACATAGTTTAAACATGGTAAACTATTCTGGGAATTATTAATAATTGCAGAAAATAATTATTTTATTTACGTATCGGTGATCCATATTACACGAACGTATGTGTAATATGGACCAAGTGGTCCATAGTGGTCCTTCACGTCCCCCAACAGTTGACACACTTGGAATTGTGAAACGAACTGTCCACCATGTTCCCTCACACACTTGTATATCTCTTGGGAATAGTAGAAATGGACGAAAAAAAAGGGGATGTCTAAAGGTTATATCCAATGGATAGTGTGCGAAAGAAGTGATAATTCGATAACCTCTGCTTCCCTGGCCTATTCTATATCCTCAAAATTTTGATTATGCGACATATGTACGCCGAGCATTAACAAAATCTCTCTGTTTTTATTATGGACCACTGGTCCATATTACGCAACACAGCATGGTTCATATTACACGCGTAAACAGAGCAACGTGGTTTCCAATCAAAAATCGCTATGCAAATTGATGTCCATGAAACGCATATCTAAATTGTTCATAAAATAAGTACATTTGCTACTATTAGCGCGAAAATTATATTACCATTACCTAACAGCAGAAAGTAATACTTCCATTTTAACATACTTGTTTCATCAATGATCATATAAACCGAAAACTCAATTTCATAATCGTCCAAATACAGGTATGCATATACAAGTCACTCCATGGTTTGTGTAACAATACCGTTTAGACAAAAAACGTTTAGAGATTCCATATAGGGGAGAACCGTGTACTATGGACCATCGTGTAATACGGACCATGAGGAAATTTGTATGTTCAACACCAGATGGTGAAATCATCTCATTGCCTTTAGTCAATATTATTGTTACGCAAACCATGGAGTGACTTGTACATGCATACCTGTTTTTGGACGATTATGAAATTGAGTTTTCGGTTTATATGATCATTGATGTAACAAGTATGTTAAAATGGAAGTATTACTTTCTGCTGTTAGGTAATTGTAATATAATTTTCGCGTTAATAGTAGCAATGTGTATGCCAAATTTTCTGAAAATGACATTTCACAGGATTAAATATTCTGTATGTTAATAATAATAATAATAATAATAATGAAACACTTAAAAAAGTCGTAAATAACTCTTCCCTCCACCTTCTAAATGATAAAATAAATCGAAGTATTTTGTATATTTCTATCTTTACCTTCTATATACCACATTTAGAAACAGGATGACTTCGTATGGGGTTTCCATTGACAGATGATCCTTGCAAACTTTCATAATAAAGAATTTGTATAATCGTGGCCAAAAAGGTTTTTTTAAGAACTTTTATTATAAAAACTATGACCAAACAATTTTTACACGAACTTTTATTTTAGTATTTTTATTTTAAAAGTTCTGAAAGAAATTTATAATATAAGGTCTAGCATAAAAGATTTTGGATAAACTGTTTAAAAAATGTTCCCAAGAGAAAGTATATGTTAGAACAGGAACGTTTTTAAAATAAAAGTGCACAGTTATTTTGGAACCCTGCTCTTATCCATAAAATGTATGTAATTATAAGGTGCATGAAAAATATACGTTTAACATGCGTTTATCTTCATAACTGCGTATCGTAGATATATTTTCCAATTTAAAAGACCTATTTTAAGTAAAGTAAACGGGTGTACTATTGTAAACATGTTCGTTTTTCATTATGGTGTCCGCCTTTCAAACCCGTGCAAGATGATGCGCAATTTTAAAATTAATATGCGATTTTTAAAATGAAATGTGCATAATATACATATCTACAACATTTTTGTAATTATAAATATATATCTTAATCATAAATATATGCACAAAATAAAGATCGTTTTGACATTCTTATACACGTTTAATACCTGGATGACCGAGTTCACTCAGTCTCATTGTAAAAATCCTTCCATGCGTAAATTCAGTGATTTATTTTCAAAAAACATATTTCTTATTTGTTTGTCCTGGAATGAACGAGGAATACCAATAATAACTAATTTTCCTGAGATGAGGAAAATTCCAATCGAATTATCATATTAAAACCCTTAATATAAATTTTTCTGCTACATTTTGTTCCAGCAAAGCACGGGTTACAAGCAATTGCATATTTTACCGAAGAGGAAAATATGTCAGATCGGTTTTTCATCTCAAAAAACTTCTAACCCTAATTTTTTAATCATTTCAGCAATTTCTGGAAAAAAAAAAAAAACTAGTTTCAACGCATTTTTGCCGGATGGAGTGCGAGTTTTGATTGAACGCTAATTATTCTGAAGATGAGGGTAATGTCAAAAGAGAGAATCGATCAAATTTGATCATTTAAGATTGAAATGTCAACTGAAAACCACGACAACTCTAAGTATTTATCAAATAATCTGGGAACTTTCATGGAAAACTTAGCATAACCATTTTTATTGTTTTGAAACAGATTAAATTGTAAACTAAATTTTAATCAATTATTAAGGAAGTCTCTATGAAAACCATATCTCTGCCATATTTTCCGACGGGTGTAATGAGGTTTAACAGTAAACGCTAATTTTACAGAAGATGAGGATAAAGTAGATGGGTTTCTTCTCTCAAAAAATCTTAAACGCTAAATTTTTATCAAAATCGTTATATCCATTTCTGAGTGAACCCAATTTTTGTTATATTTTGCAACCAGGGGATAAAGGGTTAACAGCAAACGCGAATTATCTTGAAAATGAGGATAAGTCCAATTTGCTTTTCACCCCAAAAATAATTAACCACAACCTTTCCTCAAAATCGTTATAGTTATTTTCGGAAAAAAAAATTCTGTGATTTTACAACCGTCTAATAAAGGGTTAGTCAGCGTGAATTTTCCTGAAGATGAGTATATGTTCAACAGATTGAGTATCCCAAAAAATCCATAACCTCGAATTTTATCAAAATTGCTATATACATTTCCGATTAAACTTAAGTTTTGCCATATTTTGCAACCGGCAAATAAAGGGTTACATTAAGCGTGAACTTTTCTGAAGATGAGAATGTGTTCAATTGATTTAGCATCCCAAAAAACCCCTAACTCCTAATTTTCATCAAATCGCTAGAGGCGTTTCCGGGTAAACTTAAGTTCTGCGATATTTTGGAACTGGTGGATAAAGGATTCACAGCGAACACAAAGTTTTCTGAAAATGAAGGTAAGACCAATCGATTTTTCGAACCAAAAAACCCTTAACACCAAACTTTCATCAAAATCGTTACATATGTTTATGAGTTAACTCAATTTCTGCATTTGTTGCAAATGGTGGATAAAAGTTAACAAAGAACGCGAATTTTTCGTTAAAATGAGAACAAATACAGTTGGTTTTTACCTTGAAAAACAATCACCCCCAAACTTTCATCAAAAGCGTTATACCGTTTCCGAGTAAACCTAATTCCTGCCGTATTTTGGAGATCACGGATAAAAGGTTAACGGCGAACGTTAATTTTTCCTAAATATGAGGATAACTTATACCGATTTTGCATTCCAGAAAACCCTTATCCGCAAACATTCATCAAAATCATTATAATCATTTCCGAGTAAACCCGATTTCTTCCATACTTGGCAATCGGTGGATAGGGTTAACAGCGAACGTGAATTTTCCTGAGGATGATTATCGATTTTTACACCAAAACACCATTCTTTACTATAAACTTTCATGAAAATCATTACACATATGTCTGAATAAAGCCAATTTCTACCATATTTTGCAAACAGCTAATGAAGAGTTAGCAGCGAATGCGAATATTTCTGAGAATGAGAATAAGTCAAAACGTTTTTTCACACCAAAAACCCTTAACCCCAAACTTTCATCAAAATTATTGCATATATTTATCAGTAAGCCCAATTTCTGCTATATATTACAAACGGCGGATGAAGGATTGACAGCCAACTTGAATTTTCTTGAAGATTAATATAAGACCAATTGATTTTTCACACCAAAGAACCCTAAACCCGAAACTTTCAACAAAATCGTTATATATATATATCTGAGTAAACCTATTTTCTACTATATGTTACAAAGGGGTTATGAAGGGTTAACAGCAAACACGGATTTTCCTAAAAATAAGGATAAGTCAAACCAATTTTTTACACCAAATAACCCCTAACCTCATACTTTTATTAAAATTGAGTAAACGCGATTTCTGCCATACTTTGCAAACGGCGGATTTAGGATTAACAGCGAAGGTGAATTTTTCTAAAGATGAGGATGATAAGACTAATCAATTTTTCTTACCGAAGAACCCTTAACCTGAAATATTCATCAAAATCTTTAGATCCGTTTCTGAGAAACCCGAGAAATATATGTAGGTATAACAAGTAACGGGATTAAACCTTTTAATTTAAACGACAGATATAGTTATTTAGAAATTCTTATTTAATTATAAAATCTAAGTATTTCGAAACACCTTATGTATAATTTAAAAAATAATGTTCACATAAAGTGTTTAAAGTGTAGTAAATGTTTTATAATCAAAGTTTATTTATACTGATTTTGCGTGATAGTTGCCCCAACAAAGCCCACTGTTCGCAAGAACTCATTAGAAGTTTTTTATATGAAATTGACTTCGTCATCGTGTCTTCGTGTTACGCTAATAAACAAGGCGCCTTCATTTTAAAACAAATATAAGCTATTCTGTTTGTCGCTCCTTGTCTTAGTTGGTTAGAGCGTCACGTTAATAACGCGGTGGTCAAGAGTTCGATCCCCCAAGGTCCGGTGTGTTAGTTTTTGCAGATAATTAGTAGAAAAGATGTCAGTTGATAAAAGAAAATTGTTCGTTGACTACGCAGTATCCTAAGAATTTTTTGAAGAGTTTATTTAAGAAGCTTTTTTTTTTTTTTTTTTTTTTTTTTTTTTTTAGATATTAAAAAATACGAAATGTTTTAGATATTAAAAATGCACAAAATAAAAAGCTGTAAGCAAAAATACATAAATAAATATTTTTTAGAAGCTTTTTATTGAAATTGGATTTTGACATCGTGTTTCGTGTCACACTGACAAAGGAAACGCCTCCACTTTAACGTAAATGTTAGCACCTTTTTTCTTCACGTGTTAGTTCAGTTGGAGAGAGCGTCATGTTGACAACGCGATAGTTGTAAGTTCGAAGACCAATGTTTTACTTCACTGTATATAATTACACTCTGCTGCAAAAAAAAAAAAAAAAAAAAAATCGAGCTCTGATACCATTTTTGCTGATTATTATGTAAAATGACCTCCTGAATCCGAATATGACTCCCATTTTGCCCTGTCACCCACCGTTTTCTAGGGACACCACCTCCTCACTCATTTTTTATCACTGTACGGTAATTTTATGACCATGAATTTGATTTGGAGAATGGAAAAAGAATTAATTTAACACCTAAAAACAAAAAATTATAATGTTTAATAAATAGCATGAATAATAGATTAAAAAAATAAAAAACATGTAATACATAAATTCAGTGGTAAATCCCCCCTTTAAATTTTCTCCTTGCCGCAAATGTTCATGTTTTAGAATTTTCCAACCTTAGAAGTTATTTAACAGTTAAAATAATCCTCTCCCGCCCCTAAAAATTAAATTTATAGCCATAAAATAACCGAAAAGAGAAAAAATAGGGAGCCGTCTCTAAAAAACGGTGGGTGTAGGGCAAAATGGGCGTCATACTCGGAATCAGGGGGTCATTTTACATAAGAATTTGCAAAAATGGTGTTGGGGGCAATTTTTATGCCGAGCAGTGTCATTAAGAAAGGTGTCAAATGATAAAATAAAGATCCTTCGTTGTCTCACACTGTCCAAAAAATTTTTCATTAATTTTTTTAAGAAGCTTATTTTAGTTAGTACAACGAACAAGAATAAAAATGTAATAAAAAAAAATGGAAGTTTTTATTGTGTAGCCCTAAAAAGCATTAAAAAAAATATTCTTGCAAGGACATGCTATAAAAAATAAATAAAAGTTTCAACAATAAGAAAATTGTTGAAACACAAAAATACAAATATTTAAAGAAAAATATAAACATTTCACTTTGCGAGAGATAAAAATTTTTAAATATTGAAAACATTTTAAAAAACATTCGAGAACAATATTCTTTTTGTATATGCATTTGTAGGAATCTTTTAGCATGCTCTATGACTTTTCTTTGCTGTTCTTTGATTTTTGGTTAGAGCATGTTGTGGGTTCGATTCTCCAAAGGCCGACGTGCTAATTTTTACAGATAATTAATAGAAAAGGTGTCAATTGATAAAAGAAAATCTTTCAAAGTCTACACAGTATTATAAGATTTTTTTATTCTTTTTTTTAGGAGCTTTTTTAACTAAAAAGCAGAAAATAAAAATTTAATTAAAAGAAACATTTTTTAACTGTAGAAGCTTTTTATTGCCGCGCCCTGAAAAGCATAAAATACGAATTTATTTTTGCAAAGACATGCTATTAATAAATGAAATTTTATTAATAGCATGTCTATGTCATGAAATATTTTAAAAAGCTTTCGAGACTTTTGAAATTAATGGTTTAACAAATACTTATGTAGAAACTAATGACTAAGAATATTGGTCTCGAAAGCTTTTTAAAATATATTGAATACTTAAAAATTTTCATCTCTTGCAAAAGTGCAATATCTATATTTCTTGCCAAAAATTTCTTAGCGTTGGAAATTTCCTTTATTAATAGCATGTCTTTGGAAGAATAAATTTTTATTTTATGATTTTCAGGGTTCTGCAATTAAAAGCTTCTACTGTTAAAGAATTTTTTTTTTTTTTTTTTTTTTTACTTAAATTTTTATTTGTATAACACTTACGCTTGAAAAAAACATTGGTTATCTTTGACGCGGAGGTGAAATTAATCCTAAAAAAAGGAATATTGAACAGCTTTGTTGTTTTACTGCATAAGTTCAAGTTCCTATTAAAGTAACATGAAACTATTATCTTGCAACACAAGTGTGTACTATAATTTAGATCTATAATTTAATACTATAACTATAATTTAATTATAATTTAAATATTATATGTTATACATATTTCAGAAAATTATGTGCGATTCCTGTATGCATATGAGCGATGTTATTTATATCCTTTTTAAATGAGTATTTTGAAAAAATATTTACATATATACAGGGTAATCGCAATTAAACTTGGCCTATTCAGGGTACTCTGTATTGCAGCTGTAACTAAAATGCAGATTGAGTGGAAACGTTGCAGATAGGTATTTCAAAGTATGTGCTGAATGATTAAAAAAAAAAAAAAAAAAAAAAAAAAAAAATCCGCTTCGTTGCGAATTAGAGTCAAAATGCTTGAAATGGCATGTAATAAACAACGGGGTCTATTTTAACATTTTCAAACATTACGATATTCAAAATTGTTAGCAATTTGAAGCATTTTGACGACACTACAGTGATAATTGTGGCACTGCACGTGAAGAAGAAAAATATCTGGTTTGCATAAGCAGAAGGATTCAGCGTAAGTTTTGGGTATTTAAAAAGAAAAAAAAAAAAAAAAAAAAAAAAAAATGAAATCGAGTAAGTAGTGTCCTTTTAGTTACGATGGCTGTTAGTTTACCAGAAAGTGTGGTAATCTTGGAACTTTTTTACGAAACTTGGCTGACCGAAGGAACAATGTGCGAGAGGTCACTAGCGATCAGCTGTGGCCGGCTGTTGGTGTGTCACTGTTCATAGGTTGCACACAAATAAATGATGGTGAACAAACATTGAACAAAACCCTACATTGAACAAAATATTCTTTACACCGCTAAACAGTCTTTAACAAATATTAAAAATGTTTGTAATAAATAAAGATGTTTGTACTGAAATTTCTCAATCCGCATTTTAGTTATAGCTACAGCGAGCTTTGAATAGGCCAAGTTTAATTTCGATCACATTGCATATATTTATAAATAAAGAAAAGGATAGAATTTATGTAAGTATAATTGTATATTTTGTTTTAGAACAAACATAAGATATTATTAGGTACACCGGTAAAATAATAATTAGATGAAGAGGTAATTGTGGGAAAAGGTAAGCGAAAACTCTTTAAAAAATCCGGAGGTAGAAACTTCATGTGTATTTTTATCTCTAGTTTACTTTTCCTCAGCTTAATAAAAAAATAGTAGCAGAAAAATTTCAGTTCCATTGAAAAAATTCGTGATATTAAAAAAGAATGCAAGTTAAACAAACTAGCAAAATTAAAAACAAAATTTGAAATTTAGATTGTTTCTTATAAAAATTGAAATTCAGTAAACAGTTTTCAATTTTGTTTTTGTTGTATAATGTTATTTAAATATCTAGTAACATTCACAAGATGGTTATAACACAATTTCGGTTATAAAGAACATCTTACCATTAAAACGGATCAGCGAATTGTCACCAAATTTAGTATGTGGACAATTGGTAAGATTCACTGAAGGAATTAAAATAAAAAAAATTCAAAAAATGTTCACTAGGTTGCACTTTGCGTAGAAAAATAGCAAATTTTTCAAATGGAATAACCACACGGAGTCAAAAACTAATTAATAAATTTCAAATTGTTTATGCATTCCACATGAGTTAGCAAAGTAAAACTATGCTAGCATAGCATAGTGAAACTATGCTATGTTTTCACGTAATGATGTTACTATGATCACATAATGATCTTATATTTTCACGTATGCCAGCTAGTGAACATTTTATAGCCCTTTTTTAAATTTCTTGGGCGCATTTCATGAACTGTCCATATACCAAATTTGGGGGAATACGCTCACCCATTTTACCTGCAGGATGCTGTTTATAGCGGATATTTAATTATGATCAACCTGCATAGTTCAATTTGCATGTTGTACTATGAAATTCCAAAATTTCGAAAATTTTTAGAATTCAAAATACAATAATAACGCACAGTAAAAATCACAATAGCATTCTTTGAAGAACCAGTAAATATTATTAAGACCAAGAAACTGAAACTTCGAAGCCAATATTAAAATATGACTGAAAATTAAAAAAATTGTGATTTGCAGAAAACAATTTCGATTGTTCTAATATATATTTTGCAATAGAATTTTCAACATTTTTAGTCTTTTTTTTTAGTACACATTGAATATTTTATTTATTTATTGCAAATCAAATTCCATTAATAAAATTTCTTAGTTTGCAACGAAAATTATTACGATTAAAAATATTTTTATTTATTTTGAATTTTTCAATTTTAAAGAACAACATTATTTTGTTAAAAGTTAAAAGTAGTTGTTATTGAACGTGAAGGCTTGGTTATATTTTGTTGTCTTGCTAGATTTATATCTATCAGTAATATATTTAAAAAGGGAAAAATTAAAATACATATAAAACTAAGTTTAAGATTTTCGCTTTCGTTGCGCAAGCATTTCATTTAAACTTCGTAGAACAGAATTAAGTATTAACTCTTTGTCAGCTTTGTTCGAGCTCAGCTCTGGCAAGCGATATGCACAAAGACAACTTTAAAAGTAAATTTTACGTGCATTGAATTATCATTATTAAAATTTTTTGATAAATGTTAAATGCGAATGTATGGTGTTATTATGTTTAAAAGTGATATATATATGAAAATAAGCATTAACAAATATCACATTTTTTGATTTCAATTCCCGACTAAATTGAGCCAGCAAGGGATTAAGAATAAGCCAATTGAAAAGAATCTTTGAGAGGGAGTTCAAACTTTAGTACATAATGTTACTAATGTTTGAAATTGTACTGTTAAAAATGAAGTACAGTCGGTAACTAATAAATCCTTGTCGAATCCTGTTCTTAGTCAGTCTAAGAAAATGATTCGATAAGGATTTATTTAACAGAACCGTATTAGGAATTTTTGCTAGTGTTCGGACACTTTTGTTACCGACTGTACGTCTAAAGATTTTTTAACAAATCGGGTAAATTTCGGAGAGAGAGGAAAGTTGAACACCCGAAGCCCCTCCCCTCATTGCTACGGCCTAGATTAAGAATTAAGGGTTGGGGCTATAAGACTGTTACAATTCTATAAGAAATTTGTATTAAACACGTAGACGCATTTAATAAAGCAAATTAATAAATGATTCATTTATAGTTGAATTCAGAATAATATAATTTATGATTTTTCAAAATTTAGTGAATAGCTATTTAAAGTGATTTACGTTAAAATGCGTTTTGAGTGAACTGTGGCAAAATATATCGTAAATTACTGAATATTTTTAAGGTCATCAAATTCATCAAATACAAATTATTTATGGATTTTCTGACTGAACATAAATTTACTTGCAGTTTCACTTATGAAAAATTTTACGCAGAGATAAATTGTATTTATTTACTTTTTTTAGAAAAAAATACATAATACTTTCAACTTCATTTAAAAAATGGTTAATTTGAACAAAGGTAAGCTGTCTTTATTTACAATCGGTAACAAAAGTGTTACCTAGTTTATTTATTTAATATACGATAATTACGAAAACTTATATAATCAATATTAACCAAAGTACTTAAATACGAAATACGTTTATTTACTGCAGCTCTTTGGGATACTACACATGTTACTGGGTTTTGCAATAAGATTTTTAATAACCTAACACACGTTAAAAAAAAAAAAAAGCATAGGAAAGGTAGAGATAAGTGAAAAAATTTTATTTAATTTAAATTTTTATAGTTTTGTTCATCAACATAAAACATTATGGTAAATAATTTGCTTTTTTTTGTCATTTTTCTCTAGTTTCTTAGTCTAATACAACTTTGTCCAGTGTTTCACATTTTGGCTCAAATATCCCAATGTGCTTGATACTTGGGATTCATAGTGCATTGCACCAACTGTGAAAAAATAGCTACAGATTACAATATTATAAATTTTATTGTTTATAACTTTCTTCTATATAAATAAGAAGAAAGTTTTGGATTCCTGAAAACTTGCTACTTCAAGTTTTTTTGTGGGTTTATACGTTTTGATACTTCCTGAACACGATCTAAACTTTTTCAGAAAACGTTTGTCTGTCACCACAATTTAGTAGGCACTGTATCTTCTTGAAGAATGCACGCAATCGCTCGAAAATTTATATTTGGCTGAACTTTGACATAAATTGATGTTAATTAAATTTTATCATATATCAACCTGCAGGCAGCGCTGCAATGCTGGATTTCTTATCCATTTACAGAAAACCAACATCCAGCTTTTGCAGCCTATAAGTATCTCAAAATTGATACGTGATGTGGCTATAATTAAAAACTATGTTGGTTCAATTTCGGTGCATATCAGCCGATTACGACCTATGTCCAGCTGCAACTTGCATGATGTACAGTCGGTAACAAAAGTGTCCGAACACTAGCAAAAATTCCTATGTAAAAAAAGTACACTTCATACGGTTTCGTTAAATAAATCCTTGCAGAATCCTGTTCTTAGTCAGTGTAAGAACAGGATTCGATAAGGATTTATTTAACAAAACCGTATGAAGTGTACTTTTTTACATAGGAATTTTTGCAAGTGTTCGGACATTTTTGTTACCGACCGTACTTGATACCTACATTTGAGCCTCAATGGTATGAAATCACACAAAATTTTATAGCTATTCTGTAAAATTTTTCTGACTAAATTTTGGCGTGTATAATAAGATAAACTCCAGTAAAATCCAACGAGAAACTGGTGTTGAAAGGAAAATAATAAGAACATTATAAGCAAACAACTCACAACAGTTGTTCCTGGTTAAATAATAGCATAACCCTTCATCATTCGATAAAAGTCAATAAAATATTTGCACTCTGATAAAGATTTCATTATTATATATGATTAATGTAACATGATGATTAAAAAAATTATAATATTGTTACACTATTCTTGGTTTAAGGTTCTTGTTTATGTGAAACACACGACCATAGACGTGATGGAGAAGGAACAATTTTGTTCATTGTTCTGTTTTCCACTGACGACGTTTATGGGCCCAATGGAATAACGTACAATGTTAAAAATTTGTAAACAGATACGGAGATCCATGTCCAGAAGAGTATCACAAATGATATCATTAGAAATGTTTGTTTTTGGTTCTTCATGGTATTTAGCTATCAAATGAGTTACGGCCAAATTTTTGTTTTCTTTTTTTTTCAATCAATCAAGAAAACGTCTAATATTTACTATTGTTGATGAGGCATGATGTCTAAAGAACATAATAATCTACAAGTCATTTCGGTTTCTTTCTTTTACTTTTCTTCTACTTTTGAAAAATTATTAAAAATTTGGATTGGGGTTTTGTGGTTTCTAATATTTTCACTTATAGTCGACCTTTATCACAACATGGTCTTCTCCAAAGTCGTTAAACAATCAGTCTTTCAAGAGATCAAGACTTTTATAAAACAAACAAACTCCTAAGTGTCTTTGAAAACTACTACGGAATCACAAACTTGAAACATGCCTTATACGTTATCTGGGCAAGTTCTTTTTCACTGTATAAAGTCGTTATAATATTTAGGATGACCAATAAAATATCAAGAGATGAAAAGATACACAAATCCAACTTAGAAGTCTACTTTAAAGAGGCAAAACTAAATTGTCTGTTATTAACCATTAAAAAAATGATATTTCATGTTTTTGTAATACGGACAAAAAAAAAAAAAGTAATAATAATAATAGGGGCTCATCTGTTTATGATTTGATTTTTCTTTCAGAAATCTACTTCCGCGAATGTCACACGGAAAATATAAAAAGGAACAGGTGAATAGGAAATTTTATCCCTTCTATCCAAAAATAGTCGACCATCATTCGGTCTCCTCAAAACTGTTTGCTTTAGATAAGACCTGTTGCTCAAGTTGTCAGTCATGGAACCTGAAAAAATGTTGGTTTATTTATTAGCAACGTTTACTCTGAAAGTAAGATTACATCTTCTGCTTTTAATTTTTTTCCCCTTGAAAGCTCTTCCATTTCTAAGCAGTAAGTAAGGGAAAAAATCATTAATATTACTAATGCAAAATTATGGTGCAACTAGGATTGATATGTATTTACAAAAATGAATTTTTTCTCGATTTTTAAAGATAAAGTTGTCTTGCGATATCCTTATTTTTTTGTTACTGTAATGTTAAATGACATATAAAATTTAAATTGGAAGTCACTTGACCGACATAGTTTATAATGCGACTGTTTAAAAAGTTTACTTACAGACAACGATTTTATATAAATTACTGTATTTCACTATGTGTCTACTCCTATTTAATAGATTATACACTCAGAAACGAAAGTTAATTTTATGCTGTTTTTGTCATCATTTAAAAAAATGTTTGAACAAATTAAAGCAAATTGTACACATTCATTTTATTACAATTAGTACTTTATTCACCATTCTGAAAATTTACATTTCACTCTTCATATTTTTCAATAACAAAATGAAAAATAAATAAATAAATAAAAAATAGCACTGCTTTAAAAGTTTAGATAAAATGACAAAAATTAATTAAAACAAAACAAAAATGCAATTATAATATCCAATCGCATTTCAATATTTCTTAACTATAATATAATATAATTCATAAACCCATAGAAGAAACTAAGTTCTGCATTATTTTCTGTTTTATATCGAATCAAACACTTTCAATCGAATATCTAAGATTAATAGAGAAGCATTATCAATTATTTTCACAAATGTTTGGACAATTCATGAAACCACATAATGCCTCTAGTGCAGGACAGGCACTGGTAGCCGAGAAATTTAATACTTTTTAAATTTAAGCATTGTTCTATGCTGCCAATGGTAAACAAAATGACATTCGGGTGATTCCATGGAAGATGGTAACATCAGTCACAAAAAATAATATTTTCTCTTTTTTTGCCACCAGTATCCACATACAGAAATTTTAATGGCATATTTACTGTGATTTTTATGACTAAATAGGATAGTGTTTATTGTTACAAAATACTGGTGAAAGCATAAATATCTCTATTTGTGAATGGTGTTACATTTTTTATGGAATTGCCCATTATCGAATAGAAACTCCGATAGCGGCTGGTCTAAAAGTTCTTCTATGAGTAATTCATATTTCTCATCTGTCTCTTTGTAGATTTCTGATGAAGTGATTATCAGGAAAACCTAAACCTAGTCTAGTATATTGCAATAAAATACAGTCCACAAACGATCAATGAAATTCGCCACGGTATACCGTGAGATTCACATTGCTCTTGACTAAAGAAAAACCTTGATTCTTAGCTCAAGTTGTGCAAATACAATGTAAAGCCATCTGGTCCATTTAAGTCCAACTTTTCTTTATTTCCGAATATATTACTTTACACCACTTTGATTCACAAGCCTTCAAGCCCATTATATCATTTTAGATATGTAAGATTATAACTTCAATACCAATAGTATACGTGTCAATTACTGACAAACGGTCATATTCGTTTTTTGACTACGTTGACAAATCATTTATTTTAATATATTAAGCCCGACAGTACTTTCAATATGCTGTATACTCATAAACTATGAAGATATACCGGGTGATCCATAAGTCTCTAGACATTTTAAAAATTCATAACTTATTGAATGAATTGATAGAATTGAACACGGTTTGTGAAAAAACCATTCTCGTAAAGGGGGAATTTTTTTTGTAAAGAAAATATAATAATTAAGTTATTTGTCGATAGAGGGCGCTGTGCGTGACCAGATCACATATTTTCATGAAAAACTGTACTTATTTGCATGCGAATGTTTACAGGCATATAAATCCTGTTCTATGAGTATGTCTTCACCACAAATTACAGTTTGCAAACGAGTTATAACACTGCTGACCGCAACTTTATTCGGCGGTTCTTACCTGATGGAAAACATCTTTACCAATAATGCTTTATCCACCAAGTCAGCATCGGGATCAAAACTTCACAGATGCACAAGTAGAGACAAAATAAGAGATAAACTTTTCTAATCGCAAAATTGTGCAATTTATAGGACTTTCATTTGCATATTTTGCTTTCACATCCGTGCGAAAAATTTAACTATTTGTGTAAATATCGTCGACAAAAAATTTAACTATAATTTTTTCTTTACAAAAAAAAAAAAAAAAAAAAAAAAAAATCCCCCTTAACGAGAATGGCTTTTTCGCAAACTGCATTCAATTCTATCAATTCATTCAATAGTTATGAATTTTTAAAATGTCTAGAGACTTATGGATCACCTGGTATATATACTTCTTTTACCCCATTTTCTCGTGACTTGTAACTTTCCATATTTCCTTTTGCTTTTATGCTTCATTTGTAGAATTACTCGATAAACAGACTTTATAAAATATAAAATAAAATAACCACATATAAAATAAACCACATAAAATAGCCACCTATATATAGTAACACAATTTCGTCGACATGTTTCTTCTTTTACTTTAACTTCACCATATTGCATGCCTTTTTGCACATTTGAACTAAATATTTGAAACTATTTTAGCTTTAAATAGCACCGCCAGAATTTAATAATTGCTAATTATATAGTTTTTCCTTCAATTTTACATTATGATATTTTGACAGTATAATTTAAACATATTTGGGTATTACTTTGTGGATTCATTGGTAAGTTAATTAAAAAAATCTTTTTGTTTAAATGGTAAAAAGTACCCTTAAAGTTCAAGATTTAAACATAAAATTGTTAGTGAAAAATTAACTTACCTTGAAAGTAATACCTAAAATTCTTTAGAGTGTATTATAAATTGTAATAATGTGGAAAGGGGAAAATTAAAAAATATTCAACAAGAAATAATTTAAATATTTCCAAAAACATAAAGTTTTAATTTAATTATAATTTTATATATAATTTTAATTTTAATAAATTCAATTTTGTTATATTTAAATGCAAATGGTAGAAAACTTTCACAATTCTAGGATTATTTATTTATAAAAAAGAAAAAAAAAAGATAACGTCTACCATACAATTAATTAATTTTAACAGCTGAATTTTTAAAAGCTTTTTTAAACGCAATATATGGAAAACGCTAAATTAAATTAATCATTTAATGGAAATTTCATGTTTACTAATATTGAATACACATTTAAGCTGTTTCACGAATTACTTTCATAACAACGTATTTATAGTTTTCCTAAATTTATTTAGTAAATATATAGCCTGACATAATCTACTGGGTTGCCTTAACTTCTGATCGCTATCAAACTTGATTACTATTTTTATTTTGTCCTTTTTATCATGGTTTGTAATGAAATATTTAGTTAGTCAAGATACTTAAATGGTCAAATAAATTAAAAGTTTTTAACTCGTATAAAGCTAAACAATTTCTACTAATTTCACACTGAAATTAGTAGAAATTGTTACATATTCATATACACACTATCTACCAATAAGTATTTGGGCATTTTCAAATTTAGACATTTTGTCAAATTTCTAAAAAAATTCTGTATGAATTATCTTAATACTTTGGTAGTATAAAACACATGCTATACATCATATATTTCAGCAAAAGTTTTGTCCTGAAGAGAAAGAGGGGACCAGTAAAAACTAAACTGAAATCTAAATGTTTTGAATCATCCTGTAAAAGTAATCCTTGAAACGCATTTTAGCTGGGGTATGTAAGTGATTAAGAGCCTTCTTCTAATTATCTGTATAAATTTTTATGAGGTTACCAAATATATTGATAGAGATTTACCGGTTTCTTTAATAAGTTGAAAAAAAAAGACATTTTTTTTTAATTATACACTGAGAAAAAAATTCTGTTGCAGAAGTTTCACTTGTAGATTATTTCTTTTTAACAGCAGAATGTTCTAGCACTCCTTTTTGCCAGCACATTCTGATGTAAAACCTACCGTTATTTTTTACAGTGATATTATAAATGGCTTCACTCATATTTTTATTTTGATTAAATCAATGATAATGTAGAGTTCGTTGACTGTAAATAAGTATTGATAAAACCCTCCCTATCATTCTTCCCTTTTTTTTGAGAGAGAGAGAGAAACTGAAATTCAGTTCACTCTATCGCGTACAGCTTTTCGAATTTATACGATATTTGTTTCAAGTTTTTATATAAGTAACTCGATATTTTGGGCTATTGAATTATTCAAATGAAATTTCGTTAAAGCTTGCGCATGCGTAGTTAAAAATTATTTAGTAAAATTTTTCATATTTCATTTATAATATTTTTGCATTCTAATTGCTGCATGCGGACTCTAATTTAGTATGTTAAGTTTCCTAAAATTGACTTAGCAATTGTCTGAATATCATGCGTGCTTGAATTTAAAAATGGGCCTTTTTTTCTTTTTCCCAATAAACCATTACATGTTCACGAATACATGAGGTAGCCTCATAAAAATTTATATAGATATTAAAAAGAAGTCTCATAATCACATGCTTCAGCCAGAACGTATTTAAAGCATTACTTTTCACATGATGATTAAAAAAAAATTCTAATTTTTTACTGGTTTCCCTTTTGCTTTCGGTGCAAAACTTTACTAAAATATATGAGGTATATCATATTCTTTACACTCCTGTTTTCAATATGATTCCTCCAAAACCTTTTGAAATATTTGCCAAAACGTTTGAAATGGAAGTTATCCGGTCTTTATGAAAAGGTAATGTATTTATTAGAGATGGGATAAACAGTTACTTTTCAGTAATAGGTTACTACATTACACACTGCGTTTGGTAATAGGGTCTAATAACCTATTATTTTTGTAACTTATTATTGCTAAGTTGATATATGGCCAATAAATGTTTTGGTCATTTCAGGTTATACAATATATGCACGTATCAAGCATAGTGAATATAGTTTATGTTTTTTAGCCCAATACTTTCGAACAGCAATTTTCATATTATCTAACAGTAGAATTTCTGTAACTTAAAAAGACAAAAATGTTATTACAAAATAGTGGTAGAAGTTTAAAAAGTCGTACACGGACAATCGTCCCAGGTAAGTAAACAGAAAATTCCGATAAACCCAAAATAGTTTTGTTTAAACGCGAAAACAAAATATTTCAAATAATATCGAAACACACAGATGCTATTTTCTGTGAAAAAGAACGCACAGTATGTAAACCATAATATTCATTATAAAAAATAAATAAATAAATAAATAGAATAAAAAAAGCTGTTAAAAAAGGATGTTAACATTCCAAATACCAAACTGTCGAATAATTGTTTCACTTGATTTTTGGAAGAACTTGAATATACCAAATTGACAAGAGAGTCGATATTCTTCTCTTCTCAGTCATATTTGGAAACTGCACGGTGGGATGACAGCTTTGAATATTTTTCTTAAATTAGAAGCAGTTTTTTAAAGACAAAATTTTGTCGATGTGATTTTTCATCTGATTTTCAGTGATGAGATACGACTATAAATAACTAGCCATAAATAACAACCATAAATAACGACCATAAATAAAATTTGTTACTCATATTATATCATCAAAAATAGTCTTAATAATAAAAATAATAATAAATCCGATAAACAAAATAATAAAATATTGAAAAGCTAAATGCGCTATCCATTTATCAAACTAAATTTGAACGTGATATGAAATTAAAATAAACAATTAAATAAAATGTTCGCTAACGTCTCATACGATTACGTATTTTCCATTTCATTTCAGCTCTAACACCTGCTATCAGCAATTGCAAATAAAAACATAACCATCTTCCTCGCTGCAACACTCTTTATCTTATGATAGAGATATTAGCATATGATCCACAATGAAACGTTATTATTCAAATGCCAAACATCCCCAAACACATATCTTCAAATAATCTCCTTCTCTAAGCTAATACTTCACTCACGGTCGTTTAAATTAATATGCTGATTATATTATTATGTATAATAATATCATCAGCGACGTTGAAAATTCCTTGAATATTAGTGTAGTCTAAACTAATATTCAATAATAGTCGGTTTAAAATAATACATCGAAGGAAATATCAGAAAGTTGAAGGGTAATAAATATATCAAAAAGTATTATTCGAAAATGTTATTTGACTAATATAAAATATTCGAAACAATTAGGTATTATTAACGCTGTGAGATTATTTCCCTGATTCACCCATTTCTTATTCTTTTACAGCCTTATTCACCAAATTTTTAACACTGGGATTAACCCGGGAATATGCTAGGTTATCTTAAGTTCGGTATTCACCACGCAAAATTAGAGATTTAGCACTCAAGTTAAACTTTTTTTTCTAATCCTCCGAAATTGGAGGGTTAACTCTGGTGCTACATGCGCATGTTACAGTTACAGCGAAAAAAGACTTGTTTACTTTTAAAAATACATTGCTTTTTTATTAACCAATCAGCGACACTCCTACAAATTTATACAGATAACTCTGGAGTCAACTAATCACGTTTGGGTAATACGAAAACTTTCTAACCTAGGATCTCTAACACAAGTGTTACATGAAACTTGGGTTAACACTGGTTTGGTGAATAAGGCTCTTAGAATAGTTTAGTACTCTGCCAGAGAACCGAGAGTATTATTTGAAAATATTATTTGAGTAATGTTTAATTCTTTTCTTGTTTAAAGAATAGTTTGGCATAATGCTAGAGATGTGACTGTTCTTCATGCAAAGAAATAAAAATTTGAAGCGATATTTATTTAATAGGGATTTTTCAGTAATATATTACTATGTTAATAAGCTATATCTTAGTAATAGTATTATTTATCCTATCAAGTGAAATAATTCCCACTTCTAGTATTTACAATCTAATATAGTACATGTACATAATTTTGTAAGATACGTTTTATTATATTTATATTTATTCGTTAATGAATTTTTTAAACATCTTTTCATAACATTGAGGAAATACTGGATAATATAGCAAATACAGGGCGATCCAAAATAATGTAACGGAGGCAAGAAGTCGACACTGAGCATGTAACAAAGTTTAGCAGTTGTAAAGATGTTATTTCAATTAGAGCTCATTGCAGAGCTTTGTATTTATGGTGGTATTTTACCTAAGCACATTATGAAGCTGTGCACTGGTGGTGGTGGTGTTTTACATTAAGCATATAGTAGAGTCATCCAGACAGACGATCATGTTGGATTTATTTCAAGAATTTGTTGCTATGATGGTAGATGCTGTAATGGAGGAATGAAGGGTTAATTTGATTAGCTTGAACATTATATTGAGTGGAAATTTGAAGGAGAAAAGTGTTCGCTATAAAAAAGATTAAGTTGTTTGTTTAAGGCTGTTCTTGATATGGTCGATTAGTTTGTGGAGTTTGAAATTTCGTGCAGTAATTTATAGATTTTTGACAGATTTTGTCTAAGTAAAGGGCGTATTAATATATTCTCTAACCCTTTATTTAGTCTTGGTTGTGGATTTTCTAACTGCTATGGAGAGGGTAACTGGCAGAAGTAATAGGAATGTGTAGGGGCTCCCTCTTCACCACAGGCACACAAGCGTGATTATTTTGCAACGAAATTGAAATAAGTAGTCTGCGAAAGAGGCATGGCTTGTAAGGAAGGCAGTTACCACAGGACTGAGTTCCCATGATGTCAAGGACACTCTGGGAATCAGGTGAAATGTATGTTGCCCTTTTGTGAAATTGTCGCACAGTTCCCGCCAATCCTGTTGTGTTAATTATTTTAGGCGTCTTTTGATGAAAGAGAGGGGTAGAGAAAGGATGGTAGTGGGCTCCTCAATTTCTCTTGTTGCCTTTGCCATGAATTCTGCAGTTTCGTTACCAACAATCCTCCTGTGGGAAGAAACTTGTACTAGGGCTATTTGTGGAGAAAGTTCTTTTAAGATGAATTGAATTTTTAGGATTTGTGGAAGTCTACCCCTATGGTGACAGATGGCCTGTAGACCCGAGAGACTAGATGGAAATTTTGCTTTTAGTTTGATTTTTCAGTCTTAAATCATTCAAGAGCCTCTTGAATAGCGTGAAGTTCTGCTTGGAAAACAGAGTTGTTGTCTCCCAATCTGCAGGCTCACCGATGGATCTCCATTCCTCTCGAGAAGACGCAGAAAGCTTCAGCGACTCCATGATTAATAAAGAAATCCAAAACCTTTCCTTCAGCTGGCTAATACATCCAGCTCAAGATGTTGCATCATCTGTAAATAATACAAACAAAAGTAGTTTCTTCCCAACTGCCGAGCTCACAATTAGAAGTTTGCGGGTTTGATACTCGAGCTGGCAGAAGTTCCTCGTGCACAATAATGGCGGTTGGTGCACGTAAAATCCGTCGTGGCCCCAATGTTCGCCATCTAAATTATACCTCTGGATGCAGCCATCTCATTCGTGGAGGATCAAAATTGTATCAGCATGTCTACGAATCACCCTTAGGGGTGCATCCAAGACTTACTTCGGCTCAAACTTTCAATGAAAAACAGGGTTTGGACGTGTCAGTAAGATTCCACGCTGTTTAATCGAGCTAAATGCACACAGGACTCGTGCCAGACCAATTTTCCAGACTTCATTTCGACTCAAAAACAGCCTCCATATTCGTGTAACTTCAACCCTTTAGAAATACAGTTTGTGTTCGATTTTAGAGGAGAGGGTTGATGCAAGGCGTCACAAAAGTTTGAAAACTTTGACGTGTTCGTTGATTCGGGAAAGGAAGATAATCCTCCCGGTTGAACTCCAACCAATTACTGAAAATTTCATCAAAAGTTTGTATGCCTGCATCCGAGTAAAAAGAAGACAATGTGAAGTAAAATGAATGATTGTTTCTTTTTAATAATTTTTAATAAATAAAGTATTTGTTTGTGCGAATGATTTTGTGTTTTCATTAATTAAGTCAAATTGGACTGCTACGTTATTTCCGGTCACCATTTATATGTAAATCAAAAGGTGGATATGAAATATAGAAAGAGATAATTCTGAAATATTACAGATAGGTAAAAAATAAAAATATACTAAATTATCTGTATAAGCATCCGTTAACGTAATTTTTAGAAATTTACTTGGAATAGTAGCGAAGTGAAAACTTTTGCAAATTATGCACATTGCACATCTACTTTATCAAACTGCTTAGTCGTAGAATATGTAAGTTATAATGATGTTCAATAGAAAATACTATTAAACACAACGTTATCAGAAATTGTTTCTGTAATAAGTTGTTCTTTGATTGCTTAAAAGAAAGAAAGAAAAAAAAAAAACTATTTTCACAAAACTTAATTTATCTCAGACGAATATGGAATGCAGAATTACGTTGATTAATAAATAAGATGTTAAAGATAACAGACACTGGTCCGAAATTAAGCTACAGATGAGATAGATTGACTGGTTAAATTTAAGAAAAAAAAATCATCACGACAAATGCAAAATACATCGAATACTTTATAAGTCAAATAAGCGTAAATATGTGATTTCTTTGAACCTAAAACAACTTATTCAAATGACATTTCTTCTTAATTCATACATATGTTTTAGACTTTTTTTAAAGCTTTCAGAAAATTATGTATTAAAGGGAAAACTACAAAACTTGGGTACAAAAAATAAATATACAGAAAATTACTTCAATACAGACTTAGGGCAATGTTTTAGAATAATATTGAATTTGTCAATCATTTCTAAAAGTAACAATGTTCTATATAACATAAAGCAATTTTGGCCCCTTTTAATTTCAGGATAATGTCAATAGTAAGCTTCTTGAGAGATTTCAAAACATCCACTACGATTTTTAATTCAGATTTGTTTAGCTTGACTAAACCTCGAACTAAAGCTGCCTAGTGGCCTATTGGCAAAGGACCTGTGATGTTTTTCCTATATGGCAAAGAATACCCATAAGAAGTTAATATATAAAGCACATACAGTCTTGTAATTTAATATAAAGATGTATCTCTCTTGAAAGCACACTTTATTTTCCATTTATGACCCTAAAGGACGTATCGAATATTTGCTTTTTTGCTCATTAAATATAATAATAAACGGGAGGCCTCAAGATCAGTGTCAGGTACGACCACTCCAAAAAAAATTTCTGGACCGCGATTTTATTTTGATAAAATGGATGCCGTATTATATCAGGTATTTACCTATCATCTTTTGGTGCCAGTCGCTTAGCAGGTGGTGCGCTATTCAGCAATTTCTGCAATTTACAGGAAGGCTATATCTCAAGTTCTGTTGCGTATAATCAAACAAAACTTGAAATGTGAGAAGTCCATTATGAGACATTATGCTTATTCAATTTGGGTGCATATCGGCCGATAGGTGGCGCTGCTATACTGGAATTTTAGCCGAGAACAGGTAGGCTATATCTCAGATTTTCTTGTATATATAGCACAAAATTTTGTATATAAGACAACCAAATATTATGAAATACTATGCTGATTTAATTTGGATGTATATCAACTAATAAGCGGCGCTAATGCACTGCAATTATTACTCCGTGAATAGGAATGTTAAATCTCGCCTTCTATGCCATATAACTGCAGGAAAATTTATATGTGAGATAACCATTGCGAAAACGAGTGCTGCCTTAGTATAAGTGTATACAAGCCTACAGGTGGAGAATGTGGTTTTTCACATGGCTACATCTCAGCATTTGTGGATTAAAATTGCCCCAAACTCCATTTGTAAAATTTTTATCGAGAGAAGCTACGGTTAAACATTTTTCCAGTCATCAATAAATAAATAAATAAGAATAAATTAAAATAATAAAAAATTAATTAATTAATTAAATAAATAAATAATAAATAAATAAATAACGACTAATTTTGCCGTAAATTATCGTAGAAACATGCGACTGGTGCCGATCGATATAACGTCTAGTTATTAACGCAATAGTTTATGTACATGATGATTATGTACATAAAAAAAAATGAATGATTTTTCTTAGGGAATCCTCTACATATTAACATTTAGATCAACTTCATTTCTTTCAAAGGCAACGTCGATTTCTGATTTCATATTCGAATTTCTGAAATCAAGGCGGTTCGGAAAAACTATAGTTTATGTACTTTTAATAATTATTGATAGAGTTGAAAATGAAAACGTATTAAGCGTGTATCTCAACATTTAAAAAAATTGAGTTATGATCTCACACAAAGAAGTATTATGTCTATTCAGATAACAATCGAAAAAGAAGTATTACAATTTTAAATATTAAATAAACTAAAGTAATGCTCTAAATAAGAAATGATGTGTGCATCGCTAAACTTACTTGAATAAGTATTTTAATTAATGTGTATGCAAACTTATAGATGACACAAATAACAACAAGTAACAGCAATAGTGACCTAACAACAAGTGACTTAACAGCAATAAAAATTGAAATATCACTGTAACTCAAAAAAATAATGATAGAAATAAGGTGTAAATTTGGAAACCCATATTTTTTATGATGCCTTTGTATTCGTGCAAAAATTAATATAAGGCATAATTCATAATTTTTTGAAATAAGGATTCATTAATAAATTTCATAATTCAAAAAATGTTTTTTAATTAAAATTATGCGTGGAATATCTTTGGGTCACTTCATTCTAACACATAAAACAAATGAAATCTGAATATAATAATTTTCCGAGAAGATATGTATTAATGTTTGTCACATTCATTTGACAATAGCAATCCCATATTTTGACAAATTATAACACTATGAAAAACTGACAGATATACGTAAACTATACCATTTTCAGGGCTGGATTGATTTAAATAACCCACAAAATTTAATTATACCATTATAAACTAGGCGTTATTACCAATCCATTGGCACCAGCCGCACGTTTTTACACAAATTCATGGGGAAATTTGTCTGGGGGTGGCGTTTTATTCTTTGATGACTGTACATTTTAAGCTGTAAGTGGCGCTGTTTTACATAATGATATAGAAAAATGTTTTGTAATGGTCACGACATACTTTTTTTTTTTTTTTTTTTTTTTTTTTTTTTGAATTTTATAAGTTTAGTATAAAACAAAAAAATAATAGGCGATAACAAAACAACAACAAAAATAAAAATCTTAGTAATGAAGTTAATCGTGTTGTAATTCGTATTTAGTGAAAGTTTTATTACATTTTTAGCGCATTTAAATAAGTTTGTGTAAAACTTCATGATACAAATATTTTGAAGTAGCTTTATTGAAAATATAATCTTTATTTATTTATTTTTCATGAATTATTAAAAATAAAACAAAGACGAGGGCAAATGCTTAGTAATAGTAATTTATAGCGAAATTATCAGGAAAAAACACGATATTTATTCCCATAGCTCTTTGTTTAGTTAGCTTGGAGCGATAGCATGGAATAAAAGCCAATAAGAAATATTTCAGCTAGTAACACAATGCATACTGAATTGGCGACAATGCTAAAATAATCCTCACTTGTCTAGAAACAGAGCTTTCCACAGCGTTAAAATCGTAAGTTAAAAGTATTAAACAAAAATAATTTTTGATTCTGTTTTTCTAGCAGTAAATAGTTTTTTTGTTTTTTGAAAAGGAAGGTAAAAAGAAAAACATCAACAAGCAGTTGTTTTAACTCAGTTTCGAGTTTGGGGATTGATGCGTTTCCCTTCTTAAACAATAGGTTCTGAAATGAAAAAAAAAAAAAGTAAAACTGATAAAGACGCTTAGAAAAAGTCTGACTATCAACCAAAATACCGAGAAGTGCGAGGATAAAACCAAGGAAGATTTATTCATGATATCTTTCATCAAGACTCGAAAAAACTGTTGAAATGTTTAACTCACGATCTGTCAGTATCGTAGTAATTAGTCTTTGTACCGTATAACACACCACTTACTCTTTTTTTTTTTTTTTTTTTTTTCTCAATTTTTCTTTTATTATTCTTTCAGATATTTGAGATTTTCATTTTTTTTCATTTTTTTTTTATTTTTTTTATTTTTTATTTTTTGTTTATTAATGCAAAAATATTTCATTTGGGCGATTCTCTGCAAGTAGTCAGTTTTCATACTGGGGAAAAAAACCTATAAGAATTGTCTGCATCATTTTTAGCAAGGTAACAAATTACTTAATATAATTAAAAAAAATACCTAATGTAATTAAAAAAACTTAATGTTAAAAAAAAGGTTGTTATAATTAATATTAAATAATAATAATAATAAAAATGTTTAACATTGTACAACGATAGTACTGTAAAGTTTGTATTTCCAAATTATTTAATAATTTTTCTTACTTTTTCTTCTTATATTTTTATAAAGCTTTTCTACCATTTTTGCCTTCTGGTTTTTAATTCCCGCGAAGCTATTTCGGAAACTTATTTAGGGTCTTTTGTTTCTTTTAAAAATATATTAGGCATTCTTTTATTTTTATTTTTATTTTATATTTTTATTCATTTATTTATTTTGTTACAGGATCATTTTTTTTAGTTTTTTTTTTCCGTTCTTCTCTAGTCATGCTTTTCTTTTCCTTATAATTTTTATCTTTCAAACTAATAAAATTTTTCTGTCATGATCATGTTATTTTCTCGAGCGGGGGAAAGATAAAATTAAAATGATTAAAAAAAAAAAAAAAGAAAAAAGAAAAAAAAAAAAAAGCTATTTTCAAATTATTCGTTTAGGAAAAGTGAAATCACTCGTCATTAATATCATTTTAAGATATAAATTGATTTTATCAATTTCAAATTCAAATGAGGTACTAATGATATTTACACTATCTGTATGTTCAGTTTTTCTTTCCATAAAGAACTGTTCCAGGATATCTGAAAATTGTTCTGCAATTAGGTTAGAATATGTGTTTTTACTTTCTTCTATACTCAATAGAAGAAAGTATAAAAATTTTCGACCTCGAGTTTTTAATAGAATTACACGTTTTGAGAGATCTAGAGCTGGATTTGACAATTTTTAGAAAATATCTGTGTGTCCGTCCGTATGTCTGTCTAAGTGTGTGAAAAATTTTTGTGGCAACTGTATCTCAATAATTACTGCACATAATTTCATAAAATTTCATAGGTAGTTTCACCTTGGCATAAATTACTCACTGTCAAATCTGGTGAAAATTATCCAACAGGTGGCGTCGCCATCCCGCTTTTCTATATTTTTAACATGTCTGTGTAAGAAACAATTTCGTATAAATGTGCGTAATGAGGATTATTTTTAATAAATCATTATGAAATTAAAAAGAATTATTTATAATACTATTAGAAAACTAAGAAAAAAAATTGGATGTATAGTAGCATCAGAACTCATGAACAGATTTAAAACGATTGGTTGACTTATCGATTTGTGATGATTTTAAAAAAATGTCGATTTAAAATTATTACAGTTTTTTTTTTTTCATTTTTAACAAAAAAGAAAGAAAAAAAAAGAAAAAGAAAAGAAAAGAAATCTCGAAGGGAAAAATGCATTTCTTAGATGTCATTTTTAGAGAATAAAACTGACTTTCTTTGGATGTTTAATGTTATAATTCTCTAGGATTAAAATCGTCTGCATTCATCATGAAACATAATTTTAATAAATACTATTTTTAATAAATTATTTGTATTGAGTGAATTTATATAGAGAATTTCAGAAGAAAGTCTTAGAAAGTCTTGTAATAGACACAAAATACTAGTTTACATTTGTACAGTCTCTACCTGTAGGGTAATTCTTTCTATCTAAAACATCTTGAATCATGTCTGAAGCAATGATTTGAAATACGAGTTACAAAGTTTTTGACAAATAAAAATTAAACATGAAGACGAGGAAAAAAAAAAACTATTACAATAATAATAATTTTGTTTATAAAAATTACAATTTATGTGTTCTCTTTAAAACAAAAGTGAAATAAAACATTTATAAATAGTTCTGTAATAACTAATATTTTTTGTGTTCGTAGGCGCTTAAGGTTCCATGTGAGAAAATGATACAGTGTCGGCAAAAAAAAAAAAAAAAAAAAAATCTTTGCACTTGAGAGGGAAAAAAAAAAAACTTTACATGTCAGTTGCCGTTCCCGTCACAAAAATGTGTCGAACCCCAGTGATGACACGTGGCATTAGTCGGTCACAGACGATATTTCTGTATCCTATCAACACTCAGTTCGCCTCGTGGACTTGAGTAAGGCTGAATGCTCTTTGCTCCGCCAATATTTCGTTCATTTGTTAAAAGTTTGAGGATCTACATCGGTATTCCCACTCCGCACAATGGGTCGGATTAGCTTAAAATTAAAGAGAAATCTCCTGCCTTGACTCAACTAGAGAAGGGAATCTCTGTGACTGATGTAGCCAGAGATCTGGCATATCGTTCAAGATGTAGTCAGAGTAGACATCTGGCAAATGTAGCCAGAGATCCGTGCCTAAACGGCTGCAGTTGGTAATAAAATGTAAAGATGAGATGACAAAATGCTGATTGCAATGTGATATTTACAATAAACGACGAGATTGTTAAGATTTTGTCTTAAATGTTTACATTTTAATGACTTCGTAAAGATTTTCTACATCTGGCTACATCTAGAATGATATGCCAGATCTCTAACTACATCAATCACAGAGATTTCCTTCTCTAGCAGAGTCAAGGCATGAGATTTTTCTATCATTTTATGCTTAATCCAACCCATTGTGTGGAGTGGGAATACCGATGTAGATCCTCAAACTTTTAACAAATGAACGAAATATTGGCTGGCGGGAGCAAAGAGCTACAGCCTTACTCTAAAAGTCCCCGAGGCGAACTGAGTGTTGATAACCCTCAGGATACGGAAATTTCGTCTGTGACCGACTAATGCCCCGTGTCATCAATGTGGTTCGACACATTTTTGTGGCGGAAACGGCAACTGACATGTAAAGTTATGTTTTTTTTTTTTATTGCCGGTCAAGTGTAAAGTTTTTTTTTTCCGGCACTGTACATACCTAGTAACATTTATAATTTATTTCAGAGTACTGTTAATCTTGTCTTCTTTTCACACCAGTATATTTTAAAAGAATTTTTCTTCTTATTTTGTGGTTATTATATATTAGAGAAAATTTCTCTAAAATGCTACTAGTGTGGAAAAAAGGACAGAGCTAACAGTACTCCGGCACACCTGGTAACATATTCCGGAGCACTGTTAGTCCGGTACAGTATAATTTAAAAGCGTTTTCCTTCTTATTTAATCATAATTACATATTGTAGAAAATTTCTCTAAAATCTGAGTAATGTGAAAAAAAGGGCGGGGCTAACAGTACTTCGAATAAATTATAAATGTTACCAGGTATGATTCTATATCACAGTTTTGATTTTTTTTTTTTTTTTTTTTTTAAACTAATGTTTTAAATTTATGAGCTAATGTAATAAAACCATGTTTATAGTATATTCTGAATTATAATTTATTAACTTTACTGATTAAAATGTTAAAAAAATACCTTTGAGTTTCATTATTCTGGTCGATTTGCAGATAATCACTCATTTTTATAACTTCTTTGCTTCTTTTATAATTTTCAACAAGGAATTTCGGATTCAAAATACTTTCTTCAGAAACTAAATCTTATTTTTCGAAAAACTGTATATGTACAATCTGGAAAAATCCTTTTCCTACACTCTTATTCTGGGACAAATTACAGGATTCTAACTCGTCACTTTTTAGTGATTCGAAATATTCAAGAAATAAAATAAAATAAAATAAGTAAATAAATAAGTAAATAAAATTACATAAATTAATTTTTTTACGATTATTTATGTTTAAGCGTAACCAATTCTTTTCAAAATTAACTATTTGAAATTTTCGAGGTCCAAAATTATACCGTTAACCCTCCCATAAGAATAAGGAGTCTATTGTATAATGATATTCTTGAAATAAGCTCTAGTTTTGTCATTACATGCTATGATGGTACATAATTATTATTTAATTTTAACTAACTTTAAAATTTTTAAAAACAATCCTTAATAGCTACGAATTATTATTTTTGTTATTTTTGGTTTAAACTTATGCTGAAATATCAAATTTTAAATCATTAGAACAAAGATTTTTGGAGTTAAGATGATTAAATTTCGATATTTAAATATTAAATTATCGTTGGACGTGCTTTATTATTTCCTGCAATAACAATCTTTTTTTTTTTTTTTTTTTTTTTTTTTTTTTTGCTGACTTTTCGTATGCACAAGCTACAGTCTTGTTATAACTACATGAAAAATAGTAATTAAAAGCTATATAAAAGGTGCATTTGCTAATATAATGTTTAATATAAAATTTTCTGGGAAAATAAGGTAAAAATATGTAATACATCACGTATTGTAAATGTGGGCACATCTTATAAAAGGAAAGTTTCAAACATTATTTCTTTTTATTGAAAATGAAACGGAAAGTTTTTATAACTAGGGTCAGAACAGTTTATTTACTTCCAATATTGGACAGGACACATCCAGTTATCTCAAGATTACAGAATGAGTATTGAGCTGTGAAACGTTGCCTGCATATATTGTGATCGAAATAGCTTCTTTTAAAAATATCTAAATGTTATTTTTAAGATTAGATTAAAAAAAAATCTTTTTGTTTCCTTTCTGTTAATAACTGAAATATAACTTTTTTACGAATGAATTTTATGCAAGGATTTTTTTCATTAGGCAGTTCTAATCTGATTTTTAAAAAGTTTAAGATTCATTAAATCTTACACAACTTTGTAGTATTAATAAAAGACACTTAACATTATCAAATCATATTATTGGAACTTTACTGTTATATCACTTTTGTATTATATATCTTAATATATATAAATCTCGTGTCACAATGTTTGTCCTCAATGGACTCCTAAACCACTTAACCGATTATAATAAAATTCGCACACCATGTGCAGTTCGATCCAACTTGAGAGATAGGATAGTTTAAATCTCAAATTATAGTCGCAATTTTAATTTATTGCTAATTATTTGTCTGTTATTATTTGACAGTCACAATTATCTGTTAACTCCAAATGATTCTAACAGATGTCGATACCTTTCGACTGGGTTGAAATGAAAGCTGAAATATATTTGGTGCTGCCATCTACACAAAGAATCTTCAACTTTTTAACCTATTAATAAATTTCGTATAATTCAATTATTTCCACTTTTTAAATTTTTGGTGTTAGCATAGCCGGCCACGTGTTACTTAGACTGAAGTGTAAATTGAATTCATATTATAATGAAGATAATACAGTGAAATTAATCCTGTTTTTTACTTATTTGTGCTTCATTGATCAAAACTTTATAATTTAATCTGTATATATATATAAATTACGTGTCACGATGTTTGTCCGGGGTAAACTCCTAAACTAAGGAACTGATTTTGATGAAATTTTGCACACTGTGTGCAGTTTGATCCAACTTGAGAGATAGGATAGTTTTTATCTCAATTTATTGTCACAATATTGTTTTATTGCAATTATTTGTTAATTATAGACCTTTATTAAAGTTGCTCCAAAATATCTGTGAGTTCCATTAATTTAATTGTTGCCAAAAAAAAAAAAAAAAAAAAAAAAAAAATACGAGTTCATTTTTTTTCGACATAAAAATAAATACATTTAATCAAACGTGAACGTTAAAAAATTATAAAAAGTTAAATTATGCATCTCACGAAAATTGACGTCATAATCAATTTAAAGATTTTATACACATTGATAAAGTGCTAATGTAGTTCTATCATAGATATAGTAATATATATAGATCTCTCATCCCCATGTTATCGTAGAAAGATTTTTGATGCCGAAAAAAGATAAAAAATAAAAGCTTTGGAAACAGCCATTAAGTGGTATTGGAAAAAAAAAAAAAAAAAAAAAAAAAAAAAAAAGAAAAGAAAGAAAGAAATATGAATTTGAAACTGTATCTGGAGTCTTCCATTCCCCTTTAGCAAATAAATTATTCATAAATTTTATTTGCTAAAATATTAGTATGTATTCCCGTGTGTATTCACTCGGGGAAAGACGGCCATATTTTGGTAAAAACGTCGTCTTTTCCCAAATGAAAAGGAATAACTTTTTTCTCCCCAATGATCACTCTATTCTATATATGCTATACTATATCTATGAGTTCTATACGCAAGCGAAGTGTGACTCACTGACCGTCTGTGCAGCCAAGAAAAAGATTTCCTATGTTAATTGCCCACTGGATTTTTTGTAAGAAATTATTAAAAATCGAGGAAATTTATTTCCCGATTTTAATCCTTATATTTGGGTATAGATATGTATTAGTTATCGCGGGTGTTAGATTGAATTATTTTGCTGTCAAATTGACAAAATTTTAATTTTAAATTTTTAAACTCTGTCGCCCTTGGCTTTTTTTATTATTATTATTATTATTTGGCGATCAAAAGCGTAACACGAAAATATACATGCCAGATGTATGCATTGTACGAAATGTAATATGTATTATTCATTGTACGTATGTATGGCATGTAATATGTATTGTACGAAATATTGTTTCATATTATTCATTACTCTTTTAATATAAGTTGTTAAAATAACCATGATTTTTGAAAGGAATTAAATATTTTCGCCAGATAAGTTGGCGATATTCTTTTTTTTTCGCCAAGGATGACAGAAATGAAATCTATTCCGCTGCAAAATATTAGTATCTTACATCAGATATTTTATTTAGACATTTGAAAACAAATTTGACTTCAAACTATGATAGAATATTTATCATTTTCCTTTTAATTTGTATATTATTAGTATATTAAAATTTAAAAGCATGGTATATAAAAAGTTTTTTTTTTTTTTTTTTTTTTTTTTTTTTAAATCTTATAATTATTCTTATCTTAATCCTCAATGTTTCCCATCTTTATTGACTTGAATTTACTATTAAAATTTTAACATACTCAAAAACTTCTCATCACTTCGTTAAAATACACTAAACTTTTCCAAAATCTTTTTGTATTTAAAATGATACATGTATTTACTTTAAATGTCCAATATTTCATAAGATTTCCAATTTTAAAGTTTTAAAATATTTATCAAATTTACTTATTTTTCTGGTTTAGCCTTATTGTTTTCCCTTTTATAACTACAGCTGTTGCCCTCTTTAAAATATTTAAAATGATGAGGTCATTTAATAGTAAAATTATCCATTATAGCATATATTATATTTCACTCCTCCATAAAAATTGATTTTAAAATCGTCTGTTTCTTTTATACTTTTATTTTAATAGAATTTTAATAGAATTTAATTTATATATTAGTCATTTTAGCAATTTTATCCAAAGTAGCATTAGAAATAATATATATCACTTCTCCATT
Organism: Salticus scenicus; assembly: GCA_963930645.1. Taxonomy (NCBI): domain Eukaryota; kingdom Metazoa; phylum Arthropoda; class Arachnida; order Araneae; family Salticidae; genus Salticus; species Salticus scenicus. The sequence goes on from OZ005657.1 coordinate 227,202,364, forward strand.
AAAATTTATAGGACCCTACAATAAAATTAATTTGTGCTTAATATCAACACTACGAAAATTTTTATCAATCGCTTCCAAATTTTGACCTAAGTTTCAAATCTCAACCCTGTGGGTTTTTACATCGGCTACAACGTTTTCGTCTTTGTTCGTAAATAATAATTTAACTGTACTAAATAGTTTACAGCCGTATAATTCAACGTATAACTTAGTCACAGCAACGCGTGGCCGGGTCTGCTAGTTATTATAAATATTGTTATTTTATTATGTTGAAATTGTGAATTTTTATTTATACAAGCTTTTAATAGATAGTTCATTTATACTTGGTTAATAGGTCTGAATAAATGACTAATTTCATGTGTAAACCTTTTAAAAATTCATTTTTGCTTAAAAATTCTTTTACAAAGAGTTAGGATTCCATTTGAAATTCGTATTTTTAGAGATGTCTGGTCGCTTATTAATTTAGAATCAAAATTTAGAAACCGATGGAACCTAATTATCATTAAATTATAGGCTTTTTTCATTATTTGTGTTACACCAGAAACTTTTTTTTCGGTAATTTCGAAAATCTGAAAGGTTATATAATCTTTCGCCAACGAGTTTAATAAGTCTCATTTTAGTAAAGGTTTAAGTTGGTTCAGATAAAAATAGTCAGGAACATTCAGGTTTTGAAAATACTATAAAAATATTAAGCACAACTTGTTTCAAAAGAGTGCACCTTTCTACAGCAGGTGCTTGCGGAAACTTGTCCCTTCTCCGCAAAGGCAGAAAGCGTTCTTCTGCTTTTGCAGCCGCAGGTATACACCTAACGCAGAAAGATAACATATTTTGAAACACATACAATATAGATTTGCAATGGTTTGTATTATTATTATTTTTTTCTGAATCTTCATCGCTATATTTATATAGTAGTCTAATTTCTGTATAAATATAGCGGTGGAAGAATCCGGAAGAAACACAGGACTGTAGTAGCCCTGTTATGTTTAAAATGTTTATGGCGTTTGCAAGATCTTAATATCCCAACTAAATTCTCGTTTTAGTCGGAGTTGTCTGTATCCATTTCTTGTCAATAACTTTAAAATCTCGTGGTTATTTTAAGCTAAACTGTAATCAGATGTATGCTACTCCCATTTTAAGATTTTTTTTTCCTCCTTAATATAAATACATATCTGACTTCACATTTACATAATTCATGACTGAGACATAGTTGTGACGAGAAAAACAGAAAGATAAATTAGAGAATAATTTATTTAGAAAAACTGAACTTTAAATAGTATTACATTTAAACACGGTTCATGTGGTGTCAGTATTTTCCGTATTTATCAATACTTTTAATTATGCCTCCCCCCTCCCCCCCCCCAAAAAAAAAATAAAATCTTTTGTACTAATTTTTTTACAGTTGAATAATCTAACAGTTGTAAAATCTAATTTTCTGATTTTTTTTTTTTTTTTTTTTTTTAACGCCATTCGAAACATGATTAATCGCATGCATTTTTAAATAAAATTTTATTTCAGTCAAAATGTTACAAAAAAAAATCAATTTCAATTAAAGATAGTTTATGTTTTACTTAGTTATTTTACTTCAATGTTCGAGTAAAATTTATAAAAAATAGCACTATTAGAAGCTTACTGCCTACCATCTATTTTATAAAATGTCAACATTTTATTAAATATATCGTTTTTTATAATGCATTAATGAGTTGAAATTAGTTTTGGTTGGAAAGTTTTTCTAGTAGTACGATTCTTCAAAAGCGTGTAGTAAGATCGTCTTTGACTAACGCATTCAACTAACCATACTTTGACGACCGATAATCAAATGCATTCTGATGAATTTGGTTAAAAGTTTATATTTAGAACAGTTATTTCGTTTAGGGTAATTGCATTACGATTATTTTGTCCAGATATCACCGATTGCGTGTTTTCGATGAAACTGATTATGAGTCAGGATTTAATCAATCTTTTTGCCATTGAGTTAGAGTTGTAAGAATATCACTGTGACATATCAAACTCTCATTAACACTTCTGTTTCTGAATCTGAATACATTTGGTGTACGGATGATCATATTCGTGTCCGTTCCTTTTCATTCATTTCGAATATTAGGTGAAGACCTCTAGTCCACAGATGTGGCTTTGGGCTTAGGTCCAAAGCTCCTTCGGCACTCAGGTGCCTTATAAGGGCAGGTATCATATGGGAGCGGAGTGGATGGAAGAAGTGGAAGTTTATTTCTGGCGGAGATCCCACAGATGACGTTCTAAATGTGGAGCGCGTCCATTTTCATTACCAAGGGAAGAATGACTATCAAGGTTGTGAAGCTCTTCCCTATGAATAGTAGTAGGTAATGAAGGCGAATAAAAATGCAAAAGTGGCTCCCTCCCAAGAGGAAATATTTATTTGTATAGAATTAAGTGGGCTTTTCTTCCTGGAGTGAATCACTTAAAGGAAGACAGGAGAAAAGCATAAAGGATCATTGCGGCAGGTTACGTTGTGTTAGTTGACGTCACTTGTCTAGGTGATTCACGACAATTCCGCTCAGTGACCTCTGACTACGGGTCAAAGAGTTTGTTTTGTGTTTCTCTTCATTTTCACCAGAACTGTTTCAAAATTTCTTAAAGAAATATAAAAACAATTTTAAAGAATTTAAAAAAAGATAATTTATAATTATTTAAGATTATGTTTCGTTAGATGGTCTAACTTGTCAAAGATGGATCCTTAATATCTGGATGATTCATGATTGTGACGCTCAGTAACCTCGAACTACGGGTCAAAAAGTTTCTTAAGCGTTTGTTTTCCTTTTAATTAGAAACGTTTTGAAATTTGTTAATACAATATAAAAATAATTTAAAACAATTTATGAAAAAAAAAAAAATCTAATTTATAATAGATTTAGATTACATTTCGCTATTTGGTTTAACTTGGAATAGATGGTTCATTAGTATTTATTCATTCATGTCTGAAAGCACTTCATTTCATGATATTTACTTTTTAAAAAAGCTTCATATTTCGTATAAAACAGATAAAAGAAACTGCACTAGTTTTCAAAAGTTAGCAACATTCTGTTTTCTTTGTTTTTTTCTTTTGGGGGGCCGCGGTAGCCCAGTCAGTAGAGCACCGGCCTCGTAATTGGAAGATTGCGGGTTCGGTACTTGAGCCGGCCAAAGACCGTCGTATACGCTAATGGTGGCTAGTGCACGTAAAATCTGTCGTGGCCGCAATGTCCTCCATGTTCCCATCAAAAATTATACCTCTGGGGGTCACCGAAGCGGGAGAGCCATCTCTTCCGTGGAGGATCAAAATTGTGATGGCATGTCTTCGGACCACCTCTAGGAGTGTGTCCCAGACCGTTGCCAATTGCCCATCTGCGCAGCACTAGTGCGACGTAAAACCCACCCAACCAACCAATCTTCTTTTGGGTATAACTCTTCAACAAAGAAAGATATTAGCACAAAATTTCGATCATATGCTCGTTATCAAATCATTAATCAAATTTTGTATAATTAAGGCTTTGTATATTTATAGATTTTTTTTTAAACTTATATTAACTCTTTATCTCCACTTTGAAGAAAGGGAAAAAAATTAGTTATTTTAGAAAAGAAAATTAGCTGGAAGATGGTACTATGGATGATGGTTATTGTTGAACCAAGATATACATACCTCTAAAATATAAATTACAACTAGTATTTCTTACTTTATTTACTTTCTTTTTTTAACACGCTTTTATTAGCTTCACCTGTATGTATGTTTGTAACCGCTCTGGGAGCAAACAAAAAATCTATATTGTAAAAAAAGACATTCCCTACGTGAACGCTGTGGCTGTGAGGTAAAGCTCCGGGCTACGAACTTAAAGGTCTAACGTTCGAGCCTAGTCAGGAGAGATTTTTTAAAAATGGTTTTTGTTTAATTCTAAATTATTTTATAATCACTCTGTAATATGGTGTGTCACTCACACAATTTTTTCTTACCCTGCATTTTAATACTATAAAGATAGCTATTTTGTGCTTTTTAGTTCACATTTCAATAAAAGCGTGTTCTTTAACTTTTTAAAAGTATAATTTTACTATTTTAACGGACTGTTTGTAAAAATAAAATTATTAATTTGCAAACTATGAATAACACCAGAATGATAAAAATATTGATAAATAATTTTATAAGGAACACTTGCCTCATGGAAATTTCCTGTTAATATGTATATTTTTTAGATAGTTACTCTTATTTCAAAAAAAAAAAAAAAAAAAAAAAAAGGAAAAGAAAATTAAAGGGGAAAAAATCAAATTTCGAAAGCAGGTGAATCTTTAGCTAACTGCAAAGCATTCGTAATATTATTTTTCATTTACTTTTCTTTTCTAACAGCGTTTAAAATTTTCTTTTCTTTAAAAAAGAAGTACTTAAAAAAAAAAAAGTTAATCAATTAATATTAGTTTAAAAATTATTATTCATGTTAAAATAATATATAATTCGATTGAGCTTTCATAACGAGCCTGTAATCCAAATTGTATGTCCATATGTTCATTTGTTTAAAAAATATGTGCAAAAGAAGAAAGCAAGGCTGTTGCTTAACGTTTGGAAACCATTGTAGTTGATAAATCGTGGGGAAATTATTCTTTCTACAGACGGATTTTCAGACTGATTTTTATCTAGTAATCACTAATTGTACTATACTTTTGCTTTCATTTTAGTCAATGAATTATTTAAAATTTTTGAAATTATAAAAATAATGGATAAATAGGGATGTGTGTTAATAAGTGGTGAGAAGCTTATTTAGGACTGCCTGAAAACACGCTAAACTCGTAAAATTTTATTTCAAGCTTTTTCTAGATATTTAATATTTCGTCTAAAGATCTTGATTTAAGTGCAGTTTAACAGCAAGAAAATGTAAAAGAAAGAAGCTTCTGGCATGTTATCAAGAAAAAGAAATAATATATATTTTTTCTTTTTTTAAATAAACTAAGCGCAAATGTTACATTTCGAATAAAACTGATTACCTTAAACATTTATTTTTCAACAAGAAAAAATGCTATTTCAGGATACTTCATATCTTTATATATACATATATATAAAGAATATAAATGGATTATCGATCGAATTTTCTGTAGTTGAAGACATTGCATTTCGATTTAGAAATATAATAAAAGACTGAATATGTACACTACGCATTCGCGTACCTGACTGCAGATAGCAGGAATAAACTTTTAGTATTCCATTCCTATTGCCATTGCGCAGCACTAGTGCGACGTAAAACACAACGAACCAACCATTCCTATTGTTAGGAGAAGTGTTTGAATATTTTTTTTTCGCTCGTGATTCTTCCAGATCAGGATTAATCACAAAATCTCACGTGAGACTAATTATTAATTGAAAGTTAATCACAAGTTAGTCATTTGATTGCATTATTTCAGATAAATAATAACACAATATACCTTTTCTTTTGTTATTTTATTAATGCAAATAGTTTGCAAAATATCTCCTTCCGTTTATAATTTTTCTTTTAAAAGTGTCGTTTATCAGAAAATTCCAGTAAAGGAATGTATAAAAAATTCCGTAAATTTCAAATGCAATGTTTTTTGACCCATGTTTTACAATATACTGAAATAAGGTGCAGGATTTGCTATCCGGATATTTTTATAAAAATGCTTAATCAACTGCATATAATCATTTTAACAAGAATCAACGAAGAACTTTTTCTTTCTTTTATAAAAAACTAGCAGGCTACGCCCGCTTCGCTGGTCACTATTTTTAAATGAATCACTATAATTAATGAATTCTCAAAATTGGATTAATTTTTATCATGTGAAAAAAAAGAGAAAAAAAAATCTGATCGAGAAAAATGTTGTACCGGGTCCCCACTGCCTTCGGCAGCGCAGGCCATTGTGCGCTGCGCGCACGCATTTATGTTCGACACTCTTTTTAAATCACTATAATTCGTAAGGGAAAAACATAAAATACAAAAAATTTTTTCTCTCATCGGGGGAATAATCGGTCCGGGCCCCCACTGCCTGCGGCAGCATATATACGCGCGCACGGCGCGCGTGTTCCGTCGCCCGCCATTCCCGTCCCTCCTAATTATTTTACACTTTCAAAAGTATCCGCAATCGTTTTCTCGGACTTTTAAACCTAATAATACTAATTTCCAACGTTCTATCTGAATTTCTTTATTTTTGCCCCTGTGCCCGCCCCCCTTCCCGCCCCTCGTAATAATTCTACACTTTCAAAATTATCCGCAATCGATTTATCGAGCCAATGCAATCGATTTGTCTTTATCAAAAACCTATATGTACCAATTTTGAACGATACAACTCTATTTTTATTTTTTTGCCCCTCCACCCCTCCCCCTTCCCGCCTCTCCTAATAACTTTACGCTTTCGAAAATATCCTCATTCGATTTGCAGGCCTCTAAAACCTATCTGCATTAATTTTGAACGGTCTAACTGTATTTCTATTATTATTATTATTATTATTATCATTATTATTGCACCATAGCCCCCCCCCCCCCCCACCTGGGAAGAATATCTAAAATTCCAGAAATTCATTTTTAGATATATGTGTGAGCTATATATTAGAGCAAAAAACTCACATATATCCTTTTTTTTTTTTTCTTTGTTTGCGATATAAAGGATTATTTGAAATCACGTTTTGCCTCCTCCACCCTTTAGGGGCTGAATTTCTAAAATTCCAGAAATTGGTTTTTAGGTATTTCTATTAGTTATATTTTAGAGCAAAAATTTCATTTCACGTATATCTGTTTGTTTGAGATATATAGGAGTATTTGAAATCACGTTTTGCGCATGTGAAATCACGTTTGTCCTTCTTCCTCCCCTTGGGGACCGAATTTCTAAAATTCCAGAAATTAGTTTTTAGATATTTGTGCTAGCTATATTTTAAAGCAAAAATATTACGAATCTATCTGTTTTTTTTTTTTTTTTTTTTTTTTTTTTTTGAGATATGAAGGATTTTATAAAATCACGTTTTGCCCTCCTACCTCCCTTGGGGGGGGGGGGGGTGAATTTTGTAAAATCGCTTCTTTGTGGATGTTTCGTAACAGAAGGAACATTGTCACACAATTTCATGCTTCTAGATCCAGGGGTTTGGGCTGGGCGATGAAGAATCACTCACTCACGCACTCAGGACAAACGATTTTATATATACAGGGTGTTCCAAAAGGCCCCCCCCCCCTCCTGACTCGAAAATGAGTCGGAATTGTGAAAACTGGCGAAACACGTGTTCAATGAATTCGACAGGGACCTCTTTTGGTGAAAAAAGTTTTGGCACGGGGGGGGGGGGCGCTAGGGAGGTTAACTTTAAAATTTCAGATGGGAAGGTATGTCTTGTGATGCATCCCTGGAAACGTCTCTTCAAAACAATTAATTTTATATAAATAGTTTTGCGCTACGATGATTATTAAAGAAGACACGTGAGTTTTTAGACTTTTCAAATGTGGAATTTATACTTATGTATTCCCTTTAATAATCATTGCAGGACAAAAATATTTATATCAAACTCATTGTCTCGAAGAGATGTTTCCAGGGATTTATCACAAGACATACTTTGTCCAAAAATATTTGGGCCCAGGCAACGGGGTGGTAGGAGTGCCGCTAGGGAGGGCAACTTTAAAATTTCAAATAGGAAAGTATGTCTTGTGATACATCCCTGGAAACGTCTCTTCAAGGCAATGAATTTGATATAAATAGTTTTGTCCTGCAATGATTATTAAAGGGGATACATAAGAATAAAATCCACTTTTCAAAAGTCTAAAAACTCATGTATCTCGTTTAATAATCATCGTAGGGCGAAAATATTTATATCAAATTCATTGTTTTGAAGAGACGTTTCCAGGGATGTATCACAAAACATACCTTCCTATTTGAAATTTTAAAGTTGCCCTCCCTAGCGGCCCCCTCTAGCTCCACCAGGCCCAAACGTTTTTCACCAAAAGAGGTCCCTCTCGAATTCATTGAACACGTGTTTCGCCATTTTCACAATTCCGACTCATTTTAGAGATAGAAGGGGTGTGTGGGATTTTTGGAACACCCTGTATAGATTATTGATCAGTAATATTTTCTTTTGTAATCACAGAACGCGTGGCAGAGTTTTCTGAATAGACGAACTTTAATTGTAACAATTTGTATATTCTGCATTGTAAAAATTTTGTGTAATATTACACAAGAATATTGAGCCAGCTTACCATGTAGAGAAATACCACAACAATGAAGAGAAATGTTACCAACTGTACCTGTGTAATATTGCATAACGTGTAAAGTTACACGATTACAGCTAGTAACATTTCTCTGCATGGTTGTGGCAAGCAGGCTACCTCAATATCGCTGTGTAGTGTAGTAAAAAAAAAAATGTACAGTGTGAAATAAGTTTATATTTAAGAAAAAAGTAATTATAAAACAAACTTTTAAATTGATTTTTAAGCGTATTCTTAGCTTAAATAAAAGCCTTACTGTTTTCGCTTTTAAGGACCACGATGCGTCACATTGAGAACATTCACATCACATGGAGAAGAACTATAACTACAAAATATTGGGTAAAAAAAAAAAAAAAAAAAAAAATGTTCAATTTTGGTGAACTGCTATGAAATAGACACTAAAACGCTTATAAACAATTTATCAAACAAATCCTATGTATTAAATATAAAATTTCTTAACACAATGATTCCAATTACGAGATAAGTAAAAGTTAAGTCGTTGAAATATTCAAATCGTTTTCTTTTAATTCCTTAATTGGCAAAGGGTGAAAGATTGTCTCGAAGGTCTGCATACTTATTGATATCTAGCAGCAAGTAATCAAAATAATACAGTGTTTATTGGTTGCTTTATAACTTGATGTTAAAAGACAGCAACAATGCCAAATAGTAGTCATTTGGAATTTTAGCGATGCTAAAAAAGCCAATAAAAACAAATACTGCTTGGGAGCAACCGTGACAAACAAAGGATTGATGTTTTATCTATATTAATAAAATCAGAATTTTGTCTGTAAATTTCTCAGAATAAAAAAGTTTTGCGATATATTCACGTTTTACACATCGTGAAAGCTAAAAATGACTTCAGAAAATTTTCTGTGTGTGCGCGTGTGTGTCATTGTGTCTGTATGTCTGTAACACTATTTTTGTCCGGGTATCACGCGAGAACGGCTTGACGGTATTCATTGACACTTGGCAGGATTATAGGTCTTTACACAACTTAAAATTATATCTATCAACTTTTGCAAAATTCCTCTCCGTTCTCCCCTGGTGGAGGGGCAGAAGGCAAAAACACGTTTGTAAGCATAACTCGGCTCCAAATTACTTCAGGGTGAAGAAATTGCGCATGGAGAGACTAAACATGAGTACAAATAACACATTTTCTGCGATTTAGGAATTTTTAATTTTTAAGAGGAGAAAGGGGGAAAATAGATTTTTGGCGGGAAACTTTGCAATTCCAGTTTTTTGAGTAGTATCAAAAGTAGAACAAAGATGTTGAAAACAGCCATATGCGTCTTTTTAGGATATTTTCAAAAACCTATTTTTGGTTTCTCGGGATTTTCGAAATTTTTTTTTTTTTTTTTTTTTTTTTTTTTTTTTTTTTGGGGGGGGGGGGGGGGAGGGTTACGAGGGGATAAATTCGAGACACCCCTTTTAACGCTAAATTTTGCTGCCGACTGTAAGTTTCTTGAAAGATCATACAAAAGAAGCTGTAATCGCTTTTCTTAATTCATTAGCCACTAAATTACATTTAAAAAGAATCATTGGATACACTTGAAGAAAAACATTATCACAACATAGATAAAAGAAAACAAAGCTAATGAACGTTTTTCCCTCACTTACTCTAATTTGTAATCATCAATTAATTCTTGTTAGGAAACATCAAACAAGAAAGCTTAAGTAAAGAAACAATACCATGAGAAAGCGTTTTTAAATTTTTTCTAAGCTCTTTTTTTTTTTCCTCCTAACTTCAGTTTTATAAAATGTCTTTTAATATATTTTTTGCAGTGAACACATTAACAAATTTATTGGAACCTTCTTCATTTTCATTATATATATATAAACAAACTGATAATAAATGAAAAGTAATCACAAAACGCATGGGAGCCTTCTTCAGGAAAGCCCCCCCCCCCCTTCCCCCATGTAGGGAATGGAAAATGTGAACACAAAATACGTTTCTAGTCCCCGATTTTTCATAGATGGAAGCAAAAACAATAGCAAACGAATTCAAGATTAGAATTGAATTGATACAAAACATTTAAATAAGCAATTAAATTCATAAATAAAGTACAATAGTAAATATAAAAATACAAAAATATAAATATATATAAGGACAAATGTATATGACAAGTAGATTAAAAAACATTGAAAATTGTGCAGTATAAGATATTAAAATAATTATTACAACACAGTCTTATATTACACAAGAATTTTTAAATCTTTTTTTAATTTTTAAATCTTCTTTTAATTTTTAAATCTTTTTCTGAAGATAATTTTTTTCCCTGGATTTTTTAATTTTTTTAAGGTAAAAACTGGTTAATTGGTATTTATGATAAAAGGCAGGATTTTTGCTTTACAATTTGTAATCTGACAAATTGGTTTTCCTGTATTAGTCATAGAGTTTTAAAAAATATTATGTTTACCCAAATTAACAGAACTAAAATGATTTGCAATAACCGTTTAGATCTGAATTTAGCTCTTGAAAATCTTAAAAACATTTTAACTGTCAACTGCTATCCTGTTTCGCTACTAGATAAACATTTCAATCTTCCTGAATGTAATCTAACTTAAAGTTTTTTCTCCATCTCGGGGGATATTTAAGAACTGGTAAATGGTCCTACCAGCCGAAAAGAGTTCTCTCTTTTTGGTAGGGTTTTTTTTTCAATGTTTTTCAATCTACTTGTCATTAAAATTTGTCCTCATATATATTTACATTGATATATTTAATATTGTACTTTATTTATGAACTGCTGTATTAATTGCTTATTTTAATGTTTTGGATTAATTCAATTCCGATCTTGAATTATTTTTCTACACATTTTTGCTTTCATCTATAAGAAGTCGGGGGCTAAAAACGTATTCCCCTGAAGAAGGTTCTCATGAGTTTTGGGATTACTTTTCATTTATTATCAGTTTGTTTATTTATTTTGGTTTTATATTTCCTTGTGATGCATTTGCGAATTGCTTTGGGGTCATTTTTAAATCGGCAAATTTTCAAAAAAGTTGTTGCATCACCATTTTTGATTTTGATGAAAATTTGCATGTGCATTCCCCATGATTCTTAGACCTTAAATATATATTTTATTTATTTTTTAAAAAATTACTCTTTGATATATAGGCTACTTTTGTTGTTGCCAACACCAAAAATTGGGTATTTTAATACTTTGCCTTATAAGCTATAACTTTTTTTCTATCAAAGCTATAGAGCTGAACCATAGCTCATTCGAAAGCTAATAAAAAGGTATTTTTCTATATGGTATCAATAAATTTTTGATTTAAAAAAAAGCTTCTCTTTTTAAGTTCAAAATGTGTGATGCAAAATTAATTTTTTACCACTTTTGAAAATTAAAAAACTTATATAGGGCTTGGAATAACAAGCCCTCTTTTTTTTCTTAAATACATATGTATGGTTACTTATTGTATAAAAAAAAATTGGCTTGTTGCTCTGCCCCCTTCACAAGATATGACCCCCGAAGTTGGACATTTTCTAAAAAATTGAGTTTTCAATGCTAAAAAAAGTCATGTGGGGGACTAGGTAAAAATTTTTTTACTAGTCTGATTTTAAGTACTTCTTACCAGCTTTCAAACAAAGAAAAAAAAGATCGCTTTGTTATTCAAAGGCATTTGGCAGTTTTAGGGGTCTGAATTTTCAAATAATTCATTGAATCAATGCAATTTTTCCATGTCCTTTTTTTTTGTAAATTTGTTATTTATTATGCACTTTTCTTATTCAATGGTTTTAGGTTAACCTTACAAAAAGTAATTTAACATATTCTTACCTCTCCTCATTTGTGAACATGTTGCTACAACAGGAATGGGCAACACACATGAGCAGTTCTTTATATGCAAACAGTGCCTACTAGTGGTTGACATTGTTGCAATGAAAAAGTTGCTTGCATATTCATCATTATCATCAATTTCAGCCATTATTAATCCACTGAAGGATGAAGACCTCTCCTAGCTAATTCCAAACTGCCTTCTTTTCTGCAATTCTTCTCTATTCTGCATTTCCAAACTTCACAATTTCATCTCTCCAAGAACACAGTGGTCTCTTCCTATGTCTTGGTATCCAAAATAGGACTTAGTGGTCCATATATCATCATTCCTTCTCGCAAGGTGTTCAGCCCAGCTCCATTTTATTGGAAAAAATTTCGGCCAATATAGGGTAAGACAAAAGATTTGCATGATGATATCACATGCAATTGCTCAATAGCTCAGTTGTTTTTTTAGCTCTGAAAGGAGTAGATTGCTAGGCTAAAAAACATGGATCCAATATTTTTCTTCAACATCATATACTTTATTTCCAACATAGAGCATTTAGGGTTATTCATAATGTATTTACTCTTTATATGCAGAAAGACAAACTTTATTTAAGAATTTTAAAAAATAATTTCCTGTTTTACATTTAACAAGAAATGTGCTTCAACAAAATATTTCGTAAATATGTATGTATCTTGACCTTAAAAAAAAAAAAAAAAAAAAAAAAAAAAAAAAAAAAAAAACTACGCCAAACATCAAACTTTACAAGATTTTACAGCAGAAACACAGCCTAGCAATCTACTCTTTTCAGAGTTAAAGAAACAACTGAGCTATTGAGCAATTGCATGTGATATCATCATGCAAATCTTTTGTCTTACCTTTGGCCGAAATTTTTTCTAATAAAATGGAGCTGGGCTGGGCACCTTGCGAGAGGAAATGATGGTAGATGGAACCCTAAAGTCCTATTTTGAATACCAAAAGATAACAAAAGACCGAGGAAGACCACTGTGTTGTTGGAGAGATGAAATTGTAAAGAATGGAGAAGAATTGCAGAGAAGAAGGCAGTTTGGAATCAGCTAGGAGAGGCCTTTATCCTACAGTGGATTGATATAGGCTGAAATTGATGATGATGATAGTGATGAATATGAAAGCAACTTTGTAATTGGCAAAGTGCCAAGCACTAGTAGGCACTGTTTGCCTGCAAAGAACTGCTCATGTGTGTTGTCCATTCCTGTTGTAGCTGGCAAATACATGTTCACAAATGAGGAGAGGTAGGAATATGTTAAATTACTATTTGTAAGGTTAACCTAAAACCATCAAATAAGAAAAGTGCATAATAAATAATATATTTACAAAAAAAGGACATGGAAAAATTGCATTGTTTCAATGAATTATTTGAAAATTCAGACTCCCTAAAACTTCCAAATGCCTTCGAATAACAAAGCAATATTTTTATTTCCCCATCATACTATAGGTATGGGGAACTTAGGTAATCGTGAAAAATTTCGACCTCGGTTTTTTGACTTTTTTATACGTTTTCAGGTGTGAGAAATCCGAAAATGACAAAATTTGTATGGTGTCTGTCTGTAGGGTGTCTGTTAGTGGGTCAGTGTGTTAGTCTGTTAACACGATATCTCACGAACAAATGATCGCAGAGAGGTCAGATCAGTTTCAAAATATTACTTTCGATACTGGCAAGAACCCTATTCATTTGCAACATTCGAACTAAAAAACTTCATAAGTTATGAGAAATTTACGATTTTCTTAACATGGGAGAACAGGACAAAAATTCACTTAAACGTGCATTAAATGGAAATTTTTTACTGTGAAAATGTCAAACCAGTTTTAAAATATCGGTTTTGATGCCGGAATGAACATCAGTAACACAGTTTAGGACACCGGCATTAATATTAATGACTATGAATTTTCGAATATTTAAATTTCGTAAGTTATTGGAAATTTACGAATTTCTTAACATGGCAGAATAGAGCAAAATCTCACATAAACGTCAATCTTGAGGGATATTTTCATCGTAAAGATGTCAAACCACTTTCGAAATATTATTTAGGATACTGGCATGAATATCATAGACTATGATTTTTTCAATTTAAAAAATTCGTAAGTTATTTGGAATTTACGCTTTACTTAACATGTCAGAATATGGCAAAATTGAGTATAAACTTCCATTTTGAGGATCATAAATACATTAGACAACTTCAAAATTACATTTATGATATTTGTTTGAACATGATTGAATACAAATATTTTAATAGGAAATTTTCGTAAATTATTCGTAATTTACGATTTTATCAACATATCGAAATTGAAAATTTTTCATATAAATATGAATTTTGAGGATTATTGCATTGGAAACAGTAGCATGAAAACTAAACAACGGAATCGACCCTGATAAAATAAATTAATAGATTGGAATGAGGTAAATATATCGAAGTGAACGGTGGATAGCCTATTAGGCGGGGATTTCATTCTGTCACTGTATCAAGCTTTGGTCATATTCATTTCTTTTAACATGATTAAAATATGTCTCGCACTAGAAATTTATGAGAATATAAATATGATGGGGAACTGAGCAGAGTCCACCTATGCCAACTTGTTTCTGTTTAAAAGCTGGTAAGAAGTACTTAAAATCAGACTAGTAAAAAAATTTTTACCTAGTCCCCCCACATGACTTTTTTTAAGCATTGAAAACTCGATTTTTTAGAAAATGTCCAACTTCGGGGGGTCATATCTTGTGAAGAGGGCAGAATAACAAGCCAATTATTTTTATACAATAAGTAACCATACATATGTATCTAAGAAAAAATAGAGGGCTTGTTATTCAAAGCCCTTCATAAGTATTTAAATTTTCAAATGTGGTAAAATTAATTTTGCAACACACATTTTGACCTTGAAAAGATGAGCTTTTTTTTAAAATAAAAAAATTATTGATACCATATAGAAAAAGATCTTTTTATTAGCTTTTGAATGAGCTATGATTGAGCTCTATAGTTTTGATAGAAAATAAGTTATAGCTCACAAAGCAGAGCATTAAAATACTCAATTTTTGCTCTTGCCAACAACAAAAATAGCCTATATATCACATAATAAATTTTTTAAAAATAAAAAATATACTCTTTTGAAGTCTAGGAGACATGATGAATGCACATGCAAATTGTCATCAAAATCAAAAATGGTAGTGCGCACCTCATTTGCTGATTTAAAATGGAATGACCCTTTATAAAAACTCTGTTTCAAGTTTTTTTAATAAATGATTCAAGTTTTATTATTACTAATTTTCAAGATTTATTATATATATATACATATATATGATACACTCTTAAAAATGAAATCGTACATTTTACCTGAAAAATAGTTTCAATTTAGTTGCAATCAATATTTTGGTGCTAATTTTCACCATTTTAATAGTGTTTATTGCTAAAATAGTATTATAAAATGATGAAACACAGTGTCAAATTATTGTTGCAGCTAAATTGGAATCAATTTTCAGGTGAACTGTACGACTTTAGTTTTAAAGTAAAAATTGTTTTTCTAGTTTTAAACTAGTAATTAATATATTATTTGCTGGCAAATCTTATCGTATATTTATATACAGTGCGCCTCATAAATGTAGAGACAGGTGAATTTTTGAAATAACAGTTCCAAATGTGAAGCAATAATCATGAAAAAAATGATAAGCATATGGAATCAGAATCTAAGTATATTACAACTACGAAATAGGATAGGTTCTGTAGAAATTTTGTAAAAATAAATAAAGAAAGAAAAGAAAAGAAAAAAAGGAAATATGTCGTCTCAAAAATATAAAGACTTTTCGAGTATTTGGTATTTAAATTCATATCTTGGATCTATGCTTTTGAATTATCTTGGAAATCATATCAGGCATAGAACAAAAGTTTGGAGAATGTGCGCTGTAAAAAGTTCCAACTCTGCTCTACTTGTTGCTTTAATTTCTGAATAACTGAAAACTGAAGACTATGAACATACACCTCACGTTTAAGTACTCCTCAAAGTTTTTCAATTGGATTTCCGTCTTGGTTGATGGCTGGCATTATATAACCGTAACTTGAATTTGCATAAACCAAGCTTCTGTTGAGTAGAAGGTGTGAATCGACGCATCGTCCTGTTGGAATATCCAGTTCCCTCCCCCTCCGCCCAAAGGTATTTTCCAACTGGAAGTAGATTGCTTTTGAGGACATTTTAATAATACCCAGAGCAGAGTAGACCATTAAGAAAAGCAATAGCAGCAATATCCGTTGTTCCGATGAAGCAGAACGCGACCCACACTATGAGAGAACCTCCCTTCTTCTTGTGGACAATAGAACTCATGAGGTTCTCATCTTTAGACGGATGAATGGTTCTTCAGTGATGAAAAAATATTCCATTCGGACGGCCCTAAAGGACCTTGCAAACACTAGCGACCGAAGCAGAGCGGGAAAGTCATAAATTATCGATTGTCGGAAAGTGATCCTTAAACTTTTGGACATGTTTACAATGAAAAACGTTACTTTTTATTGCTCCTTGAAAAATTTTACAAAAGAAGCCCAAGTTTTCTATGCCAATTATCGCAGCAGGAGGTTTGTCAGAGGAGGAGGTCTCCCTTCGACGCATGCGGCAGCTAAAAAACCAAACATCAAAGGAATTTGAATAGAACCCGTCCTTGCCACATTGGCGTCGCTAGTATCTGAAAGGTCCTTAAAGCTTAACACAAACATAGGAGCGGGACCAATGCGGCAAGCTGTTCTATTCAAATTCCTCGTGATGTGGTTTTTTAACCGCTGCATGCGTCGAAGGGGGATTTCCTCCTTTGACAAACCTCCTGCTGCGATAATTGGCATGGAAAACTGGGTTTATTTTGAAAAATTCTTCAAGGAGCAATAAAAAGTAATGTACTTCGTTGTAAACATGTCCAAAAGTTTAAGGGTCCCTTTTCTAATGGATAATTCTAAACTGGATAATTTACGGCATTTCCCACGCGGGATCAGTGCGACAGTTTTGGTTGGGCATACTATTTTCATGATCTATAACGAGAACCTCACGAGTTCTTTAGTCGACAAAAAGGAGGGGGTTCTCTCATGGTGTAGGGCGCGTTATGTTTCAAAGGAACAACAGATAATGCTGAAATTGCTTTCTTAATGGTCTACATTGCTCTGAGGATAATTAAAATGGCCTCAAACGTATTTTCTTTCTAATTGGAAAAATCTTAGGGGGTAAAACTGGAAATTGAAACAGTACGATTCGTCGATTCCCGCCTCAAACTCAACAAAAGCTTGGTTTATGCAGAATCAAATCATTGTTATAGAATGACCGGCCATCATACCAGACCTAAATCCAATTGAAAAACGTTATGAAGTACTTGCACGAGAGGTGTATGACCGTAATCTTCACTTTTCGACTATTCCGAAATTAATGCAACAAGTAGAGCAGAGTTGGTACTCATTACAGCCACACACACTCTCCAAACTCTAGTTCTAAGCATGCCTGAGAGGAATTTCAAGATAATTCAAAGGAATGTATCCAAAATTTGTACTTAAATACAAAATACCAGAACAGTCTTTATATTTTTGAGACAGCATATTTTGTTTTTTATTTTTTTACAAAGCATCTTTAAAACGTATACTACATTTCTTTGTTGTAATACACTTATATTCTGATTCTATATGCTTATAATTTCTTTCTGTTATTACTGTTTCATTTTTAGAACTGTTATTTCAAAAAATCACCTGTCTCTATATTTATGAAAGGAACTGTAAGATAAATGAAATGTTAATATGAATTAGGGAGACTTTAAAAATTAATTTATCTATTTAATTATTACAAACTTAACTTTAATTCACACTGTTAAAAATAATGGTTTAACATTGCATCTAAATATGGTGCTAAATCGGCATTTTTAGTTGCAACCAATATTTTGGTCTAAGTTTTACCATTTCATTAGTGTTTACAACAAAAATGGCACAGCTAAAATGAGGAAACATTGCATCAAAATATTGGTTGCAGCTATTTGGAACCCTTTCCTAGTGAAATGTAGGATTTTATTTAAAGTGCCTCATTCCCAAAATTTGGAAAATATTTCTATTAACTATTATATAAATTATGTAAGCAACATTAAGTAACATAAGTAAAAAGTCTTTATGAATGGTTTGCAATTATATATTTATACTGGGTCTTTCAAATTATGCAGGAGGTGTTTCTTGTTTGGACACCACTTATGTAAAAATTATGGGTTGAATCACAGTCATATTTTGCAGACATACTCTCAGTATGTGGTTGTAATTTCTGAAATAAAATAAGTATTAGTTCATACTTTGGCCGATAGAGGAGAAAAATGGAATCACGGGGCTATTAAATTGCATAAAAGTGAACATATTAGGTACTTTAATTCTATGGAAAGTTGTATATGAACAAACTTTAAAACATTACGCAATAATCAACACAGTGCTGAATAATAAATGCCGAAATTTCAAAATATTGCTTGCGCACTACTGCTACAACGCAACATGTAAACGTTGTTACTTGTTCAACAACTGCAGTTTCGATTTTTTTCAGCTTTTAGCATCATAGGTATAGTTTATGGCCCAAACAAACTGCACAGCAAACAAGAATTCTAGTTCCTTCGAAACACACAATTATTTTTCGAAGATTTGTTATGGTAGGAATTTCTTGAAGCACATCTTCTACCTGTCGAAATGACTTCAAGTCAGTTAATTCTCTAGTAGAAGAAGTAAACGCTCGAAGTAGTGAAAATGATAGCATGATTACTTTCAATGTTGAACAAAAGATTTCTTTGCGCCCATTTAGTATAGGTTGAAAATGCCAAATAAATTCAGTTTTATTCAATTTATTAGTATTACAGCGCCATTTTTATCCATTTTGACCAAAACATGAATATTTAACCATTTTTGACCAAAGTTGTGTTTATGACTTTGTGTTGTCTGCCTGTCAGTGCTCTAACTCTCGTAAAAATTCATGGAATTCCGGGAAACTGACATACGTTATTCAAGTACATTTTGGAATGTTCTCTATTGAAAATGAAGTAAATACGCCCACTGGTTTGTGTACAGGGACATTCGAAAGAATTCTAAAGCATTGCGTTCTAGGAGAGAAAGTCTATAAACTATATTTTAACATTTTTATATTGCACAAATCAAAATTAAATTGATATTATCATTCATGTGCACAAAACTGTATTTTCTCTATAGTATGGTATGTTTACGTTAAGATTTACAGGATAAAGTAAATTATTCAGATACATTAAGGCTAAAATTGGAAATTGCTTTAATTGAAGCTCTGTTTGTGATGTTTTTTTTACACTTCCCAACAATGCTCAAGAGGAGTTATTAATTCCATTAGCCAGTCTGTATGTGTTTCTGTTCTTCTGTCTGTCTATTGCCCGCTGCGCGATCATACAGACAAAGTACATTGAATGTTAAACGATACATCGAGTACGTACAGCTGGAAAGGTTGCATGATTTTTCGTTCTCATTTTTTTTAAATTTCAATAGTCAAAACCGCTTGCTCTAGAAACTATATTGTAAATTATGGTTGTAAAAAATTTGTAGTTTTTGCATAGGACGTGCCTATGCACCTCTTGTTTAAATTGAACCACCCGGTATAATCGCAGACCATAAATACGGTAATGTATACAAATTGTTAAGATTTAAAAGAAGACGTTATTAATGATGTTTTGATTTCTCATTCAAACTTTTTGCATAAAGGAAAAAAATTCGCAGTTACGCATTAAAAGGTATTTGATCAAAAAATCATCAATAAGTTAATATTTGTCTTAAAAATATTTTGTACTTTTGTTGCTTTCGAAAAGAAGGTCACGTTTCTGTTATTTACTTATATATTTATTTATTTATATATAATATATATATATATATATATATATATATATATCACAATTTTAGTTCTGAACCTAATTTATTAAATTAAATGAAGTTTCTTTTTTTCTTTTTCTTTTTCTCTCTCTTTTTTTTTTCTTTTTTTTAATGTCGAATTATTTTCTTAATAATAATTTTTAAGCAGCTAATTCTTCAATATTTGTTATTAACCCGACACGAACTTAATTCTTACCTTCGTACTATATTTTGTACTAATTTAAATAAAATAGCAATATAATTTCTCTTTTAATTATGTTACATAAACAAACGAGGAAAAAGAGATTTATCATATCAATAATCAGCTGAAGATATAAAATTAAACATTATGCAGCAATAGTAATCACTAAATAAAAAGTTGCAGTAGAATACAAAAATACAGGCTTCTTTTACGAAAATAATAGCATGTTGTTTATGAAATAATTATTGACAATAAAAGTAAAATGTTTATTTTTTCCAACGAAACTCAACAGTGGTTTTATGTTTCGTGTGTATGTGTACAAAATGCGCTAATACAATTGTAATAGCACATCTCACTTAATAAATTCCTTCTTATGCCCGAGCTGCGTTTTAAATTTGTGCAATCTAATCAGTTTAACATGCACCATACCATTGTTTAACATCAAACTGCCTGAAATGAATATGTCTCTCTTTTGAATGATCAACTATGTAAGAAAGATAAATTAACAAGTTATAATTTTGCCCCAAAACCCGTTGTTTTAAACCAAGATTATCTGAAAATCTTTATAAAAAATTGTGGTAAACATAATGGCGCACATGCATATCACATTAATCTTACTGAAAAAAAAATTAATAATAAATGCTACATTTGGAACAATCTTTCCGAAGCTTAATAAACCTAATTCAAATTTAGTAGAAAATTTGCTGTTCTTTTAGAGAATCTTATAATTTTTGTCGATGAACCCAATTTCAATTCTATAAACACATAGCATGTCTAATAATATACATTTTCTAAGAGTTGAAATTTTTTAGGATGCGTTTATAAAAGTATAATATTGTAGAATTATGCATGAAATGTAGGATATTATTACTTTTAAAGGAAAAGAAAATAAACCCTCTTTTAAAATAGTTTACTTGTCTGTTTGAAGCTTTGTATTAGATATAAAAGTAATAAAAGTGATTAATGAACTTTGAAATGTATATTTAAATTTAAACCATAAAAATTTCGCATTATTTAAGGTGCAGTCTATCGCATCGCATAAAATGAAAACTTGTTAATCAATTATACTTTTAAGAATAAAGTATTAAAAATTAATTAACTTCAGTAAAACCCTTTTTATTTTTCTAAAAATTCGAAATTTTGATATATTCTTTGTTTGTAAATTTTAGGACTTCCATCCCTGATTGTCAGTCATGCAAGTTGGATTATCATAAATAATCTGGATATTAATATAGTTACAGAATTATTAAAGCTGGATTATTACATAGTACAAATAATCATTAATACATTCGTGAAATAATGCATCATTTAAGGGACTATTTAAAATAAATTTCCCGGTTTTAATTTTTTAATTATTGATATTAGACGAATATAACAAAATAAAAAAATGCATATATGATGGTGCAAAATTCTATTATAAGAATCAAATATTTCATATATTTCAGAAGATTCAATTTTAAGAATGATAAAACTTTAATTTTTATACAGACTTAATACAATAAATAAATAAGTAATAAAGGAAAAAAGAAAGAAAGAAAAATAAAAAATAATTAAATGTTTTATGAATAATATGCGCTTTTAATAAGGTGATGTACTAAGTTTCAGCACTTGTGTGTAATAAATGACCTTGAATGCCTTTGAAACGCGACCTGCTGGAATACGTATGCTTTTATCGCAAGAAAAACATGTCAACATATTGGAAAAGGATTTAAATGACCTTTCTTGTATTGTCATATACATGGCATATTTTTAATGATGCTTTTTTCGCTAGTAAAAACTGTCGAGATATTGGAATGCGTTTTAAATGAACTTTATTACATTGTCATGTACAAGCCATATTTTTTTATTGATACAATGTTGAAATTCTGTACATTGCTTTATTAGAGCACGAGAAGCATTTCACTCACTATAAAATGTTTCGTATGAAGAGAAATTTTGATTTAAATGAAACTGAATTCTCGAAAATGAACCCCATTACATTTTTAATTAACTTTATAAAATTCTGTGCATTTTTATGCAATTTTGTAATTTATAATGTACAGGGTGGCCATAATTGTGATTGATCTATTCAGAGCACTGATCAGAGCACTTTGTAGTTGTAACTAAAATACATATTGAGTCGAAAATTTGTATGTACACATTTCAAAGAATGTGCTCAAAGGTTCTGCAAAAAAGAATTTTAAAATTTCCGCTCTGAGGGGACATAATCAAAATACAAAAAAGCTACAAATTTTAATACAAAAAACTTTATTTATTACAGATTTAATTGTTATTTGTTACAAGTTACAGACTGTTTATCGATGGAAAATATATTGTTCAATGTGTGCCCCATTATTAAGTTTTAAAATCTGCAGCTGATGAACAGTGTGCTCAACAGCTGATCTCAGCTGGTCGCCAGTGATCCTCCGCACGTTATACGGTCCTTCAAGTCAGCCAAAGTTACAACATTTCTCTTAAAAACCAAACTCTTTAAATGGCCCCATAACTAAAAATCCCACAGATTAAGATCGGGGGAACATGCCGGCCAAGGAGTTGAAAATGAACGGGTAATAACTCTCTCATCTGTAAAATTTTGCAAGAAAAACCTTTGCAAAATGTAAGAATAACAGTTTTAAGTGTCGTATGGTTTGAAAATGTTAAAATAGACCACAGTTATTTATTACATAACTTTTCAAGCATTTTGACTGTAATGCTTCTTTGCATTTTGATGTATGTCCCCTCAAAGATTTTTTTTTTTTTCTGAAACTTTGAGTGCATTTTTTGAAATGTTTGTATATATACAAATTTTCGACTCAATACGCATTTTAGTTACAGCTGCATAGTGCTCTGAGTAGGCCAAGTATAATTATGGCCACCCTGTATGTAAAAGACCAATGTCAAAGTTTTTTAAACACTATATAATGTCACCCATAATATGAATTAATGTATATATTCTTCAAAAGTGCACATATTTAACAGAAATCTGTAAAATAAACTTGTATTATTTCACATATGAAAGCTTTTAATGTTTTCCATAATTTTACTACATTTAACAAGCATTAATACATACTCACAAACAAAACACAGTGATTGGTGTTTAAAGTGTTGTACACATGAGATTCCAAATTTGAGTTTAAAAATACGAAGTTTTTACAAATATGAACACGTGTTGTGAGTAGTTTTAAAATATTTAAAAAACAATACATACCAAAAATGTTGTGTTTAACATTATACTACACTTAAAACTATATATCAATAATTTTCATAAATAAGTTGGTACATTAAAATATTCCATAAAATATGAAGTTTTTTACAGATGTTCGTATGCATAAATACTGGCTGAACAAAACACCTTCAGTGTTTTCTAAAAATGAGCTGAGCATTTGAAGTTTTATAAAATAACTAAAAGCAAATTGAAAAAAAAAAAAAAAAAAAGTCAAAACAGTGTTTAAGTTGCTGAAATAAAGTGCATGTATATATTTAAAATAAAAATATTCAAAAATTACTAAAATTTTCTGTACCTAATACATCAAATAACTTCTTGGTATGATTGTGAAGGACGTTAGATTACACAAAGTCATTTTATTTTCATGTATAAGGAAATATAAAAATAATAATACAAAAACGAAACATGGTACATAAAATCGGTTTCCTCATAAACGAGAAATTCTAAACTTCTTTTAGAAAGTTCATAAATGCACCCATATATTTTCGTCTTTGCCCCTTTAAAGAACTCTTTATACAATCTTTTAACAAATTTCTTATATACAAATCTTTTTTGTTGTTGTATATAATATTTTTACAATAACTTGGGAACAAAAACAAATGCATGAAGTATTCAATTGTTGAGTGTAAAAGAAACAGACAATGCCACAATAAATTTTACAACTCAATAGAAATCGTTCCAGCGATAACAACTGTGATTGTCACATGAGATTAATTTTCCATGCTATAACCTGACTTCCATGTTTCCATGAGATAAACCGATGAATGGAATCTGTAAAACATTACCAAAGGCAGCATCACTCTTGATATAAGACCCCATGGAATAAGACCGAAAAACTGCAATTGAAGTTGGCTTGAAACATGATTGTGATCTGTGAATGATTCTGTTACCCACAATACCAGGTTAGTAAATGCTAAGAAAGTAACAACTTGCCTTCCAGGTCTCGATCCTTCATGTTTACATTTAGCTGAGCAGCATTTCTGACCAACTTTATGGAACAAAACAGATTGGGCAAGAGATTGCAATATCATTAAACCGCCATCTACAAACACTGCCAAATATCTAGGATTCATTATATCAGTTGCACCAACAACAAGAGAGCATGTACCATGAACATATACAGCAAAAACACCGATGTTCTGCAAGACAACATGAAGATCTAATCTTCGAGAATAATCGGTGCACATACAGCTGACGCGACAAATACCAAGCAATATTGCTAAGAAAGACAAACCTAAAATGGCGCAATGAACGGTTATCATTATAAACAATGTTTCTTCTTTGAGATTCTGATTGTTCGTGAGAACAAAAAACAGAATAAGAACAACAATCCCCACAGCTAAGACTAACAAGCCCAGGAAAAAACCTTTACTAGATCCTTTGCAATCAACTTTTCTGGCATGCTGAGGAACCATTCTTAATGATTCCGAATCATAACCCCTTGGTGACCAAGAATTACCTTTTCTGAACCTTCGACGATAATTACTAAAACTCTCCCATAAAATATAATTTACAGCTGCTCCTATGAGGCAATACTGAACTATGAATGGAACAATGAATGGCTGAGCTTTGTTCCAGATGATTCCGATTGTTGTATTATGGTAACATTGGCGGAGTGAAAGGATATCTTCAATCTTTTCGTCATGTTCCAACCATATGCAATTTGGTGACACTGAAACAAGAAAAAAAAAATATTTTAAAGAATCGCCAAAAAATTATTTAAAATGAACAGCAAATACACGAAAACCTCAATATAAAAAGGCAAACCTAAACATTAACATATTTTTTAAAAACATACCTGAGTGAAATTGAACACATTTTCAATGAAAAATGAAACATGACTATTTCTGATTTCCAAAATATTGCTTAGGAATTACGTTTTATTCTTTAAATGTTCATGGAGATCATTAAGTATAAATGTTTGAAAGCAATTAAATATTTTTCATTTCAAAGATTGGTTCATAGCTTGAATTGTAGAATTTGTATTTGAATACATTACACAAAGTCATTTTAACAAACAAAATATAATATTGCGTTTATAGTTTCAAATTTCTCTGTTGGCAAAACGTTCCTTTTCAAAGAATATTCTAATGTAACTTAATTAATGAGCAGAGAATTCCTTTGACCGTAGAAATATACGGAAATTTGTCAAATATCAGTCTTAAAATTGCTTTTAAATATCACACATTTATTGTTTTGCAAATTTCAACATAATTTGCATTTTTTTTTTTTTCTTTTTTAAATTCTATATGTAGATTAGAAGTTATTCCTAGGTTCAAATTTATTTGTACCTCATTTTATTAATTTCACGGTTAATTCATATCGCATGTTTTTCAATTTTAATTTTTTTTAAATCAAGGTTGACATAAAGCAACCAGACCCAGACGGAAATTTTAGTGCATTAAGGATAGTTCAAAAAATTCGAACCACACTTAGGCGTATGTCCCAGACCGTCAAACGCGTGTTAAAAAAAAAAAAAAAAAAAAAAAGAGGAATAAAGATGTTTTATCAATATTTATTTACAACCAGTGAACACTGTATTACCATTGGGCATTGATTGAATTAAAATAAAAATGTTAGTAAAATCCCTTGTGGTTTAGCTTTTATTTTGAGAGGAAATGAAATTCTGTTCATTGTATTTCTCGTAACTTTTTGAATTTACACGATATTTATTTGGGACTTTCAGATAAATAGCGCAATATTGTTGACTATTAAATTATGCAAAGGAAATTTTTTAAAAGCTTGCGCATGCGTAGTTAAAATTATTTAGTAAAATTGCTCATATGTCGTAAAATATTTAACGTTTTCGCATTCTGATTGCAGTATGCTGTATCTAATGTAGTATGCCAAGTTTCCTAAAACTGACTTTGCACTGGGTTTAATACACCACGTGTTATAATTAAAAAAGTGGCAATTTTTTAAAGAAACTGTTATATTTCGATAAATATATGGGGTAGCCTTATAAAAATTTATGCAGATAATTAGAAGATGCCTTATAGTCCGATGCTACAGCCAAAACATTACTTTTTACAAGGTGATCCAAAACATTTTGATTTTTTAAATTTTTTACTCGTCCCGTTTTTCTCTTCAAGAAAAATCTTTTACTGAAATATAAGAGGTATAACATTTTCTTTACACTCCTAAAGTTTCAAGATAATTCCTAAAGAACTTTTCTAGATATTTAACAAAACGTCTACATTTGAAAGTGTCTAAATACTTATTGATAGGTTGTATATTTTCCAGCCAAACCATTTTCTTTTAAGTGGTTACAATCTTTCACATGACATTGACATAAAGAAAACAGCACACTGCCCGAAACGGAAAAAGTTACTCTACATCTTTAAAACAATTTTTATAACATAAAAAATTATAAAAAGAAAAAAAGAAAAAAAAAAAACCATTAAATTAAATTCCAGAAAACATTTGTAAAGCAAAGCATTGTCTCTCATAATAAAAGGAAAAACTGATTGTACCTTCCATGAAATTTTGAAAAGTCGGCTCCTATGGTCGTGCATGTTAAACACAATTATGTAAAATTATATAGAAGAAAGTTTTGTGATGGGCAAAGCATACTATGATTTCTTTTTTCCCTTCTATAATTTCGTTTATAATTTTGAATAATAAATGAAAACCGTTAGTAGTTTGACCAATAAGATGTAAGTGAGAAATTTTGAAAATATCGTACTTTCGAGGCCTTTTTTTTTCTGTGGAGGACGTTTTCCCCGGAGATGTTTTTTCCAGAGGACGTTCTTTTCAAAGGATTTTCATCCAGGAGACATTCTTTCTAAGAGACGTTCTTCAAAGGGACGTTCTTTTCGAGAAATGTTTTTTCCTAGGACTTTTGTGGGGGATGTTTTTTTCCTAATGCCTTGATATAGATTTTATCCCTAAATGTTAACGATAAGGCTTTTCTTGTTAAGAATTTATCTGAATATTTTTTGTAATAACATCCCGTTGATTAATATCATTAAAAACACCATTGCATGATTTTCTTTTTACTTAAAATAATAATAATAATAATAATAATAATAATAATAATAAATTTGTTATTTTATCCTTTTTTCTTTTTTTAAAATAAACAAAAAATAATTTGTTTGGCTGTTTTAGCCAATTTGTTTAAAAATTATAGACAATAATTTATTATCAGGACATGATTATTGATTCTTTGGGAGCTTACGCACAATAATTTTAAAGGCCGCAGAATAAGGCATTTCATAAAAAAAAAAAAATAATAATAATTACGGATTCTATGAACGAAAGATTGAACACATTTTATTCCTTCAAAAATTTAAAACTTGGCTGTTGCATAATGGTTTTTTATAATCTTCATAATATACTTCAGTATTATAATTTCTTACTTCTGTGACATGAAATGAGTTCTATCAATCCTTATTTATCTTCTTTGGTGATAAATCCATATATCGACATGTAATAAGTATATAAATATATAACAGAATAAAGATTTGTGAAAGTATGGAAAAATTTAATAAAAGCTATACCGTATACTTCATGTCGCCCATCTGAAAACAATGCATGTGCTGTTGTATTATAGCCTTCAGGAGGAAATCTTTCTGAAGCATTGAGATTAGCATGAGTCACATCAAGCCAACTTCTAGCTGTTTCCCATACAAGCAGCCGCAGCCATACAGCAATATTAGTAGCCATTAAATGCATTAGAACTAAATGACGACACCAACCTAAGTTTCGTATGGCTTTCTGAAAAAATATGCATATGATTAAAATTTGAAAATGGTATATGTGTATTACAAAAATATGTATATACTTCAAATTAAATTCAGTCTTTAAGAATATATTTATAAAAAAAAATTAAGGGGACATACTACTTTTAAAAATGGAGAAAATTAGAAATTTTCGACCAACTTTTAGAATTAAAAAAAAAAAAAAAAAAAAAAAAAGGAATGCATGTACAAACATTTTTTTATTTTATTTATTTATTTTTTAATAACTAGTATGACACATCTATATTGATTAAAAATATTATTTTGGTTTACTTTGAAATAGAAAATTATTTTATTGCAGATTATTAAAAAAATAATAATAATAATTCAAGGGTGATTTCTCACAGCGCGCATGATATTTCAAAATGTATTCGAGATATGAACTTAAAATTTTTCTCAATCATACATTTTGACATAATGATTAAAATGAATTAAAAATAAGAAGTTTTGTTCAATAGAAAAAAAATTATGATTGTGGAAGTATAAAAATTTTAATGGAAATTTCATATTTCAAATTTGATTATTAATTAAATTCCATATTATTAAAATAATTAAAACCTTTTAGTTCAGATTCTTAATTTGAGTTTCATTTAATGCAAAAATTATAAGAGTAAAGGAAATTGTAATTGAGATATCCTGAGCGCAGTAAGAAAGTACCCTTGAATGTTTTAAAAAATAATCTGCAATAAAGATAATTTTCTATTTTAAAATAAACCAAAATAATATTTTTAATCAATAGAGTAATGTCATACTAGTTAGCATACACAGAAAAAAAAATATTTTTACATGCATTCATTCTTTTTAAAAAAATTCTGAAAGCTGATAGAAAATTTCTTCATTTTCTCATTTTAAAAGCAGGCTGTCCTCTCAAATTGGAGTCTCGTATAAATTTTCCGATTTCAAACCAACTTGAAAATAATTATATGATTTCAAAACGGGACTTAATCAGACATTACAAATTCCCTCCATCATTAACCCTTCGAAGGGCGGTGGGATTTATTATATCCTACCTAATGTTTAGTCCCAATTGCAAAGACTCGCCTCTATTTATTTATTTTTTATTTTACTTTTCTAACTTTGAGGAAATCCTTCATTTATTTCTTCCCTTCTAACATTAATTATAAATTCTGGTGCTTTTGATTTAAATGAACAAAATTTCATTGCCCCACAAAGGATTAATAAAAAGAAATTTTGAAACAGTAACAATTATAATAAAGAGAGTTATAACAATAGTGATAATAATAATATACTGTATTTTAGTGTCTTAATAAACGTGACAAAATAAATAAAAGTGTATTATGCAGTTTTTTGTGCTCATTTTATGTCCATATACATTTTTAAATAATTTCAATTAAAAACTAGTTAAGCAAATTAAGTACTACAACACTTTTTTTTTTTTTTTTTTTGTTATTTTTTTAATTGTAAATTTTTAATATAACGAGGGGCTGCAATTGACATTCAGTATAACAAGGACAGTGATCTTTTACACTATCTCGTCTTACACAAAAGAAGACTATATTTGTTTTACTGATTAATTAGTCGTAATTTTTTATTTTATTTTATTACATTTTTTTTATTAAATCTTCAATGAATGAGATAATATTTGAAGAATTACCATTTCATTTCTTAAGATCTTGTTGAAAAGTATAATTGTAGAACGGATCACTTGTCTGAAAAAAGAAATAGCACTAAAATATTAGCCTGTGTTCTAAATCCACTATTAAACGTACTAAATGAGTAAAATAATCAGGTATGACACTCACTATACTTTGCTTTATTGTATATATGTATATTACTATACAGATAGATGACAAATTAGTGTGGACGTTTTCGAATTTAGAAGTTTTGTCGAATAACCAGAGAAATATTTGAAACTTCATGGATATGAAGAACATATTATACTACATATATTTCAACCAAAATTTAGTCCCGAAAGCAAAATGGGGACCAGTAACAAAGGAAAAAAAAATGTTTGGAAACAATTCAAAAGAAATGCTTCAAAAGCATTGTAGTTGTATCATGTGATTATTATTACGATATTTGCTTTTTTTTTTTTTTCTTGTTTTGTTTCTCTGCGCATTTGGCTAATAAATTTTGGACAAAAGAAAAGTTAACGCTTGCGCATTCACAGATTAAGGAAAAAAAAAAAAAAAAAAAAAAAAAAAAAAAATTAAAAAATGTTCATATTTCCTCCGATATTTAACACTTTTATATTCTGATTGCCGTAACACTAATGTTTAATATAGTATGT
Source organism: Salticus scenicus (assembly GCA_963930645.1). Classification (NCBI taxonomy): domain Eukaryota; kingdom Metazoa; phylum Arthropoda; class Arachnida; order Araneae; family Salticidae; genus Salticus; species Salticus scenicus. The sequence continues at coordinate 227,232,574 of OZ005657.1, forward strand.
AAAGTTTTTAAAACATAGTATTGCAATCTTACATTTTGTAAACGACAAAAAAAAAAAATAAAATAAAATAAAATAAAATAAATAAATAAAAAAATAAAGATGAAAATTTTTTAATTTTTGTCAAAGAAAACTTTATATCTCCAGAAATATACGTGATATTGACCTACAGATGTATAGAGATTATTAAAAGAAAACCTATAAGTACATGCTATACCTACTCCCCTACCGTGTGGTGTCTTTCTAAGGAATCCTAGACCGTATTTATGCTAGTTAAAAAAAAAAAAAAAAGACACGAAAAACTCAGAACGGCTAAAACGGGGTAGAACCTAATGCTTTTCATTTACTGGCTTTGAGAGCAGAACCTCTTGGGCACTGAGAGACACCTGGAATGAGACGAAGTTTCAATATAATTAGTGTAACAGCTACGCAGATTTAAGTTTGTTGCGCGTATACTTTTTCTCCGCTTTCTTATTACGTGCAATATTTTCAGAAATTTTAGCCTCCTACCCTACCCCTTCCTTGCGGTTGCTTGAAAAGTTGAAAATCGTGCTTAGTAACGGCAGTATCCGCAATATCCTCTATGTTCCTATCTGAAATTTTATCTTTGGGGGTCATCGAAGCGGGGATGCCACCCCCTTTGTGGAGGATCAAAATAACGATGACATGTCTCCGGACCCTCCCGAAGGGTGTTTCCGTGACCGTCACCAATTGCCCATAGCGCAGCACTCGTGCGCCGTAAAACCCAACTAACCAATCAATCAACTGTGCCTAGAAACCAGAAAATATCACAGAGTTTCCTAGTAAAATTGATGAATTTCTCAAAATAAAATTTAACAGGGATTCTTTATTAAGTGAAATATCATTTAGTCTATTTTTTCAAAGTGAAATAAAGAAATGCTTACAAATTAGTGAATAAATAAAGCTTGCACGATAATTTTCGATTTATTATGACAGTCGTGTGGGTGAAGACCGATTGGTTACGTCAGGGTCTTGGGTGGAATACCCCCCATAGGGGATTTTCTGAGCATTCCTTGCCTGTATTGACAAGAGTTTCAGATAAAACCACGGGACATTCCAAGAAGCTAGATTGATGAGCACGACCTAAGATTGAATCCGGCACCTTCCGTCTTACAGCTTTAAGAGCAGTACTTCTTTATCGATATTAGGGATTTCCCTTTCGAGATTTTCAAATAAATTTAAAAGATAATTTGTTTCATATCAGTAATACGCTTGTTTAGTCTGAATCGATATAATAGTTAATATAGATTTCGTAAATATTTTAAGTTCATTGCAAAAAGAGGATACAGACGAAACGAAATAAGAATTTTAAGAAGGAGAAAACTGTTAATCAAATATAATTACTTTTAAGTTATATTCAAAATGTAATAATTACTACAGGATACAGTACTGTAAAATTGCTCTTCATTCACGTGAGTGAAACAAGTAATGTTTTTAGTTTTTATTACAGTTAAAAGAGTGCAAAACGAGCCACGCCGTAAACAAGTACAGGGATAAGTTGACAGGTTTTACAAAGATCAAAATTTTTTTGTTAAAGCATTTGTAGTACTATATATCTCAATATTTCAGCACAGCTTGTTGCGTTTTTCTTTCTTTCTTTTCTTTACTCTTTTATTTATTATTGCAAGATCTTAAATCACTTATTATTAATTATAGGAAAATATATATATTCTAAGCATCTAAACTTACACAACGGAATTACATTTTAAAACCCTGTTAAAATAAATGCATTAAATATTTATCTTTAATACTGTTTTTAATTGAAA